>CM063174.1:134598995-135201495 GCA_031835075.1 Saguinus oedipus
CATAGTGGGTCTTGAAACTTTTTACTTAGTGTTCAATCTTGCCTGGCTCAGAAATGTGTTATTTTATGCCACTGTTGTCTAAAATTTCAGGAAAGAAAGAAACTTACCTGTTTCTCGATGTCTTCATATCAAGAAAAAGCTGGTATTTTGCCCCTTTCCTCTCCATCTCGTATCCAAAATTTAGATGACTGTAAGTCAGATGGGGAAGAAATGTTTGGATGGAAGTGAAGAAAGAGGAGTTCTCAAGCAAATGTCATAAAAATAATTTTTTCAATGGGAGTAAAAGCATCATTCCAAAAATTTTGATTTTCTGTAATGGAATAGATAATTTTGAAATATCTCAATAAATTCTCCAAACTTAAGCTAATAATTCACCCAGGAAGATCTTTGAACAATCTCTCGTAAACAGTCACAATCATAACACTTTCATGATGTCACATAGTTTGCAGGTTTTGTGATTATATTTATAAGAATTTAACAAAAACACCAGTGTACAGGAAATAATGAAAGTATACATAAAGACACACCTTTGCTTTTCACTTGTTTTTAGTTTCATTCTAAAATATTTATTTCTGTAGTGTTACCTTGAGATTTTTTTTTAACCTCAAACACTATTAGCAATAATGTTTTGAAAGCTTATTTAGAATGCTTGGAAACTTAATACTTTTTGGTTGACTGGTTTTAGTCCATATCATATTTAATTATATCTTGAGAAACATTTTGTTCCAAATACATTTTTGTCTATAGTTTGAGAGTCACTTTCTTGTTCATTATATATGTTTGATTTGGACAGCCTAATACATGCATGCAAGATCATTATAATATTAATAAAAACTTTGACCATTCTGAAAATGGGAGGGGAAAAAATACAACTTCTAGTCCAAAACAGGAAATAAAGTATAGTCTATGCAAAATACATGAGGACAAACTTATTTGATTTAAAGCTAGAAAAAAATGAAAACTTCTGATTCTGATTCAGTCTAACACACAGGCTAGGTTCAAGGAACCATGTAACAGAAGGGTAAAATATCTCACTCATAACAATAATTTATCATGAATAGCTTCTCACCATTTGGTGACAAGATAATTGATTTCCAATGGTTTCCCTAAAAATTAAAGTATAAAAGGAAGGATGCATTCAAATGTAGTTTTCATGCTTGAAACTTTGAAAAACTGCTTAAACCAGAAAAACTTATTGAAGGTCATTTGAGAGCTCACTATAGGATCTAGAATAGGAATTGCTCCAACAAATCATAGAGAACTTGAAAAATTAAGGCTGCAATCCTTGTAACATATGGTAGTGCCTGGTATTTTTCCCCCACTGTATGAAAATGTGACAAAGAAATTCATTATGACTTCCAAAAAATACCTCCAAAGCCAAAGGTGTTGCCAAGCTTATTCTTAACTGAACAAACACACATTTTAGAAATCTATGATTGTCTTTTTTGTCAGAAAATGGAAGAAAATAATGATGGCAGTGTGAAGTGGTTTACAGTGTCTGAAATGTGGAATATGATCTGGTGATGCACGCATTGCTAGCAGAAGCAAATGCAATGTAACATGGGCAGGCACACTGGCTACAGACATGGACCATCTGCTCAACACAGACCTCCAAAAGATGATCAGGTCTGGCGATACATACGTGAGATTTTTCAGTATTATGACAAATCCAGTAAAAGAAATGCAGTTAGTGACGTATTTAAAAAAATGTTTTGTCTAATACTCTAATATTCTATATAGAAGATTTGCTCTACTCATAACCATGTTTGTAAAAGAGTAATAATAATATTGGTGACTAGCATTCCATTCTTATGAATTTTTCTTTTGTGTGTGTTACACAATAGCTATTTATATAAAAATTGTAAGGAGATAATTGAAAGAACTCTCAGAAGTATTATCCAAAAGCATCTCAGAAGAAAACTAAAAGGGCAATTATAAATCAGTACTTTAACGTTAGTAAGGGAATATTTTGCCACCTTTTATGAGCTTGCCAGATAGGTTACAAGATGCTGCAACACACTGTGAATTTTTAAGTCTAATTGCTGGTTTTTAAAATGGTGATTCTAGCAAAGCACCTTCTCTAAATTGAAATAAGATGAACAAAGTTACAGAGATAAAAGGAAGTTGAGAGTATTGGAAAAGTAGAGTATTGAAAATGGAGAGATGCTTGTATATTGGAATTGTGGTATGTAAGGCTTGATTGATAGTTAAACATGGACCACATTATTGAAGGCATAGATGCCAGGCTATAGAACTTGGCTTGATACCGTAGAGGCAAAGGAAGCAATTGCAATAATTTGTGTGTAAAGAGGAGATAAACATTTGAAGTCCTTAGTGAAAGGTTTCACTTAAATCATGCGGATATTGAAACCATTATATTGAAATTAAAAAGATAGGGATAAAAAAATGGACCATATTTAGCATAGTCTAAAGAAAGTGAAGTATCTGAAGGCTCTTGACACTGCTGTGATGATTCACTGCAGTGTTTAGAGCTAATATTTGACTCAGATATTACATTATTACAAGAATAATGTCATTTTTGCTTCAAAAACTATGGAGAAAGTTTTCTTAATTTCAATAGCCACTACTTTTATTTTTGGACAACATATCACTTTACATAGAGAATAGACTTTAGTCTCTACTAAAAATACAAAAATAAAAAATTAGCTGAGCATGGTGGTGCATGCCTGTAATCCCAGCTACTCAGGAGGCTGAGGCAGGAGAATTGCCTGAACCCAGGAGGCGGAGGAAGTTGCGGTGAGCCGAGATGACGCCATTGCACTCCAGCCTGGGTAACAAGAGCGAAACTCCGTCTCAAAAAAAAAAAAAAAAAAAAAAAAGAGAGAAGAGAATAGACTTTAGTTTTCAAAAATGCCTATAATGTGACTCTGACTCTATAATTTACTAAATTTATAACCTTAAATACATTGTATAGGCTAATGCCTAGGCTTTGTTTTCTTGTTTTTTAATTTGTGAAAACAATCCTTACGTAATAAGATTGATGTGAGGATTTACAAGGATAGTGTAGGCCAGGCACCGTGGCTCAGGCCTGTAATGCCAACACTTTGAGACGCTGAGGCAGAAAGATTGCTTCAGCCGTGGAATTTGAGACCAGCTTGATGAGCCACATAGACCCGGTTTCTATAATTTTTGTTTTTTAATTAGCCAGTCTTGGTGGCATGCACATGTTCTCTCAGCTACTTGGGAACCTAAGGAGGGAGAATCATTTGAGTCTGGGTGATTGAGGCTGCAAGAACACATGATCACCCCACTGCACTCCAGCCTGGGCAACAAAATAAGACCCTGTTTCAAAAAACCAAACCAAAACAACAAAAAAGATAATGCAGATGAAATGTGTAGCAGTCTCTCACGCATGGCAGGCATTCCATAAATAAATGACAGCTTTCTCATTACTATTTATTACTACAAACATGTAGCACTTCTTGTTTTTGGCATATCATTTGTCTGTACACATTAGAACATTGTGGATTTTGGAATTTGACAAATTTGGTTTCTGTTTCCATCTCTGCAAAATAACAGCTATGTCCTTTTAAATAAGTCACAACTTCTCTAAGCATCCATTTCTTCATCTGTAAAATGAGGACAATGATAGTATCTGCTTCTCAGAATTGAGCAGGGGATTAAATAAGAAGGTCTTTAAGCACTTTGTATGGCTATTACTAATATCGTTGCAGATTAACTTGCTTACTTGCTTGCAATAGGTAAGTGTTTCTATAGGTTTTGGGGTTATAGTTGGATTAGTTCTGTTAATAAAGTGACCATGAGATTTACAGAGGAAGGAAAAAGAAGAAAACTTTATTTTTTGTTTAAAGATCTGCAGATTGGGGATGTAGCCGCTGGGGAATCCATAAGCATGTGCTCTGCAGAAGGGGAGGAAACAGTGACATTTAAACCTTCCAGGGTTTACCAGGTTTGGGCAATGTCTACAAGTATACAATTGTAGTGCATGTGCAGTTAGTTAACATATATGTAAGGTACATTCCAAATTCACTTTGGGATGGGGTTTTAACTTTAAAATGAGATGGAATTTGGCTTTATTTATTGATTTACTTTGAGACAAGGTCCTGCTCTGTCTCTCAGCCTGGAGTGCAGTGGCATGATCTCAGCTCCTTGCAACCTCCGCCTCCTGGATTCAAGGGATTCTCATGCATTAGCCTCCAAAGCAGCTGGGATTATAGGGATTTTCATGCCTTAGCCTCCAAAGCAGCTGGGATTATAGAAGTGTTCCACTATGCCTGGCTAATTTTTATATTTTAAGTAGAGATGTGGTTTCACCATGTTGGCCAGGCTGGTCTCAAACTCCTGACCTCAAGTAATCTGCCCACCTCTGCCTCCCAAAGTGCTGGGATTACATGAGCCACTGCACCTGGTGGAATTTGGCTTTTTACATCAAAAGGTGAACCATAGGGCTCTAAGACATTTCACATGCAGCTCTGTGAGCCAGATGGAACTGGTTGAGTGTCTGTAACTTCTCATCAAGAAAGAATGTTTGTAAGGCCAGTCTCCTATCCAATTGAAGCTATTGGCAGGACCCTCAAGGTGGGGGTGTTCCCATCAGCTGCTGTCAGGCTGTCCACCCGGGTCATTTGGGCAGTATTTGTTTCAAACCGGTTTCTGCCTAATTGCAGGAAAACATTATGGCAGTTAAGATACCTTATGGTATTTAATAATGTTAGGGATATGTGACCAAGCCCTTTTTTTTCTGCCATGGCTACTTAATTTTCTCTCCAGAGTCTCATCTTAGCCACAGAGAGTCCATCCTACCTGTCAGCCAGGGCTACAATGTTAACACTTAAATGAGGACAATAATAGTGTCTACTTCACAGCATGAACTGGGGATTGGAAAAGAAAATGTCTTTGAGCACTCTGTATGGCTATTACTAACATCGTTTTAGACCTTCCTGTATAGCTGCTTGTTTGCAGTAGATAATTATTTCTATACATTTTTTAGGTTACAATTACATTAGTTCTTTTGGCCATCTTTTGTGCATACTTTAAATATTTTTTGCTCTTTTTTTCATGGTAAACATAAATATAAACCAGTTTTTGAAAATATTTGACAGTTCTTTTGCAACTGACATCAGACCACTTAAACTTTTGAATGGCCAAATGTTATTCACTGGGTTTATTTATATTCCTTTTATCCCTATTAGAAGTCATTTGTCACTCTTAAGACTATACTCCTAAATAAATACTTCTTCTCTGGGCTCTCTCTGGATGCCTATCTATTTGTTAACTTATTTAACATATATTATTGATCAGCTTTTGTGCTTAAGTCCACATAAGAAAAGCTGGCACAATGAAGAATGTCTTCCCGTTCTTTAATGTGTGTGCAGTTTTAAGTGAAAGTATAAATCAATGTGTATACTTTCCCATGTAGACATTAAAGTCTCTGACATTAAAAATATGTATACAGATATATGTATGTGTGTGTATATATAGGCTGGTAGTAAAAATGTGTATATATAAATGTATGTATAATATATAGGTATATGTAATGTAAATATATAAGGTATATGTATATATAACTGTATGTATATAAAAATGTATATATACATATAAATTTTTACCACCAGTCTTCAGCACAATGTCTGGGACTTTATAGGCATAAATGTTTGAACTGTCTATAAACATTTATGTGTGAGAGCATGCCAAGTTATTTCAGAAAGCTTACCTAGAAAGATTCACTTACTACCATTATTTTAAAATATAGCAATAAAAAATCCAGGTGTGCCTTGGTGGAATATAACAGTTGCCTTTTTATCTCTAATTGTCCTATTAAGTTTGTTTTCTTTAATGCATTATTCCAAGATTGTGTATTATTATAATATTACCGTATAGAAAAAATAGCATTGTAGCCTTTTTCTGGATTTTTACTTTTTTTCATATCCTACTAGAAATACTATGAGTTGACTGTGTAATTTGTGGTGTTAAACACGGATATGTAGGTATGTTAGTAAAATGGAACAAAATAGAATGGAAATATAGGTAATGATATACTATACACAGTACTATACAAAAATTTTAACTGAGGGAAATATCTAAGAAAATAAGGAAGAAAAGTTCAATTTTATTGGATTTTTCTTCCTTATTATGCCTACTCTAGAATTTAACTTAAATAGTATCTATCATGCTGAAATGAAACATAAAGTTCCATCTCTAAAGTTCTCTTTCTAGTTTCTGAAGGGTAGAAACCACTTCCTCCCCAACCCCCCGCCCCCAGCTTTATTTTGAGATGGAGTTTTGCTCTTGTTGCCTAGGCTGGAGTGCATATGGCACTATTTCAGGTCACTGCAACCTCCACCTCACAGGTTCAAGTGATTCTCCTGCCTCAGCCTTCCAAGTAGCTGAGATTACAGGTGCCCTCCACCATGCCGGGCTAATATTTATATTTTTAATAGAAACTGGGTTTCTCCATGTTGGTCAGGCTGGTCTTGAACTCCTGACCTCAAGTGATCCACCCACCTCTGCCTCCCAAAGTGCTAGGATTACAGGAGTGAGCCACAGAGCCCACCCACACATCCTCTTTTATTTGTACGTCTGGTCTGCATATTTTTTTAATTTATTCTAGGGATATTTTTGTCTAATATAAATATGCCTAAGATGTTTCTTTGTATTAATTTTTACTACGAATATAATATACCTAGTTTTCCCCTATCCAAAATTTATCAGATGTCAGCTGAGAGCATAATATTTATGAAAGAGCAAAGATACATCTACAATTTTATTCCTGAAATTTTGTTCTTGAAAAAAAGTATCAGAACATCAGAGAATATCAAAGTTAATCCATTTTAGCTTAGTCCCCCAATGAAATGCCATCAAATGGTTATGAGTAAAAGTTTTATCATTGGCTTTATCTGTAGCTACTAAAATTAATGTTTCATTAATTGTAGCAATTACTGAAAAATGCCACCCAGTTCATCCTTTGGTAGTCCCATTAACAATGTGTGAAATTGAACATAAGATGTAATTTTAAAGAAAGCCTTTTTTAGGTCCTGATATTCTTTTTATTTTTTTATAATTAGAAGTAAAAAAATCAACAATGTATTATTTTTTATATAGCCAAAAAGAAAATCAGCACGAAACTTGAAGATCAATTGTATAAATTATGTGAATCTGCTTGTATGTGCTTTGTCTTTCATTGGCCCTAACTTCATATATTGAATTATATTTTATTCTGATTTCATTGTATTTTATTTGACAGCTGCCTTAAACTTATTATGGTACAAATTTGGGGATATAAAAATTTATGCAAATGCAGATATTCATTTGTGAATCTATAAATTTGACCAAATAATGATAAAAAATAATGGCTTTAGTCTTGTCAGCTTCCAGAATACTTGTATCATTCATGAGTGCCATAGAGGTCACCTGGATCATTCTCTCAATTAAAAGTTGAGCTAATGAAGAGTTAAATGACTTGCTCAAGTACACAACTTTATCTAGCAACTGAATCTTAGCAGGGGTCTTTCCTCTACAAACATGATCGCTTTGGGATCTAGTTTATTTCTCCTTACCTCTCCACCATTTCCTTCATGCTGATGCATCAGCTTCTGAAATAGTTGTGCTTCTTGAATGCAGTATCTTTTACTTTTGTTTCTCTGCCTTTTTTGTTTCGTGTTTTGTTAATACTCCAGAATTTTCTTTTGCCTCCTTACCTTTCTGCTTAGAAATTTTGTAACTGTATTTTAAGAATCTACATCAAAAGGTGTCCCACACTACATGATTAATGACACTGTTGGGATCCTCATAGTGTCTAAGAAATTTTTATATAAGTATATAAAATAATGACAGATATACCTTCAGATTAATGTATTGTTAATCAATTTCATCATTGTGTAAACATTATAGAGAGTAGTTACATAAACTTTCATGATATAGCTTGCTATACACCCAGGCTGTCTGGTATAGCTTATTGGTCTAGGTTACAAAACTGCTTAACATATTACTTTGCCAAATAATATAAGCAAATGTAACATAATAAGAACATGTGTATCAAAACATATATAAATACAGAGAAAGTACAGTAAAATTATAGTATAAGAGACAAAATAAAATGGTACACCTGTATAGGGCACTGACCATGAATGGAGCTGGCAAGACTGAAAGTTGCTCTGGGTAAATCAATGAGTGAGTGGTGAATTAATGTGAGGGCCTTGATCATTATTATGTAGTACTGCATACTTTACATAAACACTGTACACTTAGACTACATTCAATTTATTTTAAAAATAAGTAAAATGATGTTACAACAGCTGTGACATTACTAGGTGATAGGACATTTCCAGCTTTGTTATAATCCCACAGGAACACATTTGTATATGCAGTCCCTTGTTGACCAAAATATCATTATGCAAAGCATGACCGTATTTACTTAAGTTCATTGCAACAAATAGTTTCTATGTCCAGATCCTTAGGAAACCTGCAAGTTTCTTGACTGTGGAGATTGCATCTTGTGTTGAATCAATTTAGTTTCTCATAAACAGAGCATTTTAGAGTCATGTGACTAGTTTTGAAGATTGACACCTAGTATTTAAATATTGTTATTCTAAAACACTAGGAAGAATCCATAAGCAAATTTTTCAATTGTCTAAGTTTTAAAGCTCCAACTTAAATTTTTTTTTAATTTTATTTTTAAAGTTCAAAATTTAAAACTTAACTAAAAAAGTAATATGCTTTTGTACCTCCAGGACCAATAATCTGTGTCCCAAAATCCCTTTTACATATGCTGACGTTAATACATCATGTAGCATTTAAATCATAGGCATTCTAATGACCATACTATTGCAGTGTAGACACGTTGAAGCTGGGTGATTCTACCCCTGTTGGCTATGCAAAGGGAAATGGATGCCCTGGGAAAATTTCAAAGTTTCAAAGTATTTTTTAACACATTTCAACAGTTGAAATGTTAAAAAGACTGCCAGAATTTCTATTATGAGCCTGATTTATAGGGTTTACTCTCGAAGCATATTTAAATTACAACTGCTTGCCGATAGCAAAGCAAATTTATTTAAAAGAAAGGTGAACCCATTTTTCATAATCTCAAGACTAAAATGGTCTTATTTTACTAGAAAAGGCTTGAAAGTTAATAAAATTTTTTAAACATGTATTTTTAAAAACATTTTGGTGGATGCAATTTTAAAGTAAAAATTGAACTTTATATGAGATGATTTCTTGTCGTTATGCAATTAACAAATAGAGAACATTTTGAGCAATGTGTAGAATTTCCTGATAGTTGCAATTTATATTTTATTTACTATTCGATTTTTAAATGTAGTAATCTTAATTTAGAAATTATATCGGGGACATAGCATATCCAACCTAAGGCATGTTAAATTACTTTTTGCAAATCTAATAATTAAGACAAATAATGAGCATCATATAACAGATATAGATTAGGTATATCAAATAAAGTAAAGCTATTTGTCCATATTTCTAAAAATGAACATAATGCAATACTAAAGTTCCTATATTTTTGTGAAAAGAAGACTATGAAATATTTGTCAAAAATACATACACACATATAAAGGAAATCTTTATTTTATACCTTCCTGTTTTTACTTTGTAGAACTCTGCTTTTAGTGGGCTTTTAAATGTTGTCATGTAATCTTTATATCTTTGTTATTCTCTTGTTGCTTTTCTGTACATCTTGTCTTCCAAACTACAGTACACATTACAGTGTTAAATTTGTCTTTATTTCTTAGCTCAGCCAGTCCAAGCCTGAGCTCACTGACTTTTTGTTGTAATTGTGATTTTTTTGATTGAATGGCTAAATATACTCATAGCAGGAAAAGGACAAAGAGGAGTGCTTGATGAGAGAATAATTATTTTTTAAAGGTGAGAAATAGAGATACATGTTTATTTTATGTGACTCACAGTCAGAAAGCACAGCGTATGGGAAATTTTCACCAGGCAGAAATGCTAATTGGGCCTAGAAAATAAGAAAGAATAAGTTTTAAGCAGGGGAAACTAAGAGAAAGTTCTACACTTACCTGATAATGGGAATAAGGTAGGGTTGACATACTCTCAGGTGACTTGTGGACACACATTTCAGTGCTGTTAGAGTTTTATAAACTCCTCATTAACTGTTTCTAAACATCTCCTCCAGAAAGTTGTGTGTGTGTGTGTGTGTGTGTGTGTTTGTGTGTGTGTATGTGTTTTGATGGAAGGGTGTTCATGTTTTACAAACTTGCTATAAAAACTTAATCTTACATGCTTTGTTTTAAGGATCTTTCTGACCTCACAGTTTCTGGCCTATGTAATCTTGTCTAGAGTTGGTCATTCAACATGGCTGCTCTACAGAATCCTTGAAAGGCACTATATAGGAGCTTTGGAGTCATAAACTAGAGAAGCCAAGGCTCACAGTGTGCTCAAAGACCTGAAACTAAGTCTGTTTCAGCAAGACTACAGTGCTTGTTGTGAAACTGAAAAATTGTTTGACTGATGCTCATTTGTTTGTGGAGAACCTTTGGGATTTCTCTGGAGCTGGCACTGCCTTTGACAGTTCAGTTCCTAAGTGCTGGGAATTCATATAGAACACATGACTTGACAGATTGGAAGATCTTCTTCCCAGAATTGTAGGCTGATCTCACTAAGTCCCTCTGAGAGGGAGAAATTGTTATCAGTCTCCTTATGTTGACATTATGACCCCAAAAATACCAATGAGATTAAAGACAGTCTCAAAGGCCCATTTTGGGCCTCCTCTGTGTCCTGCTCCCCTTGGCTTCCAGCAGATTCTACATTCTTTGTTTCATTAGCTAAGAATCACAGAAGTTACACATCAGCAGACTTACTGGGTCATTGGATCTCCCCCATTTTCCTGCCCCATGCACACTGTTTTAGTAAGTGATGGCCTTTTTTGTGTTTGTTTGTTTGTTTTTAAAGAGGGCAATGCTGATGATGGAAACTGACCAGCAGGCCTTGCAAGTCAGGCAGGATGACTTGTTTTTGACCACATGTATTTGCTCACCCATTCCATGGGTTTCAACAAGCTCATTCAAAATAGCACTTTACTCCTCAGGACTTTTATATACCTAAATGCAGCCCTACTCCTACAGGTACAAATAACTAAAATTACAGGAGGAGTATCTATGGTAAACTACTTGCATATGTCTGTAAAATAACACAGAATACTTAAATATACTGAAATAAGCAATATAGACTATTTAAAATACATTAAACAAACAGGGCTGTTATTAGTAGCCCATGCTCCTGAGTTTCCTTGCTTAATCCGCTTAATCAGTCAATCCAGAGGTCATAACTTTTAGGTAGCATCAAACACCATGGTCCACACAGCAGCTAAACATATGCTCCATGCCCTCCTCATATTTTGGATATAGATGCATCTTGCCTGAGGCATAAACCTGAGAGGATATTTTTAGTTATACAGAGTAGCGGGTACATCATAGGGGTAAAGCTCATGCAAACAGATAGAAGAAGCTAACAGGAGCATAATGATAGCAGCCTCTAGACTAATTAGACAATTTAAAAAAGATTTTTTGTTCTGGCATTTTATCTTATCCATTCCTTCTCCTAAAAATCTCTGTTTTTCTTCTACTTCTATTCTCTTGTTCCAGCCCCGACTACCTTTTTCTGCTTTCCCAATGACCGCAACAGCCTTTCTCCTTGCATCTAGTATCTCTTTCCTCTAATCCTGTTTTTTGATGCTGTAGACAGTCATCTTGTCAAAACAAATATGACTAGCTCACTTTTTTTTTCATATAAAATTGTTCCATGGCTTATCATGGATTTAAAGATTAGGCCCAAATCACTTATGATGGTGTATAAGGCTCTTCATTTACCCTTTTGTTTCACAATGTTTTTTCCATCCTCATTGAAGTTTTGTCAGCTTCTCAAACATGCCACCATCTCTGTTGCCTGTAAGCCTGCACTGTGTGTCACATGTTCATGCTCCCTCCCTGTAATACTGCCCTTCACTACCTTAACCTGACATTCTATAGACAAGCTTAAATCTCAGGTTACATATTACTTCTCCATTTAGTTCCTCATTTTTTTCATACACTCATTTATTTAACCAATATTTATTCACCACCGACTATAAGTGAGGCACAGTGGAAGATACTAGTCTCTGATGACCAAGACGGTCATTAAAACCATAGAATTTATAGCACAAATTCACTCTGCTAAAATTGCTTTAAGCCCTTTCTCTGCATTGTATAATGACTACCTAAGTTAAGATAATATCATCTTAAACATCCATTTCTGCAAAAGCCTAAGGATGTATTCCCTCCCCTCAACCATCCTTCATTCATTGCAATGTTCTTACTCATCGTTCAAGTGTTGATTTAAGTACTATTTTCTTAAAGATTTCTCCTTCTGACCTCACAGAAGTGTGAAGGATGTGATTTGCTCTATTCTGCTCAGATGTGATGTCACATTTCTTTTAATTGAGGGAAAATTTACAGAATATAAATTATTTTAAACTAAGCAATTCAGTGGAATTTTGTACATTAACAATGCTGTGCAACCACCGCTTCTGTCTAGTTCCAAAACATTTGTGTGCATGGTGCAGTTGTTCTCCATTCTCCCCTCCTTCAAGCCCCTGAAAACGACTGCCTTTTCTATGAATTTACCTATTCTGGATATTTCATGTAAATGGACTCATATAATATATGACCTTTCACTTAGCATACCATTTTTGGGGTTTATCCATGTTGTAGAATGTATCAGCATTTCATTCCTGTTTATGTCTGAATAATATTCCATTGTATGCATAGACTATAGTTTGTTTATCATTCATCCACTGATGAACATCTGGACTTTTTTAAACCTTTTGCACAATGCCAACAATGCTGCTATGAACAAACTTGTCATTGTATTTGTTTGAGTACTTGTTTTAAACTATTTTGGGTATGTAAATAGGAGTGGAATTACTGGTTCATTTGGTAATTCTATGTTTATCTTTTTGAGTGACTGCCAAAGATTTTTCACTCTAGGTGAAGCATTTTAGTCTCCCACCAACAGTGTTCAAGGTTTCCAGTTTCTCTACATTCTCGTTAACACTTTTTTTCTTTGTTAAAAACATTGATATAGCCTTTGTAGGACTGCATTTCCACCTTATTGTAGTTTTAATTTGCATTTTTCTAATGATTAATGATGATATGTGTCTTTTCCTGTGCTCATTGATGATTTTTTAATCTTATTTATTTATTTACTATGAGATGGTGTTTCCACCTTGTTTCCCAGGCTGGAGTACAATAGCATGATCTCAGCTCACTGCAACCTCTGCCTCCCAGGTTCAAGCGATTCTCTCACCTCAGCCTCCCGACTAGCAGGGATTACAAGTGCCTGCCACCACGCCTGGTTAATTTTTGTAGTTTTAGTACAGATGAGGTTTCACAATGTTAGCCAAGCTGGTCTCGAACTCCTGACATCAGGTGATCCACCTGGCTTGGCCTCCCAAAGTGCTGGGATTACAAGTGTGAGCCACTGCGCCTGATCTGTGTTTATCTACTTCAAAGAAATGTCCAACAAAGTCTTTTGCCCACTTTTTAATTCAGATGTTTGCCTTTTTGGTTGCGTTTTAAGAGTGCTACATATATATATATATATATATATATATATATATATATATATATATATATTCCAGATACTAGAGCATAATAGGATATATTATTTGAAAATATTTTCTATCTGTAGATTACTTTTTCACTTTCTTGATAATGTCCTTTTATGCACCAAAGGTTTTTAATTTTGATGAAATCCAGTTTCTGTTTTTGTTGTTACTGTTGCTCATACTTTTGTTGTTGTATCTAAGAATTCATTGCCAAAGCTAAATTCATGAATATTCATTCATGATTGTGAAAAGAGTTTTGATTTTAGCTCTCCCTATATTTAGCTCTTTGGTCCATTTTGAGTTTATTGTTGTTGCATATGGTGTGAAGTAAGAGTCTTAACTTCATTCTTTCGCATCTGGATATCTGGTTATCCCAGCACCATTTGTTGCAGAGACTATTTATCCCCCATTCACTGGTCTCAGCACTGTTTGTCAAAAATTAAGTGCCTGTAGATACGTTTTTTATACTCTCAATTCTATTCCATTGATCTACATATGTGCCATTATGCCTGTAACACACAGTTTTGATTACTGTAGTTTTATCCTAAGTGTTGAAATCAAGATGTGCGTCCTCCAATTTTGTTCTCATTCTAGGTTCTTTTGGCTGCTCTGATCCCTTTGCAATTCCAAAAGAATTTGAAAATTGGCTTTCCTATTTCTGCAAAAAAGAAAAAGCTTGTTGGAATTTTAATAGTACAGCACTGAATCTATAGTGAGTAGTAGTAGCATCTTAAGTT
This sequence comes from Saguinus oedipus, assembly GCA_031835075.1. Lineage (NCBI taxonomy): Eukaryota > Metazoa > Chordata > Mammalia > Primates > Cebidae > Saguinus > Saguinus oedipus. The sequence goes on from CM063174.1 coordinate 134,613,330, forward strand.
TTAAATCCATAAACATGGGTATCTTTCCATTTATTTAGGTCTTAAATTTCAGCAGTGTTTTATAACTTTCAGTACACAACTCTTTCATCTCCTGGCTAAATTTATTCCTAGTTATTTTATTATTTTGGATAATGTTATAAATGTGTTTTTTTCAATTTTATTTTGTTTATTGCTAGTGTGTAGAACATAATCAATTTTTGTGTGTCAATCATGTGCCAGCAAATTTGCTGAATTTTAAAATAGCTCTAGTAATTTTTCGTGAATTCTTGAAATTTTTCTACATATTGGGTCATATTATCTGATAATAGAGATAGTTATGCTTATTTTTTTTTCCAATTTGGAGGCCTTACTGTTGCTGAATTGTTCTAACTAGACTTTTCAGTACAATATTGAAAGTGAGCATTGCTATTTTTTTTCCTGATCTTAGCATGAAAACTTTCAAACTTCTACCATTGAGTTATGTTAGCCATGGGTTAAAAAAAAGTCCTTTATTATATTGAATTAGTTTCCTTCTAATCTTAGTTTCTGAGTATTATCTTATTTTATTTATTTGAGATGGAGTCTCACTCTGTCACCCAGGCTGCAGTGCAGTAGCACGATGTTGGCTCACTGCAACCTCCACCTCCTGGGTTTAAGGGATTCTCCTGAATCAGCCTCCTGAGTAGATAGGATTACAGGAGTTTGCCACCACGCCTGGCTAATGTTTGTATTTTTAGTAGAGATGGGGTTTCAACACGTTTGCCAGGATTGTCCCAATCTCTCTCTCTCTTTTTTTTTTTTTTTTTTTTTTTTGAGACGGAGTTTCGCTCTTGTTACCCAGGCTGGAGTGCAATGGCGCGATCTCGGCTCACCGCAACCTCCGCCTCCTGGGTTCAGGCAATTCTCCTCCCTCAGCCTCCTGAGTAGCTGGGATTACAGGCACGCGCCACCATGCCCAGCTAATATTTTTTTGTAATTTTAGTAGAGACGGAGTTTCACCACGTTGACCAAGATGGTCTCAATCTCTTGACCTCGTGATCCACCCACCTCGGCCTCCCAAAGTGCTGGGATTACAGGCTCGAGCCACCGCACCCAGCCTGTCCCAATCTCTTGACCTTGTGATCTGCCTGCCTCAGCTTCCCAAAGTGCTGGGATTACAGGCATGAGCCACTGCGCCTCCCCATTGAGTATTATTGTAATGAAAGAGTGATTTTGTCAAGTGCTTTTTCTCAATCAACTGAAATGATCATGTGTTTCTTCTCTTTATTGTATTAGTAATATATAGTAATAACCGTATTTCATTGATTTTTCTTATATTGAACCAGTCTTCCATTTATAGAATAAATCCCATATGGTCTTTGCATGTAATCTTTTTCATACGTGTTGGATTTAGTTTGTTAAGGTGTTTTGGGTTTTTTGATCATTTGTTGGTTTTTGGTCTCTCTCCAAAGGGGATATTGGTATGTAGTTTTCTTTTCTTGTGGTTTCCTTCCTTTGATGTTAGGAGATACATATCTCATTGAATGAGGTACATAATATTCCTTTCTTTTTTTTATATTTTAGAAGAGTCTAAGAAATTTTGATGTTAATTCTTTTTGTTTGTTTGTTTGTTTGTTTTGAGACAGAGTCTTGCTCTATCACCAGGCTGGAGTGCAGTAGTATGATTTCAGGTCATTGCAACCTCCAACTCCCAGGTTCAAATGATTAGCCTCCCGAGTAGTTGGGACTCTGGGCGCATGCCTCCACACCTGGCTAATTTTTTGTATTTTAGTAGAGATGGGGTTTCACTATGTTGGCCGGGATGGTCTGGATTTCTTGACCTTATGATCTGCCTGCCTCAGCCTCCCAAAATGCTGGGATTACAGGCATGAGCTACAAAACCCAGCCCAATTCTTTAAATATTTGGTACAATTCACCAGTGAAGCCATCTGTTCTTGACCTTTTGGATGTTGGCAGATTTTTATTATTGATTCAATCTCTTTACTTCTTATAGATCTGTTAAGATTTAAAAAATATATTATTGAGTCAGCTTTGGTAATTTGTGTGCCTAGGAATTTGTTCATTTTGTCTAAGCTACCTAATTTGTTCATGTGCAATTGTTCATATTATTTTCTTATAATACTCTTATTTCTAAAAGTTTCGGAGTAATGTCTACACTTTGATTTTAGTTATTTGTATTTTCTGTCTTTTTTTCTCTTGTTGCTTGAGCTAAAGGGTTGCCAATTATATGTCTTTTAAAGAACAAAGTTTTTATTTCACTGGTTTTCTTTATTTTCCTATTTGTTTTGTCATTTATCTTTGCTCTAATCTTTATAATTTCCTGTCTTCTGCTATCTTTAGGTTTAGTTTGGACTTTTTTTCAAAGCTTTAAAATTGTAAATATAGGGTATTAATTTGAGTTTCTTCTCTATTTTTAAATGCAGTTGCTTATAACTTTCCCTATGTACATTGCTTTAGCTGTATGCCATAATTTAGTATGTGTGCTTTTGTTTTCATTCGTCTCTTAGGTATTTTCTAATTTCCTTTGTGATTTCTTTATCAACCCATTGGTTGTTAAAGTCTTTTTAAATTTCTGCATATTTGTCAGTTTTCTAGTTTATTTTTTATTGATTTCTAACTTTATTCCGTTGTGGTTTGAGAAAATATTCTGTATAATATCAGTTTTTTAGAATTTATGGAAATTTGTTTTTTGGCATCTCATACTATCTATACTGGAGAATGTTCCTTGTACACTTGAAAATAATGTATATTCTGTGGATGTTGGTGTAATATTCTATATATTTATTCAATTTGTAGTGTTTCTCCAGTCCCTTATTTTCTTACTGATCTCCTGTTAGATGTACTATTTATTATTGAAAGTATTCTTGGGCCTCTGTTTTTAGCACATATATTTTTAAAATTGTTTTATGTTCTCAGATGAATCTATCTCTCTTTCAATATATCATGTCTTTCCTTGTCTCTCTGGTAACAGTTTTTTTAATGTAAGTCTAATTCATTTGATATTTATATAACTATATCAGGCCTTTCTTTTGGTTACTATTTGCATAGTATACCTTTTCCCATCATTTCACTTTCAAGCTATGTGTGCCTTTGCATATAAAGTGACTCTTTCATGGACAGTATATAGTTGGATCATACCCTTTAAAAAAACACATTCTGCCAATATTTGTGTTTTGATTGGATAGTTTATTTCATATAAAGTAATTTTTGGTGAGTAAGGAATTACTTCTGCCACTTTATAACTTGTTTTTTGATGTATTAGAGGTTGAGTATTCCTTATCCAAAATACTTGTAACCAGAAGTGTGTTATTTTGGGGGAGGATTTTATAGTATTTGCATATGCATAATGAGATATCTTGGAGATGGGACCCAAATCTAAACATGAAATTTATTTGTTTCATATACAACTTACACCCATAACCTGAAAGTATTTTTATACAATATTTTTCATAATTTTGTGCATGAAACAAAGGTTATATACATTAAACCGTCAGAAAGCAAAGGTGTCACCATCTTAGCCACGAATGTGGACAATCTGTGGCTGTTTTAGTCACCAACATTCGTGACTCTGAATTTATATGCTACTGATAAGCAATCATTTTCTTACATGTATTCACACATAATTACTTAACAGTAAAAAATATTACATACTATTAATATGTTGAAGAAAATCATATGTTTAGAGTAGCTAGCAGCATGGTAGCATCACCAGCATGACCTGTATCTGCTAGTTAAACAACAGCAACAGGAAACAATGGCAGGTTTTCAAGCTCTACCTACAATGTTGTCTTTTGATTAGAAGGTTTCTGTACACTGCATTCTTTTTTAGATGAAAGGAATAATCTCAAGCAGTTGAGAATATAGGAAGTGAGTATTCTAGGAATGAGGAAGCATTCTGCTGGATTTTTTTTAATGTTTCTTCTAGAGTCATCTGTCTCATTAAGAATGTTTTATTATCTTAGAAGTCTCTTTTTTGGTTTTATAAACTGACATGATTTTTTTGTTCTGTTATGAATGGATGCTGCTCTGGTCCTTCAGTAAACCCATCACATATTTTCATTATGTTGTCTATAGGCACTTTTTCTGCAGTATAAACAACATGATCTTCATTGGCACTATTGTGGGTTAAGTGTACCTTATCCAAAATGAGCAGGACCAGACATGGGGAATTTCCCACATGTGGTATCATTTCCATGCTCAAAATGTATGGGTTGTTGAACATTGCAGATTTTATATTTTTAAATCAACAGTGCTCAAGCTGTTGTATGTATTTTTCCTGTCTTTTAATTACTGTTTTCTTTTGTACTTAATTTTTTTTTGAGACGGAGTTTCCCTGTTGTTCCCCAGACTGGAGTGCAATGGCACGATCTCGGCTCACCGCAACTTCCGCCTTCTGGGTTCAAGCAATTCTCCTGCCTTAGCCTCCTGAGTAGCTGGGACTACAAGCATGCACCACCATGCCCAGCTAATTTCTGTATTTTTAGTAGAGACGGGGTTTCACCTCGTTGACCAGGATGGTCTCAATCTCTTGACCTCATGATCCACCTGCCTTGGCCTCCCAAGAGATTATAGGCATGAGCTACCACACCAGCCCTGTACTTAATATTTTATAGTATACTCTTGATTCTCTTCTCAATTGTATTGTGTATATTTGTGGATATTTATTAGTGGTTAACATTGGGCTTACAATTAACCTCTTTAACATTTATATAAAACTCACTTGCATTAATATAACTTAGCTTCAGTGGTATACAAAAATTCAGCTCCTAAGTAGCTATTTCTTTTATGTTATTATAAAAATTATATCTTTATACATTGTACACCTATTAATATACATACCTAATTTCTTAAATATATTTGTCTTTCAAATAATGTAGGAAAATGAAAAGAAGACTCACAAACTAAAAATACAGTAATACTAGATTTTAAATTTAACTATGTAGTTACCTTATTTTAGCAGAGTTCTTTATTCTTTACATGGTTCCAAGTTCCTTTCCAGTATTTTTTCATTTCAGCCTAAAGTACTCCTTTAACATTTTTTCCTGTTTTCACATTTTAATGTCTTTTAAATTGCAATGTGTTTTCCAAGTCAATCTCTTAGCTTTGGCATGTAACTAGAGGAGAATTTGATATTTCACCTTTCTACAAATAAAAAGTATTTTTTAAGGTATATAATATGATGATAATGTAAAAGGATTACTATGTCAAGCTAATTAACATAGCCATAGTTATGTTTCCTTTTCTTGTGTGTGTGTGTGGTGAGAACACTTAAGATCTACTCTCAGCATAATTTAAGTATACAGAGTCTTATTAATTATAATCACTATGCTGTAAAATTGATCTCTAGAACTTACTTATTCTAATAACTGAATCTTTTGTACCATTTGACCAATGTCTCTCAATTTCCTGTATCATCCTTCCACCACTTGTTAACCTCCATTCTACTCTCTGCTTCTATGAATTTGACTATTTTATATTCCACATATGAATAAGATTATGCAACATTTTCTCTGTGTCTGGGCTCATTTTACTTACCATAATGTCCTCTAGATTCATCCATGTTATTGCAAACGGAAGGGTTTCCTGCCTTTTGAAGTCTGAATAGTATTTTATTGCATATATATATTTGGTTCCCAAATTTTGACTTACAGTTTTTCCACTTTGTTATGGGTATACTGAGGCATTAATGCATTTTTGACTTATAATATTTTCCACTTGCAATGAGTTCATCAGGAGATAATCCCATTGTAAGTTGAGGAGCATTTGTATACCCTATTTTTTTAATCCATTCAACAATTGATGGAAAATTACATTATTTTCGTAACTTGGCCATTGTGAGTAGGGTTACAATGAATACAAGAGTGTTAATATCTCTTTCACACACTTACTTTATCCCTTTGGATATATACACAGAAGTGGGATTGCTGGATTATGTGATATCTTATTTTTAATTTTTTGAGGAGCCTCCATACTGTTTTCCATTATAGTTGTGCCAATTTACATTCTTGCCAACAGTATATGAGTATTTATTTTTACCAACTAACACATGTCATTTTTTTACTTTTAGATAACCTTCATAGCAGGTGTGAGGTGATGTCTCATTGTGGTTTTGATTTGTATTTCTCTAATGATAAATGATGAGCACCTTTTCATATACTTATTGGCCATTTGTATGTCTTCTTTAGTAAATGTATATTCATGTTCTTTGCCTATTTTAAAATCAGATTATTTGTTTTCTTGCTATTGTTTTATGAGTTACTCTTATATTTTGGATATTGATCCTCTATTGGAAGTAAGGTTCACAATATTTTTTAAATCACTTTTTAGGTTGCCTTTTCACTCTGTTGACTTTTTCCTTTGCTAGGCAAAAATCTGTTTAGTTTGAGGTAGTCCCACTTGTTTACTTTTTTGCTTGTACTGTGGATGTCATATCAAAAAATCACTGCTGAGACCCATGTCAAAGCTTTCTCCTTGTGTTTATCCAAACAACCTCCCAGAAATAAATTCAACTTGGTCATGGTAAATTATCTTTTTAATGTGTTATTGTATTTGTTCTGCTAGTATGTTGTTGAAGACTTTTGTATCTATGTTCCCAATTGCAAAAAGAGAGGCTAGAGCCAATCCTGGGATCCTCTCAGGATCTGCTGTGAGGTGAAGGCCAGAAAACCTATCTTGTTGTCTTTGACAAGCCATGTCTCTTAGCAAGCCTCTGCACAGATAGGATATGTCCCTGACTGCATCAAGAGAGACTAGAGCTGAGACTGGGACCCTTTGGAATCTGCTGTTAAACAATGGCTAGTGAGCCTGTCCCATTGGCTCAAATAAGCATGTATCTTCCAATAAGTCTGCACAGGCAGTTTCCTGAGTGTAGCAGGAAAAACTGAAACTGAGACTGAGTCCTTTTAGTATCTAATGTGGCACAGAGTCTGGCAAACTCATCACAGAGTACGAATTATGGGCAAGTTTCCCACTGGTAACTCATGTGAACAGTTCTATACTGGGACCTTAGTTGAGAGGGGCTGGAGTCAATCCACATGGCAACTTTCAGGTTCACTGCTGAGAAATGATGTCAGTGAGCAGATGAGCCTCTGTGGCAAGACACTTGTGTGAGAAAATCTTCCTGGGACATTTGGCAGATGGTTAAGCTTGCAGGTCAAGACAAAATTAGGCTGTAGCCAAGCCCCTTGGGGAATGGGGCCATTTCTGGGTTTGAACCTGGGATAACAATTTAGCATGTTTACCAATGGGGAGTCAGTCTATACTCTTAAAATGACCTTCTTAGATCCTGGGCTCCACCAAATTGCCACTGTCTTATACCTGAATTCCGAGAATAAAGAGACTTTCGTTTGTTGGTGGGTGCAGAATTCTTGTTTTGGAAGGATATGAGCAGGTGACCTATTCAGCCATCTTACTGATGTGTTATGTTAGCTCCCTTTCCTTTTGAAGGACAGGTTTCCCAGACTGGCAATTTTATTTTGTTTTTTATTTTTATTTTATTTTATTTTTCAGCACTCTGATTATATTATCCTACTCCCTTCAAGGCCAGAAGGTTTTACTGAAAAATCTCTTCACTCTCTTCACTAAGCTTCTCTTGTATGTAAATCACTCTTCACTTACTGCTTTCAATTTTTTTTGTTCTCTTTTACTTGTGACGGTTTGATGTGTCTCAGTATGGGTCCTTTTGTATCTGTATTATTTAGTATAGATTAGAATACCTGGATCTGAATGTCTACTTTATTCCCCAAGTTTGGAAATTTTTTAGCCATTGATTTTCAAGTAAGCTTTCTGTCTCTTTTTCTTTTCTCTATCTGGATTTCCATAATGCTTATATTGCCCCTGCCTCTCCCCATCTCAGAAGTCCTTTAAGCTATCTTCATTCTTTTCTTTTCTCTTTTGACTGGATGGATGATTTCCAATGACCTATCTTTAAATTAACTGATTCTTTCTCCTGCTTGCTCTAGTATGCTTTTGAACCACTTACGGTTTTTAGTTCAGTGATTTCATTCTTCAGTTTCATGATTTCTATTTGGTGCTTTTATCATTTTCCTTGATTTTATTGAAATTTTCACTTTGTTCCTGCATTGCTTTCCTGAAGTCAGTGAGCATCTTTATGACCACTATTTGTATGTATCTGTAGGAAAAATCATATATCTTCATTTTCTCAGGGTCAGCTTCTGGAGATTTATTTTTTTTCTTTCACATACAATGTATTTATCTCTTTATTTTTCTTAACTCTCTGTTAGTTTCTACACTTTACATTTTAAAAATCAGCTCTCCCAGTCTTCACGTATTGGTTTACATAAGACAGGAACCTCATCCAATAGCCTGGCCAGATATTTCAGATGCCTCTCACTTAGGTGTGCTTATCCTAACCACCAACTGCATTCTTACTTCCCTCAAGAGACAAGTCCCATTAATGCCTCAAGACAAGTGAAGGAGAAACCCATCCATTGAACAATAGTCAGAAAACTTGAGGTGCTACCTGTATAGTCCGGTTCCTTCTCTCCTCGGAGAAAAAGCTGGGACCTAGATTTGATCACCCACTTCCTCTGCACTAAGCTGAGGAGAGAAGCTGTAGCAAATATATGTATGTGTGTTTAGAATGCTCTTGAAATCATCTCTTTGTCTTTTTTACACCTAGGGGCCTAATGAATTCCAAGCCCTGTCAGCTGTCAGAACAGTTGTTACAGAAGCCAGCTCCTCGAGTAACAGTCAGAAAAGTTGGGGTGGGAGGCAGATGTGTAATCCATCATCTTAATAGAAGTTGAAGGCTTGATTTTATCCCTGGAGTGAGCTTGGGAGATTTTATCACTAGAGTGAGCAGTGGCAAGTGCCTACATGCTTGTTCAGACATTAGCGGGGTACTGTCTCTCTGGTCAGTTAACTCCCAGACACAAGTGAGTTAGAAGACAGATACTTGGTTAGTAGCTGGAAAAGTTGCAACACTAGATGTGGAGCCTAACCCCTTCCAGGGAAGAGCTTAGAGCATTTTCTTTTTCTTTGCTAGAGCAAACCAAGAGGAAGAGCCCCAGGTGGAGCTCACATGATTGCTCAAAACTGCTGCTTTGTTCTCTGTAGATTCTGGAGGACTAGTGAGTGCTGCATCTCAACAGTTCCAAGAGACAAGCAAGTTAAAAGGTGGACCCTCAAACAGTAGTAGGAAAAATCAGGACTCTATGTGAACATACTTCCTTTTTAAGAGATGGAGTTTCACACAGTTGCCCAAGCTATAGTGTAGTGGCTTCATCTTAGTTCACTAAAGCCTCAAACTCCTGCGCTCAAGCAGTTATCCTGCTTCAGCATCCTGAGTAACTAGTACAGCAGACATGTGCTACCATGCCTAGATAAATTATTATTAATTTTTATAGAGATGGGTTCTCTACAGTGTTTCCTAGGCTGGTCTTGAACTCCTGGCCTCAAGTGATCATTCCACCTCAGCCTACCATATGCTCTTTAATTCTAGAATTCCTTTTTAGGTTCTTTTTATAATTTCTCTTTATTGATATTTTCTAGTTTCCCTATAGCTTTACCCATGGTTGCCTTTAGCTCTTTTAGTATATTTAAGAATTTTTATTTAAAGTATTTGTCTAAAATATTCAATATCTATGCTTCAGGCAGTTTCTGTTAACTCCTGTGAATGGGCCATACTCTCTTGTTTCTTCACAAGCTTCAAAATAATTTTTGAAATGTAGATATATTGAATATTATAATATGGTACTTGTAGAAATCAGATTATTTCCTTTCTCTAAGGTTTTCTTTTGTTGTTGTTGCTTGCTATGGATTGTAGCTGTTTATTATAGTGTAGCTTCAGAGTTGTTTAGAAATTTCAGGGTGAAAACCAGAAGAAGGAATGATCAGTGACATAATGTTCTTTATTAGATAAACAAAGAAGGAGAAAGAAAAACAAAGCAACAAAGCTAGCATTTATTAAAAGCACGGATTGTCCTTATATCTTAAAAACATTTTTCATTTGGTCATGTCTTTATATAGGAGTCATTTAGTGCTAGCATAGACAATGTTCTCAAAACTCCTAAGAAGTGTTCTTTAAAATGTCCCTCTTACAAGCTGGTTAGTAATACTAAAATGCAGTTTACTATAAAGATAAATATAGGTGATGTGGTATTTTGTGAAATTAATTTAAAAGAAATGTAGCATATTTTTCTATAAACAATAATAAAGATATTATTAGACCTCAAAATGTTTGTATTGGATAACGAGTTAGCAAATATTTTAAAATTCAAACTATGATTTGAAATTCAATTGTGCGTTTTCCTACATGTTGCATATCCAACAGTGAGTTTCTGAACTCGTTAAGAAGATGTTTCTAGGTAGTTTAAGAGAGATCTGAGGATAACTAAAGAGTTGGGGAGGAAATTACACTTTTCAAATCTTTGTTTAGAAAAATAAATTAGAACATGTCTTTAAACTACTGTACAACATGATAATCCGTGAGTAAAAAGAAAGAAAGCATATTCAAAGTAAAAATAAAGGGTTTGTTTACATATAAAAAATTCATTGCAAATTACTACACATCTTTGCAGATGCTGATTAAAAAGACTTGTTTATTTTATATTTGTAAAATGTACACACATTCTATAGTTTCTTTATAAAATAAGATAATTTTTTGGATAAATATACTTCAAATATATATATATTTCATCGAGAAAAAAAATTTGGAATGAAAGATGAAGAAGATATAGGATGTAAACTTCATGAAAACAAATACATTACTTTTCCCATGCACTGCTCATTATCTCCAAAATGTTTTGCATTTAGATTTATAGACATATGTTGAATGAAAGACAGATAGAAACACCCTCCTTCATTTTTTTTTTTGAGAGTTCACAACTTAGTGTGAGCCCAGTACAAAATAACATAATCTATAAAATGCTTCTTTAGAATATCTAATATAAATAAAGTGGTTGAGTTACGTTGTCTTTTATTTTTAATGCCTACATTGAGATTACATATCAAAATTTAAGAATATAAAAAATTTTTATTATCTACTTTGATTGAAACAGAAAGTGGGAAAGAGCAATTATGATAATGTTTTTAAATGCTTTTATAGTCTGATAATTTTAAATGTTTTTATAGTCTGATAATTTTATATAATTTAATATTAATAATGTAACCATCTTCATAAAAATAATGTATTACTTTTTTCTTTTGAAATCATGTGCATGTTTTTCTACAATTTAAATTATTTGTTCATTTTAGACATTCATATAAAATTTTGTATGTTGGACTTCAACTATCTAGAAGTCTAATTATTAGAAATTTATGGTGCATTTTTTTAAAAAATTCTGCATCTAAAAATAGATTGCAAGAGATAGATCAGGATGGCTTACTAGATGCCAATAGAATGTGCCTCCTCCATAGAGAGGAATGCGAAGAGTAGATGCTCACCTTTTGAAGAGATTGTCTAGCAAAGAATAACATGACAAACCAGAGAAGCCATGGGAAGCACCAGAAGTAAGGAAAGGACTTGTGGCAGCTTGCCTAGCCAGAGACTGCTTGAGAGGCAGGCGACCCTCCTGGATGTGGGAAACAGTAAGAGAGAAATCCCCAGAGCTCCATACTTTGAAATGGGCTTTTACAATCTTGGGTATATATAGGAGATACCCTTGGCCCACTGGGGCATCAGGCCTGATATATGGAGCTGCCTAAAGATTGCACAGAGACGTTGCTGGAAAAAGAGAACCCATATGGATGGAATCCCATGGTTATCTGATCCTAGAGCAGCTTGAGCTGAGTGCTATTTTGAAAGCCTATATATCATGGACCTACGGACATGGCAGCTGCTGCTACACTGCTCCAAGGAGGGAGACATAGCACTCCTCTGCAACCCTGGGAGGGTCTCTACTACCCCACTGTGGGCTGCTGTTGAGACTGAAATGTGAGTGGGTTGCCCTCCTGACAGCTCCTTGCCCACACTGCTTGCCTTGGAGGGACAAGCAAGGCACCATTTTGAGAGTTTAATGTTGAACTATGTTTGGGCTGAAGTGGCTGCAGCCACTGACCATCCAAGGTAGGAGAGGGCAACTATGCTGTTTTACACATCTCTAGGACAGTACTTACCGCCCCACAGTGAGCTGCTGTGAGACTGAAGCATGAGTGGAAAGCACCCCGCAAGGCTTCTTGCCTATGCTGTTTGCTTGCAAGGGACACTATCTTATCTGGTCCCAGGACCAAGATGCAATATTGGAAATTTAATGCTGGGTTGTTCCCTTCCCTCAGGCTAAATTTGAAATGACACAGTTGCAACTCCTACCCAACTGGAGAGGGGCAGGGAGAACAAGCTCTTCTCAGAGCTTGCTGTGTGCAGAAGAATGAAACTGGATTCATATATCTCACCGCATATGAAAATTAACTCAAGACAGATTAAAGACCTGAATGTGACACCTGAAACCATAAACATACTGGAACAAAAAAATGGGGAATATTCTTCTGGACATTGGTGTAGGCAAAGAATTCATAAATAATACTTCAAAAGAACAGGAAACAAAACCAAAAAATAGACAAATGGAATGTAAACAAAAAAATTTCCCCACAGCAAAAGAAAGAATCAACAGGGTGAAACCACAGTTGCAGAATTGGAGAAAATATTTGCAAATTATACATTCAACAGGGGACTCATATTGAGGATTTACAAATAACCCCAACAACTCAAAAAAAAAAAACCCAAATAATTCCTTTAAAAAGTAGGCTGATATTAATAAACATTTCTCAAAAGAAGACAAATTGTTAACAAGTATATGAAAAAACATTGAACATCACTAACCATCAGGGAAATGTAAACTAAAATATCCATGAGAGATCATCTTATTCTAATCAGAATTACTATTATTAAAAAGACAAAAAGATAAAAGCAGATGTTGAAAAGGATGCAAAGAAAAGGGAGATCTTATACACTGTTGGTGGGAATGTAAATTAGTACAACCTCTATGGAAAAACAGTTTGGAGAATTTCTCAAAGAAACAGAACTACCAGAGGAACCAGCAATCCCACTACTGAGTATTTACCCAAAGGAAAAGAAATAATTATATCAAAAAGACTCCTGTGCTCATATGTTTATTGCAGCACTATTTACAATAGCAAAGATAGGGAATCAAGCTAAGTGTCTATCAATGGAATATTGGATAAAAAAAATATGGCATATGTACATAATGGAGTACTCCTTACCCATAAAAAAAGAATGAAATCATGCCTTTTGAAGCAACATGAACAAAACTGAAGGACATTGTCTTAAGTGAAATAACTCAGACACAGCAAGTCAAATACCACATGTTCTTTTTTACGTGGGAGTTAAATAATGTGTACACATGGAAGCAGAGCATGGAATAATGGACAATGGTGACTTGGAGGAGTAAATCATGGGAGATTGCTTGGTGGCTACAATGTGCATGGCTTCAGTGATGGATACACTGAATGCCCTGAGTTCATCTCAATGCAAAATTTCAATATAGAAAAATTGCACTTGTACCCGTAAATATATACTAATATTTTGGAAATAATAACAGATTGTAGATTGCTTCTATTCTATTTTGAAATTATAATAACTGATCATGATGATAATAATGGTAATGGAAATCTAATATTTAATAAATTGAATGAAAACAAAGCATGAATCTTGTGTGAAAAGGAGGGCTTAAAATTTGAGACAAAATTAAATGTAACTTTTTAAAAGTTTGACATTGGCTTCTTCATTGATTTTTTGGGGCCCTTGAATTCCCTGTTTCTGAAACTGAAAAAATAAATTCTCAACTTCATGAAGACAATATAAATCTTGAATTTCAGTCTTATTGTTAAAAATTATTTTACCTAGGTTACCTATCTCTTGATGTAAATGTTTGAAAATTTGGTGCTAGGTTTTCAGAGCAAATTTCTTCACTATTTTGATTAGAAAACTTATTCAAAGGAAATAATTTCATATAAATTAAATCCATTTTAATTAAGGTCTTGAATATATTTTAAATAACCTTTGTTCATATATAGAAGAGATTTTGTATTTGTTTTATTTTCATTAGCTGTGGGACTTGGTCCTGACGTTTATTTTAGTTTGTGTTTTCTAAATGAAACTACTTGATATTGTTAGATTCTGCAAGAGTAAATTGGTGATATAATGCTATTTACATTACCAAGCACTTTGTATACAATCTTCTTTAAGATCAGCATATTTTGCCATATTACTTGGTGAAAAATAATTTCATTTCCAGAAGATCAATATGAATTAACTATAGCTGAAATATGTAATTTTGTAAGCTTTAGAGAAAAAAAAACTTTTCTCTACATAGCAATATTATTAATACCATGCACCTGTATGTTAAATAATTAAGTGTATCTCAATCGAACTCATTGTCAGTAAGATTCACCTATTCTTACATAATGGCTTTCTAAATTGGTATTTATGGTTTTATAGTTTAGAGCTGGTAGGTCTGAATTAATTTTTAATAAGAAATCACAACTGTGATAGAGCATTATCATTTCAGTAACTAACAGCCTGGGTATCATTCCCAAGCATAAAATCAGCTAAACAAATTAGAATAAAAGCCACATGTGAGATATCCATTATGCATTGACATTTAGAATCTCTTCCTTATTTGTATTCAGAATACTATATTACACAATGCAATATTTATCTGTGATATTTTCCATCATGATGTGATGGATGTGTAGTACGAAAACCAAGGAACTTTTCCATCAACAAGGAACTTTTCCCATCTGTAGAATAACATGTTTGATAAATGCTTACCCTCTTTATGCATCGTCTTCTGCAATTTAGTTTTGAGTGCTTTGCATTCTTGTTTTTTACCTCCCAGCAAGCATCATTCTATACTTCCAGAAAGGCCTCATCTCCAAAACCACATATAAATTACCACATCTCAGACATTCACAAGTTATTCCCAGGTATACACACTATAAACAGGAGACCTTGATAAGTAGCTTAAGAATTCTATAATTTGTACTTTGATAAACTGACTTCTCCACTTAATTTTATGTTACATAAATATCCTGAGGTAATCATCTTAATCTTAGATTTTGCCAGTCATGAACATCTGAATTTTTAAACATTTGAAGTACTAAATCAATATTTAATGGCATAGTGAGGTATGTACTTTTAGATTACCTCTATCGTAGTGAAGCTTTTGTACATGTTCGCCACAAAACTTTTCTAGGGTCGTTATTAAAATGTTGTTATTTTGTTTTATGATGTTCTATTTTGTCAAGAGGACTTTTACTTTGCTAAATATAGTCTTGCATTTTCTAATCATTTCATACTTATATTTAATGAACCCTATAAATATGTGTTGATGGTTAGAGAATTCATTTCAAATGTTTAATCCAAAATATGTTTCAAAAATTAATAACATTTTTTTATTCATTTAAAGTAGAAAATCTAGCTATTTCAAGTTTTCCTTATTATGGAAATTTTCTGCGTCTAATTTAAATTCTATATTTAATGCATATACAAATTATAGTATTTAAAGTATACAATGGAGAGAAGACATGAAAAAATATTAAATTAGATATACACTTTTATTCTCATTTTTGCTACTAATAAGCTATGTAATTTTGTGAAGCTCACTTAATATTTACTATAAATAAGAAAGTTGTACTCTATGAAATTTAAAATTTTCCCCAATAGTAGCTTTCTCTTACATATTTTATTAAAGGCTAAGAGAAACGGCAATAGTTTTTACCTCTGTTGCCCACTATATTTAGCCGCTGGGCATTTTATGAAGGTTCAGGCAAGTTCATAGTCACATATCAACAAAAAAGCCAACCCTCTGTAATGTTACCTTTAGAACTCATCAGTTATTTCCCTCCCCTGTCATCTTCAAGATGCTGTACTTTCAAGCGAATTAAAAGGTGAATCAACTGAATGTATGTTGTAATGGGATACCAAAGATCAAGCCTAACTAAATTTTTGACAGAGATTGAGAGAACTGATCCAATGGTGCCCCAGCATTTTCACCTAGTGAGCTAGTATCCATTCCTTCAGCCATAGTGAGGATTCACTTTTTTCTACATTGATGGCCAACAACAACAAAATAAAACATTTGGGAAAAAGGCAAAGTTGTTTGTTCTCCATCTTGAATCTCACTTACTTCATAGTGCCCAAATCTGTCATGATTTTCAAAAAGAAACTCTAATATGGTAGATTTCGAGATTAAAAAAATTAAAAACAGAGGATGGGTTAAATATAGTTTTTGCCTTTTTGGTTAATAAAATATTTAATGAAAATGCAAACTGGAAACACAGTATCTGAAATTAATGGGTAGCTCCCAATTAGGTAATATCATTTTGAGAGAGAATGAATATTCAGATTATTTTGAGGAATACAAAAAAAAGTAGATTGATTTAATTCCTTAAATTCAAATGTACTCCAGAAGAAATTGGTTAACATTTATACATGAAAACATAGTTATTGTGTTTATTTCAACTATATAACTAAATATAAGATTTCAGATCACAGGCACAAGTTGTATTTTTGTATAAGTGATGTACCTTCACCAGTTGTCCAAAAGGGAAGATCCAGATGTTGATAAACACAAGTAACCTCTTGCGCTTTTGATGATAAAAAATTATTTACGTATGTCTAAATGTCTTGGAAAATTGAGAAGCATCAAAATGACCAAATAATCTCTAATGTTGAGATGTATCTGTAGAACAGATTTGTTGCAGCAGAGTGAAAAAAAAAGAAATGAGATTAGAAAAATAAGAATCAGTTGTTTGATATTCATCAACTTAAAATAATGATGAGTTAAATTTGTTCAGATTAATAAGAGGGCAAACTAGTGTGTATATATATATATTTTAAATTAGAACATATTTTTTCCTTATTGGTTTATATTACATGGGTTTACATATACAGCTATAAAAGGTAAATGTAAGCATGCTTTCTGAAAGACTGATCATGTGCTGTTTTAGTTCAGTGAATGGAAGTGTTTGACAAATTAAAAAAAAACGCACACCTTTATAAGCTAACCTTTAATATGTTATTGGAATATGTTTCATTCTTCATGGGACCCTAATATTCCAAGCAGCAAAATCCAGAAATAAAAAACAAATACAGGCATGCTTTCTTTCTTTAAGTTGCATAATAAAGTCAGATGCACTGACTCAAGCAGAGCATTAGGAAGGCTGAAGTGGGAGGATGGCTTGAGGCTTGGAATTCAAGACCAGCCTGGGAAACACATAGATACCCCAGCTCTACGAAAAAAACGAACAAACAAAAAAGATGCATCATAATTTTTTTCTTTCAGTGAATAGAAGAGTTTCACAGAGAAATACCTTTGTCAGCAAATTCTGAAAATCTGCTATTAGAACATGTTTTTTCCACCATTGGTTCATATTACATGAGTGCTCATATGCAGCTATAAAAAGCAACTCTAAGCATGCTTTCTAAAAGATTCATCATAAGCTGTTTTATCTCAGTGAGTGGAAGTGCTTGGCAAAGAAACAATTTTCTTAGCTAAGCTTTAGAATATTTTATTAAAATATGTTTCTTTCTCTAGTGGGCCCTATTAGGCCAAATAACTACAAATTTTTAAGTAACTGGGGATCATGTGAATTTTTTTTATGCTCAGAAGCATACATATTATTATTTTTTTATGCTCAGAAGCATACATATCATTATAAGTTTGGTTATTTTATTTGAAGTCAGAACATATGACTTAAACTCTTAAAAATTTTTAGATTCAAATTTAACATTTTGATAGTCTATAATTTCGAGCACAAAAATACTATGATAAAATGTGCTACAAGGAAATATCAAAATAGATATTTCTATATTTTATTTGAAGTGCTTTGGGTTGTGGAATTTATAAAGTAAAACATCTTTTTAGCTGTCATATTGAAAGATGTATGTGTATAAATCAATGTTTTATGCCCTCTGTATATTGCTTAGATAAGTAGGTAGATGACTTGTCACTTCTTGGATTCTGATTCCTTACCCTAGTTCTTTTATATTGACAAATAATAATTGTATATATTTATGGGGTACAATGAGTTGTTTTCATAAATATATGTTTAGGTGTATGTGTGATATGTGTGTGTGTGTGTGTGTGTGTGTGTGTGTGTATGATTTGATCATTCCACTGTGTTTTATAATTTCATCATTCCACTGTGTGTGTGTGTGTGTGTGTGTGTGTGTGTGTGTGTGTGTGTTCATGTGATCCTTTCCTGTAGGTTTTATCTTTATTCTGTTATTTCCTTTGCTATGCCTTGCCCCAGTTCTTTACAAAAGTGAGTAGAGAAATGCTCTTGCCATGACACTGGTATTTTTCCAGGATATTTTCAAATGTAATTGATTGAGGTATGAAACCTTCACAGGAATGCTGATTATTACATAAAGAAGAGTACTTGCCCTTGAGTTTGTATCAAGATAAGGACTGAATACTGGATGAGATAGAAGTATGATATGGAGGAGAAAATCAAACCAAATCCATAAAACCCTAGAAATTTGATTCTGTTTACATGGAGCTTATTACAATTTGAAAATAATTTATGCTGAATTTATCTTTGTTTAGAAAACATTATTTGTAGAATAAATATACATTTTAACACATTATAATTGGAGAATTTTTTTCAACATTTAAGTAGAAAATGTCTTAAGTGTATTCCAATATTTTTAAGTAACAATTACAAAAAAAGTACTTGTAAAAGAACAAATAAGTCTTAAAGAAGTATCTGAAAGACTTCTGGTTGTGTGACACATTCATTTGAGTATTTGATTAAATAATATTAAATGATATTTCCTTTTTACGAATGATCTGTTACTCTAAATATTTTTGTTGTCAAATATTTGTTAAATATTTACTATGGTTAAGATACCATGGTTACCAATTGCTTAAGGAATTAGGAATTAGGCCTAGGTTAGCAATTGCTTAAGGAATTCAATTTAGTAACAAAAATAAGAGACATTTTTGAAAACACAGTAACAGATATAATGTTTTAAGTGTCACTAAGAAATATAAACACACAATTTCCAGTAACTTAAAAATTTGTAGTTACTTGGCCTACTAGGCCCCAATAGAGAAAGAAACATGTTCTAATAAAATATTCTAAAGCTCAGCTTAGAAAGTTGTTTCTTTGACAAACACTTCCATTTAAGATTATATAATCAAGGTCTATTCATTTAAATATTTGAATGGGTTTTAAAGAATGGTTAAGTTTGGACAGAAATGGGTAGTGATACCTGGTGGACAAAAACTGATGAATAAGTATGTCATATATTGGAAAAAGAAACAAGAATAGAACACGTACAAAGCAGTTACAGGTTATAACTCTGAGATGCTTTGACACCAGATTGTGGAGGGCCCTACATTCACACTATCTAATTTGAACATTTTATGATAGGGCAATAAAAAATAAAGATATTTAAGCTGGAGACTAATTAATCAAGGTTGTGATGTAGGAAGATTAGGCTGTAGGTGGTGTATCTAATAAAGCACTAACATTTTCCCCAAGCTTTCTGAATGAATTAATAAATGAATGAATGAGTTATTTCATTAAATACATACCAAGGTGAAACACATCATTACTCTATAAATTTTTTAAAAAAATTAATGCAAGTGAATGCTTTCACTTTTTAAAAGCTTGCTTTCTTCTGGTGAAGTGGATGGATTTTGATCCCTGTTTCAGAATTATTTTATGGGTGCAAAATACTAAATTCTTTTGTGAACCAAAAAGAAGAGTCATACAACTTGTTAAGGAAGAATTTGCAATTTTGTCAGTGAAAATATTGCTGAATTTTGAACCAAATATCATATGCAGATTTTAGAAATCTCTCTTCCTGACTTGGCCAAAAACATAGTAGTACAAATTCCAGCTGATGCAATGAACATTCTACCATATGCCAAGTGGCAAAGTTTGACTGCTGGTCTAGCCATTCACTGCTCATATGGAGTTTCCTTTCTTTTACACTGTCCATCTGCTGATTACCTG
The DNA here is from genome assembly GCA_031835075.1 of Saguinus oedipus. Classification (NCBI taxonomy): domain Eukaryota; kingdom Metazoa; phylum Chordata; class Mammalia; order Primates; family Cebidae; genus Saguinus; species Saguinus oedipus. Next base: position 134,633,259 of record CM063174.1, read on the forward strand.
GTGATCCTCTCCCACTGCCATGCCCATCTGCTGGCTACTTGCAGATGCCCTCCTATTGCCCCATGCACCTGTTAAGACCATTCTTCCCAAAATGCAATGCATCTTATCATTACCAACCAAATTGTAAAATTAAATATACATAATCATCTCTTTGAAAAAAGACAGAAAGATTTTTCCTATTAATAGGACCAAAAAAAAAGTTTAAATATTGATCAAGCAGGTTATATAAACTATTCTTTTAGAGAGGAGTAGCACAGTGTCTGTAAAATGCTCAAGAAAGAACTCATGAAAAGGCAGAAAAGATGCATATTAAATTTAAAAGAATATCTTTGATCTTAGGTACTAAAGAGCTCTCTAAATACTCTACACAAGTAATAGGAACTAGATTTGGCTTCTTCAAGCTATGGAATACTCCTTGTAATGTTTGGCAGAATGGTAAAAAGTATCAGAAAACAACCCCTTCCCATGTCACATACTTGAGAGGGGGGTGTGGACATGGAAGAATGAGTGAAAGGATAATGTTTTTGGATTCTGGATTTGCTCTTACTAAACTAAAAGTGACAACTGAACAGTGCAGTGGAGTGAATGATAGACATTTTTTTCTTGAAGTAACTATCATTTTAACAGGAGCATGGAAAGACTTCTCAAATAGGCCTTTCTGAAAGACTTAACAGGATTCTTCTTCAGATAACTTCACATTATTTACATTGCAAGGTATTAAAAGATATCTTGAAGGCTTGAAAGAGGAAAAACTCCCCACCTACAACTAGCAAGTACTTTGAGTCCTGAACTAATCAATTAAAAGAAATGATAAACAATACTAAAGAAAAAAGTATGATTTCTAATACTGAGACACATTTAGATACATTTTACTCTTGAGTAAATCTAATCTTTAGGGTTTCAAAAATGTTTTAAATTGTTTTACACCATCTTTTTTTTTTTCTTAAGAAATCGCTGCTGAGAAATGTAGATTGAGCGAGTAGAATTTATATACGTTTATAACAGCATACCCCCTTTAAATATGTTAATATAATTTAAAAAATTTAGACAAGCAAGAAACAAGGAATCTATTCTAAGAGAATGGATGGAAATAGATAATCAGTTTTTAAAAGGGCTCAGAAAACAATTATTTTAAAATTGTTTTTAAATGTGAATAAAAGATAAGTTTCATGAATATGTGAATGGTGTTAACTATGTGCTTCTTTATGTCAGACAGATCTAAAAGTATCTCCACAGTAAAGTTGTCACTGATTTTGGTTTCATGTGTCTAGTAAATACTATTAATAAAACTTTCATATAGTTTGGTATCTGGTTTTTAAATTCAAAATAAAAATGAGATTAAGTTATACGTGGCCTACCTCTTAGCATCCATTACTTAATGAAACTAGTTACCAAATAATTATGTTAGTATCAATTAAATTGCATGCTTTTTTCATTCAAACTGTTCATTTTGGAAGGTACTTATAAAATGACTTATAAAGTGGCAAGGTGAAAAGACTAAATATTTCAATTTAATACTTTCACATCACTTCATTTGCAAAGCAAACAAATTTAAATAATATGATATATATTTATATGCTTGTGTATTTGGGTTTACCTGATGTTTTATCTTCTTTTGCTAATTATCCTATCCTTTTCTTCCTATATAGCAAATGAAAGTGATGTTTAAATGTGAGTACTACAGTGTATGTAGATTTTGTAGATGGCTGCAGGTCCTCCTGCCAGGGAGTTGTCGTTGTTTGAGCACCATTCTGATGCTTCCCTTCCTGCCCCAGCCCGAGCTTTGGCATATTGGCAAAATGCTCTGACATTAAGGTAGTACAGTTGGCTCTATTACAACACCTTTACATTCTCTGGAGTATGTATTTTTCTTTTTGACTTGGGATTTCTTTAAATATAGAAAAAAAGTAAAAGGATCCATAAACACACATTGATAAAAAAATTAGAATTAATTTAGTGACAGTTAAATTTATATCCATTCTGTACACTTTCATAGGTCCATGTTCATACAAAAGTATCAATTCACATATAATATACAAGTATTCCTGCAAGATAATTCTGGCAATAACTTTTAATACAGAATAAATGAAGGTCTTATTTAGCTTGGTGACAAAGTGTGTCACTTTTGGTCCTAATTTGGATATTTGCCTTCTTCTATTGCCTATTTCTGTGTGCCTCATATAAATCCACATCATTCTAGCTTACAGTGATTGCTTTTTCACATCAAAGCTGAAATACTGATAATCACTAAAGCCTTCCCTATTACAGTTGCTTAAAATTTAGTCCATACAGGTCTTTTCTGGAAGTACTTATAGCTTGTGTTTTTGAAGTAGATAAATCTGTGTTTTATAGAATTACAGGTAGCATTACCTGAAGTCAAATTATTTTCTACACCCTTATTATTGATTTGGTTTTGTATATCTGTCATCCTATGTTTCTAACCTTCCTTTATTTCTACAGTTTTGTGTATTTGTGTCTTTCTATACTTGCAAACCTTACCATCTTAAACTTAAGTTATTTCTCTTTGCATACTTGAGTCTCTGGCTAATTTGAAAGTAATTAGCTAATTTTTAATACTTTTCTCGCATATATTGATATATTTATGTACTTTTGTTAAACTTGACACTTTTTCTTGTAAGTCATTTATTTTGTGCATAGTATTTAAAACATAATATTTTCTCTCTTCTCTTATATGTATTTTCTTGTTATAACATTTGTGTATTTTTAAAATAAAATTTCTACCTGTGTATTTTTTTTTTTTTTGAGTCAGAGTCTCTTTCGCTCAGGCTGGAGTGCAGTGGTACAATCTTTGCTTACTGCAACCTCCTCCACCTCCCAGGTTCAAGTGATTTTCCTGCCTCAGCCACCCAAGTAGCCGGACTACAGATGCATACCACCACACCTGGCTAATTTTTGTATTTTTTAGTAGATACGGGGTTTCCCCATATTGGCTAGGTTTGTTTCAAACTCCTGACCTCATGATCTGCCTGCCTCGGCCTCCCAAACTGGTAGGAATACAGGGGTGAGCCACCACACCTGGCCGTGTGTATTTTTTAATATCATCTGTATTTACTTAGCAATTCTGTGGTTTATTTTTTCTTCATTTTGCAGTTGTCTTTATTATTTTATTTTTTCTGTTTTTCTAGGTTTGATTGGTTATGTTTGTATTTTCTTGACTTGCTTAAATTTTTTAATCTTTTTTATCTTGAAATTATTCTATATATTTGACTCAAAATCCAATTTTAAATACATGTTATAAACTACTATTCTTATTTTCTTATTTTATGATTGTCTGTAATCATAGATTTGTTTTCCATAGCCTATACATTTTTAAAATTAAAATTCAGCTTTTGAAAAGTTCTAATTATTTAATAGTGAAATAAAATTATCTTGTATACAATTTAATATTGTAGAATGAAAATATTTCCTTTGTAAGTAATTTTTATCAGTTTTTATAAGTATTTTACAAACACTTAAAAACATGCTATATTATATGTTTGTAGAATACAATGTTTTATATGTATCCATTTATGCAAACCTCTGATTATGTCTTACTATTTTGTCTTGTCATCTCTATCAAACCATGATGGAGATTATAAATTGTATAGAAAATTGTGTTGCCATCTATTCTTTCAAGAAATATTTCCTGAGTGCCATGTGCCAGTCACTGTCCAAGTCCTAAAGGATAAAATAGTGATGAAAACACTTTCATAGAGCTAACAATCTTCTAGAAACATGGACTTTAACTTGGCAGCTGGTTTCTGATTAGATTAGGCCAATGGAAAGGTAGAGTAGAGAGAAGTAGGAAGATTGGAGGGTAAGAGAAAGGAAGAATTCAAGGTATTTCTCCTTTCTCCTTTCAGGGAATTTCACCTGATAAATCAGTCGGCCACTCTGGCAGTAGCCACATTTTTCTCCATGGCTTTGGACAATAGATAACTGTCTCTTCACAGTCAAACCTGACCATGAAGGCCACCAAGGTTTGCACTAATGCCAGAAGGCCTCAACTCATTGGTTTCATTGGTACCACTTTCTCTGTTTATCCACCTAACCTTCAGAGTGATAGTGGCTTCCTATCTAGTTCCAAATTTTGAGGTAGCTTCACCTTTCCTGATTGTGCTTTCAGCTTGCCTAACATCTTTGAAAGTAATTCTCTATATTAAACAAACAATATTCTAACTCTGCATATTTTGGAGTAAGAGATAAATTTATATGCCATTTCCCTAACTTAATTCATTTTAAATGACATAAATTTGCTTTGTTAAAAGGAGTCGATACCCAATTCAGAAGTATAAAACAATACATTCTGAATAGGATTTCTCATTAAGTATTCTCCATATTATTGTGGCTTTGAAGAAGGTTCCTGGAAGAGGATTATTTTTCCCTCAACAGTCATACATTTTGTAATTAGCAAAGAATGACATGGGATTTTCTTTGAATTTTGTTCAAGAGTCCAGAATTATAATGTGTACTCTTAGAGAAAATTATTCATTTTCTTGTTCAGTTGAGAAAATATTTTCTACTAATTAACTTTATTCATGAATCAAAAAGTATATTTCCAGGCTTATAGTCCATCTATGTGCTTATTACATTTTGGTAACAGATACTCCATAAATCCCCTTTAATTTAGCCACCATTAGTTAGCAGTTTACTCATTCGTTGTCTGTGGGATATCATTTAACATTGTTTTCAGCTACAAGTAAGAGGATATCCATTTAAAACTTTATTAAACAATAAGAGTGTTATTTCAATATCATGATTCTGGATTCAGGGTGTTTTTGGGGTTGATTCAGTGGCTCAGCTCTTAACCTCTTTACTATTATAATTTGCATTTTTAATTCAACTCCTCAGTTACAAAAGAGTGGTTACAATTTCAGGAATCACATTTTGAAACAGAAATAACCAGACAAAGAAAACAGGTATTTCTTATCAAAGCTTTCTTTTTATTGTGGTGGAAAAAAAAATTCATCGAAAAGTGAACATCTATTTCCATCATGTCGAATTGTTCTTAATTGGACCAAATGATCATTTTATATTGTGGCCAAACTGAAAGGGAGGCTGGTGAAGCAAATAATTGGCATTTTAACCTCTACAGTTGGTGATAGGTTGTGATAACAAGAAAAAAGCTTTCAGTGATATATAGAACAAGTACATAGGGGTATGGCTCACAATCAAGAATGAGTATCTGGCACTGGCTATATGTTTGGCTATATAATATTCATACATAGGCTTTTCCCTGCAGATATACAACACAACTGTGTATAGTTATATAAAACATATCTGTCTTCTTCTCAAAGTGAGAGAAACCAAAACTGTCATGTCAGCTTTAATATTAGCCAAGGTATTTAATTGAAAACTGTCTACAAGAATTCTAGGTAATTTCCACAGAAAAATGACTTGTAAGAAACATGTATGTTACCTCTGATCATCTCTAAGGGAGTGATGGAATCATACTTTGAGATCATGTAGTCTAGAACAATGCCCAAATCATCTTTTATTTAGGTCATTTTCTAATCTACACTGTAGTACCTATTTGCCATACTTTTTTGACTGTCTATATTTGAACACTTTTTGTCTGTTCAGAAATTACCTGAATTACCGTATTATCAGGAAGAACCCTCAGACTACACAGCCTGAAAATTCCAACTGGGCACTTGCCCAACCTTGTGATTTTATAACAGAACACAATCTATAAGGTCTCCTAGGGTCTTCCAGGGAAGACCTCATCACTGTTGCCATTGAATACAGACACACTGTTTAAATCACCAACAATGAATACTGGTTTCTGGTTTCTGCCATCAGACCGCTCCGACTGCTATCTTTTGAAACTAGAAGCATCTCTCTTTGATAGCAGCATCTTCACAAAAATGGAGTCCTTGTTCTTCCTACTTTTTTGCAAAACTAGCTTCTGACCCAGTTTCATGTGGGTATACCTAAAGAGCAATACTCAGAATATATGCTTCTTTTGTTCTGCTATAGGAGAGGTTGGGCAAGTGAATAGTTGAAATTTTCAGGCTATGTAGACTGAGGAAGACCAGATAATTTGGTAATTTAGGTAATTCCTGAACAGAGAGAAAGTGTTCAAAATATGAACAGTCAGAAACTATGGCAAATATGTACTACAATGTGCATGAGAAAAATATCAATGAAAGACATGAATAGGATTTAGGAAAAGGTAACAGTATCTAAGATCTATCATATTATTACTATACCCTCTAAAATCTATATTAATTACCAATTCAGATGAAATTATAGGAGATAGATTACCTTTTATAATACTAGTTACTAGGATTTCTATTTTCCTTTGTTCATTAATTTGGCTTCTGGCCTGATGTTTGTGGTTTAAAATTTTTAATTTATCTTGAATGTACAAAAGAAGGCTACAAACTAAATTGGAGTTGGTTGCATTACTATCATTATCCTAACATCCATCCATGACGATTAAATATTTGGCAGTTCTTTTTTTTTTTTTTTTTTTTTTTTTTTTTTTTTTTTTTTTAGACAGAGTTTCGCTGTTGTTACCCAGACTGGAGTGCAATGGCACGATCTCCGCTCACTGCAACCTCCGCCTCCTGGGTTCAAGCAATTCTCCTGCCTCAGCCTCCTGAGTAGCTGGGACTGACTACAGGCGTGCACTACCATGCCCAGCTAATTTTTGTATTTTTAGTAGAGATGGGGTTTCACCTTGTTGACCTGGATGGTCTCGATCTCTTGACCTCGTGATCCACACCCCTCAGCCTCCCAAAGTGCTGGGATTATAGGCGTGAGCCACAGCGCCCGGCCGGCAGTTCTTAAGACTGTTACATTGGGTCTTTATTTGGCACTATGGGAAGTAGATTAGTGGTCGCCAGGGTTTAGGAGCTGTGGTGGAGGTGGGGATTGACTGCTAATGGGTAGTAGGTTTTTTGGAGGATGTTGAAAATGTTCTCAAATTAGTTTGTGATGATGGCTGTATGACTTTATAAGTATACTTAAAACCAGGGAATTTTATACTTTTTTTTTTTTTTTTGAGACGGTGTATCTTGGCTCACCGGAAGCTCCGCCTCCTGGGTTCAGGCAATTCTCCTCCCTCAGCCTCCTGAGTAGCTGGGATTACAGGCACGTGCCACCATGCCCAGCTAATTTTTTGTATTTTTAGTAGAGATGGGGTTTCATCATGTTGACCAGGACGGTCTCGATCTCTTGACCTCGTGATCCACCCACCTTGGCCTCCCAAAGTGCTGGGATTACAGGCTTGAGCCACTGAGCCCGGCCGGAATTTTATACTTTTAAGGGTGGATACGGTATGTGAATTATATCTCAATGAAAATATTATTAAAACATTAGTGACTTAGAACAAGTGTTATATTTGGAAAATAATATGCTGATATAAAATAAAAGACATTAATTCATATAGATGACAAATTAGTAGACAGATAGTGACAAAACTGATTTTGTTTATCTGTTCAATCTATTTAGTACATGGTGATACTTTGTCTAAATATATCAATACTCTAATAAGACATACGAATATGAAATAAAAATTCTTACCATGCATTATTAATTATTCTTACCAATACCTGAATCTCCAGTGAGACTGGTGAAAGGTGTGAAATATCCCCAGAAAACATTCCAATAATAAAAGGAAAATGAGTTATTTAAAAAGTTACATTTCTCTATTTTGCTACTAGTGATAAACTAAATATAGAACTTGGCTAGACTGTGCCAATTTAGTTTCTAGAGATCCTGTTATAAAGATTTCTACTATAGATTTAATATTAGAAATGATATATTTGTCATGCTTTTTATGATTATAGTTATAGGTTCTCTCTCCACTGAAATTTTTTTCAGTATTTTTTATTGATAATTGCAGGGTTGATTGCACTTTACTTGAGTAGAAGCTGTTTCTACTGAGCTAATGACTATAGACACTGTGTTAACAATGTTTTCCCAAGGTACACATATTTCCAATTCTCTATGCTCCAATATTTTTCTCTTCAGCTTTTTCCCTCTTCAGTTGTTTTAGGAAATAATGCCAACAAAGCAATACCTGTGAAAACACATTTCTTAGTTCTGTAAGAATATCTATATTCTAGTACATTCAGGTGTTAAGTTTTGTGAATGTGTTGCTTTAATTAATGGTTCTCTTTGAAAGTCCCTAAACAATTCTTTTACTGTTCAATCTTTGCATAAATATGACTTTTGGTGTACATAGTTAATAACACTTTTATGTTCTATATTAAGGATACAGGTTTGGGCAGTACACTTATTTATGTATTATCGGAATGATGTGAGTGATGGGGTCTGCTGAACTTCTAGATTACTACATCTTGATTCTGGTTTAATTCTATCTCTGAAGGTCTCCTGAAGATCTTCTAGATTACTACATCTTGATTCTGGTTTAATTCTATCATCTCTGAAGGTCTCCTGGACATACTCTCCAAAAGCTATTTTGATGTGACCTGATTGTGCTTTATTTTTACCTTTTTGTTTTATGGGTACATGTGCATATTTGTTATATAGGTAAATTGTGTGTCATGGGGTTTGGTGTAGAGATTATTTCATTATCCAGGTAATAAGCATATTACTCAAAAGGTATTTTTTTGATCTTCAGTTTTCTTTCACCTTCTACATTTAAGTAAGCCCTAGTGTCTACTGTTCCCTTCTTTAATGCCTGCAATTACCTCTGGAAGTTCATTATTTTTTTCCCTTTTTAATTATACTCTCTTCAGAAATCAGTATGACATAGAATAAAGAACAATCTTAACTGAGATTCAAGATAAGAAAGTAGCAACACTGAGAATTTTCTTAATATTTAGATTTAGAATTCTCAATGTTTAGGATAGCAAATCAACGAATGGTGTAAGAAAGGACACTATAAGGAAAAGAAGAAACAAAGGTAGATTAAAAAGAGCATTTATTGAGCTCTTGAAAATTATAAGAAAGATACACCAAAGGTCACAATTAATAATGGTATATCTGGGACTTAACTAAAAACTTGTATGTTCAGGGAATTTTTCCTCTATACTGTTTTACTGTAACTTAGGCATGAACTTCTCATTCATAAGCTTGTCTATGAGCATATTTTGTTCATTTCATAGTTCCAAATAGTAGATCAAAACATATTTGCAAAATTGAGAATCTTGGCTAATTTTAAAATTTTTTCAAAGACATCTACAAAATAAGATATTTCTCTTAAGGAAATATGGAATTTGGGGATACAAAAGTATATCAGGCAATACTTTCAGAATTTCAGAGTTTAGTAGAACACTTAATTCTCTCTCATGTTATAGTTCTATGTAAGTGGAGTATCTGGTGCTCCCCTCCAGGTTCTGACTTAGAGATGACCCAGGTACCTCTCATAATAAATATTTGATATTTTAGGGCATGATAGAATGACAAGAGTGAGGATAATGATGCAATGAGGTCAATAACTATCCTTGGAAACACCGTACATCACTTCCATACATATCCCATTGAATAGAACTCAGTCCTATGACTCCAACCTGATTACAGGTGATGTTGGGAAATATGATCTTTCTGTATATTCAAGAAAAAAAAATGAAGTAGTGTTTTTGTTTATTGTATATGACTAACAGAGTGACTTTAAAAATAAAAATTATTTCTGTATAATCTATAACCAGTCTTCTGTAGTAAATAGAATGAAGACTGATCTAGAAAAATACAGTACCTCTGATATTTGAAGGTAGCTAAATCTATGAAAAGCATCATATAATTTTAATCATTTTGAATATAAATCTAATAGACTCCTCTCTTTAATTTCAAAATCTGTTGCAATTCTGCCTTTTGTATTCTCCTACTGAGACTGCATTAGACACTGTGGTTATTGGGGAACCAAATTTTCTAAAATAATTATAGATCATGATTTACTAGATGGCATTTCATGTGACTAAGGCTGTAATACTTCTATTTTTAAATAAACATCTGTTAATATTGTCCTCGTGTAAAATGTAGCAATCACTATATTATAGGATAAGATCTTCCAACTCAATATGTGAATTTGTATCATTTTTTTGGATATGCATCTGTTTAAACATTTTATTAGTTTTGTATCAATTAACCAAAGGTGTGTTTAGTTAATCTTAGTTTCCTTAACTAAAGATAAGGAAATAAAAGCCGTTGGATAGAACAACATCTTTTCTGAGAAACCAAAAGATGCTTACTCTATAGTTATGTAAGGTGCTAACATCAGGGGAAACTGACTAAGGACATATGAAAACTCTTTGTACTACCATTGCCACTTTCCGTAAATCTGAAATTATTCTAAAATTTAAAAAATATTTTAAAAAGGCATTAATTTAAATAAATTTTATATGTAGATTTACACATACCTATGTATAAATACTTATTGACTAACTATAGAGCACTGCAGTATATCAGTGGTTAATTGTTTGAGTTTAATTTTGTGGGTCTAGTAAACATGTATTGCAAACTGGAAAAGAAAACTAATTAATACAAAAGTGGATCAAAGGTCTACTCTCTAATCTCCCTAAGTTGACTTTAAAATTCTAATCAATCTTTCACACAGCAGCCAAACTAATTTTACTAAAGTGCAAAATTATTAGATTATTCATGATCGTCTTTCTGTTTACCTCTCTGGTCATCATCTCTTTATCCTTTTCTCCAAAACACTTTTCTCCATGGTAAACACTTTACACTTTCAGTGCCTCAGATACCTCATACTCCCTCAAGTCTCTAGGAAGTTTTTGTTTTTACTGATCCCTCAGCCCTCCATCTGTGATCCTTTCTCGTCCTATTCTTGCTATGTACTACCTCGCACTTGTCTTCATTATTCTTCTAGCTGTAAGTCATTTGGCCCAAGTTTCCACCACATCTTCTAATCAGGCCTATCCTCTTTTTAACTATTCCAAGATGAAATTATATGCTCCTCTTTAATCTCCATCAAGCATGTAGTTTCATGTTATTGGAGTATTGACTTCCCCACTAGATTTGGGGCTCAATGCTAAAGGGGTCTGTGCTGTTGTATTCCTAGTATCTACCACAGTACCTGATACATACTAGCCATTGTTATACATTTGATAAATGAATGACTGAATAATTGAGGGTTCCACAATGGATTCTGATCACCAGGGAAAACTTCCTGAAATAAATAGTCCTTGTACTAAACAAAGGTTTAGGGAGGATACTGTCACTATTTGTATATAGAACAGCTCGGTCAGACGTTCTGAAGCTAATGAATGTTCCTTTGAGAAGTTAAAGAGAAAACCAAAAGGAACAAAGAAATAAGGGAAAATGAATTTGAAAGGTATAATAGAAGGTGTTAAAGAGTAGTTTAATACAATAATACATTCTAGGATTGGAAGAAATCATAGACACTGTTATTCATATATTTCACTTCACTATATAATGACAAGAATTCAAAAAAATTTCAATACATATCCACTTTGGCAATAATCTAATCACTGTAACAGGTATACATACCTGTTTGAGATCCATTTTTGTGGTTGCTTTTAGATATCCCATACAAATATGCACAGAATTCAGAAATACTCAGTGACTTCTTCAAATATAGGAAAATTTAATCGTAAAATAAAAAAATGTTGATTCTTGATTCTTTGGATTTTCTTGATTCTTAATCTAGTACTTATATTCATTATGCCAAGTTGATGTATGGTCAGATTAGCTATAATGAAATGTGCATGTTGGTGTGATGATATCTAAAAGTAGCCATAAAAATGGATCCCAAACGGTAAGTGTACTTGTTATAATGATTAGGTTATTGCCAAAGTAGATATGTATTGACATTAAAAAAAATTCTTATCATTATATAGTGAAGAGTTTCATATTGTCACCTCGGGTTTAATAGTGCACAATGAATCAATCTATATTTCTCATAAAGGAGGTAAAATCATCATTAAAGTTATGCCACATTGCTCATCTATAACTTATTCCAATGGGGGTAAAAATCTACGGCTCATCTCATGAATATTTTGAGGAAGGAAATTACATAAATGACTTGATCAGGCAAGTGCAAGGAATGTTAAACTGGGACTTGGTTTTTCCGTGATTACCTGCTTTATGTTATAAAAAGATTTTCAAACTGGCTAAACTTTGAAGAAATTATGAAAGCCTCAAGTTACTTCCAAAGTATTGGCAATATGATGGTTATAAAATATTCCAAATTTAATGTTTAAATTGTAGCTTTTGGGTTCATTTTACCAAACTGACTTTTTCCTCTGATTTCTGATTTCAAGACAGTTGAGGAGACTAGGATGCCTTAGGATGCTATGACAAGTGACCTTCTAGAATTCAAAGAAAAATGTTTTAGTCCAGTCTGAACAAATATGAACATTGGCAAGTTTTGGAATAGGCCAAACTTCCTTTCAGACTTTCCCTTTGAGTAGATGTTCCTGTCTGTAATTAGTTTTCCTCAGTCTCCACTCACCATCTTTTCACTGCCCTGACAACACACTAAACACCACATGTCTTCCCTTTGGTAACCCTGGCCTTCTCTACTTCTACATTTGCACATTGAAATCGTTTTCATAATCCCAAACAACTTTACTATCTTTACACAACTGATATGGTTTGGCTCTGTGTCCCTACCCAAATCTCATCTTGAATTCCCACATGTTGTGGCAGGGACCTGGTAGGAAGTAACTGAATCATGGGGTTGAGCCTTTCCCATGCCATTCTTGTGATAGTGAGTGGGTCTCAAAAGATCTGTTGGTTTTTAAAACGGGAATTTCCCTGCATAAGCTCTCTCCTCCTGTCTGCCACCATGTGAGATGTGCCTTTCACCTTCTGCCATGATTGTGTGGCCTCCTCAGCCACAGGAATCTGTAAGTCCATTAAAACTCTTTCTTCTGTAAATTCCCCGACCTTGGGTATGTCTTTATAATCAGCATTAGAACAGACTAATACAACAACCATCATATTTCTTGTATCTTGACTATTATACTTTTTGATAGCTATTAAGAAGAAATTGAAAAAAAAAAAAAAACTCAGATGATATTTTAGTGGCTTACGTATCTTAACTTCTTTCCCCATAGCCAACTCCTGCCCTGCAAAGTTATGTTTTGAATAGACTATGCATATAATTTATACTTAGAGAAATATCTAAATAGTTGATTTTCAGAAAGAGATATAGAGTGTTAGAAAAGGCACCTTGGCATCAGTTTGACCATATACATAGACTTGTCTTACATGATAATTTGTTTATAAGGTCATTTCTCTGATGGTAGTTGTTCTGATTAAGGGGAAGAAACAGTTTGTCTTAAAATTATCAATAATATTTTAGAAAACTACAGAGGTTTGAGGTTTACCTTTCTTACTGTCCCAAGATTGAGAACCCCTATTCCATTGTAAAAAAAAATCTCTTTTCAAAACTTGTCCTTCATATTAATTTTTTTCATTTACCTTAAAAACCACAGACACTCTACTTGACAAAGCTAAGTTTTAAACCAGACCTTTGAGAGAGTGACACAGTAGGCCCTGGCATAGGGTGTGTGTGTGTGTGTGTGTGTGTGTGTGTGTGTGTGTGTGTGTTCGTGTTGTCATGCAGATACTACATTAAAGGAGGGATTGAAGATAATGATGTGCCCATTTGTATTGACTAGTTCTTTACAATCAATATGAGTTAAGAAATGCTTGAAATGTGGGAGTTTTCTTATAAGAGTATTTGGATCCTTGGAAGTATTCTGTAGTTTGATTCCATACAACAGGTCTATTAATCTGTCTTCACATTGCTAATAAAGACATAATCGAGGCTGAGTAATTTATACAGGAAAAGGTTTTAATGGACTTACAGTTCCATGTGGCTGGAGAGACCTCACAAGCATGGTGGAAGGCAAGGAGCAGCAAGTCACATCTTATGTGGATGGCAGCAGGCAAAGAGAGAGCTTCTGCAGGAAAATTTCCACTTTAGAACCATCAGATTTCATGAGACTTATTCACTATCACAAGAACAGCATGGAAAAGACCTGCCCACTTGATTCAATTACCTCCCACCAGATCCCTCCAGCAACACTTTGAAATTCAACATGAGATTCGGGTGGGGACACAGCCAAACCATATCAACAAGTTACTTGACAGACTGACAAGCAAATTCCTTGTGGATTACCACTAAGGTGGGCCACCTGCAATTATCTGTACTCTATGATTAATACTGTTTTGAAGAAACACTCTGGTGAATAATATTACTACAGAAATAAGATAGGGAGAGTTAATGTGATTTGCATATATATATGTATGTATGTATAATTATATTTCACTTATAGTCATTTAACCATTTTAGTTATTTGGCCATTAAACTAATGCCCAAATATTAACTATTAACTATTAATTGTTATTAACTATTAACTATGTTTATTAATAAGAAAAGTTAATTAATAACTATTATTTGACCATTATATTATCTTGCACTCCTTTTCTTTGAAATCTTCTTTATTAAATGAAAGTTATAATTTTGTGCTTAGAGAATCAGACATTTTAAACTATAAAATAATCCATCTTTGTTTTTGATACACATTTCAAAATCCATTTGTATTTTCTTCTGAATTCTCCTTCCACCCTATTTTCACCTAACTGATAGTTGTGTTGATTTTTCAAATCTTATGGCTACATATTTGTCACTGAATGTTCCTTTTACGTGGACAATGGGAAAAGCTGATATTTTAGACTAAAATTTTTCTTTGTATTAGTAGTGCAGATACTTTAGACTGAAATTTTTCCTTGTATTTACAAATGATGCCAAGTGTGAAGAGCACTATAAGATGTATGTGACCATTTTAAGTTATCTATAATCAAGTCTGTTGTAGGTATAAAAGACTACATTTAAACAGATTGATGTTCAGTACCTGGTCTGATTTAATAGGCCCATTCTGTTTTCTGAAGTGCTATGTCATTTTCTCAAGAAATGGTTTAGACACATTTTAAATATTATTTTCATTCAACTTTTGAAAAATAACTTGATATTTTTCATCTCATGACTTTAGGTTTTAATAATACATACTTAGTTGATATACTGCCAGAAATGTTGCTGGATCCTGATTGCAACCAAAAGTACAAGTAGACTTGATGAAAATACTAGTAGCTGAATGAATACTCTTCATCAAAAATAGTTATGAGAGTCTAGAGTACTGCTACTTTTTTTGATCTATCTGAAAAGTAAATGGAATGCCACTGCAGTTTCTGAAACTATGTTGGTTTTATTAAAATTTTACAATACTCAAAGTAAATCTGTTTCAAATGGGCATCTGAAAGCATGTATGTCTTTACATACTCAAGGGAATAGTTTTTCATAAAGCTCAGTATTTTTATATTAAATTTTAACTTTTTTTATAATTCCCTGTTCTTATTCAGAGAGTTGTAAAAGATTATCATATGGTTAATTTAACACATACTTTTAAGATTCAATGGGTAAAATAATCAAAACTCTTTAACCTACTGGATGAAGTACCTGCTCTATTTTTGAAATGATTGAGATGGTGTTCTATTAAAGTTTGATTTCTATTGATTTTTTTTTGTTATTACAATTACCACTTAAATTCTTACTACATTATCAGAATACAAATAAACTGGAAAATTGTATACCTGACTCAGAAAGTAGCATGTGTAAAAGGCAATCCACAATTTTATCTGATATAATAAGATGTTTAGAAAATGTCCATGTGAAGTTAAAAAAATTAAAAAGTAATTTATACAAAACTTAATTATAAGTATGTTTTAGTAAAGACAAACTCTGTTAACTTTTTAAAAACATGTTTCTTATTATATTAATAATTTGCTAAAATTGCTTTTATCTCTTTTTAATGTTGATGGGAAAATTTTAATTCCAGTTAAAGATGGTGAATTGTACATGCATCCAATAATTTTCCCAAAACATTAAAGGAAGTTTTCAAGAAGTAAAACCACAAGAATGTGGAGAACTAGATAATGGATTACAAAAGAATAACAAAATTTGGAAGTGAGAAAGCAGATGAATGTATTTTCCTGTATTAAAGCTGAATTCTAAAACTGATAATGAGGAAATGTAAGAAATTAATCCAACATTTATCTTAAAAAGCCTTAAAAGCCGAAGAATTGGGTGGCACAAGATGCTTCTCAATATAGAAATGAAGAAGGTGTACTTTTTAAGTAAGAAAGATTGGCTGAGGGCTGTTTTAGTTGTTCCTCGGTCACCCCAACAGACAAGAGGCATATTTTGTGACAAGGAGAAGACAGGTTTGGTCAGGGGATATCTAACACAGTTCATTCATGTTGAAACAGGGAGAGTAAGAAAGCTGCATACTGGAAGCTAAGACCCCACTTGTCTAGTTTACTTTCCCTATTTAGTTCCAGGAGAACTGAATAATAACTATGACTTACTTCCAGGAAGGAGAAGGGAAAAGTAATCTCTGGAAAACATGCACTGCACAGGAAAGAATCTAAAGTGAATGAGGTTGGATTTCTCCCAGTGAAATGTTCAGTCAAATCACCCCCATGTAAAGATCTTTCTATAATGAATCCCAGAACTGGCACACACCAAATACCAACTGCTTGCTTTTTAAAAAACAATATTTTGTTTTGAAATAAAATTTGTTTCTCTACTCTTAAATATAAGCAAAATTGCTAGGATCATCTATTTTAGAAAAGCCTAAGAATGTGAAAAACTTAAGGCCAAAGCAAAACAGAAAATAAAAACAAAACATGGAAGAAACAGAGTATTGGTGTAAAATAAAACTTAAAAAAAAAACTATTATCATTTTAACTTTAGAGAGACTATATATTCCTATCCTGAAACAAGAAGAGGCTGCTTTTCAAAGTGGAATATTTAGAAACAAAAAGGAGCTCTTGGAAATTGAAACTATCATATACCTAAAATATTCAAACTGGGTGTTGGAAAGCAAAATTAAGGGAATTTCTTAGACAGTAGAGAAAACAATTCAAGAGGGGAGGGGAAAAAGGAAATTAGATGTTAATCTAGGAGGTCCATTGTCTTAAATGTGTAAGTGTTCCAGAATGAACAGAGAAAATACAGGGCAGAATTTTTTTTAAAAAAACAAAGTAACAAGAATATGTCCCAGAAGTATGGGTAATGATTTCCAGATTAAAAGGTTGTCTCTAGGGCCTATGCAGTGACTCATGCTTGTAATCCCAAGTTTTGGAAAGCTAAGAAGAAAGGATCACTTGAGGCCACAGGTTCAAGATCAGCCTGGGCAATGTAGGAAAAACCTGTCTTTATAAAGAGTAAAATGGGCTGGGCACAGTGGCTCATGCCTGTAATTCCAGCACTTTGGGAGACTGAGGCAGGAGGATCATGAGGTCAGGAGATCAAGACTATCCTGACCACCATGGTGAAACCCCATCTCTACTGAAACACAAAAAATTAGCCAGGTGTGGAGGCATATGCCTGTAATCCCCGCTGGGCAAGGCAATCACTTGAACTTGGGAGGCATATGTGGCAGTGAGCAGAGATCACGCCACTGCACTCCAGCCTGGCAAGAGAGCAAGACTCTGTCTCAGAAAGAAAAAACAAAAAAACAAGTAGCCAGGCATGGTGGCGCACACATCTATAGTCCTAACTACTTGGGAGGCTGAAGTGGAAGGATCCCCTGAGCCTAGGAGTTGGAGTCTGCAGTGAGCTATGTTCATGCCACTTCATTGTAGCCTAGATGCATAGACCAAGATACAATCTCTATAAACCAAAAAAAAAAAAGAAGAAAGAAGAGAAGAAGGAAGAGAAGAAGAAGAAGAAGAAGAAGAAGAAGAAGAAGAAGAAGAAGAAGAAGAAGAGGAGGAGGAGGAGGAGGAGGAGGGAGGAGGAGGAGGAAGGTAGAGGAGGAGGGGGAGGAGGGGGAAAAAGAAAAGGTCATCTCAGGCCTAGCAGGAGGAATGAAAATAGAATTGTCTCAAATAATTTTGTCATAAATTTAAAACATTGGAGACAAAAAGAATATCTATATTAGTTGACTTTTGCTGCTATAACAGATTACCACAACTTAGTGGCTTAAAACACCACATATTTATTATCTTATCATTTTGGAAGTTGGATGTCTGAAATGTATCTCATTAGACCAAAATCAAGTGGTCAACACTGGTGTATTTCTTTTTGGAAAGTCTGAGGGGAAATCCATTTTTTTTTCCTGGCTTCTAAAATCTACCTGCTGTCCTTGGCTATGGCCTTCTTCCATCATTAAATCCAGCAATGCCAGTCAAGTGTTTCTCACGTTGTATCATTCTAACATTGACACATACTTTTTCTTCTTTCACTTATAAGAACCTTGTGATTACATTGGGCCCATTTGTATAACCAAATAATCTCCTCATCTCAATTTCAGCTATTTAGCAATGTTAATTACATCTGCAATTGTAATTTCCCCTTGACTTGTAACATAACACATTTCTAGTTCCCAGAGACTAAGTTGTGGGCATCTTGACGGGGAACGGCATTATTCTGTCAACAACGACATCCTTCAAGCTCTCTGAAAAAGTACTGTTCTCTCACAAATGATTAATAATCATGTATATATTCATAATTCAATTCCATAAATATTCATATTATGTCTCACATTGAAGACACTATGAATACAGTGGGAAAAGCATAAAAGTCTCTGCTCTTATGGAGCTTATATTTCAGTGGAGGAGAGATATAAAATAAATGGATAAAAAGTTAAATATATAACACATAGGGGAATATGTGTGAGAAGAAAAAATAAAGGAAGAAAGAAGAATAAGGAATCTCAGATTTGAGTTGTAAAATTTACATAGCATGACTGCAGAGTTCCTCACTGAAAACTCAATATTTGAAGAGCCAACTAGGTGATTATCTAGGGAAAGAACACTTGAAACAGAGGAAACTCCTAGGCGAAAGGCCAAGATAGGAGAGCATGCCTAGCTTACTTAACAGAAGGCAAGGGGGACATTGTGGCTAGAGCAGATAAGTGAATGGAAGTGTAGTAGCAGATGAGATCAGAATGATTACGGGACCTTGTTAATGTAAGGCCTGTAGACCTGTGTTAGGGCTTTGGCTCTTACTGAGATGGAAAGAGAAGATTTCAAGATGAGGAGGGACATAATGTTATTTAAATTTCAATCAGACTTTCCATTCCAGACAAGGGGACATGACAGAGGTGAGATTTACCCTTTTACCTAAAGCAAGGAAAACAACAAAACTGACAAAATGCATGAAACAATGATTTTCAAGACATTGGGCACTGGATAATAAAGGGCAATGTTACCTGAGAGATAGGAAATAAATGGGGTGAGCACTTGACCATCTCAGATATTGTCTGGAAAGAATTTTTCAGATTGTGGCACAGGGAGTTACCTCTAGTCAGACCCCACTTTTCTTCCTGGGCCAAAGAGAGAGAGAGAGCTGGGAATTCTGGGAGTCGTGTTGGCTAAAATTCCCAGGGAACGGTTCTCAAGAGGAAGGAGCCAAAAAGAACTTGAGAGATCTGCAGAATATTTTCTTCTATTATTCAGATGAGAACACTAACGAGCACATGCTTATGAGAAAACTATACAAGGCCAGGTAAAAAGCCACCTGTAAGGATTAGAGGGGAAAATTCAGAGATCACAGGAGACTGGAAGTAGTGACTCTTCCCATCAACCAGAGTGATTCACAGGTTGTAAAGTAAGCTTATCAGAAATGCTTTGCCTCATTAATGTGGATAAATTAGATCTAGCCTCAAATGCTGTTCTGGTCCCATCAAACAAAGCTTAACATAAAGACTAGAAAGATTCACCCCATTTCTAAATAACTGCTTCACAAAACAATGCTCTAAAGTATTTATAGGCAGACAAAAATATCTAGTACATAAAAGCGTGAATCAGGTTA
Organism: Saguinus oedipus; assembly: GCA_031835075.1. Classification (NCBI taxonomy): domain Eukaryota; kingdom Metazoa; phylum Chordata; class Mammalia; order Primates; family Cebidae; genus Saguinus; species Saguinus oedipus. The sequence goes on from CM063174.1 coordinate 134,653,042, forward strand.
TCTTGTGTTCAATCAAAAATGGACAGTCAACCAAAAAAGCAGGAAAATGTGATTCATATTGAGGAGTAAAAATCTTAAACTGACACAGGTGATAAAAGTAGTGGACAAGGATACTAGAATAAATACTGTAACTGTATTCCATGAGTTCAAGAAATGACAGCAAAGATTGGATATGTTGAGTAGAGATAAAGAAATTATGAAAAGACTGAAACAGAACTTCTAGTGATAAAATCTACAATGCTGAAATGAAAACACCACTGCATGGAAATAATGGATGATAATACATTTGGAATAGAAGATTAGTAAATTTCGAGATGTAGTAATAGTAATTCAAAATGAAACAGAGAAAATGTGACTTAAAAGGTATGAATCAGTAAGTCTTGGGACAGTTTCAAGTACTGCAAAATACATATAACTGGGTATTTCCTGAAGGAGAGAGAGAGAAGAGGATGAGATGGAAAACAAAAGTGTTTGGATAAATATTATTCAAATTATTCCAAACTTGACAAAAACTAAAACCATAGATCTCAGAAAGTCAGGACTATACAAGCACAAGAAATATGAATAAAACTGCAAGGCATTTCATAACCAAATTTCTTAATAAACAGGAATAAAGAAACATCTTTAAAAAAACCATAATTTCGAAAAAAAATTGTTTCCATAGAAACAAATATAAAAATGAAAGCAGATTTCTCTTCACAAACAATGTAAGCTATGTGATAGTGGACTAGTATCTTTATAGCACTAAGATAAGCAAACAAATAATTCGTTAACCTGGGATTTTTTACCCCGTGAAAATATCTTTAAAAAATATCCATGGAGACATTTTCAGACATAAAACACTGAAGGAATTCACAACAAGTGGATCTACAATGCAAGTAAGGATAAAAGACTTTAAGAGGAAGAAATATGTAATCAGATTGGAATCTGTGTCTACACAAAGGAAAGAAATGGAACTACATGGATAAAAACAACAAAGATTTTTTCTTGCTTTTAAATCTGTTTAAAATACAACTTCTTGGTTGATAACAATAGCCAAGTATTATGGGACCTATAACACACATTGACGTAAATATACAGCAGTTATAGCACAAAGAATAAGATCAAAATGGAAATGTACTGTTGTGAGGTATAGATCAGATGTGAAGTGGTCTAATACTGCTCAAAGGTAGATCGTGGTAAGTGAAAAATGTATATTACAAATCCTAAAGAAACTACTGTTTTAAAAGCTCAGAAAGAATGATAGCTAGTAAGCCAATAATAGGGAACAAATGGAATCATCAAAGAGAACCCAAAACAGGTCAAAAAGGGAAATAACAGGAGCAAACAATAGGTGGAAAAAATAGAACACAGATAGTAAGATTGTAGATGTAAATCTAACAGTATCAGCAATCACATGGAATATAAATTGTCTAAATATTTTAATTAAAAGGTGGAGATTGACAGATTGGATAAAGAAGATCAAAACCAATTATATGCTCCCTAACAGGAAACCTGTCTAAAATATTAAGGCACAAATATCAAAGGTTACAAGTAAAAGCATATATACCATGTGTATATATAAAAACATAACATAATAACTAATGAAAATAAATCAGTGTGGCTTTCTTTAACATCAGATAAAGTAGACTATAAAGAATATTACCAACGGTAAAGAAGTTCCTTTCCTAATGATAAAGAGGTCAGTTCATCAATAGAACATAATTCTAAATATTTATACACCTAATAACCGAGCTTCAAAATACATAAAATAAAAACTGAATAAACCCCGAAGCAGAAATAGTGACATTCACAATTATTGTTGGAGTCCTCAAACTCATGTCTTCATAATTTTTAGAAAAGTAGAGACAATATCAGTAAATACATGGTTAGCACTATCAACCAAATTAACCTGCTTTACATTGATAAAACATTGCACTAAATAACAGCAGAATATACATTCCTTCAAGTGTACAAGAAGTACTTCCCAAGTTTTCCCATGTTCTACACCATAAAACAAGTTTTAACAAATTTTAAATAATTTATGTTATACAGAGTATTTACACTGAAATTTAATTAGAAATCATAATAAAATTGCTTTTTGGCCTTTTGGCTAAGATCAAGTGTAGAAATCATCATAGATCCCTGGAAAATTCTCAAATTTTTGTAAATTAAATAGGACATCTATATATATAACTTTTGGGTGAAAGAAGAAATCAGAGAAGTCAGAAAATATGGCAGTGAATACTTATATTAGAAATGAGAGAGGTCTAAATAAACAACATGGCATTCATCTTAAGAAACTGAGAAAGAAAAAATAAACCCCAAATAAACACAGTATAAGAAATAACAATGATTAGAACTAAAATGAATGAAATAAATCAGAAAAACAATAAAGAAAATGGGTGAAACTAAGGTTGTTTTTTTTTTTTTTTTAAGAAGATCAATAAAATAAATAAAGCTGTAACCAGAATAATTATGAAAAAGAGAGGGAAGATAAAAATTACCAATATCTGAAATGTGAAGGAAGGAACAATAAAGACTTAATGGATATTAAAAAGATAATATGAGAATATTATAAACAGTGCTATATCAATAGATACAATGAACTTAGTTGAAATGAAAAAATATTTTGAAAGACACACAACCAAAGCTCACTCAAGAAGGAATAGATAACTTGAATGGCCCTATATCTGTTAAGAAAATTTAATCAGTAACTGAAAAACCTTTCAAGAAAGAAAACTTCAAGCTTAGAAGCCTTCACTGCAAAATTCTAACAAACATTTATAAAAAAGTAATATCAAATATATATGATCTTAAAATACTAAAAAGGAGGGAGTACTTATTAATTTATTCTATAAGGCCAACATTGATCTGACCCTAAAATGTCACATGCATAAAAGAAAAACACAGATCAATATCTTTCATGAATATATATGCAAAAGTTCTTAAAATTTAAGCAAATCAAATCAAACATATATTTTAAAAGGATAATACATCTTGTCCAAATGGAGGTATCTCAGAATGTAAGTTTGATTAAATATTGAAACAGTAGTCAGTGTAATCCCACATATTAACACAGAAACTAATATTACCTTTCAATTGACATATAAAAAATTGAAAATATTTAACTTCCATTTCTTATAAAAACTCACAACAAACTAAGAATAGATTGTATTAGATTGCTTGTTCCTCAATCTAATACAGGACACTTGCAAAACTTAAACTACTATCATAATGGCAAAAGAATGAATGCTTTCTCTCAAAGGTCAGGAAAAAGCAATGATGTCCACTTTCATTTCTCTGTTCAATTTTGTAAGAGAAAGTCTAACCAATGCAAAACAGGCAAGCAAAAGAAAGTGTCTACATTTAAAAGGAAGAAGTAAAACTCTATTTGCAGATAACATTATAGTTTAGCTGGAAAAAATCTGCTGAAATCAACAAAGAAAAGCTTCTAAGCTTCTAGAACTATTAAGAGAGTTTAGCAAGAATTCATGCTAGTATGTATAAATTCATTTTTTTTCTGTATAATGACAACACTAAAAAACTAAAAAAAAAAAAAAATGAAATAACATTTACAAAAGCACAAAAATAAAGATAAAATTGTTCCAAATATGTACAGGATCTATAGATTAGTAACTAACAAATACTGCTGAGAAAGACTAAAGAAGACCTAGATAAATGGAAAGATACAACATATTCATGATTCAGAAGCCTCAATATTGTTAAAATGTCAGTTCTTTCCATATTAATCTATAGATTCTATGCATTATCTATTTAAGCCCATGGAAATGTTTTGTTGTTGATAGAAATTATCAGGAGGATACTAAATTTTATATATAGATGAAAAATACCTAGAATAGTCAAAACAACTTTGAAAAATGCAGTGTTTGAGGACTAACAGTGCCTAACCTCAAGAGTTATTATAAAGCTACAAGTAATTAATTCAGTGAGGTATTGGTATCAAGATTGACAAATAGATCAATGGGTCAGAATAGAGTCTGAAATGCAACCACATATATATCAATTGATTTTTGACAAAAATGGAAAGACAATTGCATGAAAAAGAGTAGTCTTTTTGACAAATAATTATAGAAGAAATGGATATCCATATAGAAAAGGTGAATTTTGATTCTTACCTCACCTTTATTTTAAAAATTAACTTGTTAGAGTACAGGTGTGTACCACTACACCTGCTCATTTTTAATTTTTGTTGTTGTTGTTGTTGTAGAAACTAGGTTCTGTCTATCTATGTTTCCTAAGCTGGTCTCTATCTCCTGGACTCCAGCAAACCTCCCACCTTGGTTTTCCAAAGTGTTGGGATTTTAAGTGTGAGCCACCACACCCAACCACACACAGTTTTGAATCAGTTTTCAGCAAAGAGACATAAATACTTTTATCTGATCATATTCAAAATGTGTGTTCTACATCCAAAGACAGTATATAGTTTTTTTACAGGCCTTATATTAAGGCATAAAAATAGTGAGTCATACAGCACAGAGAGAAGGAGAGGAGCAGGGAGAGAAGAGGTTTAGATCTAAGCCAGTCTGTATTTCTTTGATGAGGAGGAACTGGAAACTGATCTAAGAAATGTGTGTATGTGTAAAATTTTCATAACTTGTTTTTATACAGTTCAAGATAAAAATCCCTGTAGGAATTACTAGAGATAACTAAAATGAGAATCCCCTACATGGTTATGAAATTCAATATTCAGATGCTCAGAATGGCTCAAATTAGGCGTTACTGAAAGCTGCTCATTTCTATCTGGACACGTGGGAAACACTGCTCCATCTGCAGATTAGCCTGTGCTTACATCCCAAAATGTACAAGGGAGATACCAATCGTACATAATGCATAGTGACAACTATGGATTAATACATATAACTCATCTGTAAATGCTGTCTTTTTTCTTCTATTTGCCATGATTTATCCTCTTAGAATTGAAAATCTAGATCATTTTAACCACTGGATTATTTTGAGCACCTGGGCTTGGTTTTGTCTGTGCAGATCAAAACTCAGCAGTAATACATGATTATTTGCATATCTATGGCCAGACTCTTCTCTTGAGTTTGAAATGTTTCTTCAGTAATTTTTTTAAAGTTCCTGATTATTTTTTGTTGTTTTCTTTTCTTTTTTCTTTTCTTTTTTTTTTTTTTTTTCTGTTTGAAATGACAGCTAGACCAGAGGCAAAACTATTTAAGTCATGGCAATTTAAAATAAGTATTACTGGAAGACCACTACTTTTCAAGGGGTATTGACTGTTTGAATTCCTTTCCTTGATGAATACTAGAGAGTGAGGATAATTTTAAGATTATATTACCTTCTTTTCTTTGGTGGGTCAACAATAAAATTATGATAATGAAATACCTTAGAGTCCTTCATTACAGAGATCACTTAAATTAGTGAAGTACCCCATAAAACCTTTTAGAATATTTGTAATGGTATGAATATAGTAATCTTTCATTTATATCAGGGTCACTGCATTTATTAAAGGTATTTTTGCTTTTATAAGAATTTTATAGAAGAGTTAAAACAGCTTTTAGTATATTGACAATAGCATTATTCTTGCTGCTCCAGAGGCCTCATTTTCCAAAGATTTATGTACCTCTTTTTACCCTAATGTGAAGAAAAGCAAGGAATTTGTATGCTGAGACTGTGAAATGTGTTGAACAATTTGAAAAAGAATTGATATGGTCAGCAAACAGGGCTCCCTGGTACTTCTCACATGGGGCTTGTAATAAAATTGGCTACCAAATTGCAAGTAATCAGAAGAAATAAACATGATAGTTCTTTTCACTTTAAGAGGCGTATACCAGACTATTCAAACGTTTAAGGGGATGTTTCTTTGGTCAAGCCTACATAAATATCATAGAAGTCAGTTACTCACAAAACTATAAATGAGACAGGTGATTAAAGAAGATGGCTAGAAGTGTGAGAAGCTTTATATTGTAGTTATTTCTTGCCATTAAACTATGTCTCTCTTACTTCTAAGTGGGAGCTAAACAATGCGTACACATGAACATATAGGGGGGATCAGACACATTGGAGACTCCAACCTCTGGGAGGTTAGGAGCAGGGGGAAGGCTGAAACATTACCTATTGGTAATATCTCAATTCATTTGACATACATGTCACATGTTATTATCTGTCAAAGACTTTAGGTGGCTTTTTTTTTTTTAGAAGTGGGGAGACGGTGTCTGTTGCCCAGGCTGTAGTATAGTGGCATGATCTCGGCTCACTGCAAGCTCTGCCTCCTGGGTTCAAGCAGTTCTTCTGCCTCAGCCTCCCAAGTAGCTGGGACTACAGGTGCCTGCTGCCATGTCTGTCTAATTTTTCATATTTTAGTAAAGATAGGGTTTCACTGTGTTGCCCGGGCTGGTCTTGAACTCTTGAGCTCAGGCAATTCACCTGCCTCGGCCTCCCAAAGTGCTAGGATTACAGGTGTGAGCTTTCATGCCCAGTCTAGGCAGCTTTTAAAAAATATTTAGGAATTAATTATAAACATTCTTGAAGATAACAGAAAACTAGAAAGACTTACCCCAGAATTAGAAAATAAAAAGAAAGAAGAAATTTTAAAACCATAATGCAAAAACCAAATTAACAACTTACTTATTGGCCTTAATAACAGAATGAAGTTTACAGAGGAAAGAATTATAAACTAGAAAAATATTCAGAGGCATGACATAAATAGTTGATCTATTAAAGAAAAAACTAGATAAACTGAATTTTGCCAAAATTTAAAATGATTGCTCTTCAAAAAATACTGTTAAGACTGTTAAGAGTATAAAAAATAATCGGCTACAGACTGGGGCAAAATATTTGCAAGTCCCACAACTGACAAAGGACTTACATTTAGGATATATAAAGAAATCTCAAAATTCAATAGTAAGAAAATAAATCACTAAAATATTATTAAAGGGGGTGCTATGGTATGACTTGCACAGAAACATAATCAAAGACAATATTCGAATGATAAATATCACATGGAAAGATATTTAACATTGTTCAAATATTATGGAAATCCAAATAAAAACAAGATGACATACCATTATAAACTAATTAGACTTGCTAAAGTAAGGGAAAAAATCTGATAACATCAAATGGTGGCAAAGATGCAGAGCAAATGAAACTCATCTGTTGTAGGTAGAAATGGAAAATGGTACAGCCACTCTGGAAAACAGTTTGGCAGGGTGTATATACACTCACACACACACACACACACACACACACACACACACACACACACACACACACATTTAAATAGACATTTATCATGTGACCTAGCAATTCCAGACCTGGAAATTTATTTACCCTAGAAAAATCAAACGTTTGTTTACACAGAAGGCTGTATATCAATGTTGATAGTAACTGTACTCTTAACTAACATAAACTGGAAATAAACCAAATGCCCTTCAATGGATAAATCAATAGTACCACATCCATGTAATAGAATTCTACTCAGCAATTAAAAGAAATGATTGATACACATAAGGTGGTACCTCTTAAAGGCATTATGTTGCATCATAAATGTCAGTCTCAATAGTTTTATATTCCATACTTTCTTTTTATATGACATTTTCAAAAAATTATAGTGAAGAGATCAAATCAGTGGTTGAGAGTGATTAAGGTTAGGGAGAAATTTTGACTAGAAGCACAAAGGAATTTTTGGAGTGATGTAATTGTTCTCTATCCTGATTATAATGATGGTTACGTCAATCTATACATGTATTAAAATTAATAGAACTATATAACAAAAAAGCTTTCAATTTAAGAAAGAAAAATGAGAAAAATTAAACAATAACAGTTAAATTTTTTAAGCAAAATTGACAAACATGTTTATTAGATTCATAAGTAAGACAGTAAGGGAAAAGGGACTTATGAGGACTTCAGGGATTTTGACTTAGGTGATTAAGTTGAAAGTCATGACCACATAATACAGAAAGAGGATCAGATTTTGTGGGAAATAATGAATTCAGTTTTAAATGTATGGAGTTGGCAGTATCCCTTGTACATACAGGATAATAGTAAACGTTATAAAAGGAGAGCAAGACAACCTGTAGCCTAGGATAAGCAGTGAGCTTACAATCCTGGGGGACATTACTATTTAAGAGACAGGAGGAAGCCAGGAACCAAGAAAGTGACTTCAGAGTCATCCTACCATTGCTACTATTTCTCCTCCTGTTTTTGTTTTATTTGACTTTTTTTGGGCAGGTCTGGTTTATTTGATTATATACCTCTTTACTTAAAGATTTTCTGAGCCTTTCATCATTTACATGATAGATTTGAACTATTTGAGATAATATCACACCTGAATCATAATTCCAGACAAAGAAGCCACAAAGGACAAGTAAAAATATATGCATTAATACGCTTCATATTATTTTAATACAGTCAGTCAATAACAAATGTACTAACAATTTTGTGCTTTTGCCAAGACTTTTTATTTATGTCTATGCATATGGATGTATTTTATTTAATACAAAGGTGTGTACATGCACACACACACAAACACACACACACACGTTTATCTCTCTCTACTTTTTGCATCTCTGTGTCCCTCCCTTCCTAAAAAGTTCATAGAAATTCCACATTGTTCATGTTGCCTTCCTCTTTCTCTGAAGTCATGCAATCTCTCTTGTCTCTGCTAGTTGTCTGAAAGTATTTGTAAAATAATTTTATTTATTTTTTAGTATTTACATATTATCTCTTGCCTCTTCTGGATTTCAAGACCCAAGAAAAGGAATTATGCCTTTGTCATATCTGACTATGCTTGTACCTTATCTTGCTTAAAATTCTTCCGCAGATCTCCAGTTCTTGAATCATAAATTCCAAATAAATTCGCATGTAAGACAATGTTCTTGGCTTGACCCTAAATTATTGCCCATTCGCAACTCTCCCTATTTCAGCCTTCCCTGCCATAATAAACACCAATTATAACAAATTAATGTTCTTTTTAAAACATCCTATGGTTTTCATGTCCTTTATATTTGTGTGTGTGTTGTTTATGTCTCTCTTTTCTAGTGAACTTCTGTTCAAAATACCTGAACTATTCTCTTCTCATATAACAGTATTGTTCCTTCTTCTGGCTTCTACCTAATCTTGGCATAACCATTTATCATCTTGTACTACAGCTTTTACCTTTGTGTCTCTTTTCCCCCTCATATTGTGGACTTGTAGTAGGAACTGTTTTTAACTCATCTTTGAAGCTGTAGCTATTTGTAGCTACCTTACTGCTATGTTAAAAAAGGATACAAAGTAAATAGTTTTGAATAAAGAAATGAATTAATACTTTCCTTCCAGTGCCTATCAATGTGTCTTATTCAGTGTCTTAATCAACAATGAAGTTATTTGAAGAAACTATAAGATACGGTAGCAAGCTATTGAATCTCTCATGGAGATGTAAGTTTGAGTTCTATTTCAGCCCCTTTAACAAGCAACCTTACTCAGTAGCTTGATTTCTTTTTTAAAAAGAGTATGTACTGTGGCTCACGCTTGTGTTCCTAGTACTTTGGGAGGTTGAAGTGGGGGCATCATATAACAGTTCAAGACCAACCTAGCTAATATGACAAAACCCCGTCTCTACTAAAAATACAAAAATTAGCTGGTCAGGGCGGCGTGCACCTGTAATCCTAGCTATTTGAGAGACTGAAGCAGGATAATCACTTGATCCTGGGAAGCAGAGGTTGCAGTGAGCCGAGATTGTACCACTACACTCCAGCCTGGGTGACAGAGCAAGAGTGTGTATTATATCACAGTTTCTAGGGAGTTCAGTATATTAGTCCGTTCTTGCATTATTGTAAAGAAATGCATTAAACTGGATAATTTATGATAAAAAGAAGTTCAGTTGACTCACAGTTCCACAGGCTGTACAGGAAGCATGGCTGGGGAGGCCTCAGGGAGCTTACATTCATGGCTTTTTATTTATTTAATAATAATTTTGTGTTGTGAATATTTGAAAACTATGATAAGAAAACATAGTGATGTCAGTTGGCTACCAATAGTAGTGTCCATGTTCTTTCAATTAAAGAAAAAAAAAGGAGCTGAAATATAGTAAATCACGGGATCATAATCTCTAATTGTCTGAATGAGGTAGCTAATTCTACTATTAAATTAGAAATATTCTAATCCACAAACTTAAAAGGATGAAATATTTGCATCTTACTGTCATGGCATTTATCCCCTGTTGAGTAAATTTCATGATTCTCAAGCCGAATGTCAGTTGTAGAAAAATGCTGCACTTAAAGTCATCTGTGTATTTGAGAATGTTATATTTTCAAAGATGAATGCTTATACTTTAAAAAATTAGTCTTCATGGGTATACCATTACAAACCTGAAACAGAAATAAATGTTTTATTTGTAGGCTTTTGTTGATTTTGAAGACGTTAAAAAAGATTTTATAAAGTGAAAATTATGGGAAAGCACAGATAATCCAGGAGCTAAAAAATAAGTTATGCTATTAAGCAATATGAAAATCAAGGTGGTTTGCCTTCTAATGAAGGAAAAAGAATGCAGTGGAAAAGAGAAAATCTGAAGTAAATCTGTGACTTTACCGTGACTTAATGATTACAATACCCTGAAACACAATCTTTTCTTTTATTTTTTCATTTTGAAAAGCAGATATGGAATATAAAGACTTTCCTTTATGTTTAAAAAAGAATAAGGCAAAACAAAAACCAAAAGACCACCGTGACCTGGTTAAGAAATACAGAGCATCACACACTGGGGGTTGTAGAGGGTAGGAGTTGGGGAGGGATGGGGGTGGGAGGGTGAGGAGGGATAACATGGGGAGAAATGCCAGATATAAATGAAGGGGGAATAGAGGCAGCAAATCACCTGGTTGTGTATGCACCTGTGCAACAACCCAGCATGACCTGCACATGTACCCCAGAACCTAAAGTAAAATAAAAATAAATAATAAATAAAATAAATACTCATCAGAAGTAGCTATGACTTTGACTCATACATTTTCAATAAAAAAGAAAATGCTCTGAACAGGCAAGACACAGAACAGTGAAAACATTCTCCTATTTGTAGAACACAGACATTAGCTGAAAACTGCTAGGCAATGAGCTTTACGTAATGCTCTATTTTTTTAAAAAAACAAAAAAACAGGGGCCTTAGATATGTGTGAAATTCATGCTTTTTTTTTTCAGTTAGATATGGGAGAAGAAGTTCATGTCAATAAAACATACTGCTGAAAATACCCTTAGCAAAACTGGTCATCGAGTAAGTATTATCAATATAGCCAAGAGAAAAGAAGAGAAGTGAGATTCCAAGACGCCATTGTATTCAAATTTTACGAAATATATTTCATGATAGGCTAAATGGTTAAAGGCTCATTTCACAGAAGATAAATTCAGATTCAGAAAAGTGAATTAATTAATTTAAGTCATCAGGCTTTCTGCTAGAAAATAGGTAGTCATAGTTTAACCTATGAAGTTATATTTGTCCGTAAGGAGTCTGCATTGTAGTAGAGAAGACAGACTAGTTCTGTGGTTGCCAAGATTAGCATAAAGGCAAAATGCAAAAAACATCTAGAAGTGGAACAGTAGATCTGAGTAGCTTGTCTAGGAAGGGTTCACAGAGAAGGATGACCTCTGAGATAATTTTAAAAATATAAATACTTGCTAGATGAAGTGAAATCACAATATCAGATAAGTCTGAGAAGCTACAAGTAGCAGATACGGGGTAGAGAAAAGATAATTAGTTGGGGGAAGCAGATAGATGTTTGGAGAAAATGCTCCATAAACCTTTCACAATTCTTCACATCTAGACCTTAACAGACAATTTGCTCAGATTTATTTATATTCTTCAATATTAAGGGGTAATATCTCCCTTCTCAAAGATATTATGGTATAGTACAGACAAAGAATGCTCTCCATCCTCACTGGAGAAGATTTCTAACATTCCTATTAAGACAATATTTCTTTCCAGAAGGAAGAATGATCACGTTTTCTTTTAATTTTTAATTCTTTTTGCAGCCTCTTTGTAAGATTAGGAGAAAAAAAAAAAAAAGAAACAAACAAAGAAACAAAGATTAAGAGTTTGCTGAACTCATGACTCCTCAGCTGTGACAGACACACTGTATGTACAACATCTGCCAATTCCCACTTCCGTATCAACCCAATGAGACATGAGGGGAAAGGAGAATTGGATTGAGCAAAAAGCTCATGCTGTCTCCTGTGCTATGTCTAATAAAATTTTTAAATTCATTTGAGCTCATTGTCTCCTTACCAGCCTGATCTAAGGAAGTGTGATGAGTCAGATTAGCAGTTACCATCATGCTGCTGCTTAGAAACTACTTGACTGACAATAGGTAAGGGATCAGGGATAGACGACAGAAGGTAACTACTACATGTGAAACCAAACATCAGTGCACCTCTTCCACCAATGTCAAATCAATGTTGGCTTTTACTTATGCATGAATATAGTTAGGTAGAATCCTGCACTTACTGTAGGGTCTCATTCAGTTCAAAATTTGTTAGCCAAAAAAATAGAATTCTGTATTATCTTTATGTTAAAGTGGCCTCTAAAACTAATTGGACTTGCCAGGAAATGGGCTAATATTGTCAGATTCTTGTTAATGAAATGCATTTACAAGCAAGTTGAGTGGAGACTTCAAGATCTTTCAAAACTGTATTACCTGGAGTTAGGAAAGAACAAGATACTTTTCTGGTTTTATTATGTACTAATAATTACACTTTTGATTTTTTTTTTTTGAATCTTTTTCTTCTTGAAATGGCTATTCACAATTTCTTTTTTTTTCTTTTTTTAAATATGTATTTTATTGCGTTTTAGGTTTTGGGGTACATGTGAAGAACATGCAAAATTCTTGCATAGGTACATACATGGCAATGTGGTTTGCTGCCTTCCTCCCCATCACCTATATCTGGCTTTTCTCCCCATGTTATCTCTCTGCAACTCCCCACCCCTCGCTGTCCCCCCTCTAGTTCCCCTGCACACACAGACCCCAGTATGTGATGCTCCCCTCCTTGTGTCTATGTGTTCTCATTGTTCAACACCCACCTAAGAGTGAGAACATACCGTGTTTGATTTTCTGTTTGCACACAATATGCCTATTCTAAAATTTGATGTTGAATTCCTTTGTTTCAAATGATATTTAAGAAAAAGTATCAATTTTTCATTCAAAACACATATAGAATACAGTAATGACCTCATTCTGGTAAATAATTGTTAAATTGTGAGTTTGATTTTCAGAATTGTTTTGTTTTGTTTTAAGATGACTTACTGGAAATTGTATAAACTCTTAGACCAATTTTATATTTTTAAAAATTAATTGGGACATATAATTCTGTTGACATATTTGACTTTATTAAATCAGTCTGAAGGTATGCTGGTTATTTATAGAACTAAGTTTGAATTTGTGCAATTCTGGAGCAAACATTGTTTAATCTTCAAATATTTATGAATGTTTTAGTAACATAATAACACCCACAACCCTGAATTTAAAAGTTTATTATTGCTTGTTTTTCTCACTATTCAAAATATAGAATAACCTCATTTAGCTAAGATTTTTAAATCTATAATAGTTTGTATTCATTTCAAGAATAAAAAGATTCAAAAATATTATAAATTATTAAATCTATAATAGTTTGTATAAAAATATTAATAGAATACAGGTATAACACCATGAGAGAAATCAAATGTGTTGAGCATAGAGTAGATAGACACAAATTCAGAGCAAACCTCCTGTTCCTCTCTTCAACATATTTTGTCAGTATATGAGTTGATTTAGTATGATCTCTTCTTTTCGTTTCTAATATAATACTTTAAACAAGGAAGAGCTCTCAGAATAACCATATATCCAGATGATATTTGTTCCTTCTTGATCTAGATTCATAATATCTCACTTATCGGGAAGTCAGACTTCTGGAATCCTTACCCTAAATCTCAAACTTTTTTTTTTTTTTTGAGACAAAGTTTTGCTCTTGCTGCCCAGGCTGGAGTGCAATGGCTCAATCTCAGCTTACTTCAACCTTCGCCTCCTGGGTTCAAACAATTCTCCTGCCTCAGCCTCCCCAGTAGCTGGGATTACAGGTGCCTGCCACCACTCCTGGCTATTTTTCATAATTTTGGTAGAGACAGGATTTCACCATGTTGATTAGGCTGGTCTAGAAATCCTGACCTTGAGTAATCCACTTGCTTCAGCCTCCCGAAGTGTTGGGATTACAGATGTGAGCCACCGTGCCTGGCCAGCCTCAAACATTTTAAAATTATTATAAAACTACCAAAATTAAAAGTTTTCTATTTTTATGATATAGTCATTGCAATTAAGCATTGAAGGAGATTTTAGGTTGTTAACATGACCCTTTTGTATTGCTAATGAAGAATCCGGAACTCAAAAGGTAGTCTTTTAAAAAAGGTAACCAGTCCATGTGTAATGGAGATAGTAACAGAATTTAGGTAAACTCACTGCTTCTTTGTCTAGAAATACACTCACAACCACCTCCCACATCCTCAGTTGCTCTAAGTCTGATTGCTTCTCCTCAGAACTCTCCTTGTATCAGATATATTTGCCTGAGCTCAGCATTCATGATGTAATAATGGCCACAGAGAAATGATGACTGACCACATTTTATCCTTCCATTTGAACTCTGTATGCTTTAAAGTCCTTGAGAAGAAATACTCCAGAACAGTAACCAAATGAGATATGAATACCACATAATTAGTAGCTTTGCAGGAGCAGAATACCTTGAAGTAGATCTCTCTTGAAGATCAGATTAGAGGCCTTAAATATTGAGTCCTAACTGGAACCTGTCACTCTTCCCTGAAATTATATCTTGAGTCTACCAAGGATTATAGAAACCTAAAACCACTAATTTATATGTATATATTATCCTGTGGAAGGATTAGGCATGAGGAGAGAGGAGGAGAAGAAGGAGAAAAGTAGCTAATGTTTCTTGTGAATTTTACTAGATGATAAGCATGGTTCTAAGTGTTCTATAGGTACAGTGTCATTTAATAATTGCAACTCATTAAAATAGGTTTCATTATTTTGTATTTTACAGATGATAAAAGTGAGGTACAGAGATTGAGTATTCTGCCAGAGGTTGCAGTTGAGAAAGTTAAGATCACAGAGCCAGTGTTCTTACCCACTGCATTCAACTGCCTATGTATGTGAACGTATATGCACGAGTGCAAGCATTCAACTGCCTATGTACATGAATGTACATGCACGAGTGCAAGTATATATGTTAGGTAGATAGATTATAGATAGAAGGACTTCGTATATAGAGGGGTGTGTGTGTGTGTGTGTGTGTGTGTGTGTGTGTGTGTGTGTGTGTGTATAAAATAACCTGATCATGTATCTGGATGATATTTGTTCCTTTTTGATTCAGACTCATGATACCTTACTTATCTGGAAGTCAGACTTCTGGTATCCTTATCCTAAGCATTAAACTGAATGTGAATAAACATTTTAAACTATTACACTATATAGATGTGTGCACCCCTATATACTAGGTCGATCGGTCTATCTACCTACCTTCCTACCTATCATGTATCTTTCAATTACTCCATCTAGAGAAGAAGATGATTGGAAACAAATTAGATAATTAACATGCTTCCAAAGTACAGCCTAAGAAATGTATCTATCCAGCAATATAGAGAAGAGGAAGAGGCAGACTATATTTTTAACATTCACTGACCATGTACATTTGTAAACATGGTCCAACTAATGTATTTAATTGTGTTCTATTATTTTAATACTCTTCTTTTTAGAAGAAGGCAGCAAAGAAGTATATAGAGGAAAAGGTGGAATAGGTATAGCATGATGTAGTAGAAAGAAAATTTTGTTTTCTGAAGAATATAGATGTGAATTTGAATCTATTCCTGTGTGCTTGGAAAATTTATTAAGGTTTACTGAGCCTCAGTTTGCTTATCTACATAAAGAGTGCTTTTGAGAAGTAAATACTATTTTATCCCTATTTATTAATCAATGCCCCAAATTTCACTCATACACGACTATGACTATCACCATTGGCACTACAGCAATAAAACTGTTCTTGCAATTTCCTTACTGCATTTAGTGGTTCCCTGCATTTTACTTTGCCCAGCTTCATGCATGTAAACATTTGGTAAACTCCGCATGCCCTTCAGGTAACACAATTTAAGAGATCTAAAATCAAACTCATTATCTTTGCTCTTCAACATTGCTCTCTTCATTGTGCTGCCTGCTTGAATAACATTGCTTTTATTCCAGTTACTGGATCCAGAAATCTGTGAGTCATTTTATGTTCTTTCTTTTTATAACCACATACAGTCACTAAGCCCTGTGAATTTCATCTCATTTGTCTCTCATTGTTAGCTCCTTCCTTTTTTCCTCTTTGCTGCAACCATCATTTTTCTGCTAGATTGATGTAAGAGGTTAAAAACAGGTCCTGCTACCATGATATTTCCCCTGACTTCTCTGATCCAGCCCCAAAATAGCTGCCAGAATGATGTTTGTAAATGAAAATTATATGTTATTGCAGGTCCTAAAACTCTTCAATGATTTATGAGGGCTTTCCAGATAAAGCTCTGACTCTCTGGGTTTACACACATAGGTCTACATCAAGGATTTACAAACTTGGCACTACTGACATTTTGGGCCAGATAATTCCTTGTTGTGGGGGACTTTCTTGTACGTTGTAGAATGTTTAGCACTATCTCCGGCCTTCATCTACTACATGAGAGCAGAATTCCCTGCCCATTGAACCCACAAAATATAACCTGATGTTGCCAAATGTTTCTGGGGAACAAAGTCTTTATCGGCTGGAAACCACTGGTGTACCCGATTTGCCTGCCATATTTTCATTTCCCCACAAAAATACACACCCTATTTCATACTTTTCCTCTCTGTATAATAAATCTTTCATTACAGCTATCCTAATCATTTCCACTTTCCTTCCATGCCCCTGTTTTCCACAGCTCTGCTTATAATATTGTTTTAGATTATAATGTCCTTTCCTTTATTGAGTTAAAGCATACTTATCAACTTAAAATCTCACCTCAGGCAATGCTTTCTCCTTGGAAGCATTTCCTATTGTTAATCTAGATAAATTCTGAAAATACTTTTATCAAATCACTTACATTGTATCTTGTTTAAAAAAATTAACTTATCTGTATCATTTTATCCATTCTTGACAAGCACAAGTCTTATTTGGTTTGTATTTCCACTGCCTTGTCACAGATGACAACCTCAGTAGATGTCTGTCTGTGTAAATGAATATTTATCTTATAAGAATAAAGGAAATCATGTAGGAAATGCACTATGTTTAATATCTTTTACATAATTATCACAAGTTTAATGTTAATTATGTTTTTATGCATTTCTTCAACCTTGTAATAGAATTATTTATATTAGATTTTTTAAAGTTTAGGTTTTCAGAATATTTCAAATTCTGAAATTTTAGGTAAAGTATTATAGAAATATAGCTCCCCTTTTAGCCACAAAGACTATCAATCCAATGAGACTCATCTTTTCATTGTTATCTGTTCAATCCTTGATGCTTTCCAACTTTAGTCCTTCACATTCTCTTTATAGATCTCTAATCTCTTCACCTCTATAAATTATTCTAAACCTTAAAGGCCAACTCAATTCCACTTCCTCCATGAAGTCTTCTTCAGAAATTCTAGTTCATGTCATTTTTTCCGTCATAAGAGAACTATGCCTATTGTCTCCCTTTGCTTACAAACCGCTAAACAAACTTGGCTTATTTCACTTCTTACCTAGATTAGAGGGAAAATAAGAATACAAAGACCAGTTAAGGACAATCAACCTGAAAACATGGGTGAAAGAAAAATCATGTAAACATAAACAACAAACAGAACTCTGTTACCTAGTATGAACTATGTGACTGTTTGCAATGAACTTGTTTCTCAAGAGACTGCCACGTGTGTACCTATGCAACTATCTTGCATGTTCTTCACATGTGCCCCCAAACCTAAAATGCAATAAAAAAAAAATCTCAGTCTGAAAAAAAAAAGAGACATATGTTGCATGAAAATAATCTTGTATCATAAAAGTTTTCTAGCAAAAATTATTTAAAGGTATACTTAACTATTAAAGAGGCATTTAATAACCAGAAAAATAATTTGTTTTTCTGGAGCCCTTGATTTTCATAGAGTGCAAGAAAAATAGATGACCATGAATGTTGGCCCATCTTCCAAAGATATCTGGACAAAGTCCATGTCTATCATTTTTCTTGTTGTGAATCATTTGAAAATCTATTTCATCAGATCATGTCTGATGATTACATGGCATGATTGTTTTTAACCCATATTCTATAAAGTTATATTATGATAAATATTTTATTTGCAAGAAGAGTCCTTTCTAATCCAGTTTTCTATTCTCTGTGTTAGATGGAGGTCTCTATGTTTACAATGGACTGTTTATTTGAGAGGGGGGAAAGCAATACCATACTGAATAAATATTTTGCTTTTGAACTGTATATATGAAAAATTTATACAAAAGTGAACTTACTGTGCCATTTTGTATTTTCAATGGATTTTGGAATTTTAATAATCACTTACTCATTTCTTTCTATATAGAGAAGCCAGTAATTGTGTTCTTGATTATCAGCATCATGAGTCTTTATTATTTCAATTTCAAAATATAGTAAAAGAAGATTTCCTTTTACAAGACTTTCTTTTTTTCATCCAATTATATATATATATATATATATATTTGTGGTCACAGATTACAAGACTTTCTTAATACAAGAAAGTAAGATATCCTCAAAAATCAGGCTTTATGACTTTTCCTTGAATCAGTAATTTAGTAGCATTTATTAGAAAGATTGGTCTGTATCAAACACATACAGCCTTTATGAAAAGTAAATGAGGAGCACAAATAATACCCTAACTGAAATCCATCTTGTTATTTCATCCTCTTAATCTGATCTAAATCTATTGTCATTTTCAGAATCCTTGTAACTGATTTTGTAAAAACTGAGTTGTCAAGGGGAAGATAGAAAGGAAGCACATGGTTAATTATCTGGCAAGTCAGATCTGGAATAACACGACAGGCTAAGAAACATTTACTGCAAACACAACAAAATCATGAATAAAACCAATAAGTGTTCACATGGGTACACTTGCTAGGAGACACTCTTATTTTCTTTTTCTTATAATTCATTATATAAAGGAAAAAGCATTTATTTTTTAGAGTTTCTTTATCAGGATTACTTTCTTACTGTTTATGCTGCAGTTTGGAAGAGGTCTTTTGTGTGTGTGTGTGTGTGCACGCGCGCGTGCATGCGTGTTTTCCTTTGCACCACTATGGCATCTATTTTTCACTTTTAAGCTGAGTTCTGAGTTTGTGGAAGGGTTGGGAATAAGTTTTGTAATGCTCCACTGGACCAGAAAATTAGTGATGAGTCAAACTCCAAGAGGTCGAGAGGTACAGCCAAGTTGGAGTAGTATCTGGGAGTCTTGATGTTTACTGGGATTAGCAAAAACCTCTTGAGTCTACATAAATGACCTGTGAATTTAGTAATTTAAAAAAAGCCTTTTGACAATGTTTTCAGGATTTCCTGCATTCAGAGAGATTGGAAATATTTGAGAAGAGTCATTAGGTCAGAATATAGAAGTTTAGGGAGTATACAAATTTAAAAAAATGGAAAAACTTAATCTTACATCACAAGAATTTGAGTTCAAATTTAAATGTCATGTTTAATATTTTATATATTTTTGAATAATTTACTTAAGCCACTTGAGAATAGAATATTTTTTCATTAAAAAATATGCTTATTATATTTAAGCTATTTAATATAAAATGCTTATTTTTCTATAAGCATTTACTTTATACCTTTTGGAGTTTGTGAAATATGCTATATAGTGTATTTGTACTTGTGTTCCTACTACGTTTATTGTCTACTTTTATTTTGAGGAATGAGATAGAAGGTATTATGGAACTATGTAAAGAGATTCCTCAATTTCAAGGTGGAAGAATATAGGCAGGAGAACACTTCAGTTTTCATCTGAATCAATGGTTCATGTTTTGTCCTAGCTGGCTTGTGTATCTCATGCAGAAATAATGAAGCCATGAGTAGCAGCAGCAGCAGCAGCAGCAATAGTAGTAGTAGCCAGAATAACACTCACTTTCCTAAGCATTTTATATGTAATATCTTATTTAATCTTCTTATGACCTGCTGTTGAAGGCATTGTTGTCTTCATTTTGCAATGTATAAACAGGCAAGCAGAAAATTTTTCGAGCTCAGTTATAGAGTAACTAATAAGTTTCTCTGTAGTTATAGAGGTACATTTTGAATCCTGGACATTCATGTCTCAAAACTCTGAGCATACTGATTTGGAAAATCAGTAATCTCCAATGGGATGCTACATCTCTTCAATATCTGAATTAAATTTAAGATCCCTTTAATTCTATGTTTGTGGTTTAGAAATAATGACATAAGAAGGGAAATGTAAAAGTGTGATATGTAGGGGAGGTTGTAAATTTACTCAGATTTTGGGCAAAAATGCTTAGTTTTTCCTATGTACCCCTAAATGGTGATATTTAGGGCATTGAGAAGTAGGTCATCTCTCAAGTCTCACCACAAAGAGAGATATTCTTAATTGTGCAAAGGATGGTCCATATTGATTCAAGAATCACCCTACATAGCTTCCTCTTTCTAGATTTCAAAAAGGGAATGGAATACTATCCTCTCTGCTTTCTATTTTTCTCTCAACAATTTGCATATCTGACCAGGACTCGGACATACCTAAACCTCAGGCTCTAATGTCACCTTGTCTCTGTTCTATTCCCCAAGATACTCTGGTATAAGGTAGAGGTTTTCTATTGCCCCTCTCATATTAAAAATATATTCTTTTATAGGGAAGCCCACCTTTGGCTTACTATTTCCTGTAGTATGCTGTACTGGAAAATCTTTTCGCTTGCCTATTCCTAAAGGCAGTTGTCTTGCTTAAAGAGGAGTGTGTCTGTCCTCTCTGGTCATGGATTGATAAAACTCAGGGCTCAGCCTCAAAGTAATAAGCTGCTGGGAGTGAGATTTAAGTGGGGAAGCAATGCACTGGGTTAATATTTTCAAATATTAATAATAATTTCAACAATTTTCAAGCATCAGTAATCAATACCACTGTTAACAAGGGGCATTGCTTCCTGTGAGTTCACAAAATGGGACCCCATTAGAAGAGGTGAGTTGTTTTTATTTACAAGACTAGAAAGCTCCAGTGCATAGTACTTGGGTCAGTTGTTTGACTTTAAACAAGTCACTTAAATTTTCTCTGTTTTACTTCCTCATGAAATGTACTAAAACAGGTATTTTGCCAACATCGTGAGTAGATAATGAAGGTGAGACTGTTTTGTAAACTACAAATTTAAAACAAAACATTTTGGATTTCACTTTTATATTATCTGAAACATAAAAGACCAATAAAAAAATTACTGTTTATTCATCTATATCCTTCAGAGTTATAAAAGGATTGGGCCATTTTTAAACTTTTTTACTGCAGGAATCTCTTTCCTCACTTCACACAATAATGCAAAACTAACAGAGTAACCACAGGTGTGAGTAGTAAGAAAGATCTAATAAAATACTTGCCTTGATAACCTTTCAACCTGGAAGGAATGCTTCATCATAGGGTTATTTAGGTTATTAATTCACAGTACCTTCCAGATAGGAACCCCAATAAGGGTTATTTACTTGTCTATTACTTCACAGTATCTTCCAGATATATGAAAGCCTTTTTCGTGAGCATGTATAGTGTACCTTATCACTGATACAGTTGCAAAAAATGTTGCAAAAATATAAAGACATGTAATTTTCTCTCTAACGGAATTTTTAATCTAAGGGAGACATAGTACAAGCAAACATTGTTATGCAAAGAAGATTCAAGTGAACATATATTATAGAAAATGGACAGCTATTTAAGCCATGGAAGGCCAATTCACAGATAACTCAGACTTTAAATCTGTTATTTTTGTTTCCTAGGTTTCCTTTATCATTTTCCTGCTACTAGAAACCCAGGTTTTCACCAGAAAATTATTTCTTATCCACTATTGCATTAGTCTGGTTCCTCCAAGAAATCGATACTAAGGCAACATTAAATATGAAAGAGATTTATTGGTGAAGGGTGTGGGAGAAGGAAAGCTTTCAGAATTTGATGAGGTTTGACATCTGTTGTAGGAGAGAGTAACAGGAAGAGGGCTGGACTGTGATGACATTTCAAGAAAGTTTCAGCTTAGCCAATGGGGGATTATAGAGCCAAAGTCACCCACTGGACAAATCCATTGTCTCCTAGGAATGGGACTACAATACCTCCCTTTCCTCATTATGTTCAGTGACTGTCTGGGATGGCACATGTGAAGCATGGCTACAGTACAGATTCAGTGGTAGATCCACAGGGGCAGCACCTGGAATTGTCAGTCAGTGTGGTCTTGATATAAAAAAAGTCTGAGCCATGCACTTCCATGACTGTCACACCTCTCAATCTACTTCTGGTGAATTTTACTTCACTTCTGGCTGTAGGGGTGGACACATGGATCAGGTCTGGCCAATCAGGGCATTGTATTTCCAGTGGCCCTGGTTGATGACTCAGTGATAGCAATGTGAACAGGTTCTAACCAAAAAGAAACATTTAACTATTCTTCACAGTGTTAAAAAAAAAAAAGGACCCCATATACTGTTTTGAGACAGTCTAAACAGAGCTGTTGGAAATTTTTTTATGGAATGTGAACATTAAGACAGTACAGCAAAAGTGAAAACTATGAAATGTAGAAAAGCTGAGCTCTCATAACATTGTCTCAGCCCTGGATTAGAGCTGTGCCTGATTTCTTGACTTTTTAATTTTACAAGCCAAAGTGTTTTTATTTTATTTACTGTCAACTGGCATAGCTAAAAATTGCTGGAAAAATTTCGGTAACTAGATGGAAAGTGACTCCATAAAACCTTCAAGAGTACGTAAGTCTGTGACATCAGGAACTGCCCTTTATTTTCAGCTCTTAACACTAGCCTGCAATATTATATGTTTTTATGACACATGCCTATTTAATTAGTTAATGAAGACTTGTTTAATGAATTATTGGTTTTTGATAAAGAACAAAGTTTGAAGAAGATAAAGAAGAAACTATGATTAAAAACATTTTGTTATATATTATAACCCTTTAGAAAATGAAGTTATTTAGACAGAGTATTATTAAACCAATTCTTATTCTAAATTCTCAGAAGAACAGTATATAAGGCCTTTGTAATTTCTTACCCATGTGAAACAAAGCTCTCATATATTATTACATTGAATCATTTAATAATACACAATGAAGGAGTTCATGTAGTTGGGGATGTATAAGTTTTCTTTAATTTTACATGAAACTGCAAATTCTGTAACTACAATGTCAAGAGAAAGAGGAAGTACATCGTAACTTTCTTTGCTGCAAGTGAAAGTACTAAGTAACCCATTACCTGTGACACCTCTTCTCATAAAATACCGTAACAAACTGCCAACATACAATTTCTTGAGTAGTTTATGCTGCAGGTTTTTGTAGATGAAATGCACCACTGATCACTGCATGCACTACCTCCTAGGAAGAGGAGAGCCCAAATCAAGTAGGAGTGGTCATCAACATCAGTGTTGAACCATAGTACATAGCATCACTAATTTTAAAGTACAGTTTCTTTTCTCCCCCACTGTACCCCATAAGCTGGAGAATAGGGAATTTTAAATATTAATTTTAAACATTCCCTAAATATTTTGTGTCATCTACAGGAATTTTTGTAATCATATAGTTTGATGTTTATTTCCTTTTTGCACAGTCATGAAGAAAACAGATTCTAGGAGAAAATCTAATTGTAAGACAAATCACAATGAAGTAATAAAAGTTTGCATAATTATTATAAAAGTGATTTAACATAAATTAGTAGGCACTATTATGGATATTTTGGGGCATTATACTTTGGATAATAAAGGTCATTGTGAAATGTAATAATATGTTGTATACAACCATACTGTAGAACCTGCTATTCAAGGTGTATTCCATAGTCTAGCAAAACATTGGCTTTGTATGAGAAATTGTTAATAATGTAATATTTCAGGCTCCATGCCAAATCTGAATCAGAATCAATCTTTTCACAAGATCCCCAGGTAATTTTTATGCTCATTAAAGTTTGAGAAGCACAGCTTTATATCAGAATATCATTTGATTGAAAGATATTATTTTATATTATGGTTAAAAATCTAGTTGCTTAGGATTTAGGTTTTCTAATTTATAGCATAATTTGTATTCCAGTTCTTCTCCTTTCGTTTTAACCCAGCAAGACAGATTTGACTCATGTATTACAAGTTGCTATATGAAATTGAAACAAGAAAAGCACTGCAGGTTGCAATTTGATACACAGTGACAGACTATGGATCATGAAGACTACATCTGACAACTGTATTATCTAACTGAATATGCATGCTACAATTTGGATAATCCCCAAAGTCAATGTTGGTTACAGTTGATTGATAAAAATATGCTTCCTTATTCAAGGTCAAATTAATTTGGAAGAATTTTCTTTTGCTTACTGAGCAGCTTCCATGAGAAATCCCAGGCTGACATTATAGTTGTGCATGCATTTTCCCACCCAAATATATAAACCTCACCTCAACTTCAGTATATCTGATATGTTATATGATAATACTTTAAAAAATTGTCTCAAAATTTCAGCTTATTCAGATTTGCCTCACTTGACCTGAAATAATTTGCAATTACAGATGTTACTTGGAAATATCCTGAGGAATCTTTCATGTAAAAATAGAAAATAAAACTGCTTTTTAGAGACTATATTATGCCCCTGAAATGGCAATATCCATTATCAAAGGGTAAAGATATTTTAGGACAAGTTCATGAAAAACAATGAAAAATAGGCTTTTCCTTCAGTAATACCATATTTGTTGATGGTGTTACAAATATGTATTTGCCTTACTGAAGTACACAATATGGTCCGTATTTTTTAGAATTAAGAGTACTCTGTTGAAATATGTGTCAATATAATTTGATCTAAGGGAAGGCATAAAACACCTTTAGGTCTCTTACCGTTGGAAAGCTTGTCATGGTAACAAGGAAAACTGTGGTAATTTAATTTTGCTGAACTGTTTTTGCATCATGTAGAAGGCTATGGTAATAATGAAAAGCTATTCTCTTGGGATTCAAATGAATATAAGTTTATCCAAGTGATCTTGTTTTTAAATAAGTGAAAAACTATAGGCCTCTCTTTGAGTATAGTTTATAAAGTCTAAAAGTATAAGCTTTTATCATTAGTTTTAAATAAAATATTTGCAAAATAAGTTACCCAATCTTAGCAGATAAAGATGGTGAGACTCTATAGTTAATTTAGAATATTTCTGCAAGCCCAGGGTTCCTCCCTCAAAGGAGCTCTTAAATACTTAAACTAACCTGTGAAGTAACATTCATATTTTCTTTTGCAAACTTCTCCTCCAGCCATTCTTGCTTTTCCTCTTCCAAGCTACTGTTAAGATCTCCGTTTCCTAAAACCTAGGTGGGAAAGCCAGTCTGAAGGAGACATATGAGAGAGAAGTAAAGATTTCTGTTTTATATGTAAAGTGTGAATAAAGTTTCAAAGCATTATTTCTTCTTTTATTAGTCTCTCCTCTACTTACTATTTTAAAAAAATTTCATAGTTAAAGAGCTGTTTTAAATCTGAGGTTTTAGGAAAACCACCCAAAATTCATATAGCTAAAACTGATCCTTCTTCAATCCATTCAAGCTAATTCTTATCTCTAACCCTTATATTACACCTTGATAATTTTTTCCTTGTTTTTTGTGTATGTTTGTATCCATAGCACATTTCAAAGCAAAGCTTGATTGAGACACAATACAAGTTAAAAATCTTTGTGTTAATGCAGTTCCTGCTACAGTGACTAACACATAGCAAATTTAATGTTTGTGAAGTGAATATTTCAAGAGTAAAATGAATGAATCCAGTTGCTCAACATAAATCCTATTTTAAAAGCCAAGGATTCCATTTACAAGATATAAGAAGTTAACCCTCAGTGGTGCTTTTATTTTTTGTTGTTTGTATGTTTTGACAGCATGAGGGACTGACAATGAAAGAATGGCTCAGACTGATTAAAGTGTTAATTTTTAGCAGTTCAAGACTCATGCTACCAAGAATGACACTCTGAGCCTTTGAGGTAATGCTCAGAATCCATGGCCTCAAAGATAAGCTTCAGAAGGAAAATTTTGCAATTATTACCTACCAAGCACTGTGCTGGGTTATTTTTCATACTTTATCTTCCAAAATTTTCACAACAAACTTTCTGTACAATTATTAATAACCCAGTTTTTACAGAGATGGATTTAAGTTACTTTGTCTGAGGTCAAGCTAGAATAATAAATGAACAGCAAGAATCCACACCCTGTTCTGCCTGACACCTAAGTAAATCCTCTTTCCAATATATTATTCTGCTTGGAAATCTGAAATGGATCATATTCAAAGGAGATAGTGATACACTAAATTGTGTCTCCCACCTCAACCCCAGAACATATGTTGAAGTTCTAACTCTTAATGTGACTCTATTTGGAGTCAGGGTCTTTAAAGTGGTAATGAAGGTTAAATAAGATCATAAGGGTGGGACCCTAATTCAGTGTGGCTGGTATGTTTACAAAACAAGAAAGAGATGGTAGAATGCTGTGTACACAGGGCATACAGCTTGAAGGTAGCCATCTGCAAGCCAAGGAAGCCAAGACCTTAGGAGATACCACCCTAACCGACATATTGAGTGATCTTGTATTTTTGTTATGGCAACTAACACACAAACACTATTAAAAGTCAACGTTCATCTAACACAGGAACAATTCTTAGGTCTAGAGTATATGAAATTATATAAAGGTACAATGTCTCAGTGTTTTGTGTGGTAGCTCGTTCAATTGTATCAAATCAAGACATACTTATAGTATACTTACTGTGTCCTGCCAAGTCATGCCCAATGCAAGAGGAAAAGCTTTGGAGGCTCCCAGTTTGGCATCTCCTCATAATCTCTACAATTTCCTTTTGTGACATACCAATCTTGATTATATTTTAATAAAACCTGGTATCATTGTACTTTGCCAAATACAAATATTGCTAATCCCTAAAGCAAAACTGCCTAGTACTTAACTGTGAACTCTGTTTTACTAGGAATGTAATGGATTGCAAATGAATAGTGTTAGGAAGCTATGACACTATGGGGCTGTGTTTATCCACCTCACCTGCCCATGAGGGGAAAGCCACATCAAAAGACAGTCAACTTAATGCAAGTCAGTGTGCAGATTCTGCTTTCTATATTTTCTTTACCCATTTGCTCATTTCTTTCTTGTTCTGCATGTACCTTTCAGTGCTCAGAACATCTTTTTACATATATGCGACACTTTTTCCTCAACTGAGAGACTAGCAAGCTATTTATACAACAGAAACTGGCCATCATTGCTACTAAGAGGTAGTTTCCCTACCTCCTTTCTGCCCTTGGCTCTTCTATTTTGTTTTCTTGGTGCTACATTTTTAAATGCTTTTATTTATGCAATATTTCTTCAAAGGTTTTGTTCTCTTTTAAAGTGATACAATGGAAATGAAAACAATATTGAGAACTCTGAACTGAAAAGTGTATTGCTTTCTTGTTTCAGCATGACAGAAAATTGTATACAGTGAAAGGAAGAAGTTTCTCATTGCAATAATGTTGTTAAATGACAGTGCAATCAAGCCCTCAAACTTCGTTTTTAATTTGAAAAGACAAATTTATTACTAGCACTGTGGGATATGTGACATCTGTAATAAAAAGTGCTTGACTTTAAAAGGAAAAGAATCTTATAAAGCTATCCAAGACGGGAGAATATTCTTGTGAAAATCACTAGCTTTCCATTTGATTCAAGCAGAATAAAACCTGGGACGTGATTCTTCTGCTAGGAATATGATCTCTTGTTCACATTCCCTGAGAAGGAACAAAAGTGGTAGAATAAGCTTAGACTTTGCTACATTGAGCCCTATAGTAAAACTTTTTTTTTTACCAATTAGGTGTTGGTCTCAAATAGAAAGAAATACAAAGCCATAAAGCCTGTGAATACCAATGTAGAATTGTGAAGAAAAAAAAAAAGAACAGACTGAAAATAGAGAATTTTCTGCATTTTATAGAGGTATTTTCTGAGTTTTGCAATATCAGGAAATCCCACAGACAATTAAAAAAAAAATTCTGAAAGGTCTCCTGCAGGATAAATAACAGACCCATGAACTCAGCTTCTGATGAAATATGAATGATCATCAAAGTCATAGAATCTTCTATCAGTTCATCATATCATTTCCTTTTGGATGAAATAATTGAAAAAACATTTCTAATTTTTGAACTTATAGCTATTTATACATAATAACAATTTATACAGAAAAGTACATCTATAATATACAATGATTCTTTAATTCTTACAACAATCTTGAGAACTAGACTTTATTATTTTCATTTTTCACATTTACATAATTCAGCATTCAAAAAGCTTGCATCTTTGATCAAGTAAATGTCATAGTTAAGACTAGAGTCATTTTCCTTCAGTTCTAAGTTCAAAGCTCTTTGTGAGAGTCTCATAGTAGTCTCTACCTGTTTGGTTAAATATCATATGGTAATGGCTAACACTTTTTACCCCTTCTTTTTCATTCCAGAATATTTAATGTTTAAGTCTTTGGCTCATGGGGAGAGGACAAAATTTCTTGAAGATTTCTTATAGATCAATTTTTAAACCCTGTTTAATCTCAATTTATTGCTTTAGGGAGAAAAACAAATCTTCAATTTTCTTTTAACTATATATCCGTAGGGGGCATATGGGAGGCTCATAAATATTTCTAAATTACACATCATAAACAAAATGTGATTCATTTGCAATTATTTGGAAGAGTGGTGACTATGAAATTATGTAGTTGCATTTATATTTAAGAGAGATTTTATCCCTTTATAGATCTTTAAAAATAGAATCTTATATTCAAAGGATGAAAGTCTTAGGAAAAGTCTTATCTGAAGACAGAGGTATACTAGGTAGCCTCTGAAATATCTTTAAACCCTATATGTGCTGATGAGATACACAAATATATTTTTATTTGAAATCTTGATACAGAAGAAATCATCCTCACTGTCCAGAAGCTTTTGTTTTCAACTAAGGCCAAGATAAAAACTTAAAAATGTTGAGAAAAGTAAGTTTTTTTTTTTAATGCCCACCCAAAAAGGAAGAAATAAAAATTTTCCAAGGAATCTAATAAACTAAGTGTCCTAATAGAAAGTTAAAAGCAGAATTAATTTGGAACCAACACATAAAGAATTGGAGAGACAATAAGGAGGGAAAAAAACATGGTGAGGAAAGAATACAAGAGTTTGAAAAAAAACAAAGAGTGAAATTTTCTGTGGATTAAGGAGGACACTGAGGCTAGTGATGGAGAAATGTAAAGGCAGGAGAGATTCAGGGAAATTTCTCAAATAGTGTCACTAAAACCTCAGTTACCCCAGTTATTTTCATGCACATTTTTGCTTCCAACACAAATGCCCACTTGCAGTGACCACTAATGTATTTACTAGGAGTGAATTCTCCCTTAAGTACCACCATTGGAAGCTGAAGCTGCCAATTAATTTTAAGGCCTAATGTTTTCTCATTCCAATATTACTCAGAATCCAGAAAAGAGCAAAAGAGAGGGGAAAAAAGACCATGTATTGGATTTTTGGTTTTGACTTAAATTCCCTCTGTCCGGTAAGCACTGCCTATTTTAAAAAGTATAAAACAGACAACTGTTCTCTGAGGATTCTGCAAATGCCTCCATTTTATTGTGCACTCTTCTCCCACTTAAAAATCTTTCATTATTTTTAATATATTTTAAATTATTTTTTCTTCAATTGTCTTTTTTTTTTTTTTTCAAAATTTGGGGAACTAAAAATTTCTCAGAAGCACGCATGTGGCAGAACTCTTAAATGTATCACATTTATATTCAAAGGAATTACATCATTAAGAGGAAAAGAGTGTCTCAGTAAGAGATTCATCTAGTATGACTGCTATGCAATAATAAAAGTGCTTCTATCTTGGTTAATCATAAAGAATGAGGCTAAGTCTTTAAAAAAATAGTGTAAGGTTCTTGGATTTTAATCTATTTTAACACTTAAACTCTACTGGGGGGATGGAGAGGATGTGTGTATATGTGCACACATACCTTGTAAAGATGTCTTCATACAGCTATTATCTAGAGCAGAAGGTTTTTAAATGAAAGAATTATCAGGCCAGTCATGGTGGCTCACACCTGTAAACCCAGCATTTTGGAAGGCTGAGGTGGGTGGATCACCTGAGATCAGGAGTTCAAGACCAGCCTGACCAACATGGTGAAACCCTGTCTCTACTAAAAATACAAAAATTAGACAGGCAGGCACCTGTAATCCCAGCTACTCGCAAGGCAAAGGCAAGAGAATCTCTTGAAACAGGGAGGCAGAGGCCGTAGTGAGTGGACATTGTGTCACTGCACTCCAGATTGAGAGACAGAGCAAAGCTTAATCTCAATAAAAGAAAAAGAAAAGAAAAGAAAAGGAAAGAAAAAGAAAAATGTATCAATATTCTTTAAAATGCTAAAAAAATTGAATAGATTACATCTCAGAAAAGAAACACTAATGCAACTTAATCAATTTTTTGTTGCTATAACAGAATACCATAGACTAGTATTCTTGTCACAACCACTTAAGTACAATTGACCTTTAAACCATTTCCACACAGTAAAAAATCCATGTATAACTTTAAAAGATGTATAACCTTGTGGGTGAAGGGGAGGAAAGCAGCAAAGCACACTGCCATGTGTGTACCTATGCAACTATCTTGCTCATTCTGCACATGTACCCCTAAACCTATAATGCAATAAAAATTAAAAAAAAAAAAAAGATGTATAACCCTTCATCTTTGGGGAAATGGAGATAGAGGTGGTAAAGGAGGTGGAGGAGTTGGAAGCAGGACAGTCAGGCACACTTTGTGTGACTTTTACTGAAAATAAAAAATCTTTGTATAGTAAACCCATGCATTTCAAATCCATGTTGCTCACTCAATGGTCAATTGTAATCTCTAAGAAGATTCAGACTTACCCTACAGTTCTCCTCTTTTCACCAAGATCTCTCATAATACTTCATTCATGGCAAAGCAAGCTTCATTTAGCCTGCCCCTCCAAATTTTCCCAGCCTCTACCCATTACCCTGTTCCCAAAGAGTGTCCAGATTTTTTGGTATTACCTATAGCAACAGTTCCAATTCTCAGTACCAACTGTCTGCATGAATCTGTTTTCTGTTGCTATAACTGAATACTATATACTGAGTAAGTATAAAGAAAATAAGTTTATTCTTACCGTTCTGGAGTCTGGAAAGTTCATGAGCATGATACTGGCATCTGGTGAAGGCCTTGCTCTATTCAGTAGTGGAAGGTATCTCATGACAAGAGGGCAAGACGATGCATGTCAACTCAGATCTCTCTTCATCTTCTTACAAAGCCAACAGTCCCATCAAGGGGGCGCACCCTGAAGACTACCTAACTCTATTTCCTCTCAAAGACCCCTGTACTAACACCATATGAATTTGGGGTCTAACAACATATAATTAAGTTTCCAGAATGTGAAATTTGGTGTACACATTTAAAACATAGAAATAACTATTCAGCCAATAATGCAGCCTTGAAAAAAACCCAGCTCACTTTTAAAATGTTGGTAAAACCACCACATAACCCAGTTTTCCCAATATCCTACTGTATATTTAATAACTGCAAGATAATGGAAGGACAGAGATAGTAACCTTTAGAAGGGATCCATTTGAAGGTGTAGAATTCAGATTGGCATTATTCAAGGTTAAATTCTAGGGAAAAGAAATTACAAAGAAGAAAAGCAAAACGTGCGGCCTCTCTGTGCTACAGAGGTACCAAAAATATATGTCCGTTGGAGTTCTCTATTAGAGACAAATTAGTCAAGATCTTTTATTTTGTATGCATAAATGCAAAGGCCCACTTAGAAAAGATGTATTTAAACAATATGATTAGAGCCAAGAATATCTATATGCAGGCAGACACTTTTTGGAGGAGAAACGCTGGCAAGATAGAAGGATAACAATAACATAACTTTAGTTATAGGGCTGTGAATCAGAAAAAAAGATGACCAAGTCTCATTTATGCTTCTTAATAATGTCATTTTTCCTTGTACATGACAAAATGGAGACCAACATTCTGTTTTCATACCAAAGGAGGTGAAAATAAAAGAATTAGAAAAAGACTGAAAGTGATAATAATTCTGTTTTCATCCCAAAGGAGGGGAAATTAAAAGAATTAGAGAAAAGGCTGAAAGTGGTAATAAGGTTA
This sequence comes from Saguinus oedipus, assembly GCA_031835075.1. Taxonomy (NCBI): domain Eukaryota; kingdom Metazoa; phylum Chordata; class Mammalia; order Primates; family Cebidae; genus Saguinus; species Saguinus oedipus. The sequence goes on from CM063174.1 coordinate 134,685,351, forward strand.
TTATTGTTTTTGTTTTTGTTTTTTGTTTTGAGATGGAGATTCACTCTTCTTGTCCCAGCTGAAGTGCAATGGCATGATCTCAGCTCACTGCAATCTCCGCCTCCCTGATTCTTCTGCCTCAGCCTCCCAACTAGCTGGGATTAAAAAGGCACACACCACCATGCCTGGCTAATTTTTTTTTTTTTTTTCATTTTTAATAGAGATAGGGTTTTACCATGTTGTCCAGGCTTGTCTCGAACTCCTGACCTCAGATGATCTGCCCACCTCAGCCTCCCAAAGTGCTGGGATTATAGGTGTGAGCCACCTCACCTGGCCATTAATAAAATTTTACTGCTTTCTTTTGCTTTGAAATTTTAAACTTGTCAGTGTCCTTTACACAATCATGGGCATCAATGTATTTCACAAATCTTTGATATATCTCCTTCTAATTAGCATTGTCTTATTTTACTTAAGCCATGTTAACAAAGTATATTTGTTCTGTTCATGAAATTTAAAAACCTATTCTTTATTCTTCCTTTGGTATTCTTTGTGTGCATCCATGTGTGTGCATCTGTGTATTTGGTTGTGCCTCAGAGAGAGAGAGAGAGAGAGAGAGAGAGAAAGAAAGAGACAGAGTGTGTGTGTGTTATCTACTGGCTTCTCATGTTCTCTTTTAATTATGTTATTATCTCAAGGTGTGACTTGATCCCTTTAATCATCACATAATATGGTGAATGGAGGGGATATCTCACTATGTGCTAGGTACTAGGTTAAATGTTTTAAACAGATTTTTGCAGTTCATTATTATAATGATGGGGAAATAGACGTAGAAGAGGTAAAGGAGGTGGAAAGGGAAGCAGGACAGTCAGGCACACTTTGTGTAACTTTTATTGAAAAAAAATCTTTGTGTAATAAACCCATGTATTTCAAACCCATGTTGTTCAAGGGTCAACTGTAATCTCTATGAAGATTCCCCTTTATTTTGGAAAGGTACTCTCTCTACCAACTGCCTTAGTCCCTCAAGGCTACCATAACAAAATATCTTAGACTGGGTAATTTATAAATGACAGAAATTTATTGCTCACATTTCTAGAAGATGGGAAGTCTCAGATCCAGGTGATAGCGGGTTTGATAATTGGGGAACAATTATCTTTCTTGTTTTTCTCTCCTCTCTCTTTTTGAAATTGATGTCTTTTAAAAAATTTCATATATATAATGGGATACATGTGCAGAATGTGCAGGTTTGTTGCATAGATATACATGTGCCATGGTGGTTGGCTGCACCTATTGACCCATCCTCTAAGTTCCCTCCCCTCATCCCCAATTCCTCAACAGGCCCTGGTGTGTGTTGTTCCCTTCTTTGTGCCCATGTATTCTTAATGCTCAACTCCCACTTATGAGTGAGTAGTGCAAATAGAGAAGTTTTAGCAATAAATGCCTAAATCGGAAAAGTATAAAGATTTCAAATAAATAATTTAACAATGGACTTCAAGGAAAAAGAAAAGCAAGAACAAGCCAAACCCCAAATTAGAAGAAATAATACAGACTGAAACAGAACAAAATAAAATAAAAACTAGAAAAAAATGCACACTATTAACAAAGTGAAAAGTTAATTATTTAAAAGATGAACAGAATTGATAAACTGCTAACTAGAGTAATGAAGAAAAAGAGAGAAGACCCAAATTAACAAAATTGGAAATCAAAGAGGAGACATTACAACTGATATCACAGAAATACAAAAGATCATCAAGACTGTTATAAATCAGAACACATTAACAAACTGGAAAATCTAAAGAAAACTGAAAAATTCCTGGATATCTTAATCTACCAAGATTAAATTAAGAAGAAAGAGAAAACCTGTAGAACCTAATAATGAGTGATAATATTGAATCAGTAATTTTACAACAAAGTCCAGTACCCAATGGCTTCACTGCCAAATTCTGCCAAACATATGAAGAAGAGCTAACACTAATTTTCTTCACACTGTTCTAAATAATTGAAGAGTAGGTAATTTTAATAGCTAACACCAATTTTCCTCAAACTATTCTAAAACATTGAAGAGTAGGTAATTTTCTCTAATTTAGATTTCAAAGCCAACCCTACTTATAACTGACAAACAAATTCAATAAATGTTTAGGATATAAAATCAACACAAAAAAACCCAAATGCCCATGAATGATAGACTGGGCATTTAGGTTTTTTATGTTGGGAAAATGTGGCACATATGCACCATGGAATACTATGCAGCCATAAAAAATGGTGAATTCATGTCCTTTGTAGGGACGTGGATGAACCTGGAAACCATCATTCTCGGCAAACTGACAGAAGAAAAGAAAATCAAACACCAAAGGTTCTCACTCATAGGCAAATGTTGAACAATGAGAACACATGGACACAGGGAGGGGAATATCATACACTGAGGTCTGTTGGGGTGGACTAGGGGAGGGACAGCAGCGGGTAGGAAGTTGAGGAGGGATAACATGGGGAAAAATGCCAGATATAGGTGATGGGGTTGAAGGCAGCAAACCACACTGCCATGTGTGTACCTATGCACCACTCCTGCAAGTTCTTCACATGTACCCCAGAACCTAAAATGCAATAATATATAATATATTTATAGATATTATATAATATCTATATGTATATATTATATAATATCTAAATATATATAAAATATAATATGTTTATATATTATATAATATCTATAAATATATTCATATAAATATAATATATAAATGTATTTATATATATTTCACTGCATATATATATTTATATATATTTCATTGCATTTTAGGTTCTGGGGTATATGTGAAGAACATTTAGGTTCTGGGGTACATGTTTATTGCATTTAGGTTCTGGGGTATATATTATTAAATATATATATAAATATATATATTTATATATATTTGTATATATAAATATATGTATATAAATATAAATTATATGTATATAAATATAAATATAAATTATATGTATATTTATATATGAATAAAAACAAATATATATGTATTTATATAAATATATACAAATATATATTATATATAAATACATACAAATATATATTTATATATAAATACATACAAATATATATTTATATATAAATACATACAAATATATATTTGTATATAAATATATACAAATATATATTTATATATAAATATATACAAATACATATTATATATAAATATATACAAATACATATTATATATAAATATATACAAATATATGTATTTATATATAAAATATATATATAAATATATGTATTTATATATAAAATATATATATAAATATATGTATTTATATATAAAATATTCCATATTTTTAAATATTTTACCTACTTTTATATAATATAATATATAAATATATATATATATTTTATATATATTTGTAAATAAAACAAAGTCATATATGAGAAGGAATGCTTTTTCTTATTTTATATATAAATATATATTTATATATACATATATATGTATATATAAATATATATTTGTATTTATATTTATATATAAATATTTGTATGTATTTGTATATATATGTATATATATAAAGAAAAAGCATTCCTACTCATATATGACTTTGATTTATCTTTTAAGAAATTCTAAAACATTTACATATCATAAATGTAAAGCCCATAAAACCCTGATTAATTTATCATTTTCTGCACACTTGTCCCATACTGACTTTACCACAAGGTATTGAAACTCAGCCCTTTCAATGGCCTAGAGACAAATGAATGCTTGGATCTTGAAAGGCATATTATCTACACAACGTATCTGGGGGAATAAGCATGCACTATCTCATGTAATTTAATGAATCAGTCCATAAATTATCATGTTTGCTCTCTCACCTGGTTAGTTGTAAGGAGAATAAAGGAAAGGAATATATATTGTTTTTGTAACTTTCATACTACTTGAGTTGATGCAGAGGCATTTCAATGTAATATAGTAGAAATAGCACTGGGCTAGAAACACAGATTTCAGCTGAGTAATTGGAGACAAATCACTTAAACTATCTTTAGGCTGCAGATTACTCATGAGTAATATTCTTTTCCATTAAGAAAATTTAGATTCCTTTCCAAATGCTCTCATTCTAAGGAACACTAGCAAGAGGGATTTTTATCAATGAATGTTGTGTTCATTAACATCCAACCTCATTTTCCCTCATCTACCAGGTGAAAGAAATGTGACCCTTAATTATAGGTTTTGTTCACTCAAGAAAACTTGCCAGGAACTCATAGTTCTTGTCAATGTCCTTTCTGTCAAACACAAATCCTTCAATCTGTTTTAAAAATAGCAAAACTGGGTAGGAGGAGGGTGAGCATCAGGAAGAATTGCTAATGAATGCTGGGCTTAATACCTGGGCAATAGGATGATCTGTGCAGCAAACCACCATGGCACACGTTCACTTGTGTAATGTAATAAACCTGCACATCCTGTACATGTATCCCTGTGCTTAAAACAATAGTTGGGAAAAAAATCAGTAGCAATTTTGTACTCCAATAATGAACTAGATGAGAATGGAATCAAGAAGGCAAAGCCTTTTACAATAGCTACAAACAATAAAATAAAACACCTAGGAATACATTTAACCAAGGAGGTGAAAGACCTTTACAAGGAAAACTGTGATGAAAGTAATTCAGGAGGATAAAAGAAATGGAAAGATATTCCATTCTCATGGATGGGAATAATTAATATTTTTAAAATGACCATTCCACCCAAAGCTATATGCAGATTCAATGCAATCCCTATCAAAATATCAATGTAATTTTCCACAAAAATAGAAAAAGCAATTCTTAAATGTGTATAGAATAACGGTAACAAAATACAAAGCAATCCTAAGCAAAAAGAACAATGGTATAGGCATCTCACTATGTAACTTCAAAATATAAGACTATATCAACTAACGTAGCATAATACTGGTATGAAAACACACATAGACCAATGGAACAGAATAGAAAACCCAGAAATAAATTCATGTATTTACAAACAACTGATTTTTGACAAAGTTGCCAAGAAGAAACACGGAGTAAAAGATTCCCTATTCAATAAATGAGGCTGGGAAAATTGAACATTCATATGCAAAAGAATGAAACTGGGCCAGGTGCAGGTAGCTCACGCCTATAATCCCAGTATTTTGGGAGGCCAAAGTGGGTGGATCACTTGAGGTCAGGAGTTCGAGACCAGCCTGGCCAACGTGGTGAAATCCTGTCTCTACTAAAAGTAATTTTTAAAAAATAGCTGGCTGTGGTGGTGTGTGCCTGTAATCCCATCTACTCAGAAGGCTGAGGCAGGAGAATTGCTTGAAACCAGGAGGTGGAGCTTGCAGTGAGTCAAGATAGTGCCACTGAACTCAAGCCTGCATGGCAGAACAAGAGTCCATCTAAAAAAAAAAAAAAAAAAAAGAAACTGGACTCCTACCTTTCTCAATATACAAAAGTCAAATATATCCTGGAGACCTGAAACTATAAAAGACCTGAAACTATAAAACTACTAGAAGAAAATTTAATGGTAAGACTTCAATACATCGGTCTAGGCAAATATTTTATGACTAAGACTTCAAAAGCACAGGCAACAAAACTAAACATAGATAAATGGGACATATTAAATTAAAAAGTTTCTGTACAGCAAAGGAAACAATCACTGGCATGAAATGACAGTCTGTTCAATGGAAGAAAGTACTTGCAAAGTGTTAATCCAACAAGGGACCAATATTCAAAATACATGGGGAACTCAAATAACTCAAGAGTAAGGAAACAAATAATCTCATTAAAAAGTAGTTAAAGGAAAGGAATAAACATTTCTCAAAAGAATACATATAAATGACCAATAGACATATTTTGTAAATGTTGAACATCACTAATCATCAGGGAAATGCAAGTCAAAACCACAATGAGATGTCATCTTACTCCCAATTAGAATGGCTATAATTAAAAAGACAAATAATAACAGATGTCGGTGAGGATGTGGAGAAAAGGGAACTCATACTCTGTTGGTGGGAATGTAAATTAGTACATCCAGTATAGAAAACAGTATGGGGATTTGTTTAAAAACTAAAAATAAAACTAACATACAATTCAGCAATCCATTCCTGTGTATCAAAAGGAAAAGAAATCAGTACATCAAAGGGATACCTACATCCCCATATTTACTGCAGTACTATTAACAGTAGCAAGGCTGTGTAATCAACTTAAGTATCTATCATTGGATGAATGGATAAAGAAAAAGGGTTGTAAGTTTGGCCATAAAAAATGAAATCATGTCATTTGCAGCAACATAGATGGAATTGGAGATCATTATGTTAGGTAAAATAAGTCTGGCACAGAAAAAAAATATTGCATGTACTCACGCATATGTGGAAGCTAAAAAGTTTGATCTCACAGAGGCAGAGAGTAGAATTATAGATACCAGAGACTCGTAAGGAAAGGTGTGTGGGGTTGGTAATTATTATGAAGAGATGTTGGCTAATAGATACAACTATACAGATACATAGGAGTAGTTCTAATATTTGACAGCAGAGTAGAGTGACTACAGTTAACAGCAATGTATTATATGTTTCAAGATAACTAGAAGAGATGACTTGCAACATTCTCAACACATAGAAATGGAAAATACTCAAGTTGATTGATATACTAAATAGCCTGACTTGATCATTAACCATTCTATGCATATAACAAAATATCACAATACCCCATAAATATGTACAAATATTATCAGTTAAAATAAAATATATAAATACACTTTTGAGTCATTTATTCTTAAAAAGATAGATCCATAATTAGCATATGGGATCAAATTGAATATGGAACATGTTAAAGCTTGTTTGTCTTTCATAAACATCTGTTGGCGGCATTTTTATTACCAGGCACCTAAAGATCATTCACATAATTCCTAGTACTCATTATATGTCAATCTCCTCTTTATCTTTCTTCAATAAAGAGTGTGTGGTAAAAATTTAATTATTGGTATTGCACAAGGATTTCTTTATTAATTAATAAACTAGTAGTTTTCTAGTTAGAGCTACAGCTATTTTGTCAGAAGTACTTAAATCATGTACAACGTGATCATCTAGGAAATATAATCTATCCAAATAAATTTGACATTGATGTATGGTACAGTTAGATTTACAGATTTTGCTTGTATTATTTGGTTTTTATGAAACAAATGGCATAGGTCAACATGAGAAATTAAAAAGGAAGAAGACTGCCATCTTGTAACAATAGGGCTGTTCTATATTTTCAATACAATTAAGAATGGATAGTACAGTGAGTTAGCTTTACAGATTTTGCTTGTATTATTATTATTTTTTTTTTTGAGACGGAGTTTCGCTCTTGTTACCCAGGCTGGAGTGCAATGGCACGATCTCGGCTCACCACAACCTCTGCCTCCTGGGTTCAGGCAATTCTCCTCCCTCAGCCTCCTGAGTAGCTGGGATTACAGGCACGCGCCACCATGCCCAGCTAATTTTTTGTATCTTTAGTAGAGACAGGGTTTCACCATGTTGACCAGGATGGTCTCGATCTCTTGACCTGGTGATCCACCCGCCTCGGCCTCCCAAAGTGCTGGGATTACAGGCTTGAGCCACCGCACCCGGCCGTATTTTTTTGTTTTTTAAGAAACAAATGGCATAGGTCAACATGAGAAATTAAAAAGGAGGAAGACTGCTATCTAATAACAACAGGGTTATTCTATATTTTGAATATAATTAAGAATGGAGCATCTTCTATAACTGAAGTGAGCAGTTAGGAAGAAAAGAGCTGTGATTCTAAAAGATATTAATTATATAATATGCAGAACAATACTGTTTGCAGGAATATTGTTTGGGTAGACTTGAGAAAACAAAATATTTAGCGTAATGTACTGGCTTTGTACATCTGGGAAAATGTTCTAGTTGCATTTCTATTTACGAATAAAGTTTCTCTTTGAGTTAACTTGTCTAATCTTTTGCATTACTATTATTTATATATGTATTCTATTTCAAATACCAAATATTTAACAGAATGACAAATTTGAAACTGTTAGACATTGTTTTCTCTCCTATTTGTAAGAGAATGCTATAGTTAATTTTCCTAGTTATTTATGCCTTTATTTATTATCAAGCTCTTGATTTTTTTTCCAGAGAGATCCTATGGCTTACTTGTTTGTTTGTTTTTATTGTATATATGTGTCTATGTTTTTGTTTTGTTTAATTGTTATCATTTTCTCTCTTTTATACTCAGCCAAGTGAATTAGCACAGCTAAGGGACTAATGTCAATATATCAGTCCTCAAGCATGTAATAATCTTTATAATTTTTCACCCACAATGGTCTGTTTTTTAAGGTTATTGATTTATTCTTTAACCAGAAGTCTAATGATTAAGCCACTGAGGAGTGTGGATGTTAGCGAAAATGCTGCAGGCTCCTTCCATGTCTGCAAACTGTAAAGTATGTTGAAATAATCAAGCATCCATGTCTATGTGTGTATGTGATGGATACCCAGTACATACTCCTGGGGCAATAGCACTGTTCAGGAAATGAGCTATTACAGGCCCAAATTGGCCACTTATATTCTGGTAGTGGCAAGTCATTTAATTTCTTTAGGTCTCAGCTTTTCTATTTGGAAAATGAGAATAATAAAGTGTACCTCATAGAGACATTATATAGATTTGGAAACACATTGAGACACTCTATTTACTATGGAATAGAATTAGATTTCAGCCAGTTTTCTCATATTGTATGTGATCTGAGAAGTTTGAGAGGGTAAGGCTAGTTTTCCACACTCAACAGTGGAAGGTGGCATTATAATATCTTAGTATCATCATCACTCTGAGTATAGTCCTCAGGTTTAAAACAATATATTTCATTGTATTACCATAGCCATAACTTTTATGGGATCAACATATAAAACTAGAAGCCACTTCATGATTTACATAAAATATTTGTTTCCAGTGTCCTGAATACACATGTATCTCTCACACATATTGACTAATGTTTGTTTCCGGGAAGTCAAATAAATGATAAAATTACCGTAAAGAATATGGACTAATAGGAAAAGTAATGTGGACTAATAAGTAAAGTATGAAAAATTTTAAGGAAATTGTCTTCCAAGTCATGTAAAACCCCATACCCCACAATGTAATATATCTCCTGCTTATACCAATGTTTCCCAGACTCATTATCTTTTTAATTTGGACAATAGTAAATATTGAAAATTATTTCTTTCTGACTTCTTTTTATTATTCTTCTATTATTCTTATTTTATTTTCACTATTCTTCCCTCCAGTAGAATATTCTTTTTTTCAGGCGTCACATACGTTCTTCATTATGTATTAGTCTGTTCTCTGTAAAGAAACACCACTGCTATAAAGAAACACCTGAGGCTGGGTAATTTATATAGAAAAGAGCTTTAATTGGCTCATGATTCTGCAGGCTGTACAGGAATCATAGTGGCTTCTGATTCTTAGAAGGCCTCAGGGAACTCCAATCATGGTGGAAGCAAAGGAGAAGCATGCATGTCCTACCTGGCCACAGCAAAAGTGAGACAGGTGGGGGAATGCTGCACACTTTGAAACAAGCAGATCTCATAAGAACTTACTATAGGGATGATAGCACAAAGGGATATGGTGTTAAATCATGAGAAACCACCCAAAGATCTAATCAGCTGCCAGGCTCACCTCCAACATTGAGACTAAGAATTTGACATAAGATTTGATTGAGAACATTGATCCAAACCATTACAAATTAGTTTAGGTTTACTTAGTTATAATCCATTTCCATACTTAACTTTCCAGACCTGCTATTTTCCATAATGAGTGCTCTCAGAAGTGCTTTTCTGTACTTACATCCAGTGCTCAACCCAAAACTTAACCTCAATTGACTATGAATCAAGGGGGAAAATGTTAACATTTATATAATGGTGCTCAAATGACTTTGGGATTCTCTCAATCTTTGTAATTCCAAAGTCGTGGTCTTAGTCAGTTTGAGCTGATATAACAGAGTACCATAGACTGGGTGGCTCATATACAACAGACATTTATTTTGCTCAGTTCTGAAGCTTGGAAGTCCAAGACCAGAGTGCTAGCATGATTGGGTTATAGTGTGGGACACTTTCTGGGTTGTAGACTGCTAACTTTTTGTTGTATCTTTCTGTTTCAGAAAGGCAGCTAAAGAGAACTCTCTGAGGTCTCTTTTACAAGGGAATTAATCCCATTTATGTTAATCCCATTTGTGGGAGCTCCACCCTCATGACCTAAATTACTTCCCAAAGGCTTCATGTCCTAATACCACCATATTCGGGGTTAGGATTTCAACATATGAAATTTAGATGGACACAAACATTTCATCCATAACAACAATGCTACCCATTAGGATTACCTGTGAACTTTCAAAAAAATGTGAAATCCTGGGCTTATCAATTAAACATTCTGATTAAACCATGTGATATAAGTATTATTCTTATTTTCATTTTAATACTTAGGTAACACCCACAAGTAGGTTAAAGTTTGATTAATTTTAGGATGAGTTTTTTGAAGTAAGTTTTAGAATTGTATTTATTTGTGAATATTTAAAAATAAGATTCATCCTTTTCTGAGATAGTTCACATATAATTGCTGCTGGAAGAAAGGAAGGTGGATGACTTATGACTCTGCAATATTTAAATTGACTAACTTAATGACTAAATAGAAATTTTGCTCTGACCACAGAAAAAGACATCTAAATTAAAATACAAAGCTATGTAAAAGTAAATGAAATCGTTTAATATCAAGTACCAGTTCTTAGAGACAGTCACACATTTAAAATACACAGTCTCATTGTGTTTCTTATCATATAGAACCTAGATATGTTACTATCACAACAATCAAATATTCTTAACATATATTCTTCAAACAAAATAAGTTCCTCTCTTGTTATTATAAAATCATAGATAGTGAAATTGAAACCTGAGAGGTTAAGTTACTTTCCCAGAGTTAAAACATACATTTGTCTGCAGGCCATATCACATATTAAGGAATGTGATACTATCTGTTCTGATCATTGCACTGTGAGAATCATTTAGACTTCTTATCCAGAGGTTGCCATACTGAAGGTTGAGAACACAATTCTCCATAAGACCACCTTCACTTCTGGCACTAGATGCAAGTTTGGGGTTAGTTTTCCAAACCACCTCCCATGTCAATAATTTACTATATGGACTGATAGAACTCACTGAAAGCTATTATGCTTACGGTTACAGGTTTTTGTTGTTGTTGTTGTTTTGAGTGGAGTTTCACTCGTGTTGCCCAGGCTAGAGTGTAGTGACATGATCTTGGCTCACTGCAACCTCTGCCTCTCAGGTTCAAGTGATTCTCCTGTCTCAGTCTCCCAAGTAGCTGGGATTACGGATGTACACCACCACACCAGGCTAATTTTTGTAGTTTTCGTAGACGGGGTTTCACCATGTTGGTAAGGCTGGTCTTAAACTCCTGACCTCAGGTGATCTGCCCACTCAACCTCCCAAAGTGGTGGGATTATAGGCATGATCCAACATGCCTGGCCTCAGTTACCGTTTATTACAGAGAAAAGCTACAGATTAAAATCAGGCAAAGGAATAGATGCATAGGATTGGCTGGGAGGGTTCCAAATTAGAAGCTTCTATGGTCGTTCCTATGATGCTGAGCCTCCCAGCATCGATACGTGTCAGTATGTAGAGTTTTCCAATCAAGGAAGCTCACCTCAGCTCCAGGTGATCTTTAGTGTTCTAATTTTTATTCGTGACTTTGTTACAGAATCATGACAGATTGATAAGCCACATGATAGAACTCAATCTGCAGATCCACTGATACCACAAGATCCAAAGTTTCCACCTTAAATTACATGATTAGTTTTTCTGGAGTGGCCAGCCCCTGCCTTAAGCAGATACTTTTATCAGGCATGACATGTAGTACCTCCCAAAAGCCATGGGAAAGGGTAAAAACTTTCTTTGGCCAAGGCCACAATTTTTACTACACAATTTTAAATAATTTCTGTGACTACAGAATGAAATACTTTCATTTCTGGCCATTCATTTATTCAAGAATTATTCAGTTAATACCTACTCTGAGAGACATTTTACCAGGTGCTGAAAATCAATGAAGAAAAATGATATAGTTCCTGCTCTTATGAAATTATTGAGGGAGCATCATAAAGTCACGTAAGTCACCATATAGTCATGCTTTGTTTAGTGATGAAGACATTCCGAGAAATGCATTTCTAGGCAATTTTGTTGTTATGTGAACATTACAGAGTGTACTTACACAGACCTAGATGGTATAGTCTACTATATACCTAGGCTATATGATATGGGCTATTGCTCTTATGTAACAAACCTATACAGCATGTTATTACACTGGATACTGTAGATAATTGTAACACAATGGTAAGTGTTTGTGTATCTAAACAAATTTAAACCTATAAAAGGCATGGGAAAAATACAGTGTTATGGTCTTATGGAAGCACAGTTGTACACGGGGTCCATCATTGACAGAAACATTGCTTTGCAGTACACAAATATAAGTAAAGTAATTAATAAGACAGATGAAGTGAAGTATGAGACTTTGTTACTGAAAAAGGTCAGGATTTTATATAGACACAGGACATAAGGAAGGCCTTATGAAGAAAGGAACATGTGAACTAATATCTAAATAGCCTATAGTTGGCTAAATCAAAATCAGTTTCAGTAATGTTGACTATAGACTTTGTTCAGATTTTTTTGAATAGTTGATCTTCATGATTTTACTTTAAAAAAGTAATTGTCCTAGGTACCTCCCTGAAGCCAAAAATTCAAAAGCACTTCAACTCTTACTTCTTAGAGAAATCTCCAAACTGCTCTCCATAGTGGCTGAACTAATTTAAATTCCTACCAACAGTGCATAAGCATTCCCTTTTCTCTGCAGTCTTGCCAGCTTCTGTTAGTTTTTGACTTTTTAGTAACAGCCATTCTGACTGGTGTGAGATGGTTTGCATTGAATTATTGGTTCGTATTATGGTTTGTATTGTATTATTCAACCCAGCATCCCCTTACTAGGTGTATACCCAGAGGAAAATAAATTGTTCTACCAAAAAGACACATGCACTTGTGTATTTATAGCAGCACTATTCACAATAGCAAATACATGGAATCAACCTAGGTGCTCAACAACAGTGAACTGATAATAAAATATGATACCTATTCACCATGAAATACTACATAGTCATAAATAAGAATTAAATCATATCCTTTGCAGCAACATGGATGCTGCTGGAGGCTATTATTCTAAGGAAATTAATGTTGGAACATAAAACCAAATATTGCATGGTCTCACTTATAAGTAGGAGCTAACAATTGGGTATGCTTAGGTACCTGGATGATGGGACCATTTGTACCCCAGCCCTCAGCATCATGCTATATACACATATAACAAACCTGCACATATACTCTATGAATCTAAAATAAAAATTGAAATTATTTTTAAAGAATGTTAACAGCACATATTTAATCCTATTTATGCTATTCTACATACTTATGTCAATGTATTAAATAACCATGTATTGAACATCTACATAAACCTATTCTGGGCATTGAGTAGATAACCAACAGTGAAAAACATAGAAAGAAAATCTCCATCTTCATGTAGCTAACAGCCTAGGCATTTAAATAACTGAATTTCAACTCTGAAGGTAGTTATAGAATAGTGGCTTAGAATGCAAACTCCTGGGTTAGGCTGATTATTTAGTACAAGTTCTACTACAAAATGTCTGTGTCCTATGTAAATTTTTAAATTTCTGCTTAAATTCTCTTGTATGTGAAATGTAAATAATAAAAATACTTATCTCTTAAACAGTTGTGAAGACTAAAAAAGATATTGAATAAGCTAATCTGGTATTATTTAAATATCGAATGAATTTTGGTATAGCCTTTGTCTTTCTTTGCTAACTTGCAGAATGCCTATACTTCAAATTTCTTGGTCTCAATTTCCTCAATTGAAAATAAGGAGTTAGGGTAGCTTATCACTGAATTCTTTAAAAAATATTTCATGACTTTTTATGACCATAGATGGGTAAATGGGCCCCTAAAGGCCAGACTTTGCTCCTTTGTACATAATTTTGGGAAGAACCTAGGACAAAATAATTACTACCTTGTACTTGTTTTTATTACGTTAATTGAAAACCTAAAGTTATTACTTAGCCAAAATTTTCATGTCTATTATGATGGAAGTAACCTTTTTGTTTAAGGGGATATTAACCAAGACCACAGACTCAGCTGATAAGTTCTTGTGGAGTAACACAATTCATTAAGATGCTGCTAGAGGCCTGGCGCGGTGGCTCACGCCTGTAATCTCAGCACTTTGGGAGGCCGAGGTGGGTGGATCACGAGGTCAAGAGATCGAGACCGTTCTGGTCAACATGGTGAAACCCCTTCTCTACTAAAAATACAAAAAAAAAAAAAAAAAAAAAATTAGCTGGGCATGGTGGGGCATGCCTGTAATCCCAGCTACTCAGGAGGCTGAAGGAGGAGAATTGCTTGAACCCAGGAGGCGGAGGAGGTTGCGGTGAGCCGATATCGCGCCATTGCACTCCAGCCTGGGTAACAAGAGCGAAACTCCGTCTCAAAAAAAAAAAAAAAAAAAAAAAAAAACGATGCTGCTAGAAAGCCATACTTTGAAGTAAGTCTACGGAAGTCAGCAACAGAAAATTAAGCTTGGCAAGAAATAGAGGCCAGATGCCCCACTGTTATTTTGTGTGCGTTTGTGTTTGTGTGATTTTTTTTTTTTCCACTCCTCATAGTAAAGTTGGAGTAATTGTTTGGCATTTCTCTCTTGACAAGAGATGGCTAAGGAAAAAGACATCTAGAAATAACTTTCCTATAAAGATAAAGTAAAAACTAATTTACTACTGTCCTACTGAATCTCATGCCTCACTTCAATAGATCAAGGTAGAGTTGGTGATCAGAGAAATCAAATGCTAAAGAGATGTCAAGGAGACAGTAAGCAATTGCTTTATTGACTGCTACTGATACAATAAAACGAGTTCAGACCAATGACAATTTTTTTTTCTTCCCTAAACCAAGATTAATTAAAACCCAGGTCAAACTTGAGACAGTCCATGTGATGTAAAGAAGAGTTATGGTTTAAAAGAAAGCTGATGAAATAGGCAGGTTATAATCAAAATAAGAAAACATGAAACAAAATTATTGTAAACCAAAAAGTGAGCATTTTTAGAATTGTTCAAAATATTAAAGATATATCAACTTGAAATAAAATGACATGGGAATTGAATTTATGATAATATAAAGTATATCACCAAGATATCTTACCAAGGTAAGATTCTTGGTAAAGTGCATCAGTTGCAATATATGATTAACATTAATTATGCATTTGGCAGATTTTGAAACTCTAAGCAAGAAATATAAATAACATTATATTTCAACACAATGTCATAATCTAGAAATATCACACAAAGATTCATGAAGGTATATGTTGTGCTAATAAAAAATATTTTTGCTACTTTGAAAAATATATTCGTAAAATTATTAAAGCCATAGAAAAGGGTGGAAACCACTTAAATGCAATTTATTTGACAAATTATTACTAATTTTTTTTTAAATAAGCAAATTTTTAACAAATACAATCTGAAGAAATTAAATTGCCTCACTGGGAACAAAAATTATAAAAAAATAGAAACAGATCTTATTTAACTACAAGTTGAATTTCTGAAAAGTAGCATTGTATATTTTCATTTTGGAAAATTAATTTTGATTTTAAGTTTATTTTC
Organism: Saguinus oedipus; assembly: GCA_031835075.1. Lineage (NCBI taxonomy): Eukaryota > Metazoa > Chordata > Mammalia > Primates > Cebidae > Saguinus > Saguinus oedipus. The sequence continues at coordinate 134,701,073 of CM063174.1, forward strand.
TTTCTTTCTTTCTTTCTTCTTCTTTTTTTTTTTTTGAGGCAGGGTCTTATTCTGTCACCCAGGCTGTCATGCAGTGGTGTGGCCATGGTGCTAGTGCACTGTAATTTTGAACTCCTGGGCACAGTGATCCTCCTAACTCAGCCTTTCAAATAGCTGTGACTACAGGCGCATGCCATGGTATCCAGCTAATTTTATTTTATTTTAATTTATTATTTATTTATTTATTTATTGGTAGAATCGGGGTCTTGTTATGTTGCCCTGACTGGTCTTGAACTCCTGGTCTGGAGCAATCCTCCCACTTTGGCCTCCTAGAGATAGGATTACAAACATGAGGCACAGCACCCAACCTGTTTTAGGTTTCATAATAGTTGACTTATTTAAGATATTTTACAATGTTATTAAATTAAAACATTTTACTGAGTTTGTTTAAAAATTTAATCTTGACTTTGCTTAAGTCATAATATCTTTATATTAATTCTAATTTGAAGTATACTTTTTCTAACTCTTAAATGGTGGCATCAGGATTCTGTGATCATTTAACATGCATTCTGTACTTTAAGAAATTGAATTTCTAATTATAAAAGCAATATAACCACATTACAAACATAAAAAAAAAGGTATTTTTGTCACCTCCAATTTCATAATTTCTAGCATCTTCCTTGGTCTTTCTCTGTTTAGTGTCTTTTTTACCTGTATACTTTAAAATATAACATAATTTTGGAGTAACTAGTTTTGATGTTATGCTTTAAATTTTAAAGCATAAAATTACTACATATATTTTAAATCAGGACTGTAATAGATATGCACCTACTACATACACATATATGCATATAGAATATATATATATATGTATGTGTGTGTGTATGTATGTGTGTGTGTGTATATATATATATATATATATATATATATATATATATATATATATCTGCTTTCCAGTTGTTCTGTTATTGAATGTTAATGCTTGGTTTTTCAATTTTTGCTATCATACATATCATGAACATGTCTGTAAAAATATACATGTTCCATATTTATTTATTTTCATAGAAAAATTATCAGATCAATGATTATTTAGTCACAGAGCAAGTAACTCAATTTTGAAAAATATTTTCTCCCTTTTTACTTAAATTTATTCTGAGTTTGGGTATTTAAGTAATATATATACCAATCTAAAAAAAAAAGTAAAATTCCCAAGTTAGCAAAAAAAGAATATAGTGATCATTGGCATCAAATTAAATTTACAAAAGTGGTTGCCATGATACTTTTTCAATTCTTTGAGCAGCACAATTTCATTGTATGCATGGTAACTATTCACTGCCATCCATGAGATATACAACAGCTAAGCTGTGTTTTATAGAAGATGTATGATTCTTACAGCAGCTCTTCAAGACAGGAATTGTTACTTCAGTTTCAAAGATGTTCATAGTGTTCTAACTCAGAGAGCAAATGGCTTACCCCAAACCACATAATTATTGGTACAACCTGGAAAACGAAAGATTTTTGATCCCACACTGAGAAAACTGTAAGACTACAGGTGAACATTGCTATGTATGAAATTTGAGTTACATCAACCTACTTGTTGTTTCTCTGAATAGTCGTTCTCCTTTTCTACTGTGAATTTACAGCTGTTTTTTCTTTCTAGACATGTTTCTTCATACCAGAGTTATGTTCTTCTCCTTCATCTGACATCTCACCACTTAAAATTCTACATTAGGAATTAGAGAGATCCTTTAAAAACAAAAAGACTTAAATTCTTGGAAAAGCATTAGTTATTTTTTGTTTTGTTTTTGTTTTGTTTGTTTTTGGCCAAGCAAGGTGTCTCATGCCTGTAATCCCAGCACTTTGGAAGGCCGAGGCATGCAGAAAATGAGATCAGGAGTTTGAGACCAGCCTGGCCAGCATGGTGAAACCTGTCTCTAATAAAAATACAAAAAAAAAAAAAAAAAATAGCCAGGCATGGTGGCAAGTGCTTGTAGTCCCAGCTACTCAGCAGGCTGAGGCAGGACAACTGCTTGAACCCAGCAGGCAGAGGTTGCAGTGAGCCAAGATTGTGTCAGTGTACTCCAGCCTGGGTGACAGAGAATCCATCTCAAAAAAAAAAAAAAAAAAAAAAGTGTCAGATATTTTAGAATAGCAAAGAGGAGGAATATTGAGAAATAGTACACAGAGTATCCATATATCCCATTCCCACGTTCTCCAGTATTAACATCTTACATTCATAGGGTACATTTTCTACAATTAATTAACTAATAGGATATATTAATTAATTAACTTAATTAAGTCCATGCATTATTAAGATTTCCTTAGTTTTTACTTAGCATCTTTTATCTGTTCCAGGATCTCATGCAGGATTTTACACTGTGTTGGGTTGTCACATTTATTTCAATTCATGTTTGCTGTGGCAGTTTCTCAGCCTTTGATAACTTTGGTAGTTTTGAGGTCTGCTACTCAGATGTTTAGTAGGTAGTCCCACTACTTAAAAATTATCTAAGGATTCTCTCATGATAATTTTCATGTTATAGGTTATTGGAGAAATATTGCAGAAGGAAAGTGCTATTTTCCCGTATCATATTAAAGATAAATTATCAACATGATTTGTGACTTTCCATATTGACTTTAATCACCTGGCTGAGTTATATGTCAAATTCCTCTCCTGTAAATTTTCTTTTTTTTTTTTTTTCTTGCTTTTCTATTCTGTTATTTAGAGTTGGAGAACTCTTTATTTTTCAGCTACCTTTATTACTGCTATTCCAGAAGGGGGCAGTGATTTTCTTTCATTTTCTTATTATACTGAAGTATGGGTTGACAGAGGGAGCATTCTGGTTATCTCTGCACTGTAGACACCTGTCACAGAGTGTGTTGTATAGAACAATGAGCCCCAATGTTTTTCAGCACCTGGAACCAGTAACATGGAAGATATCTTTTCTGCAGACCCCGATGGGGGAGATGGTTTCAGGATGAAACAATCAAATCATCAGTTCCATCTAAGATCATCAGGTATTAGATTTTTCATAAGGAGTGCACAACCTAGATTCCTCGCAAGCACAGGTCACAATAGGGTTTGTGCTCCTATGAGAATATAATGCCACCACTGACGTGACAGGAAGTGGAATTCAGGCGGTAATGCTACCTCGCCCATGCTCACCTGCTGCTGGGCAGCCTGGTTCCTGACAGGCCACAGAGCAGAAGCAGTTCATAGCAATGGGGTTAGGGACCCCTGGAATAGGGGATATGCAGCTAAATATTTGTTTAATGAAGGAATGTTTTTACAATAAGTCAAATTTTGTAACTCAATACAAGTTTTAGTGAGTAAATAGGAAATAATAGTATCTGCAAATAGATTCTGCCCTAAAATTGAGATATGACTTTAAAATATATGAGTCTAGTTTTCACATATTTACAGAAGCTAGAGAACATTGGTAGCAAGCAGAAATTTCCTAAATTTTAAGCAATGAAATAATTTGTTCAAAAAGTTTTACACAAATAATATATATTAAAAAGTTGAGTTCTTGTCAAAGTGGAAGTGAAGGATTTTTATAAAGATAAACGTTTCTATAAAAACTCATAAAAGTATTAGTAAAAGCAAAATATCTTGATATTATTCTAAACAATTTTCTCACAAAAAATAAGATATTTTAGTTACACTAATAAAATTAATCCTGAAATATGCATCTTAATATAGAGTGAAAACTTTCTCTAATATTACTCTCTGAGGTAAGAAATAGCTAATCTAAAAGTTGTCTGTAAGCCTATCAAGAATGTTTCTCATTTTTTTGCATTTCTATTTTTGATTACAAAATTAGATTTTGAAGAAACTCCTTTTTTACTTTTTTTTCCCCTCAGAAATGAGACTGGTAACATTGCTTTTGAGATAAGAAAGCTAAAGGAGAAAAATAACATATCTTATACACTCGAATAGAGATAAAATTCCTCAGATTCTGTTTCATTTTGCTTGAAACAGGGCATTTTATATTTATTAGAAGGTGGTTTCATCCTGAGGACAATATTTAGGCTATTCTCATGTGAACTGAGAAATTAATCACCTGCTACATAGTAAAAAAGTCCTCTTTAATATGAGGTTTTTATTTATTCCTAAATTGAAAATTACAAATCTCCATGTCTCATAAATCCCAGGAAACTAGTTCTAGTTTGTGTTTGTGTTTATTTCCTACTAACCATTGATACATGCTTAATATTTGCAGATAAAGGTCTAAATACTTAAAATTAAGTCAGGTTTTGTGGACTTTGACCAACATCAAATGAGTTTGAACAGTTAGCCACATAAAACTGCTTCCTCAGACTTGTATTTAACTTTACACACTGCTTGACAAGGCTGTACAATTTATTGTTATTCAATAGCCTCCACTTTAACAATAAATACATAATTGAATAAAGTCAAGGAACAATGGCTATAATTTTTACTAAAGGTATGTACCATATAAACAAATCATTATTAAACGAATACATGTCTTCTATCCAAAACATACATATTTTAAAATTAAATGTAAATAATACTAGCATTTTCTGGTAGTAATTCAAAACACTTAGTGGGCAATATTTCAATTTTAAAGATCTTTCTATTACAATCATCTAATTGGTTAAATCCTCCATATCTGTTGATATTTCCTCCATGAAATAGAGCTGTTCCTTTCTAAATATAGAGGAGATTTTCCACACAAAGTTCTTTAGATAACCTTTCTCCTCTGTGTTTCTTTCATGAAACAGGAGGGGGAAGTGTATTGAATGTTCATGAGCAAAGACTGTGAAAGTTTATAGCCCTTGGCTTGATTTCTGATTCCTTTACTTGTGTATGTTGAGAACTAGTATAAATTCACTGAGCCTTAAGTTCTTCATTTATAAGTAATATAAAAAAAATCAACTCACTTTATAGATTTGCAGTGAATATTAAAATAAACATACATGTAATGAACAGTATTTGACATATTCTTATCACGAGCAGGTAACACATATGTAAGGTAGAAGTAGGAAGCAACAATAAAATATTCAAATATTCAGATTTTCCACAAGCTCTAGAGAGAGTCTTAAATGTTTCTATGTCCCCCAAACAATAAACACTTTGTTACTTTTAAATGTTTTTCTATCCCATCTTTGCCAATTTTAAAGCTCCTTTTAGAATCTTTAAAGCATAAAGAAATATACAAATGTACTTTGTAGATGTAAAAAGGGGAGTATTGTAAGTTTGTCTATTTTTCCTAAAGCAGAGCTTTTTCCTGTGCTTGTGTAATCAATCATACATCTGCAACTGAGTGTGTGAGAGTATGTGTCTTTGTGTGTGTGTGTGTGTGTGTGTGTATATATGTATATGTATATGCCTTAATATTAAATATGAAATTCAAAACTAAACAGTTAGTGAGAGGTTGAAGTAAATGTAAAAAATGACAGCAGTAGTATTACATATTCCAGTACCATTTTGTAATTTATGTGAGATTCTTATAATACACTCATATACCTTTTTATGCATTTGCATTCTTTAAGAGATCTACAACTACTTATTTATATTGCTTTATATTTTTTAAATGTGCTATTGTAAAAACATTCTCCAAGTGAAGGGAAGAAAAAAATAGCCATTTAATTTCCAAAGTACATGTACAAACACAAAAGATGCAAGTAGTTTGGATCTTATGCACTTTTTAGTGAGTGTAAAGCTTAAAACTGCACTACAGTAGGAATTGCTATTATCTCAGTCAACTGTGGTGAGGAAATATGAAGGAAAGTTTTAGAGGCAGACCATATGAATAAAAACTCTTTATTCTTCTGTCCTAGTGAAGTAAATTCTTCTAGGGAGGGAAAGAGGGTGAGGCATATTATGTAAAAATATGATAATTGTAAGAGTCTAATTAGCTGTAAGCAAATATCATGTAAAGTAAGAAAAAATTGAAATGTGTCTGGACACAGTTTAGATTATTGAAGACAATCAATTTCAGGCAAAATAAGGAACTAGTAGCTGTCAAATCCTTGTTTACAGAAGTTTGGCTTAATCTTCATGTCCCTCAAAGCACCTATTATAGTATCTTGATCTATAATATTAACAAAAATAAAAATAAGAGCACATTTCTATGTTACTTAGGTTATTTTTGTCTTGTGTTTTGTTGTCTCACTTTATAATTTGGAATTTTAAAATATGGCAATATGCATTTCACTGCATTGTGGAGGAAAAATGGCTCTATTTTGGGCTCTCCATTATGATTAATGTTACTTTCTTTCTTCCTGTCTTAATATCTGAGTAAATATAAAAGATTTCTTTTTGGTTTCCATAAAATACAAAGTACAGTTGAAAACAAAATTTATAACATTGTTCTACCAGGTTTGTAATATATATATAGTTGTAATATACCTGGCAAATGTAAGTTAGAGTATTGGAGTGGAAGAGTGTACATACATATACATATACATATATATGTATATATATATATGTATGTATATATATGTATGTATATATATAATTATAAAACTTTAAAATTTTTTAATTTAAATTTTTTAATTAAAATATTTTAAAGTTTCATATAATTTTAAAGAAGACAGAGTTTGAGGAATATAGAAAAAAATGCTGAGGAAACCAACAAAAGCAGTAAGATGGCAGACCAAATGCAAATAGTCATATTTGTATAGATATATTAATATTCTAAACACTCTAATTAAAATTGTTGGAATGGATTAAAAAGTAAGACCTATATATATGCTACCTACACGTGATATATTTTAAATATAAAGACACAGATAGGTTGAAATGTAATTGAGGTTACAAGATATACCAAAACCCAACAATCACAAAAAGACTGGAGTGGCTAAATAAATATCAGATAAACAGACTCTAGTACAGCAAGTCTTATCGCACATAAAAGAGAATGTTTTATAATGATAAGAAAGTCAAATAACCATGAGGATATATCAGCGACAAATATATTTGTGTCTTTAAATAACAGAGCTTCAAAATATATAAAGTAAAATTGACAAAGTTAAAGATAGAAAGAAACAATTATGTAATCATAGGTAAAGATTTTGAAACCCATTTCTCATCAATCGGTAGAAAAACTAGACCAAAAACTTGTGACAGTTGCATAATTTACAATCACAAAGAGAAATCATATACTGGGCCATAAAAAATGCCTTCATATATTTAAAACACTTTATATCATGCAGGAAACATTCTCTTACCACAATGGAAAAATTTAAAAGCATAACAGTAAGTAAGAAATCAAGACAACTTCAATATTTGGCAATTAAACAAGAATTCTAAATGGTGCATTGATCAAAGAAGAAACCATAAGACAAATCAGAAATATTTTAAATGGAAAAATTATGATTTGCTGGATATAGATAAAGTATTATTTAGAGAAAAATTTAGAGATTTAAATATTTATATTAGAAAGCAAAAATGGTTAAACTTAATACCCTATATTCTCCCATAATCTATTCTAAAGAGAAGAGCAGATGAGAATGAGAATAGCAGAATGAGAAGAACTGAAATAATGAACGTAAGAACAGAAATTGCCTGGCTGAGTGGCTCAAGCTGTAATCCCAGCACTTTGGGAGGACGAGGCGGGCGGATCATGAGCTCAAGAGATTGAGACCATCCTGGCCAACATGGTGAAACGCCGTCTCTACTAAAAATACAAAAAAAATTAGCTGGGCATGGTGGTGTGCCCCTGTAGTCCCAGCTACCTGGGTGGCTGAGGCAGGAGAATTGACTGAACCTGGGAGGCGGAGGTTGCAGTGAGCTGAGATCGTACCACTGCACTCCAGCCTGGCACCTAGCGACAGAGTGAGACTCTCAAACAACAACAACAACAACAACAAAAAACAGAAATTAATAAAATTGAAAACAAGTAATAGAGAATATTAAACATCCAACATTTGGTTTTTTGAAACATTGAAAACTAAATTTTTGTCTACCTAACTAAATTAAGAAAGACAAAAATAGAGAGAAACAGATTTTTAGCATCAGGAATAAAAGGGGAGTTATTCCTGGAGACTTATAAATCTTTACTATCCATCATGGTTTGCCCAAACTACATATGGCTATTTAAATTAATTAAAATTAAACAAAATTCAGTTTCTTAGTCACAGTCTCATTTTAAATTCTCAGTAGCCACATATATCTAGTTACCAGATTGGACAGTGCAGATGTAGAATATTTCTGTGATTACAGAAAGTTCTATTGGGCAGCATTGCCCATTAAAAGGAAAATGGGAGAATGTTACAAACACGTTTATATCCACACATTTGATGGCTTAGAAAAAAAATGTACAAATTCATTGAATAATTTGGATTATCAAAAATCAGGGTGAAATAAAATCTGAGTATACTTATATCTATTAAAAATGTTAAATTTGTTATTTCAGATCTTTCCCCAAAGAAAATTCTGAGCAAAATGACTTAATTGGTTAATTTTATTAAATGTTTAAGGAAGACATCAAAATCTTACACAAACTCTATCAGAAAATATAGAGGAAGAAAATATAACCCAATTCATTTTATGATGCCAGTATAACCCTAATACCAAGATCTGGCAGAGACACTGCAAATAATAATAATAATAGCAAATAGTCTTCATGAACATAAACATGAAATCTTTACACAACATTTGCAAGTCAAATCATTTAATACAGAAGAAAGATAACACATTATAACAAAAAAGTGTTCAGCTTAGGAAAGCAAGGTTGGCTTTAAATGTGAAAAATATCATACAATATAATTAACTCTATTAAGAGTTTTTAAAATGTGTGAAAATTTAAAAAGGCATAGAAAAAAATACCGACAAAATTTAACACATGGTAAACACTTCAGCAAGTCAAGAATAGAATTTTGTTTTTCTATCACTATCAACATCCTACTATAAAATATTGAACATTTAAATATATATTATTATTCTTACCTCTTCTATTCCATATTGTACTATTCATTGTAATAAAAGAGGGAAAAGAGGCCACGAGACCAGCCTGGCTGACATAGTGAAACCCCGTCTCTACTAAAAATATAAAAAATTAGCTGGGTTTGGTGGCAGACACCTGTAATCCCAGCTACTCGGGAGGCCGAGAAGCAAGAAAATCGCTTAAACCCAGGAGGCAGAGGTTGCAGTGAGCTGAGATCCCTCCATTGCATTTCAGTCCAAGCAACAGTGGCAGACTCTGTCTAAAAAAAAAAAAAAAAAAAGGATTAAAAAGAAATGAGAGACTATTCGGAGAAGATATAGAACTGTGTCTGTTAGCACATGAAATATGGGTTTATGTAGAAAATTCTAACCTCACCCCCCAAAAAAAACTACTGCTAAAACTAATATGTGAATTTAGTGAAGTTCCTGAATACAATGTTAAAATACAAGAATTAAATTTATTTTATATATTCTTTTTTTTTTTTTTTTTTTTTTTTTTTTTTTTTTGAGACGGAGTTTCGCTCTTGTTACCCAGACTGGAGTGCAATGGCACGATCTCGGCTCACCACAACCTCCGCCTACTGGGTTCAGGCAATTCTCCTGCCTCAGCCTCCTGAGTAGCTGGGATGACAGGCACGCGCCACCATACCCAGCTAATTTTTTGTATCTTTAGTAGAGACAGGGTTTCACCATGTTGACCAGGTTGGTCTCGATATCTTGACCTCGTGATCCACCCGCCTCGGCCTCCCAAAGTGCTGGGATTACAGGCTTGAGCCACTGCGCCCGGCCTATATATTCTTATATACCATGTTCATGCATTAAGATATCTTTAAGATGTCAGTTTTCCTGAAATTGATCTTTAGATTAAACAAAACCCCATTCATGATCTCAGCAGTGTGTGTGTGTCTGTGTGTGTGTGTGTCTGTGTGTGTGTGTGTGTGTGTGTGTGTGTGTGTGTGTGTGTGTATGTTTTGGGTTTTTATTTTTGTAGAAATTGACAAGTTAGTTTTAAATTTCTTTGGAAATGCAAAGGACCTAGACTCATCAAAGCAATCTTTAAGAAGGACAGAATTGGAGAATTTTACACTGCTTGATTTCAAGACATACTTTAATAATTAAAAGTGTGGTACTGGCACAAGGATTCACAGGTAGATCAATGAAGCAGAAAGCCTAGAAACAGATAAATGGAAAAAAGTCTTTTTGCAAATGTTGATGTAATAACTGAATATCTTATGGAAAATAATAAATGTAACTCTACTTCTGTTTTATACTATACATAAAAATAATTTGAGTTAGATCACAGTTCTAATCATAAAAGCTAAAATCATAAAGCTTTTAGAGGAAAGCTTTTAATTATGCTTTGTGCTTGGGAATTTTCATAACAAACATTTGGGAATAAAAATAGAGCCATCTTTCTTTTTTCATTCCTATTAGTATCTTCAGAAATTTCTTATTTCACATAAGAGCTATTCAATAACAACTTAACTAATCTTCATACATCCTATATGTATTTCCAATCTTTCTTTCACATATCCACCACAAATATCTTTCAAAAATGTTTTTATTCAAGTCATTATAATTTTCAGTGGTGTCTCATTTTCTACAGATCAGATTGTCATTATTTTTTCACTAAAGCCCAATGTCTCATACAATTTATTGCTTCATTTATTCCCTTATTCTTTCAATTATTGAGTTCCCCAGTCCTTGATTAATCCATCTGTGAGCCAGTCCCTCTTTCTTTACTGCACTGCTGGAGAAAAAAATATCATACAAATGTGGAAATTGAGACCACTGTGCATTTTTATTTTCAAACTTCCCAGAAATACTTCAGTGTTTCCTGACTCAGCTGTCATTTGTGTTCTCCACAAGGGCTATTTCTAACATTCCACTCTGTGAAATTCTGACTGTGCCACCTCCTGCTTTGTTCTCAGCATATGACCCCATCTACTCTCCCAAGAAAAAACAGTGAAAGCTCAGATAATTTTGTATTATCTAAAATGAAAAAAGTTGTCCACAATTATACAATATCTATATTATTCCCTCCCTTCGTATGAAAAGTGTCATTCTTTTCTTTAAAAAAAAAAAAAATCTCTCTTTGTGCTCTCACATCCTCAAGGACTTTGCTATTTCCATTCTCATTTCCCCTACACATCTAATCTTTGTCAGTTTCCTAATCCTTCAATAATTCTTTATTACTCAGGGTAATTTCTAAACTCCATAGCACAGTTTATAAGCTTCTGTAGCCTTTTCCACCCCACACCCCCTTCCTTAAAATTGATGTTCTTGTCAGCTCAAACTCCTCTTAGTTTCCTGATTATACCATGCACTTTCTCAGTTTTGGGCTTCTCTCACATGCTGTTCTTCCTTTTAGTTAAATCTTTATTTCTCTCAACCTGATACATTTCTACTTATCATGTAGGTCTCAGCTTACATGTAATTTACTTCAGGAAATCTTCCAAAACACCACTTCACCCTGTATCTCCTCTACTATAAGACATGCCATTTGATCCTGTAATTACTTATTTACTTGTTTTTATCTCTTATGTCTGAAAATGCTATTGGTCCAGCTATCTTACCTATAAACTTCAATAACTGAACAGTGGGTCATTAGGGAAGCAGGGCACCATGCTAGGCATCTGGATGAGATGAAAGGTAGACTCTGTTATCAAGGACTTTACAGTCTAGGAGAGGAGACAAATACACCAAAAATGATAATACGAAGATATTATCATTTCTACTACCTACCATTTGAACAAGTCTTACACTTTTTCTTTACATGTTTTGCTCATGCTTCTGAATCTTTCTGGAAACCATGGACACTTCAACAATCATAAATAACATTAATAAAATTTGTCCAACCTTCTATAGACCATGATATTCTCTCCTTCCTCTGAGCTTTAATAGCAATTCTAGTACTACCATCATATGATAATCATGATAAAGGCTTGATTATTTATAGATATATATATATATAATTATATCCCAATTCTGACTGAGAGCTCCTGGAAGACCAAGATATTATATGCCTGTATATGTATATCATTTCCTTCCTCTGAGCTTAGATAGATAGATGCATACATATATTCATACATACATAGATACAATCAAATTTGTACAGGCACTATGATATACTTTAGAAAAATAAATCCTACAAATTTTAAAAAATTTGTATTTTTGGAAAAAAGCTACTATTTACCAAGGATCCGAGTAGACTTGGCATTTAGCCAACATTATCTTATTTGTTTTTCTTCCCAGAAGATTTGTAAAGTTAATGTTCTTATGATCACTTTACAGTTTAGAAACTTGAGACTTGGAAGGATCAAGTGATGGCTTCAGGGTAGCTCATGTAGCTAATAAGTAGCAAACTGGATGTGAAACAGTGTCATCAAGCTTATGTTTCTAACTGCTATACTATACCGCTTTGTTAACTCTTATTTAACTCCTTAGTTTCTTACCTCTCAGTTTGTTTAATATATATTTATTGTTGTATTACAGTATAGAATATGAATGAGAGCCGAATATGATTATGTAAATTTACTGACTAGTTTCTAGATAACTGGTTTAACAATATACTGACTCTCTGCTACTTGAAAAACCTACTCGAGATACTATAATTTTATCAAATTTAAAGACTTTTTATAAGTAAAAATATTAACATCTTTTAATATTTCATGAAGCGTATGTATTCAAGCTTATGCCTTCCTGGCAAATCTATCTTGTTTTAGAATTAGTGATTGGCATATTTATATAAAACTCATTTTACACTTTTACCAATGTCTCCCTTGTAACTCTTACCCAAAATTTTCACATTCTTTTCTGCAAAGTCTATTTTATAATCTAGACAGAATTATGGGCCCAGGTGGGATACCTAAAATCATCACACTTTTGTTACAGTCTTTTTTATGTAATAAGTAAAGCTAATAAAAAGATGTACTAATGTAAGATAAAAGCCAGCTGCGTTATTTCAATCCAGTGATTGAATTCTATCAATCAAGGTACCGTTTGCTGTCAGAAAAGAAAACAAGAAGGTTTTACGTGGAGGAAAATAAGTCTTAAAGTAAATTAAAGTAAAAAGCTCAATCTATAAAAGAAATATACTTCTAAAATTGGGAATATGAACAAGGAAAAGCAAACAGTATTTGATAAGACCTGTCTAGACATTGGTATTTTGAGTATGAATATTGAATAATAAAATTGAAATAAATAATATTATGATAAGATCAGGCAAATCATGAAAATATAAATCAACCAGAGAGAACAAAAATCTGTGGCAATGTCATTTTAAGGCCTGAATACAAATATGGACTGGACCTCTAATTGTCTAACTCTCTAATCAGCTAATCGCTTTATAATGCCTACTGTGAAAACCACTGATTCTTTTCAGTCTAGTCTTATTGTATATTTAATAAAACCACATTTTTTTAATAAAATTTACTTTTTATTATAAAGTACTGTATGTTTATTATCAAAATGTAGACAACTTAGGAATGTACAAAAAATAAAATTTCCCAAGTAGCAGTTATTTCTATGTAAATCCTTGCTACACTTTCATTACTGCGACTTTAAACAGACCAATATTAAGTGTTCTGCATCTGAAATTAGACCAGATTAATCTATAATAGAAAATTATTTATTATTAAGTTGGTGCAAAACTAATTGCAGTTTTTGCCATTACTTTTCATGGCAAAAACTGCAATTGGTTTTGCACCAACCTACTAGCTTATATGTTAATTGTTTCTGATATTTTTTTATTTACTTGTTTAGTTTGTAATGTAGTCTATTATATGTGTGAAATCATATTCGCAGAGATAAATGTTAGGGACATCAAAAGTAATATTTAGAACTATGAAGTATGAGAAATATCAATTTCCATTCTGTGTCTTAAGTATTTACACAAAATGAAATACCTGGCCATATGGAAGCTGGAATATTTGTACTCATTTGATTACAGTCCTACCTCTTGGGGCTGTGTGGTCACTTTGGGGAAAAGCAATGTAATTCAGAGCCTATGCATGTATCTCTCTTGAAACTCATTCACAATTTGAAAAATTAACGTGACATGTTAAGAGGTGGTTCAGATTTCTAATGTTTCTTTTAAAAATCTTAAAATTGTCCATGATTATGGTTTTCCTTTACTTAAAATAATTCAACTTGCTTACTTGGGTTTTTGCTACTAAACTCTGTAGTAGCACATATCTGCTAGCAGAAGGAGAGATAGGAACCCATGATATCCACAAAGAAAAAGTAAATTTCTAATGGAAACTGGTTTTCTATTGACAGTGACTAGCTTGCCTGAGATGTTAACTTTATCTTCAACATTTTTGAAAACAATCTATTTTATTATCCCTCCCCTCCAAAATTTAGTGTTATTCAAGTGACAAGTCATAAGTCCGAGCTTGCATATATTAAGAAGCAAAGGAGTGAATAACATTTTCATTGAAAGGATAGCTTGTTCCAGGCTGCAAAAGAAAAAATGAAATATGACAGACATATAGTTTTCATTCGGGACATGTTTACTGACATATTTCACATGTCAGACACTGCTAAGACCCTAGGAATACTGGAGAAAGCCAGAACATTTTCTTGCAATGCTTTCAAGAAATTGTTTTCTAATTTGTAACATGACAAGCAAGCCCCTTTTTATTACCCTAAGGACAGATTAAATTGTCCTAGAAGGCAATTAACTCTTTGAATAATCACTTCTACAATACCAATCTTTTGGTACTTTTCCAATCATCAAAAATCCATAGAACCAAAAGGATTTACTGTAAGACTTGGTGTTAGGGTAATTTTGCAAACCGTATTGTGGATTTCTAAAATGCATCCTCCTGAATATATGCCTTGATTTCCCCAAATAATAATTAAGATGTGACATCATTAAAATTATGATAAACATTATACAATTAGGTGCATAGTCAATTAATTCAATCCTTCAACTTTTTTTTTTTTGCTTCATTTCTATGGTTTGTATAAGATATCTACTATAAAAAAAAAAAAAACGGTTAATTTAAAACATCCTATTATTTACAAAATCAGAGATGTTATAAAGTATGAGGAAATAATTATTCTTGACATAAATTAATGATAATAATTGAATAATTCATCTGTTGGCTAATTTAAAGAATTTTTACATAAGTAAATAGATATGTCTCTCCCTTCCAAGTGTTTTCTTCTTGCTTCACTCTCAGGCTGTGTATTTTGTATGTGACTGTACAATTAAGAGTAATTGAAGAAATCTCGGTATTAGCCAGAGACAGGTAATAGGAAAGGGCAAGAAGTAAAATTAAGGAAAGGGTTTCAACTCAGCCTTCCCTAAGTATGTTGCCCCCAAAAGAAAAATAGAAGACCAGTTCAGGCAGAAGTCAGTCTAGTGTTATTCCACACTTGAATATATGAAATTTTGAAGGCTACATTATTTTCAGCTTCAACAAAGCAGGCCTCATGGGTCTCTTTGCTCCTTCTATGCAAAGCCTTCCCTAGGTGAGATAAAAATAAGCTAAGGGAAAAGATCACCCCCATCAATTTAGGCATAGTGTTAACACTAATCTTCCTTCCATTGAGTAGGATTGTAGCCTTAGGAAATTCACTTTGCTTTACTTAGTCGGCAACATGGCCCAATACATATAGTTAATTAAGAAAGCTATTACTTACTTTTAAAATTAAAGGCCAAAGTGACCAGGTATCTAAAGTGGCATAGTACAAATGAGATCCAAAGCCTTCCTCTGCAGCTGACCTATTTTACCAAGAAATCTATCTTTGCAAGGTCCTAGACAAGCATAGAAGCCTGGAGTATTGGGTTCTACCTAGAATGAAACAGAAAATTTGGATAATCTCAAGGTGACTCTTCCCGGGACTGAGCAGGCCTCTTCCTTTCATTACCAGATGTTGCTCTTGCCTCTCCTCAGACCAATTTTCTGAGCCTCAGCCAATTTCTCCTGAAGATTTAATACCTCTCCTTCAGAAACTTTATTATATTTTGTCCTCTGCCTTTGTAGAGTACATATAATGAGTCTAAGAATGGAAATTTGAGACAACTAGGATTTTGATGAGTTTGACTCATGCTCAAGAATTAAAATAAATTTTCTTGTTGAAGTATTGGGAAGATAAGCTTGAGCTCTTATATTTATTTAAAATATTGATTTCTTATTATGTTCAAGATGTATGGATTTTATTATTCTTACATGTCATTACAGTATTCCATAAGGTTATTGTAGTTTATTTTGGGATTTTTGAGGGCCTTGTTTTGTTTGCCTTTCAACATGCAAATATATATATAATCTTCCCCTTTGGATAGCACTCGTGGTCAATATACTACTCTCTTTTTTAATTATCTTTCTATCTGCACCACTTCTAAATAATAATTGGATTGTGTGATCTTCTTTTTGGGTGAGTACATTCACTTCAGGTTCTTTTCCTTGTTGTCATAGGCTAGATCTTCCCAGTCTGACCTGTGTGGACCAACAGAAAAAACAAAAGATGATAAACAAAACAGAAAAATAAAAATATACCTGATCCCTATATTTCCTGATTATATAATCTGCTATCTTTTATTCTCAAAAGTTACTGTTTTAATCGTGGCTTTGCTGTTCAGTTAATCACAGCCTGAAGCTATGTTATGAAGTGTTATCTCAACAGTATTCACAATTACACTGAAGGAAAAGCAATTAAAGCACTGAAAGCTAAAGCAATTAAAATACCCGGGGAACTTTTCAAAAGAAGATATATATGTGGCCACCAAACATATGAAAAAATGTTCAACATCACTAATCATTAGAGAAATGTAAATAGGAACCACAGTGAGATACCTTCTCACATCAGTTAGAACGGCCATTATTAAAAAGTCTGAAAATAACAGATGCTGGCAAGGTTGTGGTGAAAAGGGAATGCTTATACAATGCTGTTGGGAATGTAAATGAGTTTAACCACTGTGGAAAGCAGATTGGTGATTTTTCAAAGAACTTAAAACAGAACTACCATTTGATCCAGGAATCCCATTATTATGTATATACCTAAAGGAAAATAAATTGTTCTTCCATAAAGACACATGCATTTACATGTTTATTACAGCATTATTTGTAATAGCAAAAGCATGGAATCAACCTAGATGCCCATCAGCAGTAGACCGGATAAAGAATATGTGACACATATACAACATGGAATACTATGCAGCCATAAGAAGAATGAGATTATATCTTTTGCAGCAACATGGTTGGAGCTGGAGGCCATTATCCTAAGCAAACTAATGCAGGAACAGAAAACCAAACACCATGTGTTCTCACTAGTGAATGGGAGCTAAACATTGAATACATGTGGACACAAAGAGGGGAACAAAAGACACTGGGGTCTACTTGAGGCTTGAGGGTGGGAAGAGGATGAAGATGGAAAAACTACCTATCAGGGACTGTGCTTCTTACCCCAGTGTCAACAGAATCTGTACACCAAACCCTGTGACACACACCTTACTTGCATAACAAGCTTGCATATGTACCCCTGAAACTAAAAGTTAAAAAATAAGAAGTAAAAATTATCAAGCCAAAGAATAATTAAAATAATTTACAGACTGTGGTAAGTGCTGTGAAGGAAGTGAGCATAGTTATGTGAAACCACGGACAGGTTGAGAGAATTAAATATTAAAAGTGCTTTTGGAAAGTAGAAA
Source organism: Saguinus oedipus (assembly GCA_031835075.1). Lineage (NCBI taxonomy): Eukaryota > Metazoa > Chordata > Mammalia > Primates > Cebidae > Saguinus > Saguinus oedipus. The sequence goes on from CM063174.1 coordinate 134,718,619, forward strand.
TAAAAATTAAAAAATAAAATACTTTTGGAAGGCAATGAGTAAAAATAGCTAAGATTAGCCCTTACCAAAATAAAGAAAGGATCCATTAAAATGAATATTTTTGTTTGATGAATTCCCTGATAAAGCACCCCAAGTGTGTGAGAGTTTGTTTCTGGATTCTTAATTCTGTTGCACTTATCTATGTGTACCTCCTTATGCCAGTAACAGCCTATCTGATTATAGCTTTGTAGTAAGTTTTTTGTTGTTGTTTGTTTATGGAGTCTCCCTCTGTGGACCAGGCTGGAGTACAGTGGTAAAATCTCAGCTCACTGCAAGCCCCGCCTGCTGGATTCAAAGTGATTCACCTGCTTCAACCTCCCAAGTAACTGGGTTTACAGGCATGTACCACCATGCTAAGCTAACTTTTGTATTTTTAGTAGAGATGGAGTTTCACCAAGTTGGCCATGAAGTCCTAACCTCAGGTGATACACCCTGACATCTTGGCCTCCAAAAATGCTGGAATTACAAGCATGAGCCACCATGCCCAACATAAGTTTTAAAATGGGTATTCTGCTATTGTTGGGTGGGATGCTGCAGACGTTAGCCAGGTCTAGTTGTTAATAATGTTGTTGAATTTCTATTCTTTGTTGATCTACTGTTTAATTGTTCTTGCCAATATTAAAAGTGGGGCATTGAGGTCTTCAACTATTATTGTTGAATTCTCTATATTTCCTTGCAATTCTGTCAGCTTTTGCTTCATATATTTTGTGTGTCTATTTTTTTGGTGCTTATATAATTGTTGTATTTTTTTTTCTGATAGATTCACCCTTTCATTTTTGTATAATGTCTTTGTTTCTTTTTTTATTTATAAAGTCTATTTTGTCTAATAATTATATAGTCACTCCAAATTTCTTCTGGTTGCTATTTGCATGATACATATTTTTCATCCTTTTACTTTCCATCTATTTGTATCTTTGGATCTGCAGTGTGTCTCTTACAGATGGCATATAGTTTGATCTAAGGTTTTTATGCTGTCTGATAGTCCTGACTTTGGATTGCATGTTTAATCCATTTACATTTAATGACATTATTGATGCAGTCAAATTTATGTTTGGTATTTTACCTTTTGTTTTATCACATGTCTTTTTTTGTATCTCTATTTCTTCTTTAATGTTTTCTCTTACTTAAGTGAATATTTTGTAGTGCAATATTTCAATTATTTTAATAGTTAATTTCACCAGGTTTGAGTTGTTTTCTTAGTAGTTACTCTAAGTAATAAAAGATATATCTCAGTTTATCCTAATTCACTTCAGATTTATACTATCTTTATTTACAGAAATGTTACTCTTATATAAGGCTATTCTCTCTTCTCATATGATTGCTATTATTGTTAGACATATTAAGTCATTATATTATAAACCCAACAATACATAGCTGTAATTACTACTTTCTATAATGTTGTGTCTTGTATAGAGGCTAAGAGAAGACAGGTTGGAAAGATTTTTATATTAACCTTCTTTTTAGCCGTTCTGGTTCTCTTTACTATTTCTTTGGATTACAATCTGATGTCATTTTCTTACTCCAATACAGCATCACTTTTGCTTTTCTCATTTGTGCTATTATTGGCAAATCTATTACATTTCTATATGTTATAAGCCTGATACAATTGCATACACAATTGTTACATAATTGCTTTATAAATGAACCATGAAATGAGAAATTACATATTTGTAACATCTTTTATACTTAGCTATATCATTATCAATCCTGGTGCTTTTTTTTCCCCTGTAGTTTCTACTTACTATCTGTAGTTGATTGTTTGGTGCTGGAAATATTTCCTTTAGTATTTCTTATAAGCTGACTTTACTAACCATAGGTTCTCTCAGTTTATTTGGGAATGTTTTTATTTTACTCTCATATTTTAAACAGAGCTTCGGTGGAAATAAAATTATTGGTTGGCATTTCTTTTTTCTTTCAGCACTTTGAATATATTATCCAACTGCCTTTTGACTTCCATAGGTTTCAATAAGGAGTCAGCTGTTATTCATATTGGGGCTTCTTTGTATTTTTTTTTTCTCTTGGTGCTTCCAATTTTTTTTCTTTGTCTCTGTCCTTCAACATTTTTACCATGTTGTAGATGCCTTTGTGTTTATCCTTCTTGGAGATTGTTGATGCTTGGTTGTGTTGACTTTTTTAAATCAAATATAGAAAGTTTGGGGTTTTTAAATGTTATTTGTCTTTTCCCTTCTTTTCCTCTTATTCTTTTGCTGCTCTCATTATGTGTATGTTGGTGTACTTAATGATGTCCCATATTTATCTGAAGCTCTGTTTATTTTTTTATAGCTTTTCTTCCCTGCATCATTCTGATTATATGATATGCCTTCAAGTTTATCAATTCTTTCTTCTGTTTGTTAAAATATACTATGAAACCCCTCAAATAAAATTTTTGTTTTGGCTATTTTTCTTTTCAAACCAAGAATTTCCATTTGGTTCATTTTAATAAATTCTAGTTTCTCATTTGTATACTCTTTTTGATGAGACATTGTCTTTATAGCTTCATTGACTTCTTTTTAATTTCATTTTACTTCTTTTATTGGGGTAACACACATATAATATACAACTTGCCTTTATAGCCAATGTAAATTATATAGTTCAGTGGTATTAAGTACATTTATATTGTTGTGCAACCGTCACCATCTATCTTCATAACTTTTATATCTTCTCATACTGAACTTCTCTGTCAATGGGGTAACAGATTCTCGTTTTATGCTTTCCTCTCCTAGTGGCACCCACCATTGTAGTTTGTCTCTATGAATTGTACTACCCTAAGTACCTCATATAAATAGAATCATACAATATATGTCCTTCTGTGGACAGCTTATTTTATTTGTTATAATGTCTTTTAGGTGTATCCATGATGCAACGTGTGTCAGAATTTTCTTCTTTGTAAAGCCTGCATAATGTTCCACTTCATGCATATACTGTATTTTGTTTATTCATTAATCTGTCAGTAGACATCTGGTGGTGCATTGGTTCCACTTTTTCATTGTGAATACCACTGTTATTGATATGATTTTACAAGTGTCTCTTAGAGACCCTACTTTGAATTCTTTGGGTAATGCTCAGAAGTGGGATTGTGGATTGTATAATAATTTTATCTTCAACTTTTTATGACACTACCATACTGTTTTCCATAGTGACCCCAACATTTTGTATTTCTACCACTAATGTAGAAGGATTCAAATTCTTCCACATTATCACCAACACTGGTTTTCTATTTTTTGTTTATTTGTTTAGTTTTGTTTAATAATACCTGTCTTACTGGGTGGTTTTAAGCTACAGGTTTTCCCCTGTAGTTTCTACTTACTATCTGTAGTCGATTGTTTGGTGCTGGAAATATTTCCTATAGTATTTCTTTATAACAATAAAATGTTATTTTATTGTGGTTTTTATTTTTAATTCACCTAATGATTAGTGATATTGACTATTTTTATATGTGATTATTGGCAATTTGCATATCTTTAGAGAAATGTCAAGTTTTTGCCCATTTTTAAAGTAGGTATTTTTTTGTTGTTGATTTGCAGGGGTTCTTTTTATGTTGTAATATTAATTCTTTATCAGATGTATAATTTGCAAATATTTTCTCTCATTCTATGGGTTGCTTTTTCATTCTGATCATGTGCCACGTGTAAATGTTTGAAATTTTGTGAGTTTAAATTTATTTACTTTTTTCTTTTGTTTCCTAGTGCTGTTGTCATATTGTTAGTTACCCTATTTAAACATGTTTTCCGAAGTCCTTTGAATGTATTTATAAGAGCTAATTTGAAGTCTTTGTCTGCAATTTTCAACATCTAGGTCCTCTGAAAGGCAGAGTCTGTTACTAACTTTTTTCTTGTATATGGGTTACACATTCCTATTTCTTTGTAGGTCTCATAATATGTAGTTGAAAGAGAATTTTATATAATATATTTAAGCAACTCTGAAGGTCCTTTCTTCCACAGTAGGGTTTGCATTTGTTTGCATATTTAATTGTTTATTATCTGAACTGGGATTTTTCATGACATCTATTTCCTTATAGTGTGCAGCCTCTGATGTACCCCCTAAGAGGGTATAACCTTGAGCATGTACACAATTACCCAGTGGTGACAGTGGGTTTTATATGACTGTCTTTGACTGTCTCTTTTTGTGATCTTTCTATTAAGCTGTGTGTCGTTATTGGTATTGCACTTAGCAGATAGCTTGCACTGTCACCTGATTGTTCTATTACTTTTAAAAATGCCTTTTGGCATAAATTGCTCTATAGTTTTATTCAATAAAATCTTGGCTACTTTTCAGGAGATTTAGAGCTTGGTTCTAAACCATTAGCGCTTTGTTCTAATGGTTCTTCTTAGCTATCTTTTTCTTTCTGGTTTTATCTGACCTGAATTTTAGTTTGTTATTTCCATGAAGCTACCATCTTTGTCCTAATTGTTCACTACCAAAATATTCATTGTTTTTGACAGTGCCCTTAGGCTTGACCTTCCCCATACTCTGTTACCAATAAAGTCAGTTCTCTTAAGGTGAGCTACCTAGCTCTCTGTTTGTTAAACCTGCATCTCCCTGAGCAAAACATCTGCATCATGTCTCTGGAGCTCGGGACTGGGACAGTGCTTCATTCTTCTTAGGGTTACACCTCTGCTTTACAAATGTCATGCTGAGTATGAGTGGTTGACTTTGGCCTTCTTGGCTTGCTTCTTTTGCTTGGAATCTCTGTCCTATGAAGGATCTGAATGAGGACAACTGGATCCTAATGTATTCTTGATCTGTTCCTGGGATAGAGCATCTACCCCATGGGTGTATTCCTCCTATTTGTCATATGATATTTCTGGGTTTCAGCTGTGTCTGTTATTCTTCAGTTAGAATTATCTAGTTCAGTCACTTCAGAGAGTAATTCCTCAGTATTCTGCTGCAAGGGTTAAAAGAGAAAATGTGTAACTTCTTTCAACCAATAAATACTACAGTTTATGTTCCCACCCAACTTCACTCCCATATCCACTATTCTCAGGGGTGTCAAGTGCCTTAGATTCCTGAACATTTTCATTATTTAGGTTTTGTGTTGATTTGCTTCTTGGCCTGTTTCCAAGAGCTTCCATGTTGCACAATTTTATTGAATGACATTCATATCAACATTTATATTAATAGTGTCCCCTGGAGTTGTGTATTGCACAATCTTTGTGGTTGAAATATAGCAGCCCTGACCATCAACTCTGTCATTATCTTCAACCTCCGGCTTAGATTTTATTGCCGTAGAAATGCAAAGAGCTATGTAGCTAAGTCAGCTAACACTTGTTTATTGTGTTTTTGCTTCTAAATTTTTGTTGATATTGTTCATCTGCTCTAGCTTCCTTCCTAATCTCTTTATGCTTGTGGGTTTGTGTCTTGTATTTTTTATTACCGTTTTATTGGGATTTTGGCAAAGTGCATAGGTGAAGAGGTGTGTTCAATTGCTATTGTTTTCTTTTACCTGATATGTGCCAAGCATGGTGTTGGATCTTTGCATTTGCCTTTGTTTATTCTCATTATGCTGAACATGCAGATGCCTTTTCAAAATTGTTATTGCCTCCTATGTCTCAGTCTAATATGGGGACTTAAAATGACTTTTCACTTTTAAAGTAAATTTAGTCACAAGTACCTCTAATTTACTAAATAAGAAAAAATAAAAATTTTGCTAGCAATATGGATCCCCTTTTACAAAGGAGGTTACGTCACTCATGTTGCCACACCTCCACTAACCCAATTGCTATTGCTACCTCCACCCTGTTGTATTCCTCTCACATAAGCTATGTAACATAGAAGTTATATGTGTATACTCCTTCTTCAACTATATATGCATTTTCTTATCCTCCTACCTCAAGGCACAGAGAAATTTCCTTATTGGCTATACAAAGTTTCTCGTGGCAATTGTATTTTACTCAGGTCCCTTTGGTAAATCTGGTAACATTTTTTCCTCAAACATAGTTTTTCTCTGGTAGTAACTAAATATATTCAATCAAGCAAAAATCTGATATTGGTTATTTTATTATTAATAACTCTAGTATGTTATCCTTACTGCAAAATCAAATGCAAAACTCTACTACAAGGTATGTAATACCCATAACACCCTGGCTTTGCCAGTCTAATGTGCCTAGTACTCTCACCCTTTTCTCACCTAGCTCTCTGCACTGGCCATATCTAAGCATTTATGAGATGCTCTAGAAATTATAGAGTATATTTTCACTCCTTATATTTTTAAATATTCATATAAACATATCAAGACATTTGTTAGATCAGAATCTAAAGCTCAGAAAGTTTAGGAAACTAACCCATAGTTACACCTGTGGTAAGAGATAGCTCACGTAGAACTATGTCTTCTACTATAGGGTCTGGAGCACATTTTGAGCTACTGTTGTGTCTTAGTTTATTATCTGATGCAAAGAAAACATGAAAATTAAAATCACGAATACCTTTGGTTGTGATTATAATGGTAACATAATTGCCAACCCACAGCAGGTGTTTATAATGTGCCAAGCTAAGTGCTTCTACTGAATTACTGTGTTTAAATCTCACATTTTTTTCTATGCAATGCCATTATCCTCCTATAATTAGTCTGAAAAGAGAATCTTGCACAAGCCTATTTTGATTTGTGTTCTTCTCATATCTTTTTATAGATTATAATAAAGTAAATATTTTTTCCTTGTATAATATTCCCAGTAATAATTTATATTTAAAGATTATAGGTTTATTTTTTAGCAAATTTTATCAATGAATAAACCAGCCATTTTTTAATTTTATAATTTGTAAAATAAATTAATCTCTCTTCAGATGTGATTATGTGGCTATATTTTAATTTTCTGTGTAATGAAATCTACAATAAAATGTTTCTAAAGAAATCAGGCTAAAGTTGCTAAGTTACTAAAAGTTATTATATTTGGAGATTCGAAATAAGCAATTTTTAATGCAGTATTCGCCAATGGGTTGAGGTGGTTGGGGCTCTTTCTCTGGGTTTCTTAACTTACAGGTATAACATTAAATGAGAAAGTCTCAGTGGTGTGGTACACTCTCAGGTTTTTAAAAAAATTGTTACTTTAGTTTTTGTTTAATTTATACATTTCAAAGCATACCTGGTGGCATACATCAGAATTGTATCACAGAGAAATATATGCAAAAACAGCATGAAAATCATGAAAGTAAATTGACATTTCCAATCAAGAAGAAGAGAACATGAGAGTGGAAAAAATATGCATATTCTTGCTCTCCCTGACACAGAAGTTATGCATATCACTTCCACTCATGTTCTATTAATGAGAACCTGTTCCATAGCCATAACCCGACTAAAAGAGAGGTAGGATGAAGAGTCTCTGGCTGGATGGTCACTTCTCAGAAACAATTCTGCAGCATGTAAGGGAGAGCACAAATATTTTTTACAGACAGCTGTATTTACCATACAAACTAAATGTGTTTCGGCAAAGATTTGGTTAATTAAATTACTCATTCATAAAATGGAGCAATATGCAACTATTAAAAAGGATGGGGAGATATACGTGTATTGAGTACGTGCACACACACACACACACACACACACACACACACACACACCTCATCACTTTTCTTTTGAAAGTAAGGGAAAGGCTTTATTGAATGTGTACAATTTCCATGGAAGGAATTTTGAGTAGATCTAAAGGAAGCGTTCCTTAGGACATTGCATATTATTCATTACATGGGAGTTTTTCTAAATGAAAAATCTTCAGGACTTTCAGGAGAGGAAGAAAAAATTAAGGAATGATCTTCACAGCAGAGACCTCGAGGCTCTTAAGCGTGCAGGGTACAGTTCCAGTGCAGAAGTCCTCATGGACAGCATGGGGCCTCCACTGGGGTTTCTCGGGTTCCTTCCAGGGCATCGATTGAAGTGGGTCGCGCTGCAGTCCAGGAGACAGTCTGTGGTTCTCTTCCTTTCAGATTGCTTCCTGATGGAATCCAGGGTTTTCAGCAGCTTCAGGGCGTCCTAGACTGCAGAGGGCGCCCTGAGTGTGTGTCCTTCCACCTCTGCAGGCGCTTGCATCTCCACTGCTAGCTCAGGCTGCTTTGCTAGCATCTGTGTCTTCTTGAGATGACTGGAGCTGTTTGTGGTTTCAGCCGTTGACTCCTAGACATAGGAGTATATGTGACCTCTCTTATATCCGGGAAGGGCTCCGTGCCCGGTGGAGGCGCAGTGCAGCAGCCAGAGTGCAGCAGAGCTCCCACAGAGCTGAAGGCCTTGGCAGGAGTGGCAGCTCAGCATAGGGAAGTTATCCAGTGCCCAGGCCCAGGGTTGCTCTCAGTTGAGGTCCGGTGGTATGTGGGGCTCTGGATCTGCCTGCCTCCAAGGCAGCTCTTCCAAGGGCTGGTGAATGGAACTCGATAGCCTCAGCCTCTGAAGGCTTGGCGAGCATAGCCATGCACTTAGTCTAGGAAAAGTGCAAATGGCCTCATTACTTAAAATAAAAACATATACAATCTTTTTTTTTAACCCCTGAACTTTTTATTGGCCTCTTGCTCCCCAAAGGGTCCCTGCTTCTGCTGGCTTAATGTCTCAGAACTTTGGAGTCATTGGTCTCAGAAACCACTTTGCCATCCACTGTCTGGTGGGTGGTGTATTTTGGATGGTTTGCATGGAGTTGCTGCTGAACCATATACAATCTTTTATAAACCTCCGACTCGACTTGGCAGGCACAGTGGCTCATGCCTGTAATCCCCGCTCTTTGGAAGGCTGAGGCAGGTGGATCGCTTGAGGTCAGGAGTTCCAAACCAGCCTGGCCAACATGGTGAAACCCCATCTCTACTAAAAATACAAAACTTAGCCGGGTGTGATGTGACCTGTGGTCCCAGCTATTCAGGAAGCTGAGGCAGAAGAATCGCTTGAACCCGGGAAGCAAGGCTGCAGTGAGCCAAGATGGTGCCACTGCACTCCAGCCTGGATAACAGAGTAAGATTCTGTCTCAATAAAATAAAACAATAAATAAATAAATAAATAACCTCAACTCAGTTCACAGAATATTTTCTCAGACCACATGGTTGGTCTACAACTTCCACCTTATTATAGCTAAATTATAGAAAATTTTACTTTTTCTTTTTGAAATAATTGTAAATTCTTATGAAATATTAATCTGTAAAATGACAATTATGAAGTGACAGAGTTGTCAGTCCCATTTATTAAACTTTTAATATGATTGCTTATTAACTCTGGTGGGTTTTTTTTATAGTTTTTAAAACAATTTCCCATGTAGACAATTGTTGTTTACGAACAGAAACCATTTTACTTATTTCATTTTTTTCTAATTTATACTTTTTTAAAGGACCTTAATGCACTAGTTACAAACTTCAGTATATTACTGAATATGAACGGTGAGAGAAATTCTCCTACTTCTGTTATGACATGTTCCTGTTTTGGGGACAAAACCATTCAGTTAGGTTGAATCAAATCTCCTCTATTACCATATTGCTAAGCATTGTGTTTTAAATAATGAATGGGTATTGTTTTTTATTAAATATTTTGTAGGCATCAATTGAAATGATAGGGTATTTTTTTTCCCCTTACTGTACTGATAGGGTGACCTGCATTAATTGATTCTCAAGTGCAAAACCAGCCTGGCACCACCATGATATATTATCCTTTTATATATTGCTGGATTTTAGTTGTTAGTAATTTTGAACAAATTTGCATCTATATTCATAAGGAATGTTGTTCTTTCTTTTTCTTTAATGCAATTGTATGATTTGTGGATTAGAGTAATTCTGGCCTCATAAATTAGTTAAAAAATATTTCCTTCCCTTCTGTTTTCTAGAAGGTCATATGCAGAATTAGTTTTACTTCTTCCCTAAACATTTGGTAGAATCTTCAAGGAAGCTACCTGGGCCTAGCATTTTCATTGTGGGAAGTTTTTAAATCACAAATTAAATTCTTCAATATATATATATATAGGGATATTCAGGTTATATATTTCTTCTTGAGTTAGCTTTGGTAGTTAGTGTCTTTGAAGGAATTTGTCTATTTCATCTAAGTTGTCAACATGGGCATAGAGTTGTTCATAGTTTTTTTCATATTATCCTTTAAATCTATAGGGTCTATAGTGATATCATTGCTGCCTTGCTAATGTTTATAATTTGATAAATTTCTAATTCGATATTTGTAATTTGCTTCTTTTTAGTTTTCTTCCTTCTGTTTAGTTTAGCAAGGTCATATGATACAAGTTTAACTTACAAAAATTAATCAATTTGATTGCTAACAATGGACAGTAGAAAATTATAATAAATAATACCATGTAAAATAGCATCAAAGCTATGAGACAGATATAAATTGAACAACATATGTAGAAGAGCTGTATGCTGGGAACTTATGAAAAAAATTTTAAAATTAAAATAAATGCATATATATATATATATATATACCATATTTGTGAATTAGCAGGCTTAGTAAAGATGTCAATATTCCCCAAACTATAAATTTGACATAATTCCAATTAACATCCTAGAAGGATTCTTTAGAAACTACAAATCTAAATAATAAACTACAAATCTAAAGCTTTAAAATTTCTAGAAGTATAGGCTAAATTCAGTCAGTAATAGATTTCTTAGAACAACTGAAGCAGGATTTATGAAAGAATATGTTGAGATTTGATTTTACCCAATGTAAGATTTTTTTTCTTTGAAATTCTGTTATTTGAAAAGCACTAATAACAGAATGCAATGAGAAACTATAGACGAGGAGAAACGATATACACATCACGTATCTCATAACAGACTTGCATCCAGAATACATATACACACTCATACACGCATGCACACACACACGTTCTGTCTCTTTGTCTCTCTCTCTCTTTCAAAGCTCAATAATTAGAAAACAACCTAATAATAGCTGGCAGATGATTGAACAGAATTTCTCTGCAAATATCATATATGACTAGCTAATAAACATAATAAAAATCAATAATAATTAGAAAATACAAATTAAAACAATTGTACAATAGGTACCACTACATATGCACTAAACTGACTAAAAATAAAATTAAATGAAAAGCTGAAAATACCAACTCCTAGGGAGAAGGTAGAGTAGCTGGAAGATTGATATATTGGTGGGAGGATTATAAAGGAACGTAACCACTTTGGAAAACAATTTGGTAGTTTATTATAAAGTAAAACATTCACCACATAACCCACCAATCCCATATTTATCCAAATAAAATGACAACCTATATTTACACAAAATCTGTATATAAATATTTATAGAGACTTAATGCATACTAACCCAAACTGGAAACAACTGGAATGTATGTTACTTGTGAGATGAATGAACAAAGTAAGGTACGTTCATCCAATGGATTATTACTCAGTAATGAAAAAAAAAAAAAACAACCTAATATTAATAATAATATAGATGAATTTGAAATACATTATGCTATGTAAAAGACATCAGACTCAAAATACTAAACACCAGATGGTTTCATTTATATGACATACTGGAAAAGAAAATCATTGAGATAGAAAACGATCAGTGATTACCAAACATTGGCAACAGGGCACCAGGTTGACTGTAGAGGTGCACAGGGGATATTTTGGGATAATGATCCTATTCTATATCTTATGAATGGTATTTGTTAAAAAAATACACATTTATCAACATGCAGCACTCATGTCATGAGAAAGAATGAATTTTGCTGAAGTTATGGACTTTATTAAAATATCCAAAATAGAACCAAAATGCAATAAAAAAGCATTGCCTCACTTCTGTATCTTCTTGTAAGAGAACACACTGAAAATTTGAGGCCAGCAAGTGGTCTAGCACTAAGCAAAGGATTCTGGAGAAATTCACATTAGCAGTCATAAGCAACAGCCTAATCTCTGCAAACCAGCTCACACTGCATTATACTAGGCCAAAGAAACAGGGGTAAGAGAATGAATGATGTGACACAAATTATCACCATTCTAAATATGTCAAGCATATGTCCTGCTGACAAGAGGGAACTGTCTGGCATGGTAAGTAGCTATGCCAGCTTTTCAATCTTTAAGCATAAAAAGTGAGTGAAGTTCTTGTTTTTTAATGTGTCACATTGGGAAATAATAATTTTTTCCTCATTACTATGGTTCTAGTTGTTGGTTAAAAGGCATTTTTGTACATGCCTAATTTAAGAAGCAATTTTATTACTAAAATTGAGAATGAAATATCATCCTATTTTATAAAATGATATCTCAGATAACTAATGTATATGGAAAGGTGCTTATACCATTTTGTATTTCCAAAGAATTTCTAAAAGTTCTAATTTGCTTTCTAAAACATAACCTGGAAGCATACAAATAAAACATCAAAGCTGTATTCTCACTGTCTAGCTAAGTCCAATACATGATCAATGTGAGTTATTTTGACTATATGTCACGAAGGCAGCAGCATAATGGTATTGACTATGTAATGGTTGATCTGACAGCTATACACACAAGATAGCAAACAGTGGTTCTTTGGCTTAAAGCTATTTATGTAAACAAAATTAATGAGGAAGGAAGATCTGTTGGTCATAACTTGTAATGGTTAAAACTGGTTGCCAACTTCTAATCACCTTTCCCTATTGCCCTGTTTTCACTCTGAGGGAGGTGAGCATGATTTATTTACATGTGTTTCCTAAATCATATACTTGTATACATTTGTGAAAATGTGTCCTAAATTCCAATGATGTTACAAAGCAAAACAATCCCTAAAAGCTATGCAAATTAGTATATTGCATAAAAATTATTGTCTAAATTGTAAATTGGTCCATGGTTACATAGCAAATTCAATGTGGATGTACAGTACTTCAGAGAGTAATATTATTATTTTATAGAAACCAAGAGGTCAATATAGAAAATCTTTATTTCTTATGATTAGTATTTCTCTATCTGTTGGAGATTTTGCTTTCAGGTGAAAAGTTTGAAAGAATTTACCAAACAAACAAATGAAAAACTTCTCCAGGAGACATCAAGAGATGACAAAATTACAGCAGAGTCACATAACACCCAAAAATAAAAGCATAAAAGAGAAAACACTTCTGTAAAAAGAAACAGCACCAAGTTGCTTATAGTGTGTAAAAATTATGACAGGATGATAATGATAGAAATTCTGTTGTACTAAATGGATGATTAAGCTTAAATGATAAAATGATTAAAATAATGATAATAAAAATGTTTACTATATGTCGGCAATATTTTAAGAACTTTGTATCACTTACCTCACTCATTTAAGCCTCCCAACAACCTTACGATGTAGTTTCTCTTATTATCCCCATTTTAGAGATGAGGAAAAGCATGTAATAAGAGCTTTAGTCATGTAGCCATCATTATTCATATGCAACAAATAACCTTGATATCTCAAGGACTTGTCACAACGATAATCCAATTTTTCCCTGATATCACAGTCCAGTTGGGTTATCAGTGGTTGGGTTCCTCTAACCGGGTGTCGCAGGTTCTCGGGCTCACTTGCCCCAGGAATGGGAAAAAGGCTCTGGCGGTGTGGTGAGCTTATTGTTTGTATAAATATCACGGACCCAAAGAGTTTAGCAGAAAACAATTTATTAGGGGAAGAGACAGAGAGAGAGAGAGAGAGAGAGAGAGAGAGAGAGAGAGAGAGAGAGAGAGAGAAGGAAGGGAGAGAGGTAGAGAGAGGGAAAGAGAAAGAGATAGAGCGCTCCTACGTTGCCATGGGAAGGGAAATCAAAGGGGATATCTGCACAGCTAGAGAGGGAAAGACAGCTCCCACGTTATTGTGGGAGGGTATCCCAGAGGGAGAAAGCCCCACAGGTAAGGGGCAGTGGGGTTTTAGCTTTGAAGTTATTCCCGCCCCGTTCATGTTCTTGTCTAATGAGAGGAGTTTGTTTAAAACTCCCTCTGGAGTGATTGATCTTTGACTTTAATCCCAGATTGATTGCTTGGGCCCACAACAGAGCCCCTCCTTCCAGGGCTTTTGGTGGGCTTTCTGAACAAAGGAACTTGCCTGGAATTTTACCTAGCCCATATGCAGGAAATTTAGATAAAGAACTCTTGGTTCCCTGGTGGGGAAGTGGATGGATGCATGACACTGGGAAGCTCTTGTCTTCGAAACCACGCCCCTTGTGGTCTCGGTTTTCCTTAACACGATCCCCCATTCCCATGTGATGTTTCAGGCTCTTTCCATTTTGGGCTTCTGCCATCTCAGCGGGTGAGGAGTCTCCCTGATCCGCTGCACCCAGATGGCTGACAAGTGTACACAGTGTAGAAGACTGTCAGGATGCTGTAAGCATGAGGTCAAGGAGTTGCACACACCAGTTCTGTCTGTGTTAGATTGGCTAGAAGACACAAATATGGCTCCAACGTAACTGGAAGACAGTTGGGGAATGTCATCTTTTTATTTGCCTAGAAAGAGGAAACAAGATTGATGCACATTTAGCTATTCTCTGCCACACTCACACAGCCTGAAGTTACTAAAACAGTTGGAGGTAAAGCACTCTTGTTGCAGAGACCAAGGCCTCAACATAATACTCTGCTGCTATTCAGAAAACAAGATAAGTGGTGAAAGAAATTTCTGATTTACTATGAATTTTCTTCTTTTAGACTCCCTCTTACCATTTATTAGTGACACAATTTCAGATATCTATTTCTTGACTAGTACTAAATCAAATGGCTTAGAAGTGTTGATGTCTCAAAGCTACCCACTACTTGTAAACTGTCACCTTGCATTTGATAGAGAAGGTATTCTCATATTTTGATAATACTCTGTTTTGCAACTTTGATGAGGGACGTATTAGTCCATTCTCACATTACAACAAAGAACTACCTAAACTGGGTAATTTATAAAGAATAAAGTTTAAATTCTCTCACAATTCTACTCAACAGGAAGCGTGGCTGAGGAGGCCTCAGGAAACTTACAAACATGGTGGAAGGCAAAGAGGAAGGCGGCATATCTTACATGACCAGAGCAGGAAGAAGAGAGAGTAAAGGGGAAAGTGCTACACACTTTCAAACAACCAAATCTCATAAGAACTCACTCACCATCATGAGAACAGCTAGGGAAAAATCAGCCCCCATGTCCAATCATCTCCCACCAGGTCTCTACCCCAACATTGGGGATTACAATTCAACATGAGATTTGGGTGGCAATACAGAGCCAAATCATGTCAAGTTCATAAACAATTCCTTAAAACAGAACAAAGTAGATCTGTGTTAGGGGAATCTTCATCAATTAGCTTAGATTTCATTTGTGAAATGGCAGCGCCTCTCCTTTAATTAAAAAGATAGTTTCATTTTATGATAATGCTGAGGAAGATAGTTCAGATGCCATGTTTATATGTCTGTGTTCCCACTTGCATATTTACTTCACTAAGATGCTAGTGGTGTTTCTACTACAGTTCAGGATCCAAACCAGTGATAACTTTATATATGCCAATGGCTATGCTTCATGAAAGTCAGTTCAGTGAATACTAATGATTCAAGTACAAATTTTTTTGTTGTATTCAAATAAGTTTTCTAACAAAATCAATCTGATATGCTTTTAACTGTGTTCATAGTCATTACAGTGTTGCATGCAATTAAGCATAAATGCTAAGCAGTTCAAATAGATAACTACGATAATTAGTATCGCTTTTGCCGTCAAGCCAAATTTTAAATTTAAGTGTTCATGTTGTTAGTTCTTCATGGTTCTTCACAATTTGTTAGTAGAATCAATGTTTACCATTTTACCCAATATCATTTACTGTTTAATTCTCTCCCTGTCATGACACTACACATATACATATCTTCACACAGGATAAATCTAATAAACTAAAAGCAGTTAACTTTGTATATTTTGCTATTTCAACCAACGGATCTCATCCTAACACTGTTTGAGATCTGGTCTTTCAGATTAATTTTTTGGCCATTTTGTATTTCTCTTCAACTCTCCATATCACTAACCCCACCCACCGTCCCTGCCTCTTTCCAGTGTTCACTCTCCATTCTCTAAATATTTCAAGTAGAGAGAGTAGAAAGATGGAATTCGTAGTATTTGGGTTTTCCACTTTGGATTGACACAGTGAAAAGGTACATCTGGGCTCCAGGTATTACATGGAAAAGCAATAAATTTGATTCACTGAGTGAATACACCTGCATTAAGGTAGAGACTAAATGAATTAGATCATATCTCTACCCTCATTCTTTTTATATTGTAGCAGAATCTATTTCGAGTGAGGAACCTTTCCTGCTTCCTCTTTCTGTTCCAACCCCTAATTACATTCACCTTTATCTTCACTGCTCCACTCTAATGCTTTTTAACACCCTCAATCGATCCTATTAGGAAACCTAGTGCACTTTACAGGCTTCAACCATGTTTATTTCTTAATGAATTTTACATTGATTTTCCCACTTGATTCTATCAACTACTTTTCTTCCTTAGGTTTTGTGAAACTTTCTAGGTTCTTCACCTACATACTTGATTATTTCACAGTTTTCTTGGTGGTGGTTCTTATCACTGATGTCTCTTCTTCTGTTTGATTTTCACATGAAGAAGTTCTCTGGGTTTTATATTTGTATCCCAATCATTCTTTTTTAAGGGAATGCTTCTTTACTCTTTAGAGTTCAATGACCAACTTTATGCTTGTGACTTCTAAACTGGTATCTCCACTACCAAGTTCTCTTCAAAGATAGACCCAAATTCTCAATTTCTCCCTGGCTATTACATTGCCAATATTTTAAAATAAATGAAATCAAAGACCAACAGTATTTTCTTCCCAAACTTTTAGTACTTCTGTTATACTTAATTCATTTTCTTAGTACTACTCATTTAGGGTCATTATGCTCCAACCACATTTTTGGCCATCTTTCTAGGCAAATACTCATAGTTTTAATTTATTATTTTGCCATTCCTCATCACTTAGATAGCTTTTCTTGCTTGATTATCTTTTTCTCTACTATTAGGTACTTTTGAACAATACAAGTCAGAATGTGTCACTAATGTCCTTAATAACCAGCAATGTCTCCTGTTGCCTAAACAGAAAATTCTACATAATCCATGAATTAATTGACTTTGATCTGGCTCCAAACAACAATTCTAGTATCTCTCTCTTTTTTTTTAACCAC
This sequence comes from Saguinus oedipus, assembly GCA_031835075.1. NCBI lineage: Eukaryota > Metazoa > Chordata > Mammalia > Primates > Cebidae > Saguinus > Saguinus oedipus. The sequence goes on from CM063174.1 coordinate 134,735,701, forward strand.
ATCAAGCATTATAGGTTAGCAATGCAGCATTAACTGTTGTTGCCTATATTTCTTATATGCTTTCTGGCCTTTCCGTTTACTTTCTCGTATTGTCCTCTTTATCTGGGCAACATTCTCATTAATTTTGTCTGTCAAAACTCTTATTTTTTAAAGTCCCAACTCCAACTACTTCTATAAGTCTTCCTCAGATATACTCCCACATATCCAGCTTCTAGAGGAATCTTTCTCTTTCTAAATCCTACCTCTTGTATTTTTATTTAGCATATGTGTTTTGCTACCATTATTTATAAATATTGTTTTATATTGTTGTTCTGTCCACCTAATCCCACTTACTTCCACACTCTTATTGTAAATATTTTATTTTTTAAAGGAATTTTGCATCTGTGGAACTCTAGCAGAGTGATTAGCATTGACGATGTGCTCGATAAATATTGAATTAAAATGGCATATAGATTCAAGCCAATTTTGGACTGATTCTATCCACATAAAGTGTAGCACTGCTGAAGTGATATCCTTGAGGAGGTGAAAGTGGATGGGATTTATGCATAGGATGTTTGGTGGGAGCTTTGATTATCAGTTCAACTAACTGTGAAATCCAAGGGGATACAGATTATGCAGATGTGAGTAGAAACAGTATAAATCTGGAAAATCTCATCTAATTGCTTCAGTTTTCTCAAAAAAAGGATCAAGATCATCATATATGAGCGATTATTAGGAAGGAGGTTTGCAGGTTTAAGAAGAGAAGATGTGTGAAATAATTGTATGAGACTGCTGAGCTGTAATTGAACTAAGGAAATACTATAGATAATTACATTTATAATATAATACCCAATGTTCAGTTTGGAATATTCCAGGTGTTCTTTTACATATTGGACTTTTATTTTTTTAATTATAATTTGTATTTTATTTCTGTAGCACCAGCTCAACTTGTGGCAAATATCAATGTATTTTAAATTCATTTCACTTTAATCTTCAAAACTCTTATTTGCCTACCTGGGGAAAAGAGTAAAAACAACAGCATTGTAGCAATCCATTTATACCCCTAATTTCAGATAGTCATGCTTCTATCCAATATTTATCTAGTTTAGAGAACCTTATTTCTGTTAGAAATTATTTCTGCAATGAATGTGCTCCTGTCACTTCATCTTTATTTCATGCTTTTATCATATTCAATCCTAATTTGCTCTGAAGGTTTGCTAAATATTGCTTTAATCATGTCTTTTCTCTAAAATATTTCAGATATAATGAAATATATTATGTTCAGTATTTCTCTAGTATTTTTCTACCAATGAAAAATAAAATATTGAAATGAGATATATTCACATTGATTTCTATGAAGGTTACACATGGATTGGTAAATCAAAACAAGCTCTCAAAAGATAGAAAATCAATTGACGTGTCAGATCGGAAAAGCATAGATGGCAAAATCAACCACAGAGTTGACATCTTTCCTCTTGAAATAATTTAATTTACCCAAAATTGAAAGGTTTTGTGACTATGAACACAGTAATAGGCTAAAAAGCGGGAGACCAAACAGATTGATCTCAAATTTTACTTACAATAATTCAAGCAAATGTAAACTAACATATTTTAGATAAATATTTTTTTCTGGACCAATCACATAAATTTTCTGGGAGAACAATCAAGACTGTATTGTAAGGACTGTTCACTGAATGATCATAAACAGTATTTACATGAACAGTTAATTACAGAGAATGTATTTGTTTTTTCTCTGCAGAACTATTATCCAATTGCCAACAGTTGAATTGTCAGTATAAATGTACGATGGTCAGAAATAGTACAAGATGTTACTGTGAGGATGGATTTGAAATACAAGAAGATGGGAGAAGCTGTAAAGGTAAATAAAACATGTAACTCTATCAAATTTTGTTTATAGATGCTTAGTTAACAGAAATACAAAAAGACATTTTTGAGCACCTACCATGTGCTCCACAGAGTGTTTATGTTAACTTTTCTACCTTGAGGTTTAAAAATTTGCCCCCACACTGAAACATAAACATTATATGTATACATTTATGACAATCAAATTTGAATTTTTTTTACAGTAATTTCAAACTTGGGGAATGTTAACAATGAGAAATGTTTGGGTTAACCCTTAACACGTTGATCTAATTATTTTAACTTCCTATGTTTTACAGCTGTTACATAGCTGCCGTCTAGTAGACATGTTATTAACTACATTCGATTAATAGTTACTAATCATGTAATGTTATTTATAATTTTTGCATTAGTTATTCTGGCAGCTGGCATTTTACCAATAACAATAATAATATAATAATCAACATAAATATTGATTTTTTAAATATCTGGATTCTTGCTTTTGTGAATGCTTTATAGCCAATGTTTATTTTCCAAAACAACTGCCTTCTTCCATACTGAAGAATTTTAGATTATCTTTCCATTCAGTTGACTCCAATTATACACATATTAATATGTATATATAATCAAATATATCCACAAAGTTATATGCATTGCTTTACATGACACTTAGAATCTATGTCTATCTCTACATATATTTCTTATCTATAATATAGAGTATGTCTTTCTCTGACTTGTTCCTTTGTGTGTGTGTGTGTGTGTGTGTGTGTGTGTGAGTGTGTGTGCAGGGAATAGCTACATTGCCAGAGCCACTAATAAATAGAATACTTTCCAAAGAAATTAGTGTTTTGCTGATGACTTCAAATCTTTTCTCTAATATTATCACTTTTACCTTAGAATCTTAAATTTGAAAGAATTCTTAGAGGGAATTATTTAAAATCTTAATGACAAAATTGATATCCTGATAAGTTAATTGACTTAAGTCCACACATCTTCTTAGTAATAGAATTGAGATTGAAACTTAAGTCTGCAGAACCCACTTAGTTTTATCCTGAAGAAGCTCATTGTCTTTTCAAGTACATTAGGAATAGAATTTTAGTTTGTTGTTTGCTTGCATTGTGCATAATACAAATGGTATAAAAACACTTATTATCAAGTGTTTATCAGACCCAGAAAGTGCATAATCTGACCACAGGGAGGCCAAACTCACGTATTTATTTGATTCATGTTCTTTTAAAATAACATTTAAAAATTAGAAAATTGCACACAAAAGTTTAGATGTTCTGGAAATTCAGGGCAACACTAGATGCCGCATAATCACAGAAGTCAGCCAGATATAAATAGTGCCAGACATGAATGATGCCTTTGAACATGCGTACTCTTTCCAATTCAAAACAGTCCTTGCCATTCATACGTGTTTGGCTTAGATGTCTATTCTGCATCCTTCTCACTCATTTACTACACCTGACTCCTATAGTAATCAAGATCTGCAGTTCCCTTTGCAAGTGTGGAGCTGAGTTAAATGCACACGTTCCTGAAAGTGGATAATTGTTTTATGTGTTTAATTAAGTGCATAAAACAACCACAACCATAACAAATTTCTTCTGTGGAACATCAGTGAGGAATTGCACAGCAATCATTTTAGAAGTCACCAGTGGGAGAGGAGCTCTTTGTACTTTCTCTATACTCCTTGAGAGCCAGACCTGAGCATCATTTAGGCTTTCTCAAAACTGTATTTCCAGGTAGGTCTCATTATTTAAAGGAGAGAAGAAGGCAGCATTACAAGTAGTGGTATGCCTGTTTCTTTGTGGTCAATGTTGTGGAGTTCCACTGCAGTACATTCTGGTGAAGCAGAAAGAACAAAGGAGATAAGTGATCATATTGCTCTCCCAGGCAACATAATCACATCAGTAAAAGTGAAATACAAACCAATAATATTAAAGATGAAAAATCTATGAAAATAGGTAAGAATTATGACTGCCATCAGAGACAGACTTTACCAAATACAAGCCTTAATTTCATTCAGTATTACTATAGACTTAGCTCCAAACACTGTATTTTTTTCTGTCGCCAAAAGTATTTCCTTCAAATGAGCCATCCATGACTGCTGGCTATTACATGACTCTGAAGATATCTGAGTTTATGCATGCCATACAAATGCATAGTTTCAAAATTAAAATGGCTCTTCTGCTACTCAGTAATCTTTTTGCTTTCTCATAATAAACTCTTTTTTTTAGCATGGATATTCCCAGAAGCCAACCCTGAAACAAGAATTCATATGGCTGTTTTCCATTATTTGCCATTGTAGATTTTTCTTTTTCTTTCTTTCTATCTTTTCTTTTTTTCTTTTTTTTCTGGTGGTAGGGGTGAGAGGATACAGGAAGAGAAAGGCAATTCCCCATAGTTGGAGCAATTAAGCCAGCTACAGAAAAGGGTGACTGAAGCTTAAGTGTGTGGCAAAACTTCCTAGCATGAGAGACAAGGGAACTCAGGCATGTATACACCAATTTCTGAGGAGCACGTTTGTTTGTTTAATTCTGTGTTGGAAGTGTTATTATCCCTCCTGGAACCTTGACCTGCCTTGAGTCCTGGCAGAGCTTTTGGTGGGATAGGAACAAGGGTTTGGAAGTACGCTCAGGCGCAGATAAAGATCCCTATGACTGTAGAATCACACTGAAAGATCTGAGGGATAGGAGCAGACAGTATCTGCTACAATGCACTTGACCATTCCTTTCAATGCCTTCTTTATTCTCTCACAATATGTTTCCTTAATCTATTCTCTTTGGTCTTAGTCATTGGCTCTTTACATTCTGGGTGCCATCTTGTATTAATTCTGCAATGTGTTCTCTCTCTCCACTCACTGTTGACTAGTGTATCCACCCATGCTGCTTTTGCTGTCATTTCAGAAGAAGAGCTTTACTTTTAGTCTCTTTCTTTTCATACATATTAAAAATCCCACTCAACCAAACTTTTATCTTAACTTGGTCTATCAATTTCTACCCACTATGTATCTTTAAATACTACATTTTCACTAACACCGTAGTCAATAAATATTCTCACATTTCTTCTATACTAAAAGAAAATAAAAACCAAAACCAAAAACACAACAAATATCCACTCTATATCCTATCTCTTCCTATAGCCATCATTCCTGTATCTTCCTTCTTTATTACCCAAAAACTTTAACAATCAACTACATTTACATTCACAATTGTTATTTTCACTTCGTTCCTCCATTTACTGCTACCTATATTCTCATTCTATAATTTTAGTAAAGCAACTTTAAATATCTCTTTTCCCTTAAAATCTAGTTAAAACCCTCACTTTTATTTTCTAAGGAGTGTTAGAGGCTTCTCAGCATATCTGCAGTTTTCCAGAGCTTCTATATTTCTTAGAATCTTGATTCAAACTCCACCTTCTTATTTATGTATCATTTTGAGATTATATATGGATTTTCTCCATTTCATACTCATCCACCCAGAAGTAAAACTCAGTTCTTTTCTTAGAGTTTCCACAATTATAAAATCCATGCAAACAAGACAATTTGTATATGTAGTAAGATTAACTGAAGACTCAGCAGGAAAAGGTTTTATATCACAACAAACAAATAATTTCAAATGTAATTTTTGATATTCCTATATTGAAACACTTATGTTACCCCTTCACTGGGGATTTTTTTAACATGCCAGTTGAGGTTTCTTTTTTCTCATATCACTTCTGACACCAAATTGGGTGGGATTTTTTCACATAAATTACCTAATTCTCTAATACCAACTAGGTGTTCAGTTCAGTTCAACTCAATTCTGATATTATCCAGAGGTAGTATAGACCACATGGGTTAAGAGCCTAGTTTTGCAAGACCCAGGTACCAGTCACAAGTTCCAGGGCTCACCTATACCTTTGACCAACTGGCTATATAAATTTGAGCATTCCCATAGCCCTCTCCTCAGATGCATTCATTCACTACAACAACTCAGAGAACTCAAAAAGTAATGGCAACAAAAGCCAAAATAGACAAATGGGATCTAATTAAACTAAGGAGCTTCTGCACAGCAAAAGAAACTATCATCAGAGTCAACTGGCAACCCACAGAATGGGAAAAAATTTTGCAATCAACCCATCTGACAAAGGGCTAATATCCAGAATCTACAAAGAATTTAAACAAATTTAAAAGAAAAACACAACCCCATCAAAAAGTGGGTAAAGGATATGAACAGACACTTCTCAAAAGAAGACATTTGTGCAGCCAACAAACATATGAAAAAAAGCTCATCCTCACTGGTCATTAGAGAATCTCTTCCTATAGCCATCAAGTTAAATACAAGTTAAAACTGCATTCTCATGCCAGTTACAATGGCTATCATTAAAAAATCAGGAGACAACAGATGCTGGAGAGGATGTGGAGAAAGAAATAGGAATGCTTTTACACTGTTGATGGGAGTGTAAATTAGTTCAACCATTGTAGAAGACAGTGTGGTGATTCCTCAAGGATCCAGAAATAGAAATACCATTTGACCCAGCAATTCCATTACTGGTATATACCCAAAGGATTATAAATTATTCTGTTATAAAGACATATGCACATGTATGATTATTGTGGCACTGTTCACCATAGCAAAGACTTGGAACCAAATGCCCATCAATTGTAGACTAGATAAAGAAAATATGGCACATGTACACCATGGAATACTATGCAGCCATAAAAAAGCATGACTTCATGTCCTTTGCAGGGTCATGGTAAAGCTGGAAACCATCATTCTCAGCAAACTAACACAAGAACAGAAAATCAAACACCATATATTCACACTCATAAGTGGGTGTTGAAGAATGCGAACACACAGACACAGGAAAGGGTACATCACACGCCAGGGCCTGTCAGGGGCTGGGGGTCTAGGAGAGGGATAGCAGGGAGTGGGGAACAGTGGAGGGATAACATTAGGAGAAATACCTAATGTAGATGATGGGGTGATGGATGCTGTAAACCATCATGGCACGTGTATACCTATGTAACAAACCTGCACATTCTGCCCATGTACCCCAGAACTTAAGGTATAATTTAAAAAAGAAAAAGAAAATATTTTCCTTATATTTTTAGTTTATTATAAAGAATGCAAAAGCCAAATGGAAGTGATGCATAGGGAAAGGAATGGGAAGGAAAAAGAGGGAAGCTTGTATACCCTGCCTAGGCGCCTCATCCCCCCAGGGCTCCAATGTCTTCACCAAAATAGAAGCTCTACAAGCCTCATTGTCCATGAGTTTTTTAGCCCAACCCCCAGTCCCCTTTCTTCTTCTTGGAGGTCAGGAGGAAAGTTGCCACACTAATCCACTGTTTGATATTTCAATGACCAGCCCCCATTCTGAGACCCCGTAGGGGCCCCACCATGAATCACCTTATTAGCATAGACTTAGATGTATCCTAGAGGAGCTTATTATGAATAACAGAAGACACTCCTATTACTCAACAAATTCCAAGAGTTTTAGAGCTGTGTGCCAAGCACTTTGAACAAAGGCCAAATATACATTTTTATTTTGTCACCTTAGTTTAACCCCCTCAATACCACAGCTTCAATCCATCCTATTACCTTTTGCTCTCCTCTTCCTTTTTCTGGTTTTCTTCTCACCCCCTTTCTCCAAAATTAATTACAGGAGTCCCAAACTATCTTTTGTCTTCATTCCCAAGTTGTGAGGACCAAACTTAATAAGTCTAAGTTTGTGTTTTTATTTAAAAACTCAGTGAAAACAAGTTCCAGTTAAGATCAGCCTTCCATTTGTGACTATGTGCTCTTCTTTTCCTACATTACAGCAACATCACTACAAAAATGTCCTAATTATTGAATCCAAATGGCAATTTTAATCTTGATCTTGTTGGATTTATGCATTGAATATAACCCTTTCAAACACTGTGATTTTCCTGAAAAGCTCTCATTTCTTGATTTTTTTCTTACATTATCCATTAATTTTCTTCACAGGAGACTGTAGGACTCCTTTTCCTCCCCCCCACCATTTCTTTCTATCTTTCTCTCTCTTTCTTTCTCTCTCTCTCTTTCTCTTTCTTTCTTTCTTTCCTTCTTTCTTTCTCTCTCTCTCTTTCTTTCTTTCTTTCTTTCTTTCTTTCTTTCTTTCTTTCTTTCTTTCTTTCTTTCTTTCTTTCTTTCTCTCTCTCTCTCTCTCTCTCTCTCTTTCTTTCTTTCTTTCTTTCTTTCTTTCTTTCTTTCTTTCTTTCTTTCTTTCTTTCTTTCTTTCTTTCTTTCTTTCTTTCTTCTCTCTTTCTTTCTTTCATTATTCTGAGACAGAACCTTGCTCTGTCACCGAGACTGGAGTGCAGTGGTGCAATCTTGGCTCACTGCAACATCCACCTTCCAGGTTCAAGTGATTCTCATTCCTCAGATGCCTGAGTAGCTAGAATAACAGGTGTACATCACCATGCCTTACTAATTTTTGTATTTTTAGTAGAGAAAGGGCTTTGCCATGTTGGCCATGCTGATCTCAAACTTCTGGCCTCAAGTGATATGCCCGCCTTGGCCTACCAAAGTGCTAGGAATACAGCCATGAGCCACTGCATCCAGCCCTGATTCCTCTTTCTTGATTGCCCTTTCCACATTGGTATCCTATAGTATTTTTCAGTAGCCAAGTTTTTCTCATTTCCCCTTCCTCTGTGAGAAATAGCTATCTTTTATTTTTAAAATCTAGACTCTATATGCTAGTGACTTCCAAATACTCCAGGACAGATCTCACCTGATATTACCAGTTCCATTCTCAATTGCTCATCGCTACGCGTTTACTCAAGGCTGCCCTACAGACATCTCACATTTAACACAACCAAATCAAACTCATTATCCACTCCCACGATAGAGCCATTCAAATCTACACCTCTTGTATTCTCTACTTCAAAATTGGATTAATTTTCACTTCTGTCACATCCAATCAGTTTTCAAATGTTGTCTATTCTACTTCTTACATATTTGAGTCCATTCCCTCTTCATTTCCACTGCCACTGATTTAGTTCAAAACGTAACTTCAAAAGACAATTTATTGGATACAATTAGCACATACCTAATTTTCCAGGATCCCTTCTCCACACTTATCAAAACCTTTATTTCATATGAATTCATTTAGTTTTGAAATGCAAAGCTGATCACATAGGTCATCTAATTAAAACTTTCCCAATGCCAATCTGTAAGGTACAATGTTTTAGTTGGGCATGCAGCTACCTTCATTATCTGGCTCCCAATTTACTTTCCCAGTTTCATTTCTTCTACCACTTCCCTTCCTATACCCTTGCTTCACTTGACTCCTTATGCTTCTTCTTTGAAACCTCCATGATACCATCCTGATACCATGATACCATCCTTTCACATGCCCTTTTGATCAACTGAAATATCTCTTTCCACTTAGTCTGAGTAAACCCAGATCAGGCTTCACACTGTTTACCATGAAGTTTTCATTTAACATTCCCCTTCTAATTCTAAGCAGTTTCAATTCCCTGTTTTGTTGGTTTTTTGTTTGTTTGTTTTTTGAGATGGAGTTTCGCTCTTGTTACCCAGGCTGGAGTGCAATGGCGCGATCTCAGCTCACCGCAACCTCTGCCTCCTGGGTTCCAGCAATTCTCCTGCCTCAGCCTCCCATAGCTGGGACTACAGGTGCTCGCCACCATACCCAGCTAATATTTGTATTTTTAGTAGAGACGTTATTTCACGTTGTTGACCAGGATGGTCTTGATCTCTTAAACCTCGTGATTCACCCACCTCGGCCTCTCAAAGTGCTGGGATTATAGGCATGAGCCACCGCGCCCGGCTGCTTCCCTGTTTTTATCACAACTAGAGTATGCCCCTATTATAAGGAAATGTTTACTATCATAATTATGTTTCTCCAGACTTGTCTTATTCAGGGTTAGGGACCTTATTTTATTTATTTTGTCTTCTGAAAAGATTAGTACAGTTGTTGGCACATAAAACAGACTGAATATACATTTGCCTAATTAACTACTGACAAGGATGACTTTTTATTCATTTGTTGAGTTAGGAATTATTGAGTATCTGTTGTTCATAAAGATTTGAACTGGATATCAGAGGAAGGAAGTATATAGAGAAAAGAGAGTGAAGGAATAGAAGAAGGGACTACAGATATTAAAATAAAATTTAATTAAGATAAAGTCTTTATTTTCAGTAGGTGCTCAACCGTTTCCTCTCTTTTAAGTAGTGAGTGTGATTTGTATAATATGGCTCAGAACTCTTATTTAATCTGTTGATTGAAAATCACATTACTAGTATAAATCTTTGTTACAATAGTGAAAAGTCAGTGTCATAAACACTGGAACTATTTAACAAATACTAATTGGAGTACATTTTGTACCTTTGCAAAAATATCCAAGGACTTCTAGCCTGCCTATCACAAATGCAAACAAACCTTCTTTTAAAATATGTGATTTGATCCTGTTTGATGTTTTGTCTCTGTAAATGTTAAGGCAACAAAAAGTTTAATTTTAGGTAGTGTGGTTTTGAAAAGACTTACTGGAATCGGCTTTTCCTTAATAGTCTATTTCCAAAGTTCCAAAATAATATTTTCTTCAAGGAGAGAAGAAAATGCTCAAGATACAGCTGCTTAGAAATGATGCCAATTTTCCTTTTAGATCAAGATGAATGTGCTGTTTATGGTACATGCAGCCAGACCTGCACGAATACACATGGATCTTATACTTGCAGCTGTGTGGAAGGCTACCTAATGCAACCAGACAGCAGGTCTTGCAAAGCTAAAATTGGTAAGTTATGACTTTTTTGTTTTGTCTTTCCAGAATTATTTGTTTTCTTTTTACAGTTCTTTTTCATTAGAGATGTGGTACAGTAGAAATATGGACATTGAAGAGGGAGATTTTCCTTCATTTTAATATGCTTCCCTATAGTTAGGAATCCAGAGGAATTCTTTCAGTTGTCACTAATCATTATAAAACTCCTTTCATTACTCCTTCCAAAAAGGAAGTTTTCTTTCCTTTTTCTTTTTTTCTTATTTTTTTTTTATTTTTTTATTTTATTTATTTATTTTTTTTGAGATGGAGTCTTGCTCTGTTGCCTAGGCTGGAGTGCAATGGCATGATCTTAGCTCATTTCAACCTCTGCCTCCCAGGTTCAAGTAATTCTCCTGACTCGACTTCCCAAGTAGCTAGGAATACAAGCATGCACTATCACACTTGGCTTATTTCTGCGTATTTAGTAGATGCATGGTCTCCGCATGTTAGTAGATGCATGGTTGGTGAGACTGGTCTTGAACTCCTGGCCTCAGGCTGTTCACCCACCACAGTCTCCCAAAGATCTGGGATTATAGGCGTGAGCTGCCATGCCAAGCCTATTACAGGAAGTTTCTAATTAGCAAAAATGTGTTCAAAAGATGTGGATTAATTTACCTGAAGTACCTATCTCTCTCCTGGTTTACTACAATAGATTCTAGTTAGGAATCTAAAAATTACCTCCTGCTTTACCTCCAAAATTACTTTTTTACATAATAAAATGATCTGCTACTAAAACATAAACCAGATCATATTATTCTCTTGCTTCGAATCTCCCAATAACTTTCACTCACCTTGAAAATAAAATTTAAACTCCTCACAGGATCTCTAAGGGCCTAATGTCCTCATACCATTTCCCTTTCCAATGACAGATCTCCCACTACTCTTGTTTCATCATCAATGCCAGCACATTTGTATTCTTGTCCTTCTTCAACTGTGTTTCTTTTTTATCTGCCTGTAATGCTTTTTCCTGTGAGATTCACATTAATGTATCCTTCTTATCACTTGAGTAGCAGCTACAATGTCAATATTCAGAGTGACCTTCTCAATCCATTCTATTTAATGGTATCTACCCTCTCCATCATGGTGTTATTTTCCATTGTTATTTATGCATACTTACTCTATCACTATATAATTTCCCAGTTTTATTTTCCTCATAGCATTACCATTTGAAATTAGGTCATGTATGTGATTATCACATGATTACTCCAGAATAAGCATTGTGACAGCACAGAACTTGTTGAGTCTGTTTACTGTTATTTACTCAGTACTGATCATTGCCTAGAACATATAAGTACTCAATCAATATTTGCAGAAAAAAAGGGAAGAAGGAAGGAAGGAGGGCAAGTTGGAAAAAAGGAAAAGGAAAGGGAGAATAAACTTGTTTTGCTAACTAAAATTACTAAAATGAGTGTTTCACTCTTAAACGTTTAAATTTCATGTTTCAAAACTGCCTTTTACTACTAACCTGCAAATAAAGCCTGTTGTTTCCACACAGTTGTCAGCCTATTCAGTGAGTGGACACTCAGTAAATGTTCACTTTGATTGGCTAATGAAATAGCTTTGAGATGCACCAGTCACAATCTTATAATGCTAATAGTTTTGTGGACTGAATTAGCTTGGGAATAATATAAGGAAATACTATACAGAATATTCCACCTGGGTTTTGCTAACTTCCTCCAAGTGTAGTTTCATATCAGATATTTTCAAATTATGATGTATTGATGAATTAATGGGCACCTTCCCCCTCCCTTATTAGCTGTTGGTAAATTAAGCATGAAATTTCTTTTCTGAAACCACATTGGCAAAACATTAGATTAGCTGAGCAAGCTGCAGTTGTTTCTCTTTACACATAACCTCATGTTATAATTTCAATGATTTCCCAGAGATAGTGTAGTTAATTATTTACAAAACATATGTATCTACAAAATATCAACAACGACAAAACACTCTTTTATTTCTTAGTTTATTCTTTGAATTACTGAATTGATTTATGAAGCCCTATTTGAGGGCAATCCTTGAGAAAAATTAGGTCAGGTTATGTTTCCTTTTTGCCACTACCCAGAGTTCTGATTTAAAATATTGATGAATGAAAGAAGCAGAAGGCTTGTTATTTGCTGTTTCTATTGATCCACACAATATAGCTACACAGGGAGAGTGTAATGTAACAAACCCTATAAAGGAAGTACTTCCTCTTTTTCTACATAGGTGGGTTATCTTACAGTAATAGAATAAAACCAGAAAAGGATAGAACATAATAATGTCCTACATCATCAAGGAGATTTGATGACTCTAGAATTGATAATGGGGTGTATAAATCTCTTCACCTCTAGGTCTTTAGCTTGATGACAATATGTACCTACAAAATTTGAAAAATACATGGTTACCATGGGAATGTTACTGTACTTTATAGTTTAAGGAAAATGAGTTGCTAGCATGAGCATAAGTCTATAACAAAGACTGGTGAGTTCTAAAGGTCACGTGGATATTTGAACCAATGTATTTGTACAATTTAAGGGAAAACTGTCTGTTTGGCTTTGGTTTTCTCATATTTATAGCAAGTGAGCCAGAGGATAATTCCGGCTTCAGTTGCATGTAATTCCCGTTAATGTAATCAGGTTAAAATTTTTCTGGCAGTTTTAGTATATAGTTATATGGCTATATCTGACAAGTGCTAGAAAAAAAGTTATATATAAATTAAGCCAGGTTCATCTTAAGGCTTTGCCTTTCCTTCTTTCAATTGCCTGGCTGCTAAGATTGTTACAATTCTACCCCACTGGACTCCAGAACCTAACTTTCTCTCCAAGACAAGCCAGAGTTCCAGGGCTCTCAGCAGCTGGGTGGTGTGGAAAGCAAGGGAACGTCAGAATGGCCTGGCCCAAGACAATGGTTATGTGGAAAAGATCTCCAGGCTTTAGAAAGAAAGAATACTACAAAAATATCAAACCAAAGTGATGCAATGAGAAGCTAGAACTAGACCTAAGAAGACCGTTCTGCAAAGACAGTACAAGATGATAGATGAATAAAAAGTTACCGAGAAATAGTCCTTTATCTAAAGGCAGAAAGAGGCAATGTTAACTGGCTGGGAAGCTGCTTCTAAAGGTGCTGAACTAGTCCAGCATAGATCAATTATCATGGTCTCTTCCCAACTATTCACCCCAAGGCTTGCCAGTGGGGTCTTATTTTCAAGACATTAGATAGTAATTAGGTAAATTAATCTAAGTTAATTGATTATTCCTCCTTTGTAATATAATACCTGAACCCAAGTAAAATTCATAAGCCTTAAGAGCATCTTTAAGAAATAACTGTATTGAAGGGAGGAGATTTTAGACACTACAGCAGATGGGGGAAGAGATTAATGTTAGGCAGGAGGCCTTTTCATTTCTATTAATTCGTGTAATGCAGACAAATTTTCTCCTTTCTACACTTAGTAAGATTGACTCTGACTGATGAAATACAGAATAAATTGTTTCAGAGTTGCAAGGACCTTCAAAGGTAATCTAGTAGAATTTAACACTTGATACTATGTGTTTTTTTATCTTCAAAAAAGTAATTTCTGAAAGAAAAGTTTGAAACATATTTTTAAAACTAATTTTAACTTAAATATGTGTAGTTGAATAGTTTTATATGAGACATACAAGACTATACATTTTATAAGAGAGCATTTATTACTTTGCCACAGAACACACATTAAAAGCTAGTAATTAATGCTTGTTTGTTTATTTATTTATTTATTTATTTATTTATTTATTTTCTTTAAGAAATGTAGTCTAACTCTGTTGCTGAGGCTGGAGTACAGTGGCATGATCATAGCAGCCTCGAACTTCTGGGCATAAGCCATTTTCCCACCTAAGCCTTTAAGTAGCTGAGACTATAGGCACAAACCACCATGCCCAGCTAATTTTTATATTTTGTACACAGGATCTCTCTATGTTGCCCAGGCCGATCCTGAACACGGCCTCAAACAATCCTCCTGATGTGCCCTCCCCATGTGCTGAGATTAGAGGTGTGAGCCACCACACCCACACAAAAGCTAGTCATTTTTCTAATTGAATGTTAGGACTTGCGGTGTGAATAAAAGAAAAAAAAGTAAAAAATAACCTTTTTTATAAGGTTATTATAAGAATATTATAAAAATAATCTTATATATATATATGATATATATATATATCTTACTACATGTTAGGGGTTCTGGGGTATATGTGCATAACATGCAGGCTTGTTACATAGGTACATACGTGGCAATGTGGTTTGCTGTCTCCATCCCCTGTCACCTATATCTGTCATTTTTTTTTAACCCATGTTATCCCTTCCCAACTACCTACCCATCATTGTCCCTCTCCTAGACTCCCCAAACGGACCCCAGTTTGTAAGCTTCCCTCCCTGTGTCCATGTATTCTCAGTGTTCAAAACCTACCTATGAGTGAAAACATGTGGTGTTTGATTTTCTGTTCCTGTATAGGTTTTGTGAGAATGATGTTTCCAGATTCATCCATGTCCCTACAAAGGATGCGAACTCATTTTTTGTGGCTGCATAGTATTCCATGGTGTATATATGCCACATTTTCCTTATCCAGACTATCCTTGATGGGCATTTGGGTTGGTTCCAGGTCTTTGCTATTGTAAAGAGTGCTGCAATGAACATTTGTGTGCATGTGTCCTTATAGTAGAATGACTTATAATCCTTTGGATGTATACCCAGTAATGGGATTGCTGGATCAGATGGAATTTCTATTTCTAGGTCCTTGAGGAAGCCCCACACTCTCTTCCACAATGGTTGAACTAATTTACCCTCCCACCAACAGTGTAAAAGTGTTTCTATTTCTCCACATCCTCTCCAGCATCTGTTGTCTCCAGATTTTTTAATGATGACCCTTCTAACTGGCATGAGGTGGTATCTCAATGTGGTTTTGATTTACATTCCTCTAATGACCAGTGATGAGCATTTTTTTCATATGTATGTTGGCCTCATTTATGTCTTTTGAAAAGTGTCTGTTCATGAGCTTCACCCACTTTTGAATGGGTTTGTTTGTTTTTTTCTTGTAAATCTGTTTTAGTTCTTTGTAGATTCTGGATATTAGCCCTTTGTCAGATGGGTAGATTGCAAAATATTTTCCCATTCTGTTGGTTGCCAGTTCACTCTAATGATTGTTTTTTTTTATTGTTGTTGTTTTGCTTTTTTTTTTTTTTTTTTTGCTGTACAGAAACTCTGGAGTTTAATTAGATCCCATTTGTCTATTTTGGCTTTTGTTGCCAATGCTTTTGGTGTTTTAATCATGTTTTAATCATCCTTGCCTATGCCTATGTCCTGAATGGTGTTGTCTAGGTTTTCTTCTAGGGTTTTAATGGTGTTAGGTCTTATGTTTAGATATTTAATCCATCTGGAGTTAATTTTAGTGTAAGGTGTCAGAAAGGGTTCCAGTTTCTGCTTTTTGCATATGGCTAGCCAGTTTTTCCAACATCACTTATTAAACAGGGAATCCTTTCCCCATTGCTTGTTTTCATCAGATTTGTCAAAGATCAGATGGTTGTAGATGTGTGGCATTTCCTCCAAGGCCTCTGTTCTGTTCCATTGGTCTATATCTCCGTTGTGGTACCAGTACGATGCTGTTCTGATTACCGTAGCCTTATAGTATAGTTTGAAGTCAGGTAGCGCGATGCCTCCAGCTTTGTTCTTTTTGCTTAGGATTGTCTTGGCTCTGTGGGCTCTCTTTTGGTTCCATATGAAATTTAAGGTGGGTTTTTCCAGTTCTGTGAAGAGGATCATAGGTAGCTTGATGGGGATACCACTGAATCTATAAATTACTTTGGGAAGTATGACCAGTTTCACAAGATTGATTCTTCCTAACCATGAGCATGGAATGTTTTTCCATCTGTTTGTGTTCTCTCTTATTTCCTTGAGCTGTGGTTTGTAGTTCTCCTTGAAGAGGTCCTTTACATCCTTTGTTAGTTGTATTCCTAGGTATTTATTGTCTTTGTAGCAATTGTGAATGGTAGTTCATACTTGATTTGGCTTTCTTTAAGTCTGTTATTGGTGTATAGGAATGCTTGTGATTTGTGCACATTGATTTTGTATCCTAAGACTTCGCTGAAGTTGCTTATCAGTTTAAGGAGAGTTTGGGCTGAGATGATAGTGTCTTCTCAATATGCGATCATGTCATCTGAAAATAGAGACAATTTCATTTCCTCCTTTCCTAATTAAATACTCTTTATTTCTTTTTCTTGCCTGATTGCTCTGGCTAGAAATTCCAATATTATATTGAATAGGAGTGGTGAGAGAGGGCATCCTTGTCTAGTGCCGGATTTCAAAGGGAATGCTTCCAGTTTTTGCCCATTCAATATGATATTGGCCGTGGGTTTGTAGTGAATAGATTTTATTATTTTGAGATACGTTCCATTGATACCTATGTAATGAATCCAAGGTGGAAAACACTCTTCAGGATATTATCCAGGAGAATTTCCCCAACTAGCAAGGCAGGCTAACATTCAAATCCAGGAAATACAGAGAACATCACAAAAATATTCCTAAACAAGAGTATCCCTGAGGCACATAATCATCAGATTCACCAGGGTTGAAATGAAGGAAAAAATGCTAAGGGTAGCCAGAGAGAAAGGTACCCACAAAGGGAAGCCCATCAGACTCAGCAATTTCTTGGCAGAAATCCTACAGGCCAGAAGAGAGTGGGGGCCAATATTCAACACCCTTAAAGAAAATAACTTTCAACATAGAATTTCATATCCAGTCAAACTAAACTTCCTAAGTGAAGGAGAAATAAAATCCTTTACAAACAAGCAATTGCTGAGAGATATATTTTTGAGAATAGTTGTAGTAATGACTTGTCAAATCTGAAAATAAAAACATTTTTTAAATTTTACTTTCTTTTAATTAATTCATATTGATTTGATATAAAAATACATATTGAATGTGAAACCTTGGGGCTAAAGCAGACTCATGTAGCACCTGTAACAGTAAAAGTAACAGTAAATGGTGTTTAACTTATGAATGATTGGCAGTTTTACTTCTAATAAATTCAGGCTCACTGGACTGTATTTCTCAGTGTCCTAACCACTCACTAAAGGCCGGCACTTACCTACCCCATCTTATGAATTCTCCTGAACCTCTAGGGCTCTACTGATTACACTGAAGCAACAGTAAAATAAAGAACACTAATTTTATGATCATCACTATATAGGCAGTACATCGAATTCTCTGCCTCCTAGAAGAAAATTTTAAACTTATGTTAGTAGATGATAAATTGCCCATAGAGTCTTAAAGTAAGAGCCATAGGAAGTTATATTTGATTATTTTTTCTTTCTCTTTTTCTATTTAAGAATCATAGCAGTTAAAACAGCAAATGATATGAAAACATTCCCTCCCTAGGGCTGTCTAGAAATATGCTTCCTTCGATTATACAGGGACTATGATTCCTATTCTTACAAGTAAGAGTTTCATTGCCTCAATAGTCTTTTGTTTGTTTTCCCTAAATCAATGAACTGCAAATATAAGCTGTAACAGAATCCTGAAGTTTTTTTATAATAGGCTATCTTCTCTCACTGCTCCAATTACTCCATGGCAAAGAGGTACCCACTCTATCTGCAGTCACACTGTACTGAATAAGCCTCTGTACCACAGAAATTCTAGAGCTTCCCAGCTGCGTTTGGAACCCTGGATACATAGCCTGGCCATTAAAATATTTCTCTGTTTTATGGAGCATTTTTACTCTACATCTTTTCTGGCTGATCACTCTGTTAGAAATCACATTTCATGACAGGATAGGGCAAGGATTTCTGATGGAATTTTCATTATCCAAATGATACAACACAGTTTTTCTCTCTCTCTCCAAACACTGTTAATGAGTATGTCAGTGTAGGGGTACAAAATCTCCTCACGAATATTCTATACTGGCTTTTCTTTCTTTTTTTTTTTTTTTTTTTTTCTGCTGGGGGATATCATCGTCACAGTCTAGTACCTTTCATGACAATGCTAATGGTTTTTCAGAAACAAAGCTGTAAGATTGATAGCAGAGACATAACCATGTGTTATTATTACTATTATTATTATTATTATACTCTAAGTTCCAGGATAAATGTGCAGAATGTGCAGGTTTTTTACATATGTATATACACACCATGGTGGTCGGCTGCACACATCAACCCATTACATGCATTAGGTATTTCTCCTAATGCTATTCCTTCCCTAGACCCCAGCCCCAGACAGGCCCCATTGTGTGATGTTCCCCTCCCTGTGTCCATAAGTTCTTATTGTTCAACTCCCTTTATGTGTCATGAAACCTTTCATTTACCCTTAGTCTAAGAAAATGTCAGACATGGAAAAAAAAAAGCATGTCTACCATTTTCTTCATAATGTATTTTTATTGTAATCTAGCAAGAACTTCTGTGTGTGAGTATAAAAAATTACATGGCCATATTTATGGGCTCTAGGTGTGACAGTCAATAAACTTTCCTTTTATAAATGGCACAACAGATAGGCAGAAGTTTCTATCATGCTTTTTATAATTTTTTGTAGACTACCTGTCAAATTATTGATTAAACCCTTAATTTAGAATGTGAGAGAAATTATATCACTCTCTCCAATTAACTCTTTTTCTATCTTAAAATTGGACCTTCTAATGAAAATAGAAAGAAATGATGAAGCACATTTAAATTTATAAAAATTACAAGTGGTTAAATAGATGAGGCAAGAATGGACATAGGTATACAATTTTTCTGTTGCTTTACTTGGGAAAAATATAAAAGTATATATCATTATTGAAATCCTCAGGGGGAACAAAAACTCAAAATCTGAGTAGACAGAATAATTTTGACAGTTTTATGAGAAAAAAATTGATTTTTTTCAGAGTCTTCAAGGCATCCTCTGTATCAATTCCAATCCGCAGGGATTGAAAAAAGTCTAGGGTAATAAAAGCAGTTAGAGAGTGCTCCTTGGGCACTCCTGTCCCTGGAGAATATAATTGCCTTTGACAGAGATAACTAATATTCTGCATATTTTCCCTAATCATGCTGCCTATGGTGATTTTAGTCTTGAGAAGAGAAAACCTATTGCATTGATTTTATTTTTAAATGTATATATTTGTTTTAGAACTCACGCAGCCTCTGTCTATGCCTCCCATGAAAGATAATCCCTACCAAATTATTCAATTATATCTTAGTACCTTTTCGATGTTTAGAACATCGAGTTATGAAGAACACAGCTGATAAAGTAGGTAGAAGTTGGTACGTCATCATGATTGACTACTTAGAGTACTTAATATGTTTTTATGATAGCAAAGTAGAAATTTGTGATCTTACATATAAATTTTATATTTAAATCTTTGTCAGATAACAGCAAAATATATTAAATGAACTTTACTTTTTCCCACCACAAGATGATGAGTTTCATACATCTTCGTCCCTACTTCTTATTCTAAGGTGATGATCTTATTTCATATTTCCCTGAGAAAATAGAAGCAATTAAAAGAGAATTTTCTCACCCAAACTCCATTAACTGTACTAGTCTATTTGAATCTAGAACTAATCACTCCATCTTCCTTTTGTTTGAATTAGAAAACAAACCAACTTTTCTCCTAAAAGAAAGGCCAGTCCTGCAAATGTACACCCATCCTATCTTCTCTTACATGTTCAAGAATTAGACTCAAATAATTGTCTTCGTTATTCCTCAAATCACTGATATTTTTTTTCTCTTAGGTCATTCCCACCAGCATACGAGCATGTTGTGAAGATGATCGAAAACAACCTCCTTTAAACCTATACTCCTGTGTAGCTACTTCTCCATTTCTCTTTTCCCTGCATAGAAAAACTTATAGAGTGTTGTTTCTTTTCCAGTTTCCTTTGCTGAGCTCTTGAATCCGCTTAGTTGGAATCTTACATTATTCTTATTGCTCACACCTATTGCCAAGGTCTTCAGTGACCTCCCACTGCCTATTAGTCACCTATTGCTCTTAAGCACGCTGCTGATCATTTTCTCCTTAAATACTTTACCTCTTAAAGCAGCACAATCTTGAAATTCTTCTCTTCCCTTACTGGGCATTTTTTTTCTCAGTTTACTTTGCTTTATTATCTTCATTTTACCAATATTTTTTACATGATTCAGCATTGAATCCTTTAGACATCTTTTTATTGATTTCCTAGGACCTTTCATCCTGTATCACAGCTTTAAAAATTACCCCGTCATGGTTTCAAAATATCAAGAGGCTGAGACTTCCCAGTTTTTATCACCAGATATGATGACTCTGTTGAACTTCAGACTCACAGATCCAATTATATATTTCATATCTCCATCTGGATATTTAATAGAAATATCAAACTCTATGAACTTTCAATTCTCTCTCCTAATAATGCTCTTTCTTCAGGTTTTCATCTTGGTAAGGTTTCCAACATTCACCCAATTGTTTAAGCCAAAACATTGGATTCATCCTTTACTACATTCCTTTTCTGAAACCCTTTATTTCTAACTTGTAAATACATTCTGAATTAGATTACCCTCTCTAAAGATCAGACCTCATCCTCATTACCTCTGTACTTTACACAATTTCATAGAATATATCACCATCAAACAATATTAAATAGCATTTATTTACTTGCTTGTTATATTTTTTCATGTATTAAAATGTAAGCTCTATAAAACCAAACTAAAAAAAGATTTTGTTATTTTGTTCACTGTTGTATTTCTAGCATCTAGACCCTGGCAGAAGCTAGCCAGGCTCAATAAATATTTGTTGAATGGATAATAAATATTCAAATACTGAGGCAGTATTTCCTTTTAAGGAGCCATATTAAATGTGGCTCGTTTAAGGACCCATGTTTTCAAACTGAAATTACTTTATAAATAGGAGTTATTTAGAAGCAATTTTCAAATGAGTCAATACCCATTACATTTTAAACTCAAAGTACTAATGTGTAACATTGAAGAATATGTCTGAGTAGAGAAAATAATTTTCTATATATAAAGTATTTTCCACTGGCTACAATTAGAAAGGTGACTGGAAGATTTTAAAATAGCCATTGGCCACTTCTCAGTAATTAATGTAAACACATCATCACTGGACTCTCTGCTAGTGCTAATATCCATGTAATAATCTAAAATTTGAATGACATATTCTGAAATTTTGAGGTTTTCTTATAAACCTTCGATGGTTATAAATTAAATTAATTTTGTTATGTTTCCCCATTAAAATAAAAATGTACTGTTTATTTCATTGTACTTACTAAAATACATTATTTTACAATTAATTAATTCAGTAAAATATCCTTAAAAAACATTGAGGAGTTCATATTCAAACAGTCTCCATGTTTGATTCATTTATTAAACACTTGCCATGCGCCTAGTAAGGCTTTTAGATAATAGAGGAAATAAATAATTCCTTGGTCTCATTAGACCAGCTCTCTGCAAAACAGGGAAATTGTGAGAGCTGCCAATTTGCACAATAAAAAGATATGTTTTTGCTGGGAAGGGCATGATATTATTGTCTTTTGTTGTTCTTATAAAATGAGTCTTCTTCCAGAAAAAAACAATATATTGCATTGCTTCTCAATTATTTCATTTTAAGTTGAAATATTCTCTAAATGAAGGTACTAGCATTTCACTAGTAATCTAAATAGCAAAGTGACTAAATTGTTTTAAGGTTTATGGTTAATTCAGGTTTATAAGTAGTTTACCTGAGGGAGTTTATACAATGCCAAAGACAAGATTAAAAAGCACAGGTTGGGCGCAGCAGCTCATGCCTATAGTCCTGGAACTTTGGGAGGCCAAGGAAGGAGGATTGCTTGAGATCAGGAGTTTGAGACCAGCCTGAGAAACATAGTGAGACCCTGTCTCCATATAAAAATTAAAATTAAAAAAAAGCCTGGAAAACAAAAACAAAACAAAAACCATAGCTTTAGCCATTGAGCTAATGTGCCAACACTGAACTCATCATCTTCTCTAAAAACTGATTACTTTTTTCCCTTACTGTTTCTTTTAGTGATATCCTTTCTCCCTATCACCCATATCTAAAATTTCCAAATAATCCTTGACTTAATCTTGCTCATTGTCCACAATACAAGAATAACTGCAATCTAGAATTTCTGTTTTATTGCACCAACCCATTTCTACTTAAGATCTCAACACCTCCTACTTTAGGTTCTTATCACCATTTTTTTTTTGAGAAATTAAAATGGCATTTCTGTGTTCAGTAATTCAGATATCTGATACCTATGTCCACAAGTTTTTCATAATTTTGGATTACTTTCTTTATAAATAAAAATGAAATTAATGTCATTCTCTATGTGACATATAGAATCTAGTGTGGGGAACCTAACTAGATTTGCCTAGGGAAATCTTTGAGAATTCTCTGGGGCTTACATTTTTCCTAATGACTTCTGCTTTCAGTAGGAATGTTGCCATATATGGCCATTCTTTATTTCTGTACTAAAATGAATCTAAACAGGAACAAAGATATCTTTTCCAGCTTGTAACTCCTTTCCAACTTCACTCTAGATTTCAAGGCAGTGTGTAAGCAAGATGTTTACATTTTACCTTAATGTACACATGAATTATACTCTACCACTTAAAAAGTAAAATTATACTCTATTATTTAAAAAATTAAATGAAGAACATTTAAAAATAATACAACAGATTATCATTAACTATGGTTACCATGCTGGAAAACAAATCTATACAACTAATTCCTCCTAACTGTAATTTTGTGTACTTTGTCTAACCTGATCCCCCAAATGCCTTAGCTTCTGGTAACAAACATTTTATCCTCTATTTCAATGAGATCATTGTTTTTAGATTCTACATGAATGAGATATGTGATAGTTGTGTTTCTATGACTGGCTTATTTCACTTAACATAATGCTTAGAGAAGGGATGTTTAATGTTCCCATCCCAAAAATGATATCTATGTGAGGTAATATATTTGTCAATTACCTAGATTTAACTATTCCACAATATGTATATTTCAAAACATCATGTTGTACATTATAAAAACATACAAATTTGTCAATTTAAATAAATAATCCCCACACCATGAAAGCAAAAACAGACAATTTGGAAAGTTGAGTGGGAAATTCATACTTCCGACTGTATTCTACTTATCTTTCTCAGTATATTTTACCCACCCATATGATATTTTACATATTATTTCTGACTTGATCTTCTTTAAGCATAGTTTTGATCATTTTATACTGTATTTCTAAAATTAACACTGGCTTCCCATTGCAGCCAAAATTAAAAATAAGTTCATCATGTTATCATTCAATAGCATGTACAATTTGTCCTTGACCTATTTTGTCAGCTACTCCAGAATTCTGTAAGTTTGAATTGTTATTTTCACTTAGTAGCTATATTATCTTAATATTATTAAGATTAATAACTCTTAAATGAGTTATTAATCTTAAAATATGTTTTATATTCACTGAATTAAAGAGGTATTGTTCATATACAATAAACTAATAATTGTAAACCATGAATTACAGTGTCTGGCTCCTAAAATATGCTCAGAAAACATTAGCTATTATTACTGTCATTATTAAATACTCCACCAGTTATACATGTTGTACCTTGCGGAAAACTGAAAAACTGAAGTCAATATCTCCTCAACATATTCAAGTCTTTCACATATCTGTACTTTTGTCAAAGCTGTTTCTTTTGCTTGGGTTTTTTTTTAATCCATCTCTGCTTGCTGAATTCTTGTTCTTCTATTAAGGCAAGGCTGAGACCAAATACCATCACCATCAGAAAACTTTTGCCTCCACTAAACAGACATATCTAATCATTCTTTGAAACTCAATGAGACTATGCATCTTTTATGAAAGATATCATACCTGATTATAAAAATATAGTTCTTTGTAGATATCTTAAACTTTCTACTTATTATATCTTTCTTGAAAGCAAACTATCTTCCTGATCTCTTTCAGATCCCAGCTGAACGATGAAATCTATAAATACTAGATAAATAAAAAAATAAAAATGTTTATCCAAAGAATACTTCAGCATAAATACATTGTGATGACAAAAGATAGTGCTGAGATAAATTGTAGCCCACTTGTAGTAATATGCATTTTCTTGTTCCATCCAATACAAATTTTAATGCATTTTCATTTTTCCACATTTGATTTATATATTATTTTTATAATAAAATGTGATAGAATAGTTTCTTCTGATGTATGACAATATGTCATTATTCTGAATATTATTCATTTTGGTAAAAAATATTTTTTCATTAAAAAATAGTTAAGGAATGAAAACAGGGAGAAATCAATTTGGCCATTATGTTTTGACAAAGAAAACATTTCAGTGCTATATCTTTTTTCACTTATATGATATTGATCCACATTTTCAGCTTGGTTTGATTGACTTTGATCTATAATTTATTATATATTTGAATACTGTAATACTGTATCTCTTTTTTATTTTTGCCCCACACCATGATTCTGTCTCTTTTTCAAACTACATAATTTTCTCCTAATATTACATATCTAACTTTCTCTGTTCTTTGTATAATTCTAGACGTTTTTTAAAAATTAGCTCTTTTACAGATTGCCTGCATTTGTTTCATGTATTAGTAGTTCACTTCTTACATAGTCTTGAATGATTTTGATTAGAAGTTCTTAGTCTTCTCATTTCTGACTGCATGCCCATTTTCCTTATTTTTATAGAATTTATATAATTTGTATATGTTAAAATAAGAGTAACACTGACAAAAAATTTTGTTTCAATCTTTGAAGTTCATTATTGGCTTAAAACCAATTTTTTTCTGTTGTATAGATTACAACTTTCTGTTTTCTTACAATATTAGTCTGACTCTCCATTGTATATACTTTATATGCAAGTCATTGTTCAACCTTTTATGCAGTTAAAACTGTTATGTTTCCCATCTTTGACTTCAGAAATATTGATGTGCACATACTGGGAACTTCATTCAGTGGACATAATTGCTTACAAATTAAGGAACACTAGAACATAGCATAACGATGATATATATTTATATATACATTTACTATACACATATATTTGTTAGTTACATAGTTATTTGTAAGTATCTGAATTTATTCCTTCAATCACTTAAAAGACACTAGCCAAATTAATATTCTTATAATTGAGTAGAAGAACTGGAGGTTTAAATGAAACCTTAAAAATGACAAGTTTTTACACACACTAAAAACATTTATTTAGCAAAAACATACATCAAAATCATATTATTGTAAGTAAATAAATCCACTTTTTGTATATTTTTGTCTGGGAGAGGATAAGGATATGCTTGCAAGGACATGGTTGTAGTGGCTTGGAATTTAAATAGGTATTTTTATGAATCTGGTCAAATAAGCATTTCCATGTTTCCAAGTGTCTCTTTTCAATTCACAATTTTAGAATCAGTCTTCAAAGGTTGTGACAATAATGAATCCAACATACATTATTGGAAACATCAAATCATTTTTGATCATACACAGCACAAATACACTTCTCCATCACAGGAGCGAGAAAATGTTTTTAAGTCTGTCAATATATGAGAAGTGGTGAGGAGTAGGAGGACAATTTTTCTCCTCTATCACGAATCAGTTGACAGCCTGCTATAGATGTTTATCCAACCAAACTCTTGGTTCTCTAAGTTAAAATGTCAACTGAGTACTTGCTTGTGTTCCAGTATCTTCTATGTAGAAGGTTAATGTTTATTACCTCTCACTAAGTGTTGATGCAGGTATCCCTTTGACTGAAGTCATCTAATTGGCTAAGGATGACAACCAATAAGAGCATCACATTTATTCTGGTGTTTTATCTCTATTACCTAAGCTAATGGTGCTCTTCAATTGGCAGGCAAAAACATGAGGTAACAATGAACAACAGAAATTAGATGTGGTGCACGTAGAGATAGATTACATTCCCTGTCAGGACTATGCCAACTTTCATCTTGAAATACACTAAAAGAACTGGATCCTTAGACCTTGAGAATTTCTGTGGGTTCTCGAGTTTCAGTGGCTTCCTTCTTCCATACTTGAACTTCTGTTTGTCTAGAGATGTGAACCACAGTTAATAATTAGCAGAGACGCATGAAGATTACTTCAATAAAGCATTCTCAACTTATGTTATAGATATCCTTCCTCCAGTATGTCATTGATCTTTTAAAGTCACCATTATTAAATCAAACCCAGTTAGATTATGAAGCACCTGACTTTAAAATTAGTGGTTGATATATTTTTCACTAAAACAATTAACTGATTCATTAATAAGCAGCTACAAATACCAAATAAGCTGACTAATTCTGTCAAATAAGCATTGCCTGTGTTAACCAGTCACCCATTTTCATCTAAGTTCATCAGGGGAATCTCAGCACTCATTTATATTCCAGCCTCTCTTCAAAGAATGTTTATGACATACATAAGTTTACTGACTACTAGCTAGCCAGAAAATGGCTGTCTAAATTTGGACTTTACATAAAACTTTTCAGCAAGGAAGTTTCAATAGTGGGTCATTTTGAGCAAGAAGTAGTTTCACTAAAGGTCATTTCAGTTGTCAAATGAAGGCAGTAAGTGCTGGCATTGTTGTCAGCCTACATTGGTTAACCTGATAAGACACTCATCTAAGATTTTACTATCACCTGACAAATCTATGATCCAACAGGTTTCAGGAGTCCCAAGGTCACAGTAAAATAACAAAAGTAGGAGGACAGAGGAGAGACTAAGTTTGGATCCCCAAATTAAGGAATGGCAAAGGCAAGTGAAACACAGATCAAGATAGATTTAGGAGATTAGGAGAGCAGCTGACTAGCTAACCAGGCTCAGATGTGGTCAATTAACCAGTTATGTTAAGCAGAGATGATTCACAATTCTGCTGCATATGAGAGAACTCTGTGTGTGTGTATGTGTGTGTCTGTGTGTGTGTAAATGATCTTAGCATTTTTAAGAACATTTTTGTCTTGGTTTTTACTCAGGCAGTCCAGCATAAGTCTGTTTTCTGGGAGGAAACTGTTGTGCTACTTAGTTTTATAATCTCATTGAGGCTTTTTTGGTTTATTTTTGTTTGTTTTATTGCTTTGTTCTTGTTACTTGTGAAAAAATGTTTAGTGTCTTGTTAAAGGCAGAGAGAAATCCTATGACTTGAGAGAATGTATTAGGGAGGGGAGGTTTATAACAGATGCACGTGACAACAGTAATGCAACTTAAGCACACCCTGTATGGCAGGTGCACACTATTACAATAACAAGTTAAGAAAGGAAGGTTGCCACGTGGAGGTTGCTGAGGGGAAGGGAAGGTCCTATATATACTGCATGCTTTTCACAACTGGTAGTAGTTCGCCAGTCTGCTGTCCCTGGATCATCTCTGTGTGTAAGTTTCCCTAAATAAAACCCTCTCTCTATATATTTTTTTGCTACCTTTGGGTCTCTTCTTTGGTCTCTTGAACCTGGAGCCACCCCTGTTGAAGTTAATAGGAGTCTGGCACTAAGAGAATAAAAGTTACAGTGCATACATTATAGGATTGATATTTTAAGCCTGTGAGGGAAGGTCCCAAACCATATTCATTGGAGGGCTTTTCTATTCGAGAGAAACGCAAGTTCCTGGTATCCCTGCCCATGCTGGAAACAAATAAACAAACAAGGCCACTAAATAACACTGCTTCAAAACTTTAGACTTAGTTACTGGTATTAGTTGTAACATATGCTCTTGCTTTTGTCCTACCTTTATATTGCTCAGCTTCAGTTTCTTATAGACTGGTCAAATGATATTTATGAAATTTTCTCTGAATTCCCTTCATAGGTTAAAAAAACAATTTATTTTTGTTGCATTTCATGGAATGTTTCTAAAGAAGTCTTCTGTGTGAGGATTCCGTGTGTCCGTTTTACTTATTCAGAAAATTGGTATTGAATGATTACTAAGTTCTAGGCTTTTTCTCAGATGCTAGGGATAAAACAAATAATCAGGAAAAATAAAATACACTACGTTTGGTAAATAAGAAAGAAATAGAACCATGAAGGTGTATAGAAAGTGTAGGGGCTTAAAATTTTTAGAAGATAAAGTGCTAAGAGACTTCTTGCCAGTAAGATGACATTTGCAAAATAATCTAACAGAGGTGAGCAAGTAAGCCATTCTGGTAATTGAGACATAATGATTCCAGGAAGAGGGAAGCCCCTCTGAGGTGGCAGCTTGCCTGGCTTGTTAAAGGAACAATAAGAAGTGCAGTGTGTCTGGAGTGAGATGAACAAGAATAAGAGTAGTAAGGAGATGAAGGAAATGAGGTTAAAGAGGTAATTAATAGACAGATCAGAAAGAGTTTTATAGATCATTATAAGGGCTTTGAATTTTGCTCTGGTTGGAATAGGGTCCCTTTGAGGGATTGAGTGAAGAACTGATTTTATCTACCTTAGCATTTTAATGGTATAACTCTGGCTATTGTGTTGGAATACAGTAAAGATGAGGAGGTCATAGATGGAAAAAGAGAAACCAAGCAGAAAAATTTGAAATAACCTAGGTAAAAGATGATGGCAGGACAGTAGCAGTAGTTACTGAGAAGTGATAATAAATAAATCTGAAGGGATTTAATGATGCATCAGATGCAGAGGAATTAAATATTTCCATATATTTCCTATTTCTTAATTAGCAGGAAAGCTGCTATTAATAAGGTTGTATAGCTAAACTCTACCAACACCAATTTTCTATCAGATTTTACTCTTACCTGTAAATATGCCATTGAAAGTCTGGGAAATTCATCTATGTTCATCAAAAACTCAGAGTCCTAATACCAGCAAAGCTGCATTGTTCAAAAAAGTAGTACTGAAGAAGTTCATTTTACACCTAGAACCTTCTTTTCCTGAGTACAGAAAATGGATGTGGAAGGAACTGGCTCAGTAATCACAACCTAGTCACTAAAAGAATGTTTGATTGTTTGGCTCTTGGGGTTGGTCAAGGAGCCATTAAGGCCAAAGTCTCAGGTGCACTCTTTGTATAAGCTTATGAGCTTTGCATGTTCTGCTTCAGAGAATCTATTTCTGATCTTATACATTCAATAACAACAACAAAATTATCTTGCTCATGAGGGTAACCAGCAAAACTGTTTGGAGAGGTCAGTTTAAATCCATCATTTCAAGAAAAACAATTCATAGTTCTTCCTTTACTTGCTAGCAATAAAAGTAAATGGCATGTCCTCACATTTAGACAACGCATTATGACTAAGAAAATAAGGAATTCAAATGCTCTGCAGAATGTTTTCTTTCATAGAAGTGCACTAAAATAGTGAAGTATACAGATAACTTATTAAAAAGTGTTTTTACAAGAAAATTTCTATTTTAAGAACTTATTAAAAGTGTAGAAAATAGCTTTCAATGGCTAATGCAAAACTGTAAACTAATCATGACTCTTACTGAATTTACTTATATTTTTCCTTTATTTCAGAACCTACAGATAGGCCACCTATACTATTAATCACAAATTTTGAAACAATTGAGGTTTTCTATCTTAATGGAAGTAAAATAGCAACCTTAAGTTCAGTCAATGGAAATGAAATTCATGCTCTGGATTTTATTTATAATGAAGATATGATTTGTTGGATTGAATCAAGAGAATCTTCAAATCAACTCAAATGCATCCAGATAACAAAAGCAGGAGGATTAACAGATGAATGGACAATCAATATTCTTCAATCCTTCCACAGTAAGTGTTTCAATTCAATATTATATGCCACCCTTTACTGATTTCATTTATAGACAAGTAGGCTGGATTCTCAAATTTCTAGCATAGCTCATGGCTGTTGGAAAACTGTATGTGCAAATACAAAGAACTCGAATTACTGTATTCACTACATGTTTTTCATGTACAAACACACATAAGCTTCTCTATTTAGGAAAGTAGTAAATTGCAGAGTTAACTGTAATTCTTTCTTTAAGGCTTTTTACAATGTCACCTAACTGGGAATTATGATTTTTTTTCCCACTGAGTGGTAATTCACAATGTGATAGTGAAGGTGGGATTTTAAAAAAGGGACTGAGTTGATAATTGTAAGGGTATTGGCTGTAATTTTAAAAAATTATTAGGTTTATGTTAATTGGGATTAACTACCTGTGTTAACTTTCTTTAAAGCAAATCAATATTTATACATCCTCTTCCAACAAAGTGACTTGTGCTTTGTGATTTACTTTGACTTTTCATGTCAGAAACTTGACAGACTACTAACTGCCCTTCTCTTCCTGCATTATTACCATAAACTGAAATCTCATTGTCTGTCTGTCTGTCTGTCTCTCTCTCTCTCTCTTTCTCTCTCTCTCTCTCTCTCACTCAGACACACACACACACACACACACACACACACACACACACACACACACACAGATGCACACATATTCTCTCTCTCCTCTCTTTATGTATGTTTGGGGAAACCATACAGATGAGAATTTTAACACACATCCATTTAATATATGATTTATAGAAAGCGCTTCTTAAAAATTCGGCTCAGATAAAAGTCTGTAGAAAAATGAAGAGAAGCCGGGCGCGGTGGCACATCCCTGTAATCCCAGCACTTTGGGAGGCTGAGGTGGGTGGATCACCTGAGATCAGGAGTTTGAGACCAGCCTGTCCAACATGGTGAAACCCCATTTCTACTAAAAATACAAAATTAGCTGGGCATATTGGTGCATGCCTGTAATTCCAGCTACTTGAGAGGGTGAGGCAGGAGAATCACATGAATCCAGAAGGTGGAGGTTGCAGTGAGCTGAGATCATGACATTGTACTCTAACCTGGGCCACAAGAGCAAAATCTCATCTAAAAAACAAACAACAGCAAAAAAAAAAAAAAAAAAAAAAAAAAAAAATGTGTACAATCAAGTTAAGCAGGGAAAAAAAAAAATACTGTGATAGAATAAATGTAATTTTCAAATGTAGAATATTTGATCTTGTTTTAATAATTAAATCTTTTCATATCCAATTAAATGGACTGGTTATTAATCCTTACATGAAGAAATAGTATTATATATTGTCTGGTCATTGTATTAGATTAAATGAATCAATGGCAAATTGTGAAAAATAGGACATACAGGTATAATTGTGTATATTTAGATGAACAAAGTGTTTAACAAGTATTTTCTGACACTTTGAAGATCTTCTTAATATATATGAAACAATTGATAATGTTATGTATTGTGAACTGGACCAAAAATTGTAATGAAAGCAGTGGATTTTTAAAGAATTCTATAGAGAAATGATCTTTCATATTAAATAATAAACAACAAATTAAAGAGTGACACAAGGCAGATAACCCTTATTATGTAATTTATTACTTATGTGATTTATTATATAGGCAATAAATAAAGATTATCTGCTTTGTAAATATTTCAGGCATTGGTTTAGGCAGCAGCTGGAAACGGAACACAAGGCCCCAGTCCTGCTACATCAGCCATTACCGCAGCTAATCCAAATGTATTTGTCCCCAGTAAATGGAATACTAAATAGTCAAATAGCTAAAATATTCACTAAGTTGCCTGGTAGAATTATTTTCTGAGCTTACTTAAGAACTTTTTCTCTATGCTTAATAATGGTAGTCATCTCTTCTTTAATATATGTTTTAAAAACAACTATTTTTTAGAATCTAAGGAAGATCAAGCATTTGCATATTGAATATTTGTAGAAAATAAGTATAATTTAGATTACATTTGATTTGTCAAGCAATTCAGCAAACCAGAAAAAATATATTTTGTTGTTCTTGTTGTTAGGGAATTCACTGAAATGCCAAATAGAATATTCATTTTGAATTAATAAAAATAAGTTCACTGGAAATATTTTAATTAGAGTAAATAATTTGTGTGAAGTTAGGTTTAAGCATCCAAATACATAGTCATGTTACAAAAAAGTAATTAAATATGTGGAAATAATTCAGTGATGGGAGTGGTGCAGGGCTGTGAGCAGGGCTGGGCGGCTCTGTCATTGCTTGTAAGCCAAGTATTTTATCAGCATGTTACAGAAGAGCTGCCATTGAATACAGTGGGCTCTGTGTTCATCACGACAATTTGTGAGGTGATAATGAAGCTTGAATATTCTTTGCATGAAAAATTACATAAAATCTTTGTCATACCATATAAGCAAAAATAATGAACTGATGGAAATCAACCTGAATACCTGTCACTATTTACTAATCCAGAGATTCTCTTTAGTTCCTCCCACCCCCATTATATTTAGGTGCTTTTCTCTTAATTTACCTGAAGAGAACATGCTTTTTTGAAAAAATATAAACATTTTATTTTTCAAAGGATTACTGTGAGAAGAAAATCAATAATTGCTGGTCAAACTGACTTGCATTTAACACTTGCATAATAATATAGTAGTAATTATTTTATTGCAATATTTTTAGAAATTACACATCTCATATCATTGGATACTCACTGCGTCTCTGTGGAGTAAGTAGGAGACATATGCCCTGCCTCTTTTATAGTAGATGGCATTTTTACTCAAAATTTAGATATATTAGGCAACAAGAATTAAGCTGGATGGCTAACAAGAATGCAGAAGTGGGACATCTAAGCCCTGTTTTTTTCTTTTACACTAGAAAAGCAAATCTACCTTAAACTATATATTTTAACTTTATTGAAAATACTGAAAGACTGCAACAGGAAAATATTTTTCTTTTGTTTTTATAGGAAAATTGAGATTCTGAGCAGTTAGATAATTGTACACAGTATAATTAGGTAGGTTTGAGTTTGGGTCAGACTTTATAGCTCTTTCTAAATACCACACTGCCCTTAGGTCTCAACTTTTTCATTTTAGCAAAGCAAAAATGATGAGGTCTACAAATATTAGTAATGTTGGCTTACAAAGACAAGTTCTCTAAATGTGAGAGAGTTATAAGAATCTTAGAAGGAAGGTGGAAAAAGTGGGTTGTAGAAGGTTATAGAATTTAAGAGGCCTACCCAATGATTCTGATGTGACCTCCTTAAAAGTCCTACATTTAACATTTTACATCATTCCTAAGCAATTTGGGGAAAGAATCAAGATGAATGATAATAATATGCTCAATAAATTATATTAGTGAACCTCAAGGGAAATGATAGAAATTAAATTTCTTATTGAATTCTTTTTTATAAAGATAACTGATATTTATTATTTAGCATTTGAGCCTGAAAGTTGCAGACTTCGGAGGAAATTTTGGAATTAAGTGTTTTCTAAGCTAAATTTTTTTTTAAAGTATTCACACAAAGCACATTTGTAGCAGTTGATTGTTTTCCAAAATTTTTCTTAGACAGTACTGTGGTAGGGACACAGATACCCAAAATAACAAAAATTATGGGATTTACAAAAGTAGTGAATTCCATCTGTTTCATTAGGACAAAGTGCATAGAGACTACTAAGATAAGAATATTTTCTGAGTTAACCTCTTATTAAGAAACATGATTCAGAAGCATATTGTCATCTCCCAGCTGGACAGTAAACACTTTCATTCTGTTTTCATGGGTGAATTCTTCAATACTCTGAAAAATTCAATGATCACTTTTAAGATTCTAACATGGATTTAATCAGCTTTTCTTGAGCCACTAATGGGTTCAACTCCAAACCGGTAGAGTATGCCAAGCTAAAAATAGATAACTGCTTATTCTTCATGGACTTAGCTTCTGAATTAACCCCATTCACAGACTTTTATCTTTTTTGTTAGCTTGTTTTAATGTCAACCTTAAATCACCTTCTATTAGAACCTCTAACCAGAGCTACTAAATTAAGTCTTTATTGGATAATTTTTTAATTCTGACAATTTAAAAAAATCTTTTGTTTTTAATTTTATTTCAAGTTTTGGGATACATGTGCAAGATATGTGGGTTTGTTACATAGGAAAATGTGTACCATGGTGATTGGCTGTACCAATCAACCCATCATCTAACTATTAAGTTCAACATTCATTATTTCTCCTGATGTTCTCCCTCCCCTACCCCACCCCCATGACAGCCCCCCAGTGTGTGTTGTTCCCCTCCCTATGTCCATGTATTCTCATCATTCAGCTCC
The DNA here is from genome assembly GCA_031835075.1 of Saguinus oedipus. NCBI lineage: Eukaryota > Metazoa > Chordata > Mammalia > Primates > Cebidae > Saguinus > Saguinus oedipus. The sequence goes on from CM063174.1 coordinate 134,770,289, forward strand.
CACTTGAAAGTGAGAACATGTGGTGTTTGGTTTTCTGTTCCCGTGTTAGTTTGCTAAGGATAATGGCTTCCAGCTCCATCCATGTCCCTGCAAAGGACATTATCTAGGTCCTTTTTATGGCTGTATAGTGTTCTATGGTATATATGTACCATTTTCTTTATACAATCTATCATTGATGGGCATTTGGGTTGATTCCATGTCTTTGCTGTTGTGAATAGTGCTGCAATGAACCTATGCATGCCTGTGTCTTTACAGTAGAATGATTTGGGTATATACCCGGTAATGGGATTGCCAGGTCAAATGGTATTTCTGGTTCTAGGTCTCTGAAGAGTAACTGCCCTGTCTTTCCTAACAGTTGAGCTAATTTACATTCCCACACATGTGTAGAAGCATTCTTTTATCTCTTGGCAGCCTCGCCAGCATCTGTTGTTTTTTGACTTTTGATAATCACTGTTCTGACTGGCATGATATGGTATCTCATCATGGTTTTTATTTGCATTTCTTTAATTAGTGACCTTGAGCTTTTTTCCATACGTTTGTTTGCCATATAAATGTTATCTTTTGAGGTGTCTGTTCATGTCCTTTGCCCACTTTTTAATGTGTGTGTGTGTGTGTGTGTGTGTGTGTGTGTGTGTGTGTGTGTGTGTATCAGTTTGTTTAAGTTCCTTGTAAATTCTGGATATTGGACCTTTGTCAGATAGATAGATTGCAAAAATTTCCTTCCATTTTGTAGGAGTTCTATTTACTCTAATGATAGTTTCTTTTGCTGTGCAGCAGCTCTTTGGTTTAATTAGATCCTATGCCAATTTTTATTTTTGTTGCAATTGTTTTCTGCGATTTAGTCATGAAATCTTTGCTGGTGCCTATGTCCTGAGTGGTATTGTCTCGATTTTCTTCTAGGGTTTTCATAGTTTTGAGTTTTATGTTTAAATCTTTAATCCATCCTGAGTTAATTTTTTATAAGATTTAAGGAAGGAATTCAGTTTCAGTTTTCTGCATATGGCTAGCCAGTTCTCCCAGCACCATTTATTAAATAGAGAATCCTTTCCCCATTGCTTGTTTCTATCAGTTTTGTCAAAGATCAGATGGTTGGTTGTAGATGTGCAGTCTTATTTCTGAGTTTTCTATTATGTTTCACTGGTCTGTGTCTGTTTTTGTACTGGTACCATGTACCAATTTGGTTACCGTACTCTTGTAGCACAGTTTAAAGTTGGGTAGTATGATGCCTTCAACTTCCTTCTTTTTTTCCTTAGGATTGATTTAGTTACACAAGCCTCTTTTTTTTTTAATTCCATATAAATTTTAAAATAGTTTTTTTTTTTTTTTACTCTAATTCTGTGAAGAATGTCAATGGTAGTTTAATGGGAATAGCATGGAATCTATGATCTGCTTTGGGCAGTATGGCCACTTTCATGATATTGATTCTTCCTATCCATGTGCAAAAAAATGTTTTTCTATGTGTTGATGTCCTTTCTTTATTTCTTTGATCAGTGGTTAGCAGTTCTCCTTGAAGAGATCCTTCACTTCCCTTGTCAGCTGTATTCCTAGGTGTTTTTTTCTTTTTGTTGCAGTTATGAATGGGAGTTGATTCATGATTTGTCTGTCTGCTTGCATATTGTTGGTGTATAGGAATGCTAGTGATTTTTGCACATTGATTTTGTATCCGGAAACTTTGCTGGAGTTGCTTACCAGTGTTAGAAGCTTTTGGGCTGAGATGATGTGGTTTTCTAGAAATAGGATCATGGCATCTGCAAACAAAGACTTCCTCTCCTCCTGTTTGAATCCTCTTTTCTTCTTTCTTTTGCCTCATTGTGCTGGCCAGAACTTCCAATACTAATTTGAATAGAAGTGGAGAGAAAGGGCATCCTTCTTTTGTGCCAGTTTTCAAGGGGAATGCTTCCATCTTTTGTGCATTCAGTATGATACTGGCGGGGGGTTTGTCATATGTGCCTCTTATTATTTTGAGGTATGTTCCTTCAATATCTAGTTTATTGAGAGTTTTTAATGTGAATGAATGTTGAATTTTATCAAAGGCATCTTCTGCATCTATTGAAACAATCATATGTTTTTTGCCATTAGTTCTGTTTATGTTAAGAATTATGTTCATTGATTTACATATGTAGAACCAGCCTTACATTCCAGGGATGAAGTCAACTTGACCCTGGCAGGTAAGTTTTGGATGTCTGATGGATTTGGTTTGCCAGTATTTTTACTGAGGATTTTTGCATTGATGTTCATTGGGGATATTGACCTAAAGGTTTCTTTTTCTGTTATAGCTTTGTCAGATTTTGGTATCTAAATAATGCTGGCCTCATAAATGAGTTAGCAAGGAGTCTCTCCTTTTCAGTTGCTTGCAATAGTTTCAGAAAAAATGACAACAGCTCCTTTTTGCACCTCTGGTAGAATTCAGCTGTAAATCCATCTGGTCTTGAGGGTGTTGTTGTTGTTGTTGTTGTTGTTGTTGTTGTTGGTAGGCTATTTATTACTGTCTCAATTTCAGAACTCATTATTCAGGAATTCAACTGTTCAACTTCTTTCTGTTTGTGTCCTGGGAGGGTGTTTGTGTCCAGGAATTTATCCATGTCTTCTAGATTTTCTAGTTTATTTGTACAGAGGAGTTTATAGTATTCTCTGATGTTTGTTTATACTTCTGTAAGATCAGCAGTCATATCCCCTTTATCATTTTGTTTTGTGTCTATATGAATATTCTCTAGTCTTCTTTATTAGTCTAGTTTGCTGTCCATATATTTTATTGAGTTTTACCCCCAAGGGTTTTTCATGTACATTTCCTTCAGTTCGACTCTGATCTTGGTTATTTCTTGTCTTTTGCCAGCTTTTGGGTTGGTTTGCTCTTGGTTCTCTAGCTCTTCTAATTGTGATGTTAGGATGTCCATTTGAGATCTTTCTAGCTTTTTGATGTGGGCACTTTGTGCTATAAATTTTCCTCTTAACACTGCTTTAGCTGCATCCCAGAGATACTAATATGATGTTTCTTTGTGCTCACTGGTTTCAAATAACTTCTTGATTTTTGCCTTCATTTCATTATTTACCCAGGAGCCATTCAGAGCAGGTTGTTCAATTTCTATGTAGCTGTGTGGTTTTTAGTGAGTTTTTTAATCTCGCATTTAAATTTGATTGTGCTATGGGCTGAGAAACAGTTTGTAATGATTTCCGTTATTTTGCATTTGCTGAGGAGTGTTTTACTTCCAATTATATGATCAATTTTAGAATAAGTGCCATGTGGCTCTGAGAAGAATGTATATTCTGTTGTATTGAGTTGGAGAGTTCTGTAGATATCTTATCAAGTCCACTTGATCCAGGGCTGAGTTCAAGTCTTTAATATCTTTGTTAATTTTTTTAATCTCTATGATCTAATATTGACAGTAGGGTGTTGAAATATCCCACTATCATTGTATGGCTGTCTAAGTCTCTTTGTAGACATCTAAGAACTTGTTTTATGAAACTGGGTGCTCCTGTATTGGATGCATATATATTTTGGATAGTTAGCTCTTCTTGTTGAGTTGAACACTTTACCATTATCTAATGCTTTTCTTTGTTTTTATTTTGTTTTGTTTTTGATATTTGTTGACTTAAAGTCTGTTTTCTCAGTAACAAGGATTGCAACCCTTGCTTTCTTCTGCTTTCCTTTTGCTTGGTAAATTGTGATGTTTTCATGTTGTGTTTTTCAGCTCCTTCAAGTCATTTATGTTCCTTTGTAAACTGGTTATTCTGGTTAACAGCCCCTGTAATGTTTTATCATGGTTCTTATCTTCTTTGCATTGGTTTAAAATATATTCCTTTAGCTCACTGGAGTTGGTTATTACATAACTTCTGAAGCCTAATTCTGTCAGGTCATTCATGTTGGCCTCAGCTTAGTTCAGTATTCTTGCTGGAGAGGTGTTGTGATTATTTGGAAAAGAAGAGGCATTCTTTCTCTTTGAGTTTTCAGTATTTTTGCATTGATTCTTTCTCATCTTGGTGGATTTTTCTACTGTCGATCTTTTGAGGCTGCTGATGGGGTTTTTGTGGGATCTTTTTTGTTGATGTTATTTTTGCTTTCTGTTTGTTTTACTTTTAGCAATCAGGCCCCTCTTCTGTGGGGCTGCTGGGATTTACTGGGGTACCACTGCAGACCCAATTCACCTGGGTCCCTCCTGCACCTGGAGATATTATCCATGGAGGCTGCAGAACAGCAAAGATGGCTTTCTGTTCCTTCTTCTGGAGCTCTATCCCAGAGGGGCACTGAGCTGATGCTGGCCAGAATGCTCTTGGTATGAGGTGTCTTGAGACCCTTGTTGGGAGGTCTCACCCAGTCAGGCTGCATGTGATCAGAAGCCTGTGTAATAAAGCAGTCTGGCTGTCCCTTAATTGAGAAGATTTGGCTACACTGGGGAGAATCTCCCTTATCTGGACTGCCAGCAAGCAGGAAAGACTAGGTCCACAAACTCAAGACCACAGCCATCCCTCCCCACAGGGTGTCCTTCCCAGGAATATTAGAGTTCTATCCATAAACCCTTGGCTAGAGTTACAGCACTTCCTGCAGGGAGGCCCTGTCCAATGAGAAAGGATGGATCTGGTCCTACCTAAAGAAGTAATCTTGCCACAATCAGTCACAGCTCCTGTGCTTCGCTATGGGGAATTCCTCTGTCTAAACTGCCCAATCTCCCCAACACCAGCAGGTGAGAATGGCTGACGAGAGCCTCAGTGATGGTGGCTGCCTTTCCCCACGGGAACTCAGTTGCCGTAGGGAATGTCTAGCCTGCCGCTGCTGTCCTCGACCCAATTGGATTGCACAGCTCTGAGTTTGGGACCCAAGGCCCTGGTGGGGTGGGCTGACAAGGGGATCTGTTGATCCACAGCATGCACAGATCTGAGGAATGAGTGTGGTTTCCTGGGCAGAGTAGTACAATTACTTGCCACTTCCCTTATCTGGGTGTGAGAGTTCCCCTTATCCTGTGTGGCCCTTGGGTCTTTGCACCACCCTACTTTTTTTCACTCTGCATGGGTCACACCAACTGCCTAGTCAGACCCAGTGAGAGAACCTGAAAACCTCAGTTGATGGAGCAGGATTCACTTACTGTTTTTGTTCTTCTTGGTGGGAGCTACTGGACCTGCTTCTAATCAGCCATCTTGGCTCCTCTCTCCTCTCTTTTTTATTTTAGATTTGGGGGTATATGTGCAGGTTTATTATTTGAGTGTATTGTGTGATGCTACCCAATAGGTTGTTTTTCAGCCTTGCCCCCTTACCCCTTCCCTCCTTTTGGTGTTGCCAATATCTGCTGTTGCCATACTTACGTCTCTGTGTACCCATTGTTTAGTTCCCACTTATAAGTGAGAATATGTGGTGTTTGGTTTTCTGTTTTTGAAGTAACTCATTTAGGATAATGGCCTCCAGCTGCATACATGTTGCTGCCAAGGACATGATTTCAAACTTGTATGGCTGCATAATATTCTATTGGGTATACATACCATGTTTTTTTTTTTAATCCAATCCACAACTGATGGGCACCGAGGTTGATTCTATGTCTTTGTGGTTGTGAATAGTGCTGTGATATATGTACTTATACATGTATCTTTTTGGTGGAATAATTTGTTTTTCTTTGTGTATAAACCTAGTAATGGGTTGAATAATAATTCTATCTTTAGTTCTTTGAGAAATATCAAAATTGGTTTTTGCAGTGGCTGAACTAATTTACAGTCCCATCAATAGTGTGTGAGTGTTTTCTTTTCTTCTGAAATCTCACCAACATCTGTCATTTTGACTTTTTAACAGTAACTATTCTGATTGGTATGAGGTGGTATCTCATTGCAGTTTTGAATTGCACTTCTCTGATAATTACTGCTGTTGAGTTTTTTGTTTGTTTGTTTTCAGGCCACTTGTATATCTTCTTTTGAAATGTCTGTTCATGTCCTTTGTCTACTTTTTAATGGATTTTTTTTTAAGTTCCTTAAAGATTTTGGATATTAGTCTTTTGTCAGATGCATAGTTTGAAAATATCTTCTCTCACTCTGCAAGTTATCTGTTTCCTTTGTTTATAGTTTCTTTTGCTGGTCAGAAGCTCTAGTTTAATTAGGTTTAATTGTTAATTTTTGTTTTTGTTGCATTTGTTTTAGAGGACTTGGTCATAAATTATTTGCCTAGGTCAATGTGCTGAAGAGTATTTCCTATGTTTTCTTCTGGGATTTTTAGTTTGAGGTCTTATGTTTAAGTTTTTAATCCCTCTTGAGTTAAGTTTTGTAAATGGTGAGAGGTAGAGGTCAAATTTAATTTTTCCGTATAGGGTTAGCTGGTTTTCTCAGCACAATTTATTGAATAGAGCTGATACTTTCCTTCTGTCTTCTATCAAGCTTACCTTTTCCCCTTGAGTTAGCAACTGTCTAATAATTCCACAATATTTGGAACAACATGCATTGAACATTTATATTGTGCACTAGGAATTCTACATATGTACTTCATTACCATCACACACAATTATAACACATGTAAACTATATATAATTGTCAGTTTATAGATGAGAAAATGAACCTGAAAAACTAGGAGCAAGAAAGTGGAGGGAGGTGCCATGCATTTTTAAATCACCAGATCTTGAGAGAACTCACTCACTCTTCTGAGGAAAGCACCAAGCTATGAGGGATCTACCCCCATGACTCAAACACCTCCCACTAGGATCTACCTCCAACATTGGAGATTACAATTTAACATGAGATTCAGTAGGCACATGTATTCAAACTTTATCATTCCTATCCTGTCCCTCAAATCTCATGTTCTTCTCACATTGCAAAATAAAATTATGCCTTTCCAACAGTTCCCCAAAGTCTGACCTCATTTGAGTATCAAATCAATTAAAAGTCTCAAGTCTGAAGTCTCATCTGAGACAAGGCAAGTACCTTTCATCTATAAGGCTTTAAAATCAAACAAGTTATTTATTCCCAAGATACAATGGAGGTATATGCTTTGTACCTGTAATGAAATCAGAATGAGTAAACATTCCCATTCCATAAAAGAGAAACTGACTAAAAGAAAGGGGCTACAGGCACCATGCAAGTTTGAAATCCAACAGGGAAATTAGTAAATATTAAAGCTCCACAATAATCTTCTTTGACTCGATGTCTTATACCTGGGGCACACCAGTACAAAGGGTAGCCTCCCAAGGCCTTGCACAGCTCGACCTCTTCAGATTTGCAGGGTAAATTCCTTGTGACTGCTCTCACAGGTTGAGTGCCTGTGGCTCTTTCAGGCATAGGGTGAAAGCTGCCAGCAGCTCTATCATTCTGGGGTCTGAAGGATAATGGCCTCCATCCCACAGCTTCACTAGGCAATGCCCAAGCAGGAACTCTAAGTAGAGGCTCCAACCCCACATTTCCCTTCTGAACTTCGCTAGTTGAAGTTCTCTGTGTGGACTGCATTTCTGTATCAGGCTTCTGCATGGGCAACCACGCTTTCCCATATATCCTCTGAAATCTAAGCAGACTGCCAAGCCTTCACTATGCTTATACTCTGTGCATGTGTGGGCATAACACCACATGGAAGCTGCCAAGGTTTATGACTTTCATTCTCCAAAGTGGAAGTTCGAGCTGTATCTGGGCCATTTGAGCCCAGGCTGGTGCTGTAGTGGCCAGGACGTAAGAAGCAGTGCTCTGAGGCTGTGCATGGCAGCAGAGCCCTGCTTCTGGCCCCTGAAACCATTCTTCCCTCCTATGCTTCTAGGCCTGTGATGAAGGGGGCCACCACGAGAGTCTATGAAATGCCTTTGAGACATTTTTTGCCTTATCTTGGCTGTTAGCACTTGGCTTCTTTTTAGTTATGCAAATATCTCTACCAAGTAGTTGCTCAGCAACCTGCTCAAATTTCTCTCTAGAAAAAGCTTTTTCTTTCTCTGTCACATGGCCAAACTGCAAGCTTTCCAAACTTTTATACTCTGCTTCCTGTTTAAATATAAATTCCAACTTTAAGTCATTTCTTTTCTCCCACATCTGAGTGTTTGTTGTCAGAAGCAACCAGGAAATATCTTGAATGTTTTGCTGCTTAGAAATTTATTACACCAAATACACTAGGTCATCACTCTCAAGCTCAAACTTCCACAGATCTATAGGGCCTGAATAGAATGCAGCCAGCTTCTTTGCTAAGGCATAACACATGTGACCTTTGGTTTAGTTCCTAGTCAGTTAATTTTAGTTTGAGACTTCCTCACTTTGAACTTCACTTTCCATATTAGTGTCAGCATTTGCTCACAACCATATACCCAGTCTCTAGGAAATTTCAAGCCATCCCTCATACTCTTTTCTTCTTCTGAGCCCTCTATACTCTTACAGAATCTTCCTGTTACCCAGTTGCAAAGACACTTTACATTTTCTTGTATCTTTATAGCAAGACCCCACTCCTTTGTACAAATTTTCTGTATTAGGCTGGGCTTGCATTGCTACAAAAAAATACCGAAGATTCAGTAATGTATGAAGAAAAGAGGTTTAATTTGCTCATGGTTCTGCAGGCCGTACAGAAAGCATGATGCCAGCATTTGCTTCTGTGGAAGCCTCAGGAAGCTTACAATCATGGCCATAGGTCAAGGAAAAGCAGGTGTCTCATATGGTAAAGCTGGAGCAAGAGAACGGGGAGAGGTGCCACACACTTTTAAATAATCAGATCTCAAGAGAACTGACTCATTATTGTGAGGACAGCACCAAGCCATGAGGAATCTACCCCTATGACCCAAACATCTCCCACCAGGCCCCACTTCCAACACTAAGAATTACAATTTAACATGAGATTTGGTGGAGATATATATTCAAACTATATAAGCTGTATATCAAATTTTAGCTAAGTATCTCTCTGTTTTTAGAATAAATTTAGCATAAACGAAGAAGAATGGTTGAGGGACCATGCCAGATCCTGACCATAGATAATCAGAAAACTTGTCTGCATCATAACTAAGATATGATCTGTATGTGGATAAAGCTCAAGGACTAATTTCAGTGTTTCTTGACACTGGGTCTGCTTAGTGACTACTGGCTATTATTCGGGCTTGGTCTCAGATTTGCCAGTATATGCACCTATAAATTTGTTTTGGGGCCCAACCCCAATGAACATATGAACAGCTTAACGCAAATCTTTTTTTTGAGTCTCCCCTGCCTTCCTACCCATACCAATGCAGTTATAATTAAACAGGATTAGAGCCAAGGCATTTAAAATAGGGGTCACTTAATTTTAATACAGGGATCAATCAAAATGGTGCAGACTTTTAACTCTTTATTTCACTTAGTCTGAGTAGACATTTTCCAGTGAAGGAAGCTCTGCTATTTTAGATATAGGTCTTTGGTGTGTAAAATGCTGTATGCATTAGGAGATACATTTTCCATCCCAATACTATATATTTGATTATTATTAAAATTGATGCCTTTTAGAGTAACAGTTAAGGGACAGGGTGGATGTCTGTGGTATCTCTCAACCATTGAGAAACTCTGTCAGCTACTTCAAACCTAGAAATTTATGCTTTTTGTTCTTCACTAGAGATAAACTATGTTAAATAACTTATTAGTTCTGGTTCCATTATTCTGTTAGAAAAAGTTTAAGAGTTGATCACTTCCTAGCTGAGGAGAATTGAAATCATGATAATGACCATCCTTAATCTTGTAAATTAAAGAGATTTTGTAAAAAGGAATACATTCAGTCTTCAGCATCCTTGTGTTCTACATCCTCAAATAAAACAACCATGGATTAAGCCAACCATGTATCAAAAATATGTAGGAAAAAGGCAGTAAAAAATTAGTGCAAGTAAAAACCAATATAGTACAGTAACTATTTACATAGTATTTACTTCGTGTTTGGTATTATAAGTAATGTAGAGATGACTTAAAATATACAGGAGGATGTGCACAGGTTATATGTAAACACAGCAGGTCCTCCAATAATGTGGTATCATTCAACATTGCTTCGTTATCATGTTGATGAGAAAAATAAATTGAATCCAGGATGAGACCACTGTGTGTGGAGTTTGTACATTCTCTCATGTCTGTGTGAGTTTTCACCATGGACTCTGGTTTCTTCCCATGTCCCAGAGCTGTGTCATTAATTAAGAGGTGTGTCTAAATGGTCCAAACGTGCCTGTGGGTGTGTGTGTGTGTGAGTATACTTAGTGAGGAAATGGTGGCCTATCCAGGGCTGGTTCCTGACTGATGACCTGAGCTACTGAGATAGGTTCTTGCTGCCACCAGAACCTGAATAATTATCTTACTTTGATAAATAAATACCCTACTTGTTTTTACTAATCTTTATTAAATATATGTATAGCTCATATTTATTTCAGTGTTTAACATTAGAAGTGTTTTGGCTGGGAATGGTGGCTCATGCCTGTAAATCCAGCACTGTGGGAGGCAAGGCAAGAAAATCACATCAGCCCAGGGATTCAAAACCAGACTGGGCAACTTAGCAAAACCTCATCTCTCTACACACACACACACACACACACACACACACACACACACACACACAAATAATAAATAAATAAATTAGCTGAGCATGATGATGTCAACTGTAGTCTTAGCTGCTCAGGAGGCTGAGGTGGGAGGACTACTGGAGTAGGGAAAGTTGAGGCTGCAGTAAGCCATGATTGCACCACTGCATTCCGGGTTAAAAGAGTAAGATTATTTCAAAAAGCAAAAAGAAAAATGTCTTTTGGGTCTGTATTTAGAAGTTTGGTAATGTTTTTGTGACCAGAAATATGCTGTAGGAACTTAACTCTTGTTTATCCCAGTTAGCCTATGGTAAAAATGCTTTCATTATACATCAATATTTGGCTTAAAGTTGTAATTTCCAAGGGCCAATCAATGGCATTAAGTGATGACTTCGTGAACTACACCATTTTATATAAGAGACTTGACCTTCATCAGAGTTTGGTATTTTGGGTTTGGGGTAGGTCTTAGAATCAATTCCTTGAGTATACATAGATAACTATGCTATGTTTTCTTTTTGGCCTGCATCACCTACATCCTCCCCACCAAAAGTGGGTTATTGCTGTTTTGTTTTGTTTTTGCTGTTTAGAATCCAGACTTTTTGATCACTATATCTTGGGGAAAAGTAAATTTTACACAAGAATGTTGGCTGCAGTAAGTGATTTTATATTATTCCCTAAGAAACTCTGTGAAGAATCTTAAGTACTTCTTCAATGAGGATATAACAACTCTTTATTCCCAGAGATACTTTACTTTTGTAATTAATTGCCATTTTATAAGCAAATACATGTTTTATTAAACTCTTTATATTTCTTAAAAGCGTCTCGTCTTCTATTTAGCACATTTCTATAGAAACTTAAAAATGGCTTTTTTTTTTGAGTCATAGTCCTGTGTTTGTGTGCATGTGGGTGTGAAGATAATTAATACAATGCATTCCTGGCAGAAACTGGATATTTTTAGTGAGGAGATCAGGCCATTCAAGAGAGTCAAGAGAGGACAGTTACAATTAGCAAAGATGTTGATCTGAGACCACATTTACAGATAATTTTCAGAATTCCCTTCCTAATAACATATGCATAATGTTGCAGGTTTTAGCATTAAATTATTTAATTTTTACATTAACATTAGATGACTTCATTTTGAAGTAACTCATTATGATTTATGGTCTGTACATAGCCATAAAAAGCCTTCCTGAATGCTTAGATTTTTTAAAAAAAGCAAAAATGTGCCAGGCACGGTGGCTTATGACTGTGATCTTATAGCACTTTGGGAGGCTGAAGTGAGCAGATCACCTAAGGTCAGGTAATCGAGAACAGCCTGGCCAACATGGTGAAACCCCATCTCTACTAAAAATACAAAACTTAGCTGAGTGTAGTGGCAGGTGCCTGTAATCCCAGATACTCAGGAGGCTGAGGCAGGAGACTCACGAGATTGCACCAACGCCTTCTAGCCTGGGTGACAGAGCGAGACTCCCTCTCAAAAAATAAGTAAATAAATAAATAAACATTTAAAAAGGACAAATGAAAAAACTAAAACCTCTTAGCACTCTGCTGTGCTATAAATTTGTCTTTATTGTTGGTTCAGCTGTTAGGCTGCAAAGACTATTCCTATTTTTATTGTCATTTGTCAACAAGTTTGAAACTTGCCAAAACAGAAATTAGAGATGCACTAGGCTTCTATTGCCTGTGTTTATTTATTCTTTGCATTTGCTAAAAGATATTTTACACTAGACGCAAACATACTCCTTTGCAAATTGTGCTTGATGCCATATCGAACTTTTAAATCATGATTCTCAAAGTTAGTATTTTTTGTCTGGAATTACATGTTTGCTTGTTTCGTTAATGGATTTTAATACTTTAAGTAGGAATTTCTTGATGATACCATCCCTGTGCCGTATATCTGGTACAACATGAAATTTATGCGATTTATTTTCTCTCTCAATCATTGGAGGGTATGATGCCTAAATAAATCATGAAATATATTTGAAACCCATAAGTTTTAATCACTGAAACTGATGTTTCTGATGATAGATTTTGTCTTTATGAAAGGAAAAAGGAAGTAGAGATAGACAGAAAAGAGAACAGAGAAAAAGAGAGAAATTATTACTTTTGTGGCAAGTAGCCTAATAAGATAATTTCTGATGTAATGCTTATTTGACATATTTTTTTCTAAGTATTAATATTGTCATTTTAAATTTTTATTTTGGACTTTCCTAATGGATTTTTGTCAAGTAACATGGGCATTTTTTTTTTCTTCTGTTTCCTGACCTCCACAAGTTTTTAATCTTGAAGTGATGTTTACAAGATTTGGGGATGTTGGGAACTTATTAAAACTAAAGACAGTTAGCAATAGGAACCTAACTAAGCAAGGTCATAAAACTGGCAGGCAGCATTTCAGTTTTTGATTAAAATTATTTTCTTTTTTGTTCGGGCTGTAACAATTTGTGACTTAAACATTTATTTTAACATTGGGCTTTGTATTTCCGCTACCACAGTATTTGGGAGTGAATTGATATGGTTCTAATTCTGTCATTAACTACGTGACTTCCCATAACTCACTTTAAAACAAAACACTTATTCACATAATTGCTATAATCTCAGATCTAAACATACTTTCCCCTTCGGTTCCCTTCTGCTTGCTTTCCTTATAATATATGGTGTACCTCCCTCTGTCGGTGTCTGTGTCTGTGTGTTTGAGGGCAATATTTGTCTCTTCCCTTACATTCTCCTTTTCCTTTTTCTTCCTCTTAACCACTTACAATAGATGCACCTTCATCATTTTATACTGCCATTTCCTTATGTTCCATGGGATACCATTTCGGAAAGACATTCTTGGAAGAATGATTTCATGGGCAAATGAGTTTGTGAAATTTTTTTTTTTATGTTATATAATCTTATTGCAGATTATGATGCTATTAGCATGTTGAAAATTGTGAGAATTCCCTCCATAAAATACCTGTTTAACATTGTTTACCTGTTGTATCAATCTGTTCTTATGTTGTTAATAAAAACATACCCAAGACTGGGTAATTTATAAAGGAAAGAGATTTAGTTGACTCACAGCTGAGCATGCTGGGGAGGCCTCTGGAAACCTGCAATCACAGCAGAAGGGGAAGCAAACACATTCTTCTTCACATGGCAGCAGCAAGGAGAAGTGCCCAGCAGAACAGTGAAAAGCCTGATGGCTTTATAAAACCATCAGATCTCAGGAGAACTCACTCACTCTCATGAGAACAGCATGAGGCTAAATGCTCCCGTGATTCAACTACTTCCCACCAGGTCCCTCCCATGACAGGTCCCTCCCATGACAGGTGGGGATAAATCTCACCCAATTCAAGGTGAGATTTGGGTGGGGATACAGAGCCAAACAATATCAGCTCTAGATTTTCTTATTTTATTTGAGTACTGAACACTTTATTGATATTGTAGTGCTTTCTGTGAATGTGTTTCTGTGTAGGCTTGTTTCAAAGGATGTGATATGAATGTGTGTATCTAATACATATTAGTATACTAAATATTTGGTGTTTTATGTTATTATTTTGAGAATATTGTTTTAAAGGTCTCAGGGAGAAAGCCTTCAGATTGGATTCTCCCATCCCTTTTTAATAATTTACTGCATCTGTGGCTAAACCTATAAGGGCTGCATGTGAAAGGAGATATAAAACCTTAATCTAGCTTTTGTGAATGTGGTGGGGAGACTTCTCTAAGCCCGTGGCAAAGTGGTCCAATGGCCTGTTGCAGTCCATGCATGTCTTTTGATGCTAAAAGATGACCACAGTCATTGGCACTGCAAATGCTGCAACAGTCTCATCAAGGTGAATGGGTGGCCCCAGAGATGACTGAGCCACATATGCTCCAACACAAGCTGCTGGAACATGTTCTGCTTCTGGGCCAGAAGCAGTTTGTGGGTATGGATATCATGTCCATATGAAGGATGATGGTCATGAGGTGCAGTTTTATGTTGTCCATCAGTCCATCTCCAAATCGCTGGTGTCCCATTCCAGAAATACATGGATAAAGCTTTCAAGAAGATAAAAGACATTCTCAGTCAATATGACCAGATACTACTGACAGCTGATCCTTGTCTCAGTGAATTCAAAAGATTTATAGGGTCTAGCACTTGTGCTACTGGAAAACCTATCAATAAGACTGTCACAAGGATTAGGTTTCACCTTTATAATAAATAATAATCATGGTATTTTTAAGGTTTTTAAAAAAGAGAACCTCAACTTAACAATAGTTTTTTTAGCTGTTTCTTGCCAGGGACCCTCCTTTTAGAGGGTTAGAAGATCGGAGGTTGTGGTGAGCCGAGATCGTGCCATTGCACTCCAGTCTGCGTAACAACAGTGAAATTCCGTCTCAAAAAAAAAAAAAAAAGATCTAAATACCATATGCCCTGAGGTTACAGTGACAAAACCAGAGACTGTATCAGAATTGGAGCTTAGAGACACTAAATACGAAATAAAGATTTGGACATATATGAAATTCATTCCAGGAAAGGGCCTAACCTAAAAGATAATTTGTGGTTAAGCATTGGGTATACTCTAGAACCAACTTAGATATATAGCTGATATCAAGTAACTTTCAATTTAATTGTATTTAACAAATTTCCCATTCATTATATAAGGTATGGTGACAGCACCTCTTGATGATGAAAGTGCAATGTCAAATAATAAACTGGTGATATAGATGATGAAGGATTTTAAAAATATTTCTGAAATGTCGGTTTAGGTTTAAAATATGTATGTTTTGTTGGGAACATATTCACAGGTATTCCAGTTGTCAAAGGAGGATTTTGTAGTGCAGCCCTGCTGATTTCCTGAGGAATTCGTAACACTCAGTAGTGGAACGCAACCTCAGGCTATGCAATTCCCTTTGCTTTGATTCTGCTCTTCAAAACTCTTTCAGATTTTGTTTCTCAGGTACCATAATACTAGGAAGGAACTTGTTAGGGTAGTTGCTGTTGGTTAACGGTGTCACTGAAATATCCAATCAGTAGTGGTAAATTAACAAATTGACATTCTGTTTGATATATTAGTCACTTGAGAGTCTGATAAGCATGAAATAATACCTCAAAACCTGATAATCCTTTGGTGAACAACACAGAGAATTCCTCAAATTGCAAATCTAATCATTAGGTTTTGAATCTGTGGTTACAAAACTTAGGTACAAAGCTTTTAGTCTTCGCTTAAAATATTTTGTAAGCCTCTATCATCTTAATGAGAATACTTGATAAAGTTACAGAAAGTCTCCAGGCAACTTTTATTATTTTAATGAGAAGATTAACCTACACATTTTTTATCTTCCTTTTTAAAGGTGTTATTTAAGAAAAATATATCTATATATATATTAAATATAATTATTGAATTCACTTTTTCTCATAAAAGCAAGCCGTTATATTTCTAGAACTGAATGGTAGAGAAAGCCCTATATACTACTGTCCAACTATAAATTTAATTTTCTAACCTTTAAACAAACATTTTAAAACATGCTCCCCAAATGTGCTAGAAAATGTTAGCTGTTAATCTTAGATGTTTCACACACACAAAAATATTTCCATAACCAAAGAAACTTCTATTTTAAATTTTTATGTTGTTGGTAAATAACCATTTGCTTACTGAAATCAACAATAACAGCAACAAAGAAACCTTTGTAGAATTCCTTTGTGAATTCCTTGATAGAATATTTCAGCTTATATGAACCAGTGACATTATCATATGAAATACCTCACTTGGCCTTAAAACTTAGTTTGGTATTTTACATTGTTTGAAAATATATGGGTAATTTGTTTGGAGTTATGAGAGGTAGATAAAATAAAAATTATTATGAAGTCTCTAAATTTTCTTTATAGAATACTCATTGTGTCTGAGAGAATAATTTTTCCAACATCAATATATCGGTCTGGGTTGTGTTTAGGGAACAGAAACCTCACTACTGAAATCAGGGAGTGCTTTAATATAGCAGGTTTTGTAAACTACTAAGTGAGATAAAGGAGAGAACTCCAGAATGTGCCTTGGGAAGTGACACCCAGAACAATGTAAAATTTAGGAACTCCTGTTTCTGAGGCCTTTACCAGAATTGTGCTGAAATCAAGAACCCACTACTACTGCTTCAGTTGCCTCTGAATACTCCGGAAAGTTGAAATTGTATAACTACAGCTGCAATCCAGGAATTAGAAAGGCTTGTGATGAAGCCATGTCATTATTGTTGTGACACATACTACTTCTCATCACCCAGGAAGCTGCATGATGGACTCTGAAACTCAACTCCAGTTAAATGTCTTATTACCAACAATCATGCTTGCCAGTTGAAAAAGTTAAAATTGGCAGGAAGATTGCCTTACTCGCACTTCTGCTTGTAAATTTTCAAATGCACTTTGATTAGCATGCAGAACGTAAGTTTCAAGTTTGTGTGGAAAAGATAGTTCTATGCTTTCCCAATTACTTCAGATGGACAGTGGATAGAATTAGGTTGGAATAGCCAATCCAGGGTGCCCACTACAATTGTTTTTGGTTTCCTTTGTCTAAGAAATGGTATCAGTTCTTTCTTAATAGAAATCCCTTACCCTAGGTTCTTATGAGGACAGTAAAATCAGAATAGGAAATGGTTATTTCTATGTTTTGTCCTCTTTTGGGAAACTTAAAAATAGTTTTCTTGATGATCTGGCTTCCTGGTTGGTGTGTGTGTGTAAATAGTTCACTTCTTCACATTGTTTTTATTCACAGTTATGTCACAGTACGGCTTTGATAATTTCATATCTTTCCTTGGCATATCAATTCACTTAAAGAAAAGACACCCATATTTTCTCCAGGGTGCCTCATTAGGCCCAGTCTATTGTTTTCTCCTCTAAAGTGATTTCAGAAACTCTTCAAATATTTCATCTTCTTTCATGGCTATCAAAGAAAGGGTCACATCTGGCAGGAAGAAAGATGGCATCATTGAATTCTACTGACATACAAATGCAGGTTTTTAAAATAAATGATCTTTTTCTTGTTTGTCTTTTGTTATCTCAAAAGGAGATATTTAGTTGTCTCCAAATTTCTGAACAGAAACTACTTCCAGTTAAATTTTTTAAAAAGACATTTATAAAAGAAGGCTTTTCTTTAGCCTTTTCTCTGTATCAGATATAAGTTTTACTCTGTCTTACAGCTTTGAGTATTTGATTTGCAAGAAGAATATACAATTGAGTAAATTAGAACTATCCTAGTTCTCGCCACAAAGATTTTGGACTAAAAGGAGTGTATTAAGTTTGCAATTACTCATGCAAAATGCTATGGGGAATTATATCATGTACTTACATAAGTTGTGAAAAGAATTTGTTGATAAAATACAGATAATAGAGGCCAAATTAGTTTAATGTATAATTATGCAAATAATCCTCTGAATGTTCTACCCCAATCTATGTGGTTAGTGCAAGCTTCTATTTTGGGACTCTCATTGTTATCCATCCTATGTCCATGGGATGATAGTCACACAGAATTACATGGAGAGTCAAGGTAATTATTCTGATAACTCAAGTTCAATCATCTCAAGTTTTTTCCTCTTAAATTGCACAGGTAATCAATTCTTTTCTTTTTTTGAAGTCATATTAAATGTGACACTTAATTTTAATCATCATATAAAGTTAAACAGAAATGGAAGGTTATTCTAATCAGATATATAACAAACATCTAACTTTATTAGAGCTTATTGTTGGAACTTTTACAGGAAACACTACTTTAAGTTTAATAATATTGATATTTTGTCTTGGTCAGAGATCAAGTGATATTACCATACCATACCCAGTGTTTTAAAAATAAGTATTTTTCAATCTAAGATTATAACTAAGATAGGCATTGAACTATTATGTAATGTTTATGCTTTATTTACATCTCTTAAATTCTTTTTTTTTTTTTTTTTTTTTTTTTTTTTTTGAGACAGAGTCTTGTTCTGTTGCCCAGGCTAGAGTACAGTGGCACAATCTTGGGTCACTGCAACCTCCATTTCCTGGGTTCAAGCAATTCTCCTGCTTAGCCTCTTGAGTAGCTGGGATTTACAGGTGCTGGCCACCGCACCTGGCTAATTTTTGTATTTTTAGTAAAGATGGGGTTTCACCATCTTCGTCAGGCTGGTCCCAAACTCCTCACCTTGTGATCCACCCACCTCAGCGTCTCAAACTATCATCACTTAAAGTCTTACAAATATGAATTATTTTCAGAACGTACTGTTGGCAGTTATTTATTATGTATAAACTTCAATGAGTTCATATTTTATAGTTCTCCTTACCTTATCTCAAACATACAGGTACATTTATTTTTTGGTATACACATCTGAAGTGCTATGGGGCAAAACCCCAGGAAAATAACACCCCAATTTCTATTTGAACTAGTCCTAGGCTCCCTTTGGAAATAAAATATCTGAAGTGGAGGACCATAAACTGGTCATCACAGAACCATTCCACATCTGAATTTCTCTCATGTCATTCCCCAATTCACAGATGCTCTAACAACTTTCAGGATGCTTCATTGTTATGCCTAGAAGTAATTACCATCCTTGTCAAACAAGTTAAACAAGGTGTTTGGTGATTTTTTTTTTTGATTGTTAGACTTGATATATGCAGAAAAAAAGGCAATCAAAGCCACTTATTGATTTTCTAATTTATGTCTCCAAGAACTTGTGCCATTTTATTACCATTACGTAATTAATGTTGACAAATCAAGTAAGTTTAATATCTTAAATGTTTGTCCAACCCCATTAAAAAGTGGACAAAGAACATAAACCGACATGTCTCAAAAGAAGACATATATGTGGCCAACAAACATATGAAAAGAGCTTAACATTACTGACCAATAGAGAAATGCAAATCAAAACGACAGTGAGAAATCATCTCACATCAGTCAGAATGGCTATTAATAAAAAGTAAAAATACATATGCTGACAACGTTGTGGAGAAAAGGAAGCATTTATACCCTGTTGGTGGGAGTATAAATTAGTTCAACCATTGTGGAAAGCAGTGTGGCAATTCCTCGAAGGGCTAAAAGCAGAACTACCATTTGACCCAGCAATTCCATTACTGGGCATATACCCAGAGGAATATAAATCATCCTACCATAAAGATCCATGCATGTGTATGTTAATTGCAGAACTATTCACAATAGCAAAGACTTGGGATCAACCTTAAAGCTCATCCATGGTATACTGGAAAAAGAAAATATGGTACATATATACCAGAGAAAACTATGCAGACTCTCTCTCTCTCTCTCTCTCTCTCTCTCTCTCTCTCTCTCTCTCTCTCTCTCTCTCTCTCTCTCTCATATCCTTTGCAGTAACATGAATAGAGTGGGAATTCTCACAAATGGGAGCTAAATGATGGGAATATATGGACACGAGTTCGGGGGGAACAACACATTGAGGCCTGTTGGGGGTGGGGGTGGGGGAGAGCATCAGGAAGAATAGCTAATGGATGCTGGGCTCAATACCTAGGTGATGGAATGATCTGTGCAGCAAACCACCATGGCATGTGTTTACCTATGTAACAAATGTGCACATCCTGCACATGCACCACTGAACTTAAAAATTAAAAAAAATAAAATGTTGTCAATGCAAACATGACTGAAGAAGCATCTCACACATATTTGATCACTGAGTTTCTTGGTTGAGATTTCTTTTAACAGAGTGAATGCAACTGATAACATTGATCTAACTGAACCTTTTTATTTACAGAATCAGTCCACTAAAATTATTCAGCCCAGAATCTTCTTTTCTAATTGTGTATTAGAACTAATACTTTGGGGAAACATATATCATTTTTATGTTCTATTTGTTGTGTTTTAGATTTTGAGTTACAACTTGGTTAGGTTAAGAGATATGACAAATATGAATAATTTAAAAATCAAATATACAATAATTTTATTTGTATAATAAACATGTAATAAGTATGTAAATATAATAATAACTTAAAATATGTGTTTTTAGGAACATAAAAGATAATCTGAAGTAATCTAATATATGCAAACAGAAGTTATCAATGTAATTGGTAGTCTCAAATAAAACTGTGGACAAGGTGTCCGTAAATTCTTTCTTAGAGGATAGGAAGAAGAGCCATAAAATTCCATGACTCTAACAGAAAATGCTTCTTGGTTTGGGATAGATAAGAGAGCACTCCAGATAACACTTCAGATAATCTCATGCAGCAAGGCTGTAGAAATCAGTATGTGGCAGTTTTAATGCGTAAGTGGATGCTGTCCGGTAGTATTTCATCCTCAGTATGACATTTTGTCAAGACATTATTTTGATCTTTGCTTTCTTATCCCTTTTTATTCATCCAGACTCACCAGTTGTCACTGGTGAGTAATGGTGACAACTGGTGAGTCTGGATGAATAAAAAGGGTGTTATCATCCCTCATACTATTGTTACTCACCCTGGGTACTCATTCTTGTAAATTTGCTGTGTGCCTAATTGTCCTTTCATAACATTACACATTTACATTAAATAATATAGGTCCTTCTACTATACTTATTTCTTAGGTAAAGTGACTTATTAAATTTAGGATCATGGCAAAAGCAAGGAAAATATTGCAGCAGATTAAGAAATGAAAAAACTATGACTTCAGATGCTGCTTAAACTGACTGAGGAGGTGAGAACACAGATTTTAGGCAGGGATTTTTGGAGCAAAGGCTATTGTGAAAATAACAGTATATATTTTCAAATATTCACCAAACACTATGGGCTAACCACAGTTCTGAGTTTTGGAAATAAAGCAGTAGATTACACATATAGGACCTTTGCTCATATGGGCCTTATATTCCAGTGTGGGGATATAGTACACTAATAAGTCACTAGTTAACTTCTCAGTTATGAAAACTACAAATAAAATAAAATTAGGGCAATAGTATACACTGATGGGGATGAGTCACTGTGTATGTTTGTGTGTGTGTGTGTGTGTCTGTGTCTGTGTCTGTGTGTATACATATCGGGGGGATGGGTAGCCTTCTTAATATCTGTTGGTCAGTGGAGGCCTTTCTGAAAAACTGACATGTGAGCAGATACTTGAATGAAGAGAGAGCACAAGCCATGACTGTATCTGATATTATTTTGTCTTGAAGATCAAGTATAAATGTCTTAAGGAGCTTTCTCTGCACGTTCAAAGAAAAGCAGAGAGAAGCATGACTGCAATAGAGTGAGCAAGGACAATATGAGAACAGAATTTAGGAGCCTTGTAGTTTATATTAAAGTCTTTAAATTATCTGCTGAGCATGGTGGAAATCCATTGGAGATTTTCAAGGAAAGGAGTAATATTTTGGAAAATAAAAATGTAGACTAAAGATTTAGAGTAAAACCTGTTGTTGACTAAACTATGTAGAAGAAACAATAACCCAAATGAAAGCCCACTGAGCCTTGGTTTCTGAATGGCCTTCTTGGTAAAATGCTATAAGAGAAATACTCTAAAGTATTTTAACATAAAATTGAGCTAAAGTATAGCAAGCTGAGATATTTGTAAAGATATTTATGAAGTACATCTGAAGGTATTTGTGCAGGATGGTAAATCATAACAGTCTATCAGCTTAAGACTTTTCTTCACTGGAATCTACTGGAACAGAACCCTGATCACAAGGATCACTGATTTCTTCTATGGTGTCTTGGTATAATTTATGTTTTGTAATGATCACTCTGAGTTCTCTGTGAGGAATCTATAGAGGGTATAGAAAGGAAGTAGAAAGAGCAGTTAAGAAACTATTATAGCCATCCGGAAAAGAGAAGATAGTGCCCAAACAAGGGGAGTAATAGCAGATATGGAAAGAAGGGGATTGTTTCAAGTTGAGGCTTTAAGGTTTATTGATAGATTGAATATGGGGTGAATTAGGGACAGATAAAAATGGAATAGATGAATCAATTTGATTTGTGGATCAAATAAGAATATAAAGTTTGCTCACTGGGAAAAAGACACCTCTGTGCATCTACCCTAGGGAAAAAAAAAAAATGGCTTTTGGCCTGTGCTAGGAGGAGGAATTGTGAAGTGGTAGAAAAGTGAATGAAAGGAGGTACAAAAAGCTCAGTCATCTGTGCCCTCTCCCCAAAGCAAAAACCATAAGAACATCCAAGACCATGCACTGATACCTGCTGTTGACCTACCATCACATGCCAGGAGCACTTTCCTTGTCTTTTTCTGCAAAGATTCTGTGTAGAGCTTTGTGACTACTAGCATTCAGAAGTGTCCTAGATATTTATTTTGAATTCATTTTATCCACTTAAGAAACAGGATCGGAGCCTAGATGGAGACAATCTTTCATTAGTTAAAGTAAGAAGGAAGGGCTTTGTACTGTGCCACAGAGTCTTTTCTGATTTAGGATGTGCCTGCTCACTGAACTTCCATAATACCATTTTAATTACTGTACCAAGCTGACAGAGCCTTTGTTTGTTTAACTCAGTTCCTTAATACCATCCAGGGATAAAGTGAGTACATGCTTCTTGATAAAGATTATGGTGACATATAAAAGTAAAAATAAATGCAATTAAATTATCTTATTCAGGAGGCATTTTCAAATGTTCTTGCAAAGAAATGTGGTATGAAAACCTAAATGTTAATTTCCCACTTAAACCATTAAAGAGATATATGAATTGAGAAAAATGGCATAGGTTTCTTTATAATCTTTACCTTTTTCTTTAACCTCATGACTTATAGGGCAATATTTGAGTAGAAATAAAAATGTTAAAATATTAATAATAAACAAGAACAGAAATATGAATAGAAACAAATCTGCGCTTGAAATTTTTCTGATTTTTTGTTATGTCTTCAAAAATTCTGCCATCATTCTTGGCTCCTACACCAAAGCTGAAAGATAACTTAAATATATTCCATTAAATACAATTAGATACTTAATATTGACTAAAGAGAAGTGGTGAGATTCTATCACATAACTTTACTACTGCTTTGTTACTCTTTGAAGTTACCATATTTCCCTCCTGGAAATTACAGTATGTTTTTAACTAGTCACTTGTTTTCAGAGTCTTCCCCTTGATCCATACACCAACCAGAATCTTTTTTTTTTTTTTTTTTGACAGAGTCTTGCTCTGTTGTCACGTGCCAGGCTGGAGTGCAGTGGTGCAGTCTCCGCCCCCTGGGTTCAAGCAATTTTCCTCCCTCAGCCTCCTGAGTAGCTGGAACTGTAGGTGCACACCACCACAGCCAGCTAATTTTTGTATTTTTTTAGTAGCAACAGGGTTTCACCATGTTGACCAGGATGGTCTCGATCTCTTGACCTCATGATCCACCAGCCTCGGCCTCCCAAAGTGCTGGGATTACAGGTGTGAGCCACAGTGCCCGGCCTCAGAATGATCTTTTTAAAATGCTAAATAAACATCCCTTTGCCCTGCTTGAAACAGTCCCTGGTGACATTCCATGAAACACTGCAGATGTAGTAAGTGTTTATATCACATATGTTCCTTATGAAAGCCTACTCTGAGTACCATCAAAAATGCTTTTGAATGTATTAACCCAAAAATATCAAAAGAAAGAGTGAAGAGAAATCATGTGAGACAATTTTGGACAATAAGGAGCAGACAATTGAATAATAAAAATGAATAGGATTTGATATCTCCCCGTTTTGCTAAGTGAGCACAAGTAAGAGTCTCAGATAAGAAGCCCAGCAAGGCTAAACATTTAGAGACTTCAGATGCCAATGAAGGTGGCGTTTTCCAGTGGGGCTGGGAATAAGAAGATTAGCTTAGAAACTGTTTTGAAAATAGCTGGGCCTCTAGGTTCCCTAATACAACCCAAACAGACAGGGAATTTCGTATCCAGTACTGTATTAGTCTGATCTCATGCTGCTAATAAAGATATACCTGAGGCTGGATAATTTATAAAGGAAAGAGGTTTAATTGACTCAAAGTTCCACATAGCTGGGAAGGCTTCACAATTATGGCAGAAGGCAAGTGAGAGCCAAAGTAATGTCTTACATGACAGCAGGCAAGTGGCTTGTGCAGGGCAACTCCCACTGATAAATCCATCAGATTGCATGAGACTTATTCACTACCAGGAGAATAAGTGGTAGTGTGGGGGACACCGTCCTCATGATTCAATTATCTCTGCCTGGACCCACCCTTGACATGTGGGGATTATTACAATTCAAGGTGAGCTTTGGGTAGGGATACAGCCAAATCATATTAACTACTTTGCTGGAAAACAGGGAATTTAATTTCAGAAGCAGTAAGTCTCAGGACTAATAAAAGGGAGCCCCCAAACTATGGCTAAGGAGTAAGCTGTTGCAGTTTCGATCAAGAGGATGGTAGGCAATAGGAAGGATCTCAGAAGTAAATAGCAGCAACAATAAAAAACTGAATGCTGATTTTCTATTTGGGGAGGAGTTTTGTAGTTCTTTTGTGGAATTATGCAATAATAACTAACAAGGGAAAAGAAAAGCTGACACAAGGTAATTAGCTCTAACTCTAAAAATAACCCAAAACTTGTTCAAGGAAGGAAGTATAGTAATATTAAACTGCTTTCTCACCTATCAACAAACATGTATATAGTCGTAATTATATAAACGCTGAATATTAATTTAACTAAAAATTGAGATTGCGGGAGGATGAGGGGAAAGTGTGAATATGTATGTGTGTATGCAAGCATGTGTGTGGAGGTGTGTAAAGAATAAATTCCTAGTCTTACATAGCAGAAAGTCTTTAGATTATATATAAGCTTTACATTTAAAAATACTAGTAGAAACATTATATAGAATTACGAAAGTAAATGCAATTGATATAACCAAAACAATTGGAAGAGAACAGAGAAGAGTGGAGTGGACACTGCTATTTTTTTTTAATCATAAGCCTTGATGCAATATTTGGCTTTTTAAATCATGCACACTTACTGTATGATAAAAATGAAAATCACGTTGAAAACAAAGTTATTCCTTGGCTTTACAATGTAATTAGAAAATCCATCCCCTGACCATAGTTTACATATCCCTGCCTATCTTTGCTACCTCATCTTTTCTCATTCATTTTCATGTTAGCTACAAAATAGCCCCTGCTATTTTGAGAAGCAGGGCGAAAACCCCTGCTTCTCATTTTTAGAAGATGCCAAACTCATTTCTGCTTGGTAGACCTTACCCCCAAAATTCCAAATGGCTAGCATCTTCCTGTCAGAGCTCAGTTCAGATATCATCCCTCTCAGAATGGCTTCCCTAAACAGTCACTCTCTGCCATTTTTCTGTTTTATTTTCTTTTCAACGCTAGTCCTATCTGATGCTGCCCTTCTTGGAAATGGGACAGTATAAGGGATCCAGGCGCCTTGGTTGTGCCCCAATGCAGAAGTTTTAGCACAGAATGACACTTTGATAAAATAGAGAAGACATTTTCAAGAAAACGTGTCTTTAAATTTCTCAGTGTTCATTTATGAGCATTTGTAGATTAGTCCCTATGTTTTTAGCATTAAAGCTATATGATGGGTAATTTCAGGAATCCAAAACAGTTACTGATGTAGGCAGTCTAGTTTAGATGGAGGTCAGAAAATGATAGTTAAGTTCTGGGAAGCCAACAAAATTCATCTTTAAAAGTTGCAGAGATTTGACTACCAGTTTTCCTTTGCTGCATAAAAGATTATCCCAAGGTTTGCAGCTTTAAAAACAGCAAAGATTGTTATCTTTCAGTTTCTATGGGTAAGAAATTCAGGAGTGGCTTAGCGACATGGTTCTGTTATAGAGACTCTCATGAGGTTGCAATCAAGATGTTAGCCAGGACTGCAGTCATCTGGCAGCTTAATTGGAGCTGGAAGATTGCCTTCCAGGCTCACTCTTGTGGCTGCTGGCAGGAAGCCTCATTTCCTTGCAACATGGACCACATAGGACTACTTGAGTGCCCTCATAGCATGGCAGCTGGCTTCCACCAGAGTAAGTCATCCAAAGAAAGAGAGAACAAAATGGGTTACAATGTCTTTTATGACTTACCCTCTGAAATCACACTCCATCATCTCTTCCACATTCTGTTCAGTGGAAGGGAGTCACAAAGAACAGCCCACTTTCAGAAGGAGAATTAAGCTTCATCTCTTAAAAGGAAGAGTATCAAAGAATTTGTGGGCATATTTTTAAATTATCACAACTACTTCATATCTTATTAATTTATTGCTTTATCTAATAATATTCTCTAGTACATGCATATCACAACCAGTCACAAAGATATAAATTAAGCAGCAGTCTTTTTGTTCCCTCTAATATTTTTAGAAAATCTACTGGATGTCACTATCCTGGATTTTTAATATTTATCTTACTTAATCTCCTTACCACTTTGGAAGCTTGGTACTTTATTTAATATAAGGACAATGACTCTTACTGATTTTAGTAACCCTCTCAAAAACGTGTTTAATTAGAGGACTAAGCTGAGCCAAATGATATACCGTGTTTTCTTTGCTGTGGTATCATCACACTAGTGGCCCTTGGTCTAATACAGCTGCAGATAGGTTTAGTTGGATACATAAAATGATTTAAAAATTTTAAAAATTAGTTTATAACATTGAAGAATTGAGAGATTTCAACTTCAATGCAGAAATCCGTTTCAAGGTTCTTTGAAACAATGAAGCATCTCTAGATCAAAACAAGTGCTGAGAAGTTGAAGTTTCCTTTTTTAGGTAGGTGTATACTTTCTGGCCATCATCTAGATTTGTCATAGTCTTTATTAATAAATTTAGTCTATTTATATTCTCATTCTGATCCTTATAGACATTTAAATTTGCCATTTCTAGTTGGTTAAAAAATCATATAGAAAATAAAGAAGGAATCAAGTACTGACAACTGTCAGTGTATAATTTTCAAAAAGTTAAAAACATGACTTACGTAAATATATAGAGAGCATGTGTCAAGAAGTAATTTAGCTCATTAATGATAGAACAAGTAGGGTGGCAAAACTGGTTCAAAGTAGAATGGAAGAAGTTGAAATACTTACAATCAGTGAAAGGAAAAGTACTGATGTAAGATTGTAAAGTTACTGATAAATCTAGTCAATATTGTACTGGACAATAAAAGTATAAACTTAGCAGTTATCTTTTCTACCTGATGGAAATCATTTGCATCTTTATTGAAGAAAAAGTATTTTTAATGCATCAATCTATAAATTAAATCCATAGAGAATGAGACCTAAGCAATGTTTGCTTGAAATTGTAAGTCAAAAGTATATTCCACAGGAAGATGAACTAATCCTTGGATGGCCTTGTTAGACAATGGTTCAGAATGACATAAAAAAGACATGAAGCAATTCCTTTTGTGGATTTTTTTTTTTGCAAGATTTGTGGCATTTTTTAAACTTTTGTTTTAGGTTCAGGGGTACAAATATAGGTTTATTACATAGGTAAACTTGTGTCATGGGGGTTTGTTGTACAGATTATTTCATCACCCAGGTGTTAAGCCCAGTACCCAATAGTTGTCTTTTCTGCTCCTCTCTCTCCTCTTCCCACCCTCCATCCTCAAGTAGATCCCAGTGTCTTTTATTCTCTTCTTTGTGTTCATGAGTTCTCATCATTTAGCTCCTACTAATAAGAGAGAACATATAGTATTTTGATTTCTGTTCCTGTGTTAGTTTGCTAATAACTTGCAGTTCCATTCATCTTCCTGCAAAAGACAATCTCATTCTTTCTTATGTCTGCATAGTATTCCATCGTTTATATGCACCACATTTCCTTTTGTTGTTGCTGTTGTTAAGGTGGAGTCTGGCTCTGTTGCCCAGGCTGGAGTGCAGTGGCATGATCTCAGCTTACTGCAACCTCCACCTCCTGAGTTCAAGTGATTTTCCTGCCTCAGCCCACTGAGTAGCTGGGATTACAGATCCATGCCACCATACCCAGCTAATCTTTGTAATTTTAGTAGAGATGGGGTTTTACCATGTTGGTCATGCTGGTCTCAAACTCCTGACCTCGTGATCCACCCACCCCAGCGTCCAAAAGTGCTGGGATTACAGGCATTAGCCGCCACACCCAGCCTATATGCACCACATTATCTTTATCCAGTCTGTCACTGATGGGCATTTAGGTTGATTCCATGTCTTTGCTATTGTGAATAATGCTTCGTTGAACATTCATGTGCTTGTCTCTTTATGGTAGAATGATTTCTATTACTCTGGGTATATACACAATAATGGGATTGCTGGGTTAAGTAGTAGTTCTGCTTTTAGCTTTTTTAGGAATCACCATACGGCTTTCCACAATGGTTGAACTAATTTATAATCTGACCAACAGTGTTCCCTTTACTCTGTAACCTTGCCAGCATCTGTTATTTTTTTTACTTTAAAATGTTTTTAAGTTTCTACATTCACTGATTCTGGTAATTAATTACTTGCCTTATAACAAAAAATCTGATGTATCATTTTATAGCCAATTATGAGTTATCATTGTAAGAATTCATTTTTTAAATTCTTTTCTGAATGTTTCATTTTCATTAATTATTACTGGGTACAAATTTAGGTTTTTAAACCTAACAAACTGCAAGTTTTAAAAACATAGTTGCTTATATTTATATAATATTTTACAAGTTTCGAAACATTTTTATTTCTTTATTCTTCTAATTTTGCCAATGTTGATATTTAGAGTTATCTATATTTCAGAAGGTGAGTGGTCAATACTTTCAGATGTTAAGAGCAGAAAAGTTCTCAGTAACTTTTGGCAATTAAGGATTTTTCAGTAATCAAAATAAGAGGCACTTCAAGGGAAAAATGAGAGCAAAATTCAGGTGACTTCTGTTTGAAGAAAGAACAATTAGCCACTAAAAAAATATAGAAAGAGGAAAATATTTAAAATTTCATTCCAATAACAGTAAAGCACCAAGGGACTTACTAACATTTTGAGATATTTTAGTAATGTCATAAAATTATTGTTTTTTTTTCAGTCATTGCCTATGAACTTTATTATATTTTGGTAAAATTAAGGTAAAATACTTAATACTTTGGGAAATTCACCTTGCTCCTAAAATATTCAAATCATGTTCTGATTTCTGAAGACAGGTATATGATTTAGACTTTAAAAAATTCTAGTTTCTGGGCTGGTTGAAGAAATCTTCCTTTAATTTGGAAAACCTTTAAATCCTCATTAAATTTGATCAAATTGATGCATTCATCCATCTAATATATTTATTTATTGGCATACTTGCTTGAACTCTTTGTCTAATTGCCTCAACTCTCTAATTCTAATACAAATTAAATTAGAAGCAGACACTTCAACTATAAAATGAGAAACAGAGCCAGTTCCCCACAATTACTAAATGGTTGGCTTATTATTAGGCCCTGTAGTGAGATCTCAATGCTTCAAACTTGCATGGTTGTTAACAATATCTATTGTTTCAGTAGCAGAAAATCTTTCTGAAATGATAAAGAGTTGAAAGCACGTATGAATGCTGTCAAACAGCTCTTTTGTCTGAAATTACAATCACATAGACTAAAGCAACCAAATGCCCAGCTTGAGGGATGGGCCATTGAATAGACTCTGGCACACACTTTATCTGAACCCAAGGTATTTGAAATGACATTTGAAGCAGTGAGTTCTGAGCTCTAGCTGATATTATAACACAAAAAGACTCAAAAACAAAGCAAAGCATACATTCCAGATTTCGCAAGACATATAAATAATTCACACTTTTTAAAAAATCCTGGTTGAAAAAAAAAAAGCTTCTTATTGTTTGAGAAACATTTAAATATTTATAGTTTTTCAAAGACTGTGTAATTTAGGAATAAAACTATTATCAATAGCTTGAAAATCTTTATCCAATGAATTGCAATATATTATTTCTACTTATCCTTGTAGGAAATGATAGACATTCCCACAAAGGTGCTGCCTTCTCTACCTTGTTTTGACAATATATCGTTACAAATGTTAATGCTGACACATACATCTGTTAGTCTTTCTGTTGAGAGAACATCATTCACTTAAGCAGCATGTTACTGAGGAAGTATTTTGAGGCATAGAGAATGTTTAGGCTCAAATTCCAGAAGGAAACTCTTATAGGGGAAGAAAAAAATATATTTTTTACCCAATTTAAGTTATCAGCTAAGGCCATGCCAATTAGACTAACAAAAGACAAAATTACCAAGAGAAAAACATACACATTTATTTAACATAAATTTTAAGTGACACAGAAGTGTTCATAAGGAAATAAAGACCTAAAGAGATGGTTGAGCCTGAGTGTTTCCTTATTAGGTCTGATGAAGAGTAGAAAGTACTGGAGGGAATATGATAGGGCATGTTTAAGAGCTAAGAATAGTAAGAGGGGAAATTTAGTATCTCATGTTTGTTCAGATTTCTCTGTTTCTCACCATCTTTGGAAATAAGGATGTTCCTTTCCTCTGGAGGTAGGGAGGTCACCTCTGACATGAGGGTCTTATGATCTACTCCAGGGGAGAAGGAGAAGGTCAGAGAGTTTTTCCAGCATCTGTTGTTTCTATGACCTGCTTCAGGGGGAAGAGGAAAGTTAGGGAACCCTTCTTGCACCTTCTATTTCTCAAATTCCTTCAATATGCCAAAATGCCATATTTTGGAGTAGCCTGTTCATAACCTTGTCACTCTATTTAGTCAATGAATCATAGATTCATTCTAAGTTAAAGAAAGGAAGTATCAAAGTAAAATTCTCAAAAGTTAAAAATATGACTATAATAAAAATCTAGAATGAACATGGATCAGAAATTTACTTATGAGGAAAATATCACTATTGACGGAAACAGACCAGTATTACTGGTCTAATATCATTAGAGGAATTGGATGTTTACAGGCATTTGAATAAAAAATAATATTTAAATGAGATTCATAGGTTATGCATATAAATGTTTAATGCCTCACAGGGCAACACAATCATAACTTTTGAGTTTGTCCTTTTTATCAGAGAAGTATCTACAAACTAACATGCAATTTCTGTGTATGACTGATCAGATAGAAAATACTCAAGTCAAACACAGATACACTCTTCTAGAGTTTCACTATTGAGAATAGCATAGGGACAAAAGGAACTTTGCTTCTACCCTGTGAAGATTCTATAATTTCAGTCTCGCAATAAACTTGACACCAGACAGATTAATAGGAGAAAAGGAATGCCAATTTCTTGCATGCATACTCACTGGGGTGCCACAAAGTATACGACTCCAAAAATGTCCAGATTGCTGAAATTAATATAGAATCCTGAGCTACAGAAAAAGATAAAGGCATGGAGTCTCTGGGTTTGAGGTGGTGACAGGTTCTGCGAGGTTGAGGGAGGAAGTGCATGGAGACAAAAGGCTGCCTTGATATGCAGATTCTCTCAGGTAGCAATCCTCAGCAAAAGAGGTCGTGTGTTGACCTTCGTTTTCCTTTCCTCTGATTTAATCTTTCCAGCTTGATGAGATTATAGGGGGTAGGTTTATGACAGATGCTTACTTTCCTTTTCCTTTTCTGTTTCCTTTTCCTTTTCCTTTCCTTTCCTCCCCTCCCCTTCTCTCTTCACCATGCCCTTCCTTCTTCTCCCCTCCCCTCATCTCCCCTCTCCTTTCCTTCTTCCATTTGTCAGACAAAGGAACTTCAAAGAAAACCCATCTCTGCATTGGCTGCTTACCAGGTGCCTGCAGTCCAAAGCTGCATATATTTTGGGATATCTTTTTCTGAGCCCCAACCATAGCCACTAGCCACCTATGTCATTTAAATTTAAATTCCTATTAATTAAAATTAGATATTATAAAAAATCAATTTTCCAGTCATACTAGCCACATGTTAAATAGTTATATTTGGCTAGTGGTTACTTTATTGGACAGCATAAATATGGAATATTTTTATTGTTGACTTAAAAGGAAGAAGCTGAGGCCAAAATAATCTAAGTAGAGAGTTTATTTGGGCCAAGCTTGAGGATTCCAACCCAATAGTACAGATTCAGTTTGCTCTGAACATAGACTCCTATTAGCAACACTTACAAGTAGGTTTTTAAAGGGAAAGAAGAGTCAGTTCTGAAGTTGTTTACTAAGAATTTACATTAAAGTAACATAAGTTATTGATTGGCTATACATTGTTTCTTGTATCACAAGTTCCAGGAACATGAAGACAGTGAGTGAAACAGCCAGTCAGAATGAAATGTCTTTAAACAGCCACCTCTGGGCTTGGGTGTGGAAGGTATAGCTGAAGTCCTATACTCACGTCTCTGAGCCTGATTAATTTTGCATACCTCACATAGCTCAGACTGCTCTTAGCTATTTTTCTTTTCTTACAATCACTGTAGAAAGTGCTGTTAGGCAACATTCTTCTAGAGAATTAATTAATCCTTGAGCAAGCCTTTTTTTTTTTTTTTTTTTTACAATGCCTAAGTATGCCATTGAAAGAAGCTAGTAACCCTCCATTTGCTTTATTTCCAAGTTTTGGATATTTTTTTAAACAAAAGAATCTTATACATCTCCTTTACTGTCTTCTCCACTTCTTCCTTCTTTTAACAGAAAGGAATCTGAAAACAAGTATTTGTCTTACACTCGTAATAAAAGATACTTATTCCTCACCACTACAGAGTTTAGCTATGCTATAGAATCAGTTCTGTCCATTGCATCAAATGAACAATTTTGGACAAATGCAAAACAGGAGAAAGATTATATTCAAAATGCCTATATTTTAAAAATTAGAAACTCTTTATCCATGTATCTAGATCATCTTTCAGTCTTCAGATAGCAAGAAGAAAGGCACCGAGAGGTAGTCATTATTTTACAGAATTAAGTAGTCACATTTTGTCATAGCAAGAGACTTTATTTGCAGTTTCTTTTATTAAAAAGTCTCTAGTTTTGAAGTGTCCTCTGTGATGGTTTGGCAAGACTTATGTTATTTTTGGCTCATGATACCAGGTTGCACCTGTAATTTAATGATTTTGTGTATGTGTTTTTCAGATGTGCAACAAATGGCAATTGACTGGCTCACCCGAAATCTCTATTTTGTGGACCATGTCAGTGACCGGATCTTTGTTTGTAATTACAACGGTTCTGTATGTGTCACCCTGATTGATCTGGAGCTTCACAATCCTAAGGCAATAGCAGTAGACCCAATAGCAGGGTAAGACTTTTTTTTATAGTGTTTGGTCTAAAAAAGTTTGCATTTTAAAAGAGAAGATTGAAGTATGATAAATGTTGTTGTGGAATATAAGACTACAGTCTCAAACTTCTTAAAAATGTTGATTTTAATAACTGTGTCGCAGGAGGGAAAAAAAAGCTATAACTCACCAGGCAGAAGCTGGTGAGTTATTAGCACATGAATATTGCAGGTGCTAAGACACAAATAACCTTCCATTTTCCCTTCCACCTTTCTAAGAATTGCACTGGGGTCATTCGAGAAAGGCTTCAACATGTTTTTAGGTTAAAGAGACAAAACTTTTTAATACTTAACAGTGGGGCTTTTTATTTAGCAAACCTCAAGGATGCTACTTGAAAGAGGTACTGTTGACATACTTATATCCAGCGTAACATTTAGGATTTATAAAAGGGGTACAATATATGTTTACCCAGGTACTAGTAAAACATTAAGAATATCCCTATTCAGATTCTCTTTATGTTCAGTGTCTGTTGATATGTAAACCTAAATATTATTATGGTGTTAGTGAATTCCTTGTCAGAATTCATCTTTTTTTTAAAACTTCCCAATATAGCAAGCTACTTTATTGGTTGAATAGAGGCCCTCTGACCTTCTTTAGCTAATAGGCTCATTAATCTTTTACCATATTTCATAATTTGTAAAAATATAATCATAAAATGTTTAAATTCTCATCTTTGCTCATATGATTAGAAAATCAATACAATAATTATGCTTTTATTTTACAAACATGATGGTATTAGTAGAGGGCCAGGGGCAAAAAGTATAGAGTCCTGTAAACTCGGTTATTTCAGCAGTCACTACTGGGCAAGGATACTTTAAAATTACCACTTTATTTGAAAGAGCTATTATTTTTTAACATGTAAATTGTAGCAAAGATTTTAAAATTGAAATTTCATCCTTGTTATTGTTGAAATCATCCTTAGGCAGTTCAGGCTGAAATGTCTGATGGAACATATCTTAAACTGCCATAAGCCTCCATTCAATAAATGGGAAAATATTTACTGAAGAAACAGCTGTCATCCATATGTGGACTTTTGTCACTCTTTACTTAAAGTCTGATTGAATATTAAGATGCATCATCACAATGGTTCTGATTTTGACAAGAACAGCTTGCACGTAAGAACTTTGCTAGAAAGGCTGTGTAATATAATTCTTGAATGTAGCTCTATTTGTATTTGCAGCAGATGGTTACTTGACTCAATCTGACTGCAGTGATGCTTCAAAAGACATTAGGAAAAGAAGTCATATTTAAACTGATTTGTTTGGGTTGTTGGATAAGGGTAGTAAGAAAGAATTGGAAATTTACAAATGCACTAACAACATTCTTTGGTATCCTGTTTAGAAATATATGTGCTTGCGTGGTTTTCCCTGGATGTGCTAACTGAATTTCAAATTAGCCTTTAGACAGCCTTGTCTGTCAAATGTTTAGAGGTGAAACTATAAAACTATGTGCTTTTTCCCTTTTTCTACTATTCTTATCCTTTCCATTCTTAAAAACAAAGATCCAGAGACTCTTTTCAAATAAAACTGTCAATGTGAAATATATAGGAACAACATCTCTCTTTCTGAACAAAATATATTTTATGTTCTCAGATTTCTTAATTCTTCCTGTCATTATATGAAAGAACCATATTTTATCATTTTTGTCAAAGGAATTAAGAGTAGGAAAACACCCACATCATTTGCTCTTATTCTCTGCTGGATTCCTTTGGGCCTTGTAACTGTTTAAATGTAAGTTTGTCATGTATCATTTATCAGAATAGGTTCTTTGGAATTTTTGTTTGAGTTTGTTCTGTCTCTGTAGCACAGTTTTTCAATCATGAGTCATAGATATCAGAGAAAGAAAAGCTTGGCCTGGTTGCCATAGAACGCTTTCAAATATATTCTGCTTTTCTTTTGGTATCAGAAATTTAGTTAGGATTGATGTGATTCTATCTAAGAAAGGAATAACAGATTTTTCCTTTAACTTCTACACTTGACCCTGCTCTAGAATAATTTGAATATACTTTGGTTAGAAAAACTGCACATGAACTACTAAAAGGGAAATGTTCTACCCCTAAACTTTCTTCTAGCTTCCTAATTGTACAGTACCATGTCTTTGGCATTGACTGTTATAACTCCTGTTCAGAAAATATCAGAATGTATTAATAACCTGACCTAACTCCTAGAGCTTGAACTTCACAGGTTTTTAAATGGAGAAAATTTTGTCTTACACCCAAAAAGGCTGCCTGGAGAATGTACCTGTTACTTAGGCATACTTTTTTTTGAGATGGAGTCTTTTTCCGTACCCAAGCTGGAGTACAGTGGCACAATCTCATCTCACTGCAACCTCTGCCTCCAGGGTTAAAGTGATTCTCCTGCCTCAGTCTCCCAAGTAGCTGGGATTACAGGCACTCACCAAAGTGCTGGCTGATTTTTGTATTTTTAGTAGAAACAGGGTTTCACCACATTGGCTAGGCTCCTCTCAAATTCCTGACTTTAAGTGATCCACCCACTGCGACCTCCCAAAGTATTGGGATTATAGGCATGAGCCACTGGACCTGCACTTAAGTATATTTGTGACTTCATTTTTTTCAACCTCCTATTCTTTTGTTGCTAAGGTCTATTGAAATATAATTATATATATATATATAATTAATATAAATATAATTAAACATATTTATATTATGTAAATAAATTTTATTTATATTATATAAATTTTATTATATTATAAATAAAATAAATAAATAAATATATATATATATATATATATATATATATATATATATATATATATTTCAATATATATATTGGTTCTTGTTTGTTTTTTTAGTTGCCCACGGTTTTAATACAGATTACTAACCTTCTCAGGACTCTCATTATGACTTGAGCCAAGCTCCTGTCCCAATCTTCCAAGAAGAGATTGTTAAATGAACCTTATTTTTACATTCTTTTAGACTTTCAGATGTGGACATTGACTCATTAATTCAGGCTATTTCTCAGAGATGCTTCTAGAGATTTTCTTCTTCCTTTCAAAAATTTTTAGCAATATTTCCTTTCAATAGTTCCTTGGAAAACCTTCCAAAATCATTTCTCTGCAGTCATTATAGTTAGAAGGTAGCATAAATATCATATACCAACCAGCATCAAAACCAGCATTTCTGTCAGATGGTTATTAGGTCTCTACTTCTTTAATGGTTAAAAACTTGATGCTGGAGTGAAGTCTCACTGAGATCAAATCCTGGCTCCACCAGTTACTAGCTGTGTGACTTTGGATATTTCTTTTGCCTTTGTTTTCTCATCGTAAAAACATGAATTATGATAGTCCTGCCCTACAAGCTGTTGAAAGGATTAAATAAGGTCAAATATATAAATCACTTTAACAGTTTCTGAGTTGAAGAACATGTGAAGTTTCCTCTTCATTTTGCCTCAATGATAATTACTAATATTTTCAACACTTATGATACCATTATGAATATACTAATGAGACCAATATTCTACCCCATCAAAGATGAACTTTCTTTTCAGCCCCATTCTCTTTCTACTACAAATCCTTCTAAAAAGGTTTATTTCATACCAGTTAAATCTATTATGTAAGAACGTATTGAGAAAAAGAAGAGAGAAAATAATTAAAATGAAGTGTAGCCTAGAAAGAAAGAAAGATGAAGGGTATATAAGGTTTGGGAGAAGGAAAGTATAGAGTACCTTTAAGTGTGAAGATGTGGATGAGGGGGAAGATCTTTTTTCTTACCCATCTCTATGCTCTGGCTGAGGCACCTGTAATAGAAGACAGATTGTTAAGAGAAAAGCATACACAGTTACTTATAAGTTTGAAGTGACATAGGAGCTATTAGAAATGAAGATTAAAAAAAATAAACAGAAAAAACCTGTGTATTTTAATGTAACATTTGATGAAGAATTGGATAGCTGTGAAGAAGTATGATTTGAAAAAGGAGGTGTGATCTTATAGTAATCATCAGGGGGCAACCTAGCTAGGAGTGAGTGTTCAGTTTCTTCTCTGTGTTCCCATGTTTTCAGAGATATGGAAGCTTCTTTCTTCCAGACATAGAGTGGGCACCTCTCACATGAGGTTCTTATGACCTACTTCAGAAAAAGGTCAGATAATTTTTTGATGGCCTACTTCAGGGGAGAAGGGACACCTGCTTCTGCTGTTTCCTTAACTGGCAAGGTGCCAGATTTAGCATTAGCATGTCCTTTTAGGGTACCATCAGGGGCGATGTAACCAAGGAACAACCTTGTTCTAACAATTGACGTTATGTAAGATATATTTGGATTACTTTCAAGGTCTTTCAAAAAATAAAGGTAAAGTATAAAATTCTATTGTAGCTATTTTTTGTCTGTGGAACTGTTTTTTTGAACATGTCACTGCTTCAATACTAAACCATTTAGTACTGGAGCCTAATGAGGGTTGTGACTGAGGTCACGGTGGAGCTAGTCTACAATTATGTTGCTAAGCTGTGACCCTCAGCTTTCTATTAATGTAAAATCATCACACTAGATGATACAGTGTGCATTTCACTATGAATGTGAACTTGTGCAAAAATATTGACCAAGAGGAGATAATTAATCCTATGCATGATAATTATTAGAAAATTAGAGTAAAAGTAAATAGATATCCTTTGCCCACTTTTTGATGGGGTTGTTTTTTTCTTGTAAATTTGTTTAAATTTTCTGTAGATTCTAGACATTAGCCCTTTGTCAGATGGGTAGATTGCAAAAAAAATTTCCCATTCTGTTGGTTACTGGTTCATTCTATTGATAGTTTCTTTAGCTGTGCAGAAGCTCTTAAGTTTTAATTAAATCTCATTTGTCTATTTTGACTTTTGGTACCATTGCTTTTGGTGTTTTAGTCATGAAGTCTTTGTCCATGCCTATGTCCTGAATGGTATTTATGCAGCCAACAAATATATGAAAAAAAGCTCATCATCACTGGTCATTATGAAATGCAAGTCAAAACCACATTGAGATACCACCACACACCAGTTAGAATGGCAATCATTAAAAAATCAGGAGACAGCAGATGCTGGAGAGGATGTGGAGAAATAGGAATGCTTTTACCCTGTTGGTGGGAGTATAAATTAATTCAACCATTGTGGAGGACAGTATGGTAATTCCTCAAGGATCTAGAAAGAGAAATACCATTTGATCCAGCAATCCCATTACTGGTATATACCCAAAGGATTATAAATTATTCTATTATAAAGACACATGCACCTGTATGTTTATTGTGGCATTGTTCAATAGCAAAGACTTGGAACCAACCCAAATGCCCATCAGTGATAGACTGGATAAAGAAAATGTGGCACATATACACCATGGAATTCTATTCAGCCATAAAGAAGGATGAGTTCATGTCCTTTGCAGGCACATGGATGAAACTGGAAACCATGATTCTCAGCAAACTGACACAAGAACAGAAAACCAAACACCACATATTCTCACTCATAAGTGGGTGTTGAACAATGAGAATACATGGACACAGAGAAGGGAACATCACACACTGGGGTGTGGGGGATGGGGGGCTAGTGGAGGAATAGCAGGGGATGAGGGGATTGGGGAGGAATAACATTAGGAGAAATACCTAATGTAGATAACAGGGCAATGGATGCAGCAAACCACCATGGCATGTGTATACCTATGTAACAAACCTGCATGATCTGTACATATACCCCAGAACTTAAAGTATAATAAAAAATAAATAAATGATAAATGTTTAAGATGATCGACATGCTAATTACCCTTGTCTGATCACTATACATTATACATATCAAAATATGTACCCTATGAATAGGTAATTTGTTAATAAAAATAAAATATTGAAAAAAGTAAATAGATATTTCAGTAAAGGTATCAAAATTGGAGTGAAAATTTTGAGAAAAATATATTTTGGAGAACTTGGGGTACCACTGATAAACCCAAGTTCAAAAGAATTATGTGAGATGGCTAAATTGAGGAAGGGAGATGATCTCCTATGTTAAGTAAAATAACAAAAATTAAATATTTTCTAATGACAACATATACCCTTTTTCTATGTAGGATGAATTTTTTGACTTGCAGAGAGTGAATGGCAGAGTGATCTGTAGGATTTATTTGTGAACCCATCACCTCATGTCAATAATGAGGGAAAAGTGTGCTGTTTTTGTTCTGTACAAGAGCAGGCCATCAGCCAGTAGACAGGAGAGTGAAGCTCATCTCAGAAGTTAAATTCACACAAGAATGACTGACAGTATTTAATAGTTTTAGAAACCCTTTTCCATCACCCACCTGAATACTTACTGTTGAAGCTAATCATAACTGAGAAATTAAAGATTGAATCAAAGTTAACAGCCATCAGGGAGCAAAACTGACTAATGAAATTCTAATCTGGGTTGTTATGTGAGGTTGGGAAGATAGCAAATAAAGTGGGTTTGCCTACACACATGAAAGAGGTTTTGTAAGAAGATCTTTGGGGTAGCTAGCAGGTTAGGTGACTCCCCAAGCAGGTGCAGATTCCAAGCTGAAACTGTCACAAATTAATGCACCTGCAGTAGGACATAAGTGGAAATGTTACAGATGTTTGGCTATTAAATGCCTCAGACTACAGTTGGACAAGTTAAACATAGATATTGCTACCCACCCCCAACCCCAAGCACTACGTATCAGTTTGAGGACTGAGATGGTTCTAAAGCTGTAATGGGTTTGAACATCATAAACCATTTAAACATATGACCCTTTGTGCTTTTTTCTCCCCATAAATCTATCCATCTTGGAAGGTAGTGCCGAAATCTGTGATTCATGACTGCCCTAAACTTTTATAATTCTTATTTACATTTTGACAGGTTGCAAATTGTGAATCCTAGCTTTTTAAGGAAAAACAGCTCCCTACACATGCCTGCAACCAACTCCCCCTGCAACAAAAGTTGATTTCCTAACTTCTTAACTACTTCCAACCAGCTATGTGACTTGGCTATCCACAATCAGATACACATCCCCATTGTTCAAGGAGAGATATTTTTCTATAAATTTAGTTTCCCTCCAGATTTTCTTGTGTGTTTCTTTAAGAGGAAAATCAGAGAAAAATGAAGACATTCTAATAGCTCCAATAATCCTTCTCCTGAGTTTATGTGTTGAAATCTTACAGTTTCTCTCCCAGACATATGAAACTTACAGTTTCTTTGGGGGAAAAAACAGGCTTATAAACAAAATGAATTGGTAAAAGTATATTTTGAGTTATTAGTGTATATTTGAAACAACCTAGGTCCTGATACAGAAGCAGTACTCAGGTAAGCTGACCTCAGCATTCATCTGTATCATGGGAAGTATCAAGGGGTTATTTGTCCACTTCTCTTTTTAATCAGTGGGTATTAATGCAATATAATGACAACATCCCTAGGCTTATAAATTTGCATTAATTATTCTAAAACCTAACGATGCTTTTTTATCTATAGCCCACAGATTCAGTGGGTGGTATTATAGCATTTTGTCTCTATCTTTTATCTATCTAGATCCTATTAAATATCTAGATATTTTTTACATATCCCAATTTCTTATTTGACTCTACTACTATCGTTTTTTGGTTGAGTCTAGCACTTCTGGTGGTAAAGTTCATGAAGATGGAGAATTAACTGTGTAAAAAATATCTGACTGTCTTAGACCAATCTCCTATGGGCCCCAAGAAAGTGATCCCTTGTCACTTCCCAAATTCAAGCTTCTTTCAGGGTTTGCTTATGTGAATAGACAAGACCACATGGATGTGAAGGTGTGTTTCATGGTCCGTACTATTTTTGACTGAACTTAGTGGTTCAAAGGCTCATTCAAAGGTATAAATTCATGTTAGCTGTTTTATATATAACTCAAATTCTTCTCATTAATTAAATTTTAGTTAAGGTTCAACCTCTTTACAAATTCTTCTCTAGACCTTTCTTCAAGTGGTGGTTTATGAACAGTATTACCTTTGACTACTGTCTCTCTCAGTTATAAATTATTTTTCTATGGCATTGTGCTTAGCTTGGGACTACAACAGGGGAACCTGGAGTGGTTTTTGTGCAGAGAATACTTTAGTGGAAATAGAAGGCAAATTAATTTGACTCTCACAGTGCTCTTTGACTCATATTATTCATAAAGCCAACACAATGCAAAAACATTTCACGTTTCTGTTGGTTCCCATTGCCATTTTTTTGTTTCTTTTTTACTCTATAAATTTTCAAAATCTGTTAAACTTCTCTCTAAATTCCCAAGTGCACAACTCTATTTTTTAGTATTCAGCGTCTTCCCAGTCTTCCAGTCACTGCCTAAAAAGATTTTTTTCTGAATTCCCACTGGTCAACGCTGTCCACTCAAAAAGG
Organism: Saguinus oedipus; assembly: GCA_031835075.1. Lineage (NCBI taxonomy): Eukaryota > Metazoa > Chordata > Mammalia > Primates > Cebidae > Saguinus > Saguinus oedipus. The sequence goes on from CM063174.1 coordinate 134,812,091, forward strand.
TGTAAAGTAACAGAAAAACAATTAAATATCGCTTAAGTAATGAAAGAATTGATTACCTTACTTAAAAGTCTAGATTTAGGGTAGTCCCAGGGTTGGTTATTTTAGTAGATCAACAATATCATTAAGGACCTGGGTTCCTTTTTTTTCTACTTCTTTGCTCTGTAATGTGATCTTTAGTGTGGCATATTTCTTTCAAGCTAATTCCTTTAAGGTCATAAGATGTCGATTGAAATTCCAGGGATCCTGGGTGGAAACATGATACTCAGTTGGAAACCAGTACTGTTTCTTTCTTAGGAGCATAGGAGCTCCCAAATCATTCTCTCATGTCTTCTTGGTCAGAACTGGAGTACCTGCCCACCTAAATGAGATAACCATATTGAATTAGACAACTTTTATCATTAGCAGATGAAAAACAGAGGGATCGAGCATGAAATTGGGGCCAGGCTAATGTGAAGAAAGAAAAATTAGCTCTGAACTAACATCATCCATTGCCACCACTGTCCTATGGCAGTTCTTTGTCATCTTTTTCGCTGCCTTTTAGCTTTTCTTTGTTCTTTCCAGGCAATGAAGGGTCTCTTTTCACTTAGATAAGCCTGTTCAAAATGAGAATGAATATTATTCCAAAGCTCATTCTGTCTTCTAAGAGATCGCCTCCATTTCTTTAGCCAAGGTTGTTTAAACTTCTTCGGAGGAATATTTTTTTCTTATTGCATTTCAAGACAAATTATAGGGTGTGTGTTTTTAGTTTTTTTTCTTTTTTTTTCTTTTTGTAACATTTTATAAAATACTGTTAACGGGTTGGGGTGTGATAACACACCCATATTTCTGTTTTTATTTGTAAAGATATAGTTTAGGAAACTGATAGCAGGTTTTATTCTATCATATTCTACAGCACTTTGGAAACCATATGAACATTTCCAATCCACTTGGGTAATATCAAGTAAGTTACTGTTTCACTTATAAAATAAGTCTCAAGTGGCCTGAAAGCTTTCTTACTCTCTGCCAAAAACACTTACATATTTGAAGTGTCTGTGTCAATAGCATAAAAGAATAATTTTATATTTTCAGGTAGTTTAAAATTATTTCTAGTTGTTTTCTATATGGAATTCTATGAAAACAGGAAGCAGATATGAGCCAGTAGTAGTGTTTTTGAAAGGACTGTATATTGGCAATATTCTTGTATCATTCAGGTGTGATCAGAGCATCAAGGGTAAATAACATTAACTCTTAGAACTATGAATGAAATATTAAATATTACAATGAGAAGATATGATTATTCTAGTTTACAAAAAGATAAAACATTCTAAACAACAAACAAAATACTAAACAGTGATTTATTCTAAATTCTGAGGTAAATAATGGATCAGGCACAACATGCTGTTTTCAAAAACTAAAACTTAAACAACACATGTTGTTTTCAACTATATTGGCTTGTAAACACCACAAAGAAATATTAAAAATTAAAAACAATAATATCAATACTTGATACCATTCTGATTATATAGTACCACTCTTTAATATGTAACATAAATTTGAGATTTTACCATAGTCTATATAATTTAAAAAAACAACAACAACATTCAGCTTTTGTGTTGTGTTTTATTCTGCGTGACTGCTGAGCCTTGCAGGATATTGAATTAAAATTGATATTTTTTCCCTTGAGCCAGACTCTTAGTGGTTAGACTTGCAAGAAATTGGCCTGACTTTAGGGTTAAGGGAATGTTTTCTGATGTAAGGTGGTTTCTACTCCAGATGTTGTTTTGTTTTGCTTTTTATCATAGAAAAGGAAAAGGCAAATGTTAAAGGTATTTGATCTTTTTTTGATTTTAGTGATATAATTTTTGTAATTATGTAATTATTTTACCTCCATTCTTACAAAATTATAAATTTTGTAAGAAATTATAAGAATTTATACAAATTATAAGAAATAAGAATTTACAAAATTATAAATTTTGTAAGAATGAAGGTAGAATAATTATTTAGTATTATAAATAATTATAAAATAATTTTAAGTTATAAATGTTGTAAGAATGAAGGTAAAAATTGTGCAGAGTTATAAATCTATACTTCTGCACAATGAAGGTATAAATTTTATAACAATGAAGGTAATACCCATTAGCTACAGATAAAATGTACCCCAATGTAATGTTAAAATAATGCCATCCTTTTGGTAAAAACAAAACTATTTTTGCCATTGTCTTCGATCTTCATAATGACTGAATATAGTCATTGTTATGTCATCCACAACTAAACTATTTAGTAAGTCTTTATACTTCCTAAATCTGGCTTAGTGAGGCACAAAATGAGATTAGAAAGAAACATAACAAAGAAAATATTCCTGTCTTCTGGAAATTTTCAAGCTATTTCCCAAAATGGAACATAGAGTTGGGAACCTAATTTAAATGCATACCTGCATAGTTAATCTCATCAATTTAATCTGGGAACTTTCTAAAGTGTTTGGAGCTCTACAATGATCAAAAAGCCTCCAAATTGATAAGATTTCTGATTCATTATCTGCAAAAACAATTTGTTTTCTATTTTATTTTTTAAATTATTGTTATTTAATTTGATAAAAAGTTCAAATGTGTTTATATAAATATATTAATTAAACTGCATTTAGAATTTATACAGTGTACACATTAAGCTTTGCATAAATATCAATAGAATAGTCTCCTTACAATAACAGTATTTAGTAGGCTAATGATAGTTGCTTTCATAAAGTCTAGAATTTTGACTTTACACAATTAAATTATATTTAATATTCATACATGAGTCCAGCAAGAGTGTTATAGGTTGATGGGCAGTTTCCCTTCTACCCATCAAGGAGTTATTCAAGAATCAAATTTCCTTTCATTTTATAGCTGTAGAACCTCATAGGGCCTTGGAGTATTCTGCTCCCAACTAGCAGAAGGAGAAAAATACTGAAGATACATTGACACAACTGGATGCAAGTCAATCAGGAAACTTTGTCATCTGGTTAGGCAGTTGCTTGCCCCTGATAGCATTATACTATGGAAGTGGAAGCATGCATTTCCATGGAACACTTGTTCATTTCTGCCAAAATCTTCTCTTCTGGCTACCAGATATCCAAATGTATCTTTTCTTCCCACACATAGAATACACTATATTTAAGTCAAAATACGGGATCTCCAGCTGACTTGCAGTTCTCTCTATCATGTCCTTTTATATTTCCTTTTGTACAGCAACCTGAGAACCAAAAGTTTCAATAATATCTGCATCCACTGTTCCCTCTATATAAAATAATAAAAGACTCATTTAGAAAATGGAACACTGGGAAACACACAGGGACCATTGGTCCAGAGCCAAGCAGCCAAGGTGAAGACCTCCTGCTCTAGCAGTTGAGAAGTCACTTGTTAGCCCTATTCTTTTTGTTCTCCTTAAGCTGTGCTTCCACCGGGGTGGGAGGGGCTCTTTCTAGTCTGTTGTAATCCACACTACACCTCAAGTGGCAATGGGGAATATCCTCCCCCTGGGATGTTGTATTTCATAAACTATTTCTTCCCTTTTCCAGTTTGAAGATATTACAAGACAAAAAATTCTGTAAGCTACACTTCTGGCATTTGAAGTTACACATTTGCTTGCAAATTAGTAGAATTTTGATTTTTTCACCATTGCTTCTACATACCAATAACGGTATTTAAAGTTATATTCTAGAAATAATTATCAAGCTCAGTTTGTTTATTTGCACTTGACTGCCTTGACTTTCTCTTTCAATTTATTTATTGATGGTTGCTTTGAGGTCATCGGAAGCAATGTTTCAGTATAAAGCAAATGCCTTTTGTCTGAAAGCTAACTCTGATTATTTAATTGAGAAGTCCTAATTGAACTTTCGTTGCTTAAAGCAATTTTCAGTATTTTCTTTTATTGTTCAGGTATTAGAAGCAGTTGACTTTTCTGAACCTGGGAGCCCCCAGTTTTGTACTTGTTCTACTCACTTTCAGTTTTTGCTTTAACCAGCCAATTCTTCCCTTCACTGATTTCTTTTGTAATATCTTACCAAAGCAATCACATAGTAACTAACACAACTGTTAATATAGTGCTTTTAACCTTATTTCTTTAAATCTGCAGGCTCAATACGCATTTCTTTTTCCTTCTAAGATATTGCAAATGATATTATTTAACCAAAATTTTTTTTTAACCAGTGTTTTAATGTTGATGAATATTTCCATTTCCCAATTATAGTTACACAACCACTTGCCATCTTACTATTAATGGAATGTTACATAGTTTAGGTTTTTATTAAAGCACTACTGTACTTGTGGTAGCAACTACAGAATTAGTTATGGTAACATTAGCTTCTAGAAATTTCAGTGGATTGACACATTTTTTTCTACCTCAAGTTAGAGCCCAATGCACATGTTCCTCATTATCAGGGAGCTTTTCTCAAAGTAGTGATTGATAGATGGAGGCTCCTTCCTTCTCGTGACTCCTATGTCTTTGGTTTCGGAATTCTCTGATTTTGACCAGAGGTAAAAGGAAATGCCTGATATTTTTTTTTTTAAAATTCCAGCTCAGTGGTGCCATACATCAGTTCTGCTATATTTCAGTAGTTGTATCTAGTCATTGGGTTACATACCGAGCTAAGAAACTAGAAAATATGGTCAATAGAAAATGTCATCAACAAATAGCCAACCAATCCACATTTTGGAAAAGATAGAAAGAGAACACTATTTTCTGATTGACAGATGTCTTTGTAACTGTAACCACAATGTAATTTTATTTATTTTCTCTCTCTTTTTTTGTAACAAGTTAAATGAAGAACAGGTTAACATGTCAATGCCTCTATGTTAAAAGATATCTCAAATTGGGTAGGTTCATCTTTTTCAAAATACACTGTGTAGCCAAAATTCAGTTTTACTATTTTACCTAGAATAAGTCAGTTTTATTCATTTTTTTTCTTTTGAGATACTTAGGAATCAAAATCATTTATTAAAAGTTTGTTTTGAAAACATAATCAGAGAAACAAGTTGTATTAGTCTGTTCTCAACACTGCTATAAAGAACTACCTGAGACTGGGTAATTTATGAAGAAAAGAGGTTTAATTGACTCATAGTTCTGCAGGCTTAACAGGAAGCTTGACTGGGAGGCCTCAGGAAACTTAAAATCATGGCAGAGGCAAAGGGAAAGGTCATCATGTGACATTCTTAACATGGTGCCAAGAGAGAAAGAGAACAAGGGGGGAAGTGCCACACACTTTTAAACCATTAGATCTCATAAGAATTCACTCACTATCATCAGAACAGCAAGGGGGAACTCTTTCCTCATGATCCAATCACCTCCAACAATAACCCTCCCCTGAAATGTAAGGATACCAATTCAACGTGAGATTTTGGGGGGGGGACATAGCCAAACCATCTCATTCCAACACTGGCTCCTCCTAAATCTCATGTCCTTCTCATATTTCAAAACTAACAATGCCTTACCAACAGTGACCCAAAGTCTTGACTCATTCCAGCATTGACTCAACAGTCCAAGTCCAAAGCCTTACCTGAGACAAGCAAAATCCCTTCTGCTTATGGGTTTGTAAAATAAAAGACAAATTAGTTATATCCAAGATACAATGGAGGTACCTCTCATTCCAAAAGAAAGAAATTGGCCAAAACAATGGGGCTACTGGCCCTATGCAAATTAGAAACCCCACAGGGCATTCACTTAACTTTAAAATTCTGAAATAATTTCCTTTGACTTCATGTCTTGCATCCAGGGCATGCTGATGTAAGAGGTGGGCTCCCACGGCCTTGGACAGCTCTGCCCTTGTGGCTCTTCATGGTACAGCCCCACAGCTGCTTTCATGGGTTGTTATTGAGCATCTATGGCTTTTCCAGGCACATGGTACAAGCTGTTGATGGATCTACCATTCTGGGGTCTGGAGGATGGTGGTCATCTTCTTATAGCTCCACTAGGCAATGCCCCAGTGGGAACTCTGTATGGGGGCTCTGACACCACATTTTCCCACTACACTGACCTAGAAGAAGTTCTCCATGAGGGCTTTAATCCTGCAGCAGACTTCTGCCTGGATATCCAAATGTTTCCATACTTCCACTGAAATCGAAGTAGAGGCTTCCAAACTCTTGCCTTCTGTGTACCCATGGGTTCTACACAATGTGGAAGCCACTGAAGCTTGGGGCTTGCACCTTCTGAGCATTGGTGCTTTGTACCTTGGCCCCTTTTAGCCATGGCTGGAGCTAGACCAGGTGTTTCACAGGTCACCAAATCCTGAGACTGCACAGAGTAGCAAGGCCCTGGGTCCAAACCATAAAATCATCTTCTAGGCCTTGAGGCCTGCATTGGGTTTTCTCCATTGTCTTGATTATTAACATTCAGCTCCCCTTAAGAGGAGAATTTACTTTTGTAAATTTCTGCAGCTGCCTTGAATTTCTTTAGAAAATGGGTTTTTCTTTTCTATCATATGGCCAGCCTATAAATTTTTCAAACTTTTATGCTCTGCTTCCCTTTTCAATATAAGTTCCAGTTTCTCTCTTTTTTGGCGGGATGGGGGGTGCGGAAACAAAGTCTCACTCTTGCTCAGACTGGAGTACAACGGCGAATGGTGTGATCTCAGCTCACTGCAACCTTCACCCCGCCAGGTTCAAGCAATTATCCTGACAGCCTTCCAGGTAGCTGGGATTATAGGTGGCCACCACCACACCCAGTTAAATTTTGTATGTTTAGTAGAGACTGGTTTCACCATGTTGATCAGCCTGGCCTCGAACTCCTGACCTCAGGTGATCCACTCACTTTGGCTTCCCAAAATGCTGGGATTACAGGCATGTCACTGTGCCTGGCCATTCCCATCTCTTCTAACCAACTTTACTCTTAGGAAGAATTGTTTATGACAAAAAATACCCTTGAGCACCACATTTGTACTACGATTACTTGCATTTGTTCCATCTGCTATGATCTTTTATAAGCTCTTTGATGTATTATTTATCAAATCTTTACAAAAAACCAAAGAGATAGAAATTTATTATACCCATTTTAGAGACGAAGTGGGGAAAGATAAAGTACTTGCTATATGTCACACATTTCACCAAGTAAATTAGGTCAGAGTTTGAACCCATAAAACCTCTCTTGAGGGTTCCTAATTTGAATTACAGACTTCTGGACAGGAGTAGTTTAATTAAAATTAAAATATACCAATGTAAGTTGCTGTTTTATAGCAAAACATCTTTGAAATTATTATTACTATTAGTTATTATAATTGCTTTTCTTTCATGGCCTTTTCTCTTTTGACAGTCTGAATTGCAAAATTTTCTGTCTAATTTTGTGGTTCAGGATTTTAAATTTCAGTAGTGATTGAGTGTGATTATTTAATAGTTTACTGTCTTGCACAGTGCACTTCACTGCTCTAAGTAATGGACTCATTTTCTCCCGAAACCTACTTATAATAGACACCACTGCCTCACTTTCCAGCAGATGGCGAATAATCTTGTTTTAATGTACATCATTTACAATAGATACAAGCTGTCAGATAACTTCTGGTAAAATAGGATGCTGAATCAGACAGTTATTTTTAGTGGCAATTGATGAAACATAGACTAGTCCACCCAGATGAAAATATACCATATCAGTTGACTTTACAGATAAAATATGCTGAAATATTCTTTGTCATTTTCCATTTGAGATTTCTGTTTTAGTTTTCTTAATATACCCTGAATCTCATTGCTTCTCTTTTAGCTTCTGAAAACGATTATGCTTTCCACTTTAATAGCTACATCTTATTTTTTATTTCTATTATTTGTTGAGAATCATGCAGTACAGAGCAGTTGTATTAAAGTTAAAAGCATGTACTCCAGATTCAGCAGACCTAGATTTGAATCCCACCATAGCCACTTATTGACTAAATAGAATATATATATTAATCACTGAAAACTACAGTTTTCTCACTTCATAATACTTCTGTCAATGTTTACAGTAAAAAAATGAATTAAAGCTTCTGAAATGATTATAATTTTGTTGTACTATTAACTTTACTTCGCTAATTTGAGACATCAAATATACTATGATGAAAATCCCTGACACAAATAGACTTTTAAAAAGTAAAGATAAATTAATTCCTAGATGATCACATTACATATATATTACAATCACCTATAAATCACCTTTATGATACATATATATGTATATATACATATATATAAAATCTATGTGATTATATATTGGTCCTATGCAGCTAGTGTCTATTAGGTTACTTGATGACTATCTTACATTAATTTATAAGTACTTTAATACCATTCTTGGAAAGAAGAAATGAAGAGCTTTTGTTATTATTTATTATGCATAATTGTTGAATGTCTTCTTAATTCCCATTTTGGTTAATCTATGTAGACATGATTATTGGAAAATATGAGAACTATATTTGTATAGAATTAAAATGTTAATTGCCACTTCAGCCAGACATATACTAAAATTGGAATGATACAAAGAAGATTCCCCTGGCTTCTGCATAAGGATGATATTTGTGAAGCATTCCAGACATTATTTTTATATGTGTGTTTGTGCATGCAATGATACAGTGTGGTAAAGAGTGGTAAAATGATAATAGATGGGGATTTTGAAGAGAGGTTTATGGGAGCTTTTTGTGTTATTGTAACTTGTATTTAGGACTAATTATTTAAAAGTTTAAAATTTAATCAACTTTTTATTAGAAAATAAAAAGTAAAAAAGAAGTGGCTACCAGTTTCCTAAATTAATGCGTTTCAACTACATTTCAGTGTCTATCTACAGAATTATTACTTCTGAAGTGGAGAGGTTTCATGTTCTATGAATATTGTGTTATAATATTTGGATTTGATAATACTCTGCACTGTTAGAAAAATGTACAAAAACAAAACATTTTTCTGCAGTTGTTTTCTAGTTGTTAAATCAAAAGTCTAATTGAGACATCTTATGCAAATTACTAAAGAATGCTATTTCTTCTTTCCTCTGATGCAACCAGTAAATATTTTCATACATGAATACAGCCACACTACAAGTTATGACAATGCTCTGTGAATATAAACAATATGTTATTGTCAAAAATGACAGAGTGGGGAAGAGGAAAAGGTGATGGTTAATGGGTATAAAAATATAGTTTAATAAAACGCATAGGATCTAGTATTTGATAACAGCAGGGCGATTACAGTCAACAATAATTTATTGTATATTTTTAAATAATTAAAAGAGCATAACTGGAGTATTTGTAACATAAAGAAATGATAAATGCATGAAGTGATAGATACCCCATTCACCCTGATATGATTGTTATGCATTTTATGCCTATATCAAAATATCTCATGCACCCCCTTATGTTCTCATAAAAATTAAAAATGTAAAAAAAATGAATTTCAGAGAAGATGAGAATATGTTAATCACAATGAGCCTCACTGAGAAGATGACATTTAAGATCTTATCCAAAGGGAAAGATAAATGATGGAAAGGAAAGTGAGGATGTAGATAGGAATCAGGAGAAACATGGAGAGGGAGCGAGTCTGTCATCTACGGGAAAGAGAGGGTTTACCTGAGAAGCCAGAAGGACATTGGTATGGTTGGGTTAAACAGAGGAGTGATTCAGGTAGATATATAATCCTGAAAGATAGAAAGGAATGTTATGGTAAAATACAGTGCATGTGGGGTAAGGAAGTAAAAGTAGAAATGGAAATGGGGAAATTAGTGGGGAGCTTCTTTCAATAGTGTAGGATGGGTAGTGGTTGCTTGCAGCAGGTTAGTATCTGCGTAAAAGGAAAGAACATCATTATAAGGAGCTTATGAACATAAAAGGTATAGAAGAAATTTACTTTATTGGAAATAGCTATGGCTTAAGACTTGAACTGGATACATGCTAATAGCTGCAATAGCACATTTCCTATTTAAGAAAATATTGCAACCTTGTTTTTGTTTGTTTGTTTGTTTGTTTGTTTTGAGACGGAGTTTTCGCTCTTGTTACCCAGGCTGGAGTGCGATGGCGCAATCTCGGCTCACTGCAACCTCCGCCTCCTGGGTTCAAGCAATTCTCCCGCCTCAGCCCCCTGAGTAGCTGGGATTACAGGCACGCGCCACCATGCCCAGCTAATTTTTTGTATTTTTAGTAGAGACGGGGTTTCACTATGTTGACCAGGATGGTCTCAATCTTTTGACCTCGTGATCCACCCACCTCGGCCTCCCAAAGTGCTGGGATTACAGGAGTGAGCCACTGCTCCTGGCTGCAACCTTGTTATCACTAGCGTTGAGTTAACCAGGACTTCTAACTAAAAATAATTTTATTTTTTAATTGAGTATGAATTTATTCATAAGTATTTGTACTATAAATTACACAGAACTTTTAATTGCTTGTTTTCCCATGGCTATTGTTATTCCAATTTCCTTAATTGTTCAATTATACTTAAACTGATTAATAATACAATTTCATATTATATGGTTGAGGATGATGGATGAGGAGGATGAGGATGAGGATGAATTCCCTAAATAAGCAGAATAATAATAAGTTAATTCACTTGTAAATTATCGATATTATGATCTTTTAAGAGACAAATACAAATCTAACAAATGATGTAAAATTATTAGCTAATATATAGCTTGTAATCCTGATGTTCCATGGGGATTGGTAAAATTCCTTATTATATTTATAACCCTAACTATAATATATATGGTTATTTAATGAATGCTATCAATATTTCACCTCTAAAGAGTTAACAGATATATCCAATAGAGAAACAAAAATAAGAGAGTTGGTAAGCTACGAGGATAACCTAGTATATTGGGAAGGGCTAGACCTATGTCAAAAAATTTGGCTTTAAGTTCTGTATTTGGGTAACTGGTTAATTCTCAGCTGATGATACTTCAAGTTGCTTTAAACTCCCAAATTTAGTGATTATGTTTGAAACATACTGGCAACTAGAGCTCTCTGGCTACTTTTAATCTAGGACTTTGTGCTCATCATATTGTCTCTCTTCCCAATGACATGCTATGTATCAGTGAAGATATTTCATTGCCTATCATTGTTTTTTGGCTGTATTGAGAAGCTGGATTCTTGACAAAATAGAAAAATCAAAGGCAGTTTGGCCAGCTAGAGGGAGGAATAAAATGATTAAAAACCTGTGCCATTGAGATAGTTGGTGAAACATAAATTTTAAAATAAAGGTTAGTAGATTTAGTAGTTAGGTAGGAAAACATTATAGAAGGAATTTTCAATCAGAAGAGGATTTCTGGACCAGCTGCTATTATATTTCTGATTGCCTTCCCCCTTCTTTGAGTGACTCTATATCTTCTATATTTTAGAGTTTATTTTCTGTCTAATGGAACTATGGGGATTTAAAACTGCTTCCCCAAATCTGGATTTCACCAGGATCTGTTTGTTACTATCACAGATAGAAATATGACCCCAAAATAGACATTATTATAATGACTACAGAGAAAAATAATGGAATTTGTGTTAGCGTACTCTTGGTTGAGTTCTAATTTGGTATCCTGCTAGTCGTTTTATGAAACTGTAAGAAAAATCACTTCTCTGACATTCCAAAGCAGCATTTGTAAAATGTAGACAATTGTATCTATTCATTTATTCTCCTTAGGAAGTCATGAGAATTAAAGACAGTAACATGTGAAAGTGCTTTGTTGTTTAAGGAATGTTATGCATAGGTTTGCTAGTTTTTTGTTAAGCAGTTTAGGCTATTTAGTGTGACCATTGATGGACATGGATGAAAACTGGGGAATTCCTTTACCACTGTTAGTCGACTTTTTATTACCATAGACTTGAGTAATCTTTAGGTTGTATCCTTATACCTGATACTAATTAAGAAAAAAAAAAAAAAACCTGCACAGAACACTTAGTTCTTATGGATCTTTAAGAGATTATTTATTGTGGGATCTCATTAATTTCTTTGAAGGATTTTGACTTGCTTCTTTCTAACTGTCATCTCCACTTCTGCTTCTTTGTAGAGCAATAATTATCTTACCCATATTAAAGCTCTCCTTGTGTCTTCCAATTTATATAACAGCCAGAACTGAATCCAGTATTTTATGAATGCAATGTAGGTTAATGCTTTTCAAGGTCTTACTTTGTTTATTAGTAGTTTACCCACAAAAACAGCAAGATCATGTCAAATTTTGAAGATCTTAAAGAATATGTCCAAATACTGAACATTAAATAGGTCTGAGACATGATTTACCCATGCAGAATATAATAATTTTGGATTGGTACCTGTATTAATTCATTTTTATGCTGCTGATAAAGACATACCTGAGACTGGATAATTTATAAAGAAAAATAAGTTTAGTGGACTCACATTTTCACATGGCTAGGGAGGCCTCACAATCATGATGGAAGGCACATCTTACATGACAGCAGACGAGCCAAGCAAAAGGGGAAAGTCCTTATAAAATCATCAGATCTCATGATATTGATTCACTACCACAAGAATAGTATGAGGGAACTGCTCCCATGATTAAGTTATCTCCCACCAACACCGGCTTCTCTCTCCATCCTCTGCTCGCGGGCCGCCATCGCCATCATGCTGGGCGCCGCTCTCCGCAGCTGCGCTGTAGCCGCAACCACCCGGGCAGGCCCTTGAGGCCTCCTGCACTCCACCTCGACCCCCGGCCCCGCCGCAGCTATCCAGTCAGTTCGCTGCTATTCCCATGGGTCAAAAGAGACAGATGAGGAGTTTGATGCTCGCTGGGTAACATACTTCAACAAGCCAGATATAGATGCCTGGGAATTGCGTAAAGGGATAAACACACTTGTTACCTATGATCTGGTTCCAGAGCCCAAAATCATTGATGCTGCTTTGCGGGAATGTAGATGGTTAAATGATTTTGCTAGTACAGTTCGCATCCTAGAGGCTGTTAAGGACAAAGCAGGACCTCATAAGGAAACCTACCCATATGTCATCCAAGAACTTAGACCAACTTTAAATGAACTGGGAATCTCCACTCCAGAGGAACTGGGCCTTGACAAAGTGTAAACCCCATGGATGGGTTTCCCAAGGATTTATTGATATTGCTACTTGAGTGTAAACAGTCACCTGGAAACTAATGATAACATATTACCTTATTTGAACAAGTTTTCCTGATTGAGTACCAAGCCAGTAATGGTAACCTGTACTTTAATAAAAGGGAAATGAGTTTGAACTTAAAAAAAAAAAGTTATCTCCCACCAAGTCCCTCCGACAACATGTGGGAATTATGGGAGCTACAATTCAAGATGAGATTTGGGTAAAGACACAGCCAAACCCTATCACTACCAGAACAGGGATTGTAATCTTGACTTTTTTCCAGGCATCCTTCTGATGCACTCCAGTGTAAATTCTCAAGTTATCATATGTCTACATGGTCATCAGTCAATAGAATCATCTTGTAATGTAAGATGGCATTATTGCCAGGTGTTTAATTCATTTTTCAAAATTTAATTCAAATTATATCTTATAGTATAAACCCTTTATTTAGTTATTGGAAATACATGAAATTGATTGACAGGAAAAAAAAGTTTATAAGTAAACTCCCTAAACATATTTGTTGTGAAAGGAGCTGTTTCCTTTGTTTTTAATTAGGTAGTTTCCAAAAAAGAGCTTGAGACAACTATTTGTGTTTAGGTAGTCTATTTGTGTGGTTATCCCTGGAAGCAAGAATGAGAGATGAAGAAGATTAAAGGAAGAAGGAAAAATACACCTCAGGGTGTATTACTGAGGTAAATGTGCTGAACTGAGCCTTGATTCTCCCTGGCACTTTCTGATAAACAAAAAGGATGCTTGTCAGAATGATCTTTCTGTGGATTGACGATGACAAACTTCTTTCTTCTGTTGGTTGAGAAGTGCCTTGGTATATCAATGTCTTGGTTTCTTCTGCATGTCTAATGAACAAGATTTAGTTTGTTCAAGGTGAGATGCTGTCAGCATCTGGAAAATTAAAACCCATATTTAACTATCCACCACAGATTCCACAAGAATTAAGTGCCTAGAGGAGCATGGAAGGATATTATATACATTGTCAATATATTTTGTGAACTTCAGTGATAAACTATCTGTAAAAGCACTGTTTGTAAAACATCTAGAACCCAATATTGCTGTTTTTATTCCTGTAATTTCAATTTCTAATTTGGAAATCCAGACTATAATTAAACTGAACTCTCTTTAGTTATTGTGTATTTATATGAAATACTGTGAATACTTTGAGATTTTATCCTATTTGCAAGCTAATGTCTTTGCCTGCCAAAGTTTCCTAGATCTTGGCAGAAGATAGGATACACTTGGGTCAAAGATAAAGTACTTTATGACTCCCAGTACAGCAGGCAGTATGAGCTGCAACCTTGCATTGGTTCCCCTCATTTCCAGATATCATTGAAAAGATAAACAGCAGCACCAGGGTGTTTGCATTCTGGAGGAAGACTCCAGGGATTGTTCTAAAAGACAGAAGATCATCAATACCCCTCTATTCCCCATACCTCCCAGGGTAATGTTATCTCTCCTTCAAATTCTGAATCTTTGCTTTTCCTTACACCTTCACAAAATCTGGAGTAGCTTTAATTTTATTCCTGTTCCCCAATGCCCAATCCAGGCCTTTTGTCTGAATCAGATAGGAGAGAGAGAGAAGTATATTTATAAAATATTTTATAAACATTTTAAGTTTTAATCTTCTCATCCTCATTCTGAACCCGTTTCAATTTGGGGATTAGACTGGCCCGAGGCTACTGTCATAAGGGAGAGACATAATATGCCTAGGAACAGAAAGGAATCTTGAAATTTCAAAATAAGTCTATATAATTCCACATAATCTTCAAACCCCTTTCATCTGAGATGTTATACTATTTTCAAGCCAAGTTAAGTTGTCAGGGTTTTGTAGTGTCTTAGGTCAGAGACAAATGACTTTTTTCATGGCAACATATAGCACCCAACGAGAACTTATAAATGCAAATCACTTCCCCCTGCTGCCCTACATCCCAAGGTAGACATAGGTGGGTGCTGTGCACATAGTGAGTTCTTGTCATAGCTGAGCGACTCTGAGTTTAGGAAATCACTCATTTCCTAATGCCACAGTTAGCAACCTACACAACTTTGCCTTAAACAGAAGCATTATCTTTATTGTTCTGGTTGGACAATAAATCTGCCTTCTGCCCCAAAGGGAGTAATTATCTCTGTCCTCACAAGCAATTTGCTATACAAAAATACTTGAGAAGATAGTACAAAACACAAGTTGCCAATGCCTTTTCTTTAAAAATGTGTGAAAGTGTGAAACCCAATAGAGAATTTTCTCACAATATTTTATTTATTTTGGTGATAGAACTCTAGCCTTTTAATCATACATGACTTTATTATTTCTGATTTTATATATCCCCTCCTGTCAGCAATTTAAAAATAGTGTTGCCTCAGATTAACCTATAAATAAAATACTAATTGTGCAAGAAATTGAGGATAGATATTTGACAAGTTTACTTTTTGCTCATTGTTTGTTTATATGTCATGTCCTCCCAGAAAAACTTTACTGTTGTAGTAACTAGAAAAATGCATCTTCTATTTAGTCTGAGCAGTACTGAAAGGACTCCATGTTGTTTGATGAGGTATATGTAAAAATAGTAGCATTCAAATTGGAAACAAAACTAATGGAGAAAACTAATTTTAAAAAATTTTGTAGTATTTTTTTTCTATTTTAAACCATGATTATAAGAAAAAAAATCTCCTGTTTTGTTGTACTTAATTATTTTATTTGGAAATACTTAAAGATTTCTCAAAAGTTTCAAAATTTGTAGAAAGCTCCTGTGTACCACTCATTCTGCTTCTCCTAATATAACATTTTACAAAGCCATAGTAAATTATTAACCAGGAAGTGTTTAGGGGTTCAATACTCTTAATTGTAACTGTTATTCAGATTCACATGCACCTTTTTTTTTGGTATATAGCTCTTTGGAACTTTATTATATAGAGATTAATTTTGTCATCACCAAAATAAAGATATTGAATATGCCCATTGCTGCCAAAAAAAAAAAACTCTCATATTTCCCTTTAGAGTCATACCCTGGCAACCACTGATCTGTTCTTTTTCACTGTATCTTGTTACTTCAAGAATGTTAAATAAATATAATTTTACAGTCAAAAACTTTTTGAAATTGACTTATTTTTTTTTCAATCAGCATAAGACCCATGAGATCTATTCACATTTTTGTGTACATCAGTGGTATATTCCTTTTTGTTGCTGAGTAGTATTCCACTGTGGGGCTGTACCAGATGATATTTATTCCTTCATCCCTAGAAGAAAATTTGATAACTTTTAGTTGGAGCTATTACAAACAAAGTTGCTATGAACATCTGTCTATAGGTTTTTGTGTGTGAGCATAAATTTTAATTTTTCTAGAATAAATAGCTAGACGTATAATTGTTGTATCTATGGTAAATTCATGTTTAACTTTATTAAAAAATGACAAACTTTTTTTTGAGACAGTCTCACTCTGTTGCCAGGCTTCAGTGCAGTGCCATGATCTCGGCTCACTGTAACCTCCAGTTCCTAGGTTCAAGTGATTCTCCTGTCTCAGCCTCCTAAGTAGCTGGGACTACAAGGTTCACCATGTTGGCCAGGATGGTCTCAATCTCTTGATCTTGTGATCTGCCTGCTTTGCCTCCCAAAGTGCTGGGATTACAGGTATGAGCCATCAAGGCTGGCTGAGTGAGCCAGGATCGGGCCACTGCACTCCAGCCTGGCGACTGAGGGAGACTCTGGCTAAAAAAAAAAAAAAGCCCCACTTGCTTATATTTCCATATATTTTATACAGGTATGTGTCTGCCATGGTGGTTTGCTATACCTATTGACCACTCCTCTAAGTTACCTTCCCTTACCCCCCACCCCTCAAAAGGCCCTTGTGTGTGTTGTTCCCCTCTCTGTGTCCATGTGTTCTCAGTGTTCAGCTCCCACTTATGAATGAGAACATGCAGTGTCTGATTTTCTGTTCCTGTGTTAGTTTGCTGAGGATGATGGCTTCCAGCTTCATCCATGTCCCTGCAAAGGACAAGATCTCTTTCCTTTTTTACTATTGCCATATTTTTTAACTAAATTTGTTTTGTTTTAGAAAAATGCTAAAATGTGACTCGGAACAATACATCTTTTTTCCTACTTATTCATTTCCTGTCATTTTGGAAACGATATTTAATTTTGTCATTTTATGAAGAAGTTGGGCTTTATAAGCATTTAAATAGTTCCAAAAAGTGATGAAAACAAAAGGCAACTTTTAATTACTCCAATTGCCTCTTGATTAATTCCCTTTGCTTTTTAAAAATTACTCACAGATATCTCATATGTCCCATCAACTACTGCCCTGAACTGGGTGCAATTGTGTGCACCTGTAGTTCCAGCTACGCAGGAGGCTAAGGCAGGAAGCTATTTGAGCCCAGCCTGGGCAACATAGTGAGACCTCATTTATTAAAACAATCAAAAAGAAATCAAAAGTTACTAACTACTTCCCAGATTTAAATTGCTTTAGCAGCAACTAATGAGCATATACTGCCCAAATTATTTTCCTTCTAGTCCTTTCCTCATCTGGTCTAAACAACTGTAAAATTATATTAGATATTTACAAACACTGAATAAAGAAGATCACTCTCAATTTAGTAACATGAAATTATGTTAAGGTGATATGTGAGAAATATGTTGTTTTATGATAACTGATCTGAATGCATTACATATTTAGGCACCTTCTATGGAAGAGAGATAACTTCATACATTTTGTCATTTATTCATTTCCTTTTCTTTCCTTCATTTAGTGAATACTACTAAGTACACATTTTATTGTAAAGCACTCTGAAGAATATCAATGTGTAGGATAGTTGCATACTTCTAGAAATCTTATGATGAACATGGAGTGAAAGCTGGCTATAAGAAATAATTTAAAAGGAACAGCAACAAGTCTGGACTATAAAAACTCCAGATCAATGCTTCCAGTTGAGTTACAGTTCACGAATTTAGGTCTTGATTTTGTTGTTCTTGTTTTATAATCTGTAAATGAGGAGCCTGAACTCGAAATTTTCTATATTCAATTCTCCTAATATTCTCCGAGACTGGAAATCAGAGGAAGAGTCTTATAGTGTGCAGTCAGAAGGATTCCGACTGTGCAAAGAAGCATAAAGTGAAATGTATGTTGTAGCTGCTTTGTACTACATCCAAGAAAAAAGGAGAGATATAACTTACACCATGACATTGGATTACCTTTGTATATACTGAAAAGAGGCTCAGAATAAGTGATATCTTGTTGTCTCAGGATGGACGACAGAGAGAGCAAAATTGAAAAGACAAGTGTCTTGGAGTGAGGTGAGCATAGATTCAGGAGAGACCTGGTTAGTGTCAGTCAGTAGTGCTGCTTTCTGTCACAAGCTTTCTTCGCTTCATTAATTTGTCTAAAAAAGAACAAAATTCACCTTTTCTATACACTTAAAAAATGCGACATAAGAATATTGAATAATTGCTAAATAGTATAATTCATATATTTGTTTTTTATTGTATTATTTGAGTTAGGCTGCTCTTGACATCAAAATACACAGTGCTACATTAAAATTCCATAATTAAGAGAGAAAAGGATTCCCTTATTTAATAGGAGCAGGGTAAAGAAGCATACATGATAAAAGAGGCTTAATTCAATCAGTTAAAAAGAGAAAAATATATACTAATGTGAATGTGATTTCGGTGATTTAATGATTATATTCAAACTGCAATCTTTCCTATTTTCAGTGAGAAAATAAAATTTCTAATATTTCAAATGTAACAGAACTAATCATAAATAGAATACATTAAAAACCTAATAATAGGAAAAACTGATTGGTTAGTTAAGAGAACTGGTATGTTTGTAGATACAGGAAACAAGCAAAATACATGTGCATATTAGGACAACATTTTTTTGTGCACACTTCAATAACTATTACGTTTGCTAAACCCTGTTTAATCACAATCATAACTTACATCAATAAGGGTTTTAAAGGTAAAATATCTTAATGACTTTTGTTAACTCATTTTAAGTTCATGGATAAAGTTCCTACATAAGCTTTTACCTATATTCTTTTCTCAGCAGTGTTAAACAAATGATAACTAGACTGTCTGTCAAGTAGTAAACTTTTTTCAGAAAAGTTTTCATATAATAATGAAGGGAATATGTGTAAAGAAGATTTGTCAGCTCCCTGTTGACTAAGATCCTATTCATGATAGGTTATTACTATATATTTGAATGAATTGAACTGTAGGAAAATCTACTTTTACATGTTTATATATGTGATTTAAAATTTGTATATTGTACAAAACAGTAGAAAAATGATAGATGGGCCAGGGTTCTATTTCTGACTCTGCAGCTACTATGCATGTGACTTTGGTTCTTCTTTCTGCCACCTGTTTTGTTTTCTCAACCCTGAAAAAGAAAGCAAGACTGTTTTCTCCAAATTACCTTTTAGCTTAAATATTCATGTTTTCTCTATATACTATATAAATATTACAGACAATTTGGAAAATACATGTGTTTTATATATATGAAGTAATAATGAGACACTATTATCATAAAAAAAACTGTTAATATGTTTTTAATATCTATACATGCATTTGCATGTAAGCATTCATTAAATTGCATAAACTTTTATATTCATATGTTTTACAAAACTTGAGAGCAAATAAAAATTGGTATCCCATTACACATGCTTTTTTTATCTATCCTTTTTATAAACCTAAAAGCAAATGATAGATGATATAAAATGTCCTTTTTTAAAAATAGATACATAATACAATAACCTATCCAGTGAAGTTCAATAATATAACTATCTTTCCATCTGTTTGATATCTCTGAAGGGCAGAAGTTGGGATCTAGAACAAGCGTCCTCTGGGCAAAAGGAATGGTGTCCTGCTGAGTATTCTGAAATTTTTACTACCCAAAAATGATAGCTGATGCTGAGATTTTTCTAGCAAACATGAATTTATTGTGACTGTGCTTTAAGATTTTGCAATTACTTTAACTTGGTTTCTAGACTTTGACTTTTTAAACAGAAAAGAAAAGTTATCCCCAAAATGCCTACATTGCACATATACCTATGGGTTTTGTATGCTCTTTCTTGCTTTTATACATATCTATGAGAGAACTCTCAGCATGTAACATGCCATATCTATATTCCTCCTATTTCCCGTTAAGAGTTGAAGTTTGTGAACTGATTTTTTGTTTGTTTGTTCATTTGTTTTGAGACAGCTCTGTCACCCAGGCTGGATTGCAGTGGTGCAGTCTCGGCTCACTACAAATCCAACTCCTGGGTTCACGCAATTCTCCCACCTCAGCCTCCCAAGTAGCTGGAATTACAGTCACCCACCACCATGCTGGGCTAATTTTTTGAATTTTTGTAGAGATGGGGTTTCACCACATTGGCCAGGCTGATCTTGAGCTCCTGGCCTCAGGTGATCCACCTATCTTGGCCTCCCAAAGTGCTGAGATTACAGGTATGAGCCACTGTACCCGGCCAGTGAATTCATTTGAGAAAGATGTATGGACAGAAGAGTGAGGGCTGATGCTCAAGAGGGAAGATCAGCATGCTGAGCACTTCAAAATCCAGCTCCCATACCTTGAAGAGCCTACTTCTTGGTTTTCTGTTGGCATAGACCCTGCATTACTCAGTAAGGAGGCAGTTAGGTAGAGACAAAATGTGTTTACTCTTTTTCTATGGTTAATGCTTTTGATTTAGTTCTGGTCATATATATAGGTTAGCCAATTGTGTTTCTCACTCCAGTTTTATCAGCTATGGTAAGTTTAAATTTTTCCTGTATTCTAAAATGTAGTTGAGTGTTTGAGTATCTGATGGTGATGGAGTTGGAGTCCTTTTATGTTCCTATAGGAATTACGGAAGAAAGGAGAGAGAGATTGAGTCAAGGAACATTTTCCTGACACCATGTTAAGGTTTGACTTCAACTTTTAATTACTTTACACAAGCTGTTTTTGCAAAAATATCTTCAGCTAAATAAAATATTTATTTAATATTGTTTAAAAAAATCAAATTATTTGTTAGCTTGGGAAATAATAGTAAATGTAATTTTTAAAAATATATCACATAAATAATGTTAACTTTGTAAAATTATGACTTTAGTAAAATTCTGTCAGCAATGTAGCATATGATTTTACATAAGTGGTAACTCAGTACCAAAGTTGTTATTACAGCTGCAAAACTCAATTTTTCCTTAGGATTTCAGAAAATGTGAATTCTTGGTGTATAAAAAAATTATAGAAGGATACGTATTCTGGTTGATAGGTGCAACAAACCACCATGTCACATTGTACAAACCTGAACGTTCTGCACATGTATCCCAAATCTTTTATTTATTTATTTATTTTTTTTTTGAGACAAAGTTTCACTCTTGTTACCCAGGCTAGAGTGCAATGGTGCAATCTTGGCTCACCGCAACCTCCGACTCCTGGGTTCAGGCAATTCTCCTGCCTCAGCCTCCTGAGTAGCTGGGATTACAGGCACGCGCCACCATGCCCAGCTAATTTTTTGTATCTTTAGTAGAGACGGGGTTTCACCATGTTGACCAGGATGGTCTCGATATCTTGACCTCGTGATCCACCTGCCTCGGCATCCCAAAGTGCTGGGGTTACAGGCTTGAGCCACCGTGCCCGGCCCCAAATCTTAAAGTAAAATTAAAAAAGGAAAAGGAAAAGGAAAAGAAAAACAGAAATGAGAAGTATATCCCCTGTTCAGCCTCTTCCCACAAAAATAATATATTTCATGTACTTACCAATAAGGCTATTTGGATTATCAAATAAGAAAATAAAAGTATGCAAAACCATATATAAATAAAAAGCATTATTATTGTGTGAATTATTATAAAAGGGTAAACTTCCAGTAAAAATTAAAACTTTTAAAATAGAAAATTTATTTTTATTACTAATGTATATCTTTTCCAAAGAAGGTTATCATTAAGTAATATATCTCTCTCTTGGAGTCTAACAGGGAAAAAGTTTGTCTTTAATTAGAGGCAAAAAATTGTGTTTCCACTCTACCAGATTGTCTGATTATATTATTCCCTATATTTCTAAGAATCTGGCAATGAATTTCATTTTCTTATGAATTTTTATTCTCTTTAGTAATACTCTGTAAACTACTTTTGTTTTATTTTTACTACTACAGGTAAAGTAATATACAGACCATTTATTATAATAGGCTAATAATATTATTTAACTCTGGGAGCCCTAGAAAAGATTTTTTATTAGGCTATACTGAACACTTTCCCTGATTATTGAGAAAACAGAGAAATCTAGAAACCAGTAAAAAAGCAACTAAAATAACAGAAGAAATATTTTATGCACTACTGAACTAAAGCAGTAGCTGTATGGACAAAGTGAAATAAGTTTTTACAGACATGTAGAAGTTGTAACAGATAAGAATTAGTGAAAATTTCAAATTAGAGGATGATTCTGGACTATTGAACTTTATTGTTGAGCATCTAAATGCATAAATAAAATAAAATCTAGAAAACATTCTGATAAAGTAAGTTTGTAAAGATATATAATAATCAGTACAGTCATTATCCTGCCTAAAGAGTATTCTCAAAGGTCTTTAATTTGTGATTGTTTAAACAAAGAGAATACTAAAGAGAAATGAGCCCATAGAAAGATAAAAAATTTGAAGCTATGACATCACGATTTCTTGTCAAAGGAAAAATATAAGCTACATTTTAATTTTTAGGATAGTCTCGATAATTATAGGGAGAAATTGTGAAAACTGTTAGATGAATAAAATAAGAATAAGGGATTTAATAGAAAGTTAATATTTAAAAGTGTGATCCAGCTTCAGCTTCTTACTTAAACATTTAAACAATTTCAAAAGATGATTTCTGTTTCAAAATTCAGGATGTGAGATATTTATTGTTGACTTTCATGAGAAATTCTAGGGTGTGTCAGTACCAGAGTTACAAACACTTTCAACTTTATTCTTTAAACTACAGTTTTTTGGTCCTGTTAGCTTGTAATCTATTGAACTGAACAAGTGAACAAAGAGAAAATAAATTACACTCCATCAGTTTGTATGCCTAGGGCATCTCATATCTGACATAGTAGACCTTTCTCCTCATTTCCATTCTAGCTTGTCTCTGTAATATAATTGTATTTATTTTTTACCTTTTCCGTTTTGCTGTTCTTAGAGAGGAGACTGGTAGAATCAGCAAATAACAGTAGTTAATCATTAAAATGAGTGGCAGATATACTCCCTCCTTTCCTTGATTACACTCTTTCACCCTAAACAAGTTTCCTGTTCTTTTTACCTCCTTATTGCTTCCCATCCTGTTTTCTCTATATATTTCAACAGAAATCCTTATTTCTTCTATTTATAAATTAGTTTCAAATCCTAGGATTAAGACAATCCAAATAGCATCTTGAAGCTATTTCCTAGATATCATGTGCTCAAAATACATCCAATTTTACTCATTTTACAAAAATGCACAGGCTAGTTACTGAGCTATGTGAGAAATAGAAAAATATATAAAGCTATAGATAATGTATGTGCCTTCTAAAAATTTACATTCTGGTAGCAAACAAATATACAAAGGAATTACTAAAATGTTTAGTAGTATAAGTTAAATGGAAGAAATCTACAAATTTAAATATGGGTGGATTTTTTTGCCCATTTAAACTGTACTCAGTTTCATGATAATATTTAAGGTGGTTCTTAGAATGGGCGAGATTTCATATCAGTAACATCTTTTGTAGATCAAAACTCAAAAAGGATTTGGGTAAAAGCTACAAAAGTACTATCTAAGAGTAAACAAGATATACCTTGGCTTCCTGAGTCTTAGATTCTACAAAGAAAATTTTAAATTATAATATGACAAGGATAATACTAAAGATAATAATTAACAACATTTTGGAAAGTATATGTTGTTATTAGAATATAAAAGATATTTAAAAATGTACTTTACCCATACACAACAAAAAATTTTGTTCATTCATTAAAGTTAATGTGATAGTAAAAGATTTGAGAAGGAAACTATTGGAATAGTAACATCTATTGCTATTATGTAATAGTATAGTATATGCTATTATTATATGTAATAGAATATATTTTTGTTTTAGCAAAGAAATGGATAAAACCTCAGCCTGGCTCATTTGCACAATCCCTGGTATTTATATTTGCTGAGCCAGGGTACATACATTCTCATGGACAGTTCTTGGGAATCTAGCAATGTATCTTTCATTCTGTTCCTGTTTTCTATTTACTGGTCATGTTTATATTTCTCACCCAGAACATTTGTCACTTGTTAGAGAAGAAGGCGGAGTTGTTACTTTGGAATAATTTATTCCTTAGTGTATTTTTTCTCCATTTCCAGTTACATTACTTATTAGCTCTTTTCAAAACTCCAGTAACTTCAGTTTGGAGAAGATAGAACAAGAATTTGGAAACCTAGTTATTGTTCTGAAATGTTGTCTGAAGTGTTTTACAAATATTCTCACTACAGTTCTATGAAATATCTATTATTATTTGTACTCTAAAGAAAAGGAAACCTGAATTTCAAATAGTTTGCATGGTTAGTAAATGGTGTGTCTGTTTGATGAATCCAGGTTTCTCCTCCTGTACTATGCTCCTTCTTAAAATAATGAGAAGAAATAAAGAAGTGAGTGAACGGCTTCATTATGACCCAATTAGACACTTTCTTGCTATATTATATATTCACACAGATCAACCTTTATTCTGGTCTTTCTCCAATGCAGAATTATAAACTGAAAAAGCCAGATATGAAATATTATTGAATATTAGTATTTTTCTTATATTTGCGTCAATATTAAAGTGACATTTTGCCATGTCCAAGCTTCCGTAAACTTAGCCAAAATTGATTTTCTCCATGTTTAGTTTGGCTTAATGCTTGCTTAAGCAAGAACACTATCTGGATTTTGTTCTGATGGCAGAAGTTAGAAATGAAAACAACCTAGGTATCCACAGAAATGCTGAGTCTAGG
Source organism: Saguinus oedipus (assembly GCA_031835075.1). Lineage (NCBI taxonomy): Eukaryota > Metazoa > Chordata > Mammalia > Primates > Cebidae > Saguinus > Saguinus oedipus. The sequence continues at coordinate 134,837,030 of CM063174.1, forward strand.
CATCAAGCTTGGTTAGTTGTATAACCAGGAAAAGGATAAAAAAGATACTGAATGAATACTATCTCAAGACTGGGATCCTCAGCATATATGGCAGCACTATAATTTGTTGTTATTGAGTGATTGAGTCATAGAAATGAAAAAGAGAGAACAAAATTATGTGATCTGGGTGATATATAGCTCTAAAAAAGTAAAGAAAATAAAATAAGCAATTGTGTCTTAGCCATAAAAACAAAACATTTAAATACAATACTATATTATAGATGTAGCATCAGCTGATGTTTCATAGTATTATATAAGTGGTAAAAAATATGATATTGATGAATATGATGTTGTATTCCTATGTTCATTAGGAAGTCCTGCTTTCTCAGGTATTAGATATGCATGCATGGCTTTTTTTGGCCAATGAAGTCTGAGAGTCAGAGGTTTCTAGCGCCAGTGTATGATTTACTGCATTCCTTTTTCCTATCTAAATGATTATGAAAGCATGCTTTGAAATGGAACATCCATCTCCAGTAGATCCTAAATTACTATAATGAGATCTTCTGCTCCTCCACATTGCATTGGTGGGAAATAAACCATTATTTTAAGGCATTGATAATTTTAAGTTCTTTGTTATTACAACATAAATTTGCCTATTCTGTCTGATATGCATATTGTAAATTCCTTGATAGTGTGAATCATGCTTTACCACTATATCTCTACTACTAAAATAGTACCTAAATTCAAATCTGTGAATGACTTAATGACTGATGACATATAAACATTTGTTACCCTCTTTGATTATAAAGTTAAAATAGCATGACAACAAAAATTGACAATATGAAGGCCATCAGGAAATGAAGATAAGTTATTTACATAATGCATGGACCAGATATAAGTGTATTTCACTGTTCGAAGGCAAAGGTTAAGACTGATTGAGTTAAGGAGCAGAAAGAAGAGCCTTGGGACTTCCATTAATGAAGTCACTTGAGGCTTTTGGCTATCACAAGACTAGCAACAGGGATTTTGGAGGTGAAAGAATTAATTACTTTTTTTTCACATGAAAAATGCTACATTAGGAATTTAGTTGTACTTTGTGTGATTCAAGCTGTGTAATTTTCTCATAGCAAAGAAATATGAATTGAACTTATAAACTGCTGAGTACTTTCTCCATTCCAAAAATTCAGACAATTCTTACACATATAGATGAACAAAGTTGATTAATGACCAAACAGAGTGAAGGGAAACACTTTGAGTAGTAGAAATAGAAATGGGACAAAGAAACAAAATATAGAGAAGTTTTGTGTTCTGAGGAAATACAGTAGAAACCTGCTCAGATTTTTTTTCCTGCTAAAATGTAGTGATTCTCTCATCAAATACTAAGAGAGCATATCAGAAAAACAACGTATCTTGAAGTTGCTAGTAAACTTTGATACTGGTTAACAGCACTGGTAACTGTGCCTGTAGTTTGACAATTCATTGTTTTGTTTGATCTCATCCACCTCTTGGTGTCATTGTCTGTACCCCTTAGGAAAACAGTTCAGTAGGTCCTTAAGCTCCTGCCTGATGCCTGTGCAGCAGAACTGGGTGGCATTGCCCACTTTATCACCACCGCCACTCCCTCTCTCCCTCCAGCCTCATACCCATTCAGTCCTCCAGCTCCTGGTGCCCATGTTATTCTTTGTGAGCATCTTCCAACCTTTCAAATAAACCTCTCTAAATAGATTTGTGAGAGACACTAGCCTACCAGTTTACTCCAGCTGGCCTCCAGGGATTTATTCACAGAGGAAAGGAGAAATATTGTTTTGTCTGTATATAGCATAGACACTACTTTGCTTGATTGATTGCTTTTCAATCCCATCTCTTTTGATTATAAGAGTGTCACTTTCCTTTGTTCTTTCCTGGAGGTGGTTGCAGGCCTGCTGCTAACCTGTGCTTTCCTGAAGTATAGAATTCTCACCATTTTGTAACTAATGCTGAATTTTCTTTTCTTTTTCTTTCTTTTTTTTTTTTTCTGAGACAGAGTCTCACACTGTCACCCATGCTGGAGTGTGCAATGGTGTGGTCTTGGCTCACTGCAACCTTCAAGCATCCTGCCTCAGCCTCCTGAGTAGCTGGGACTACAGACATGTGCCTCCACACCAAGCTAATTTTTTTTTTCTTTTTTTGTATTTTTAGTAGAAACACAGTTTCACTATGTTGGCCAGGCTGGTCTCAAACTCCTGAACTTATGATCCACCCGCCTCAGCCTCCCCCCAAAGTGTTGAGATTACAGGCATGAGCCACCGCACCTGGCCTAATTCTGAATTTTCATGGAAAGTGAAGACTGAAGCTGATGTAGTACCTTAGGCCTCCTTCTTCCTTGGTAGTTTGGAGAACATCAGGAGTAGTCCCTTGGGCAGGAGTTTGCCATTTTCAAGGAGGACATAGAGTCTCAAGTGGATCAAGGTAGTGCTGTAAAGGAGTTGTAGAATAGAAATACAAGAGAAGCTGTTTATACTGTAAGATGTCACTTACACTCTACCACCTTCTCGCATTTCAAATAAAAGCCACTGAGAAGATTAAGTCCTGCCTTATGCAGGTGGGTGCAAAGGTTATTAGGCTAGCAAAATGTTAATTACAACTATTCATTCAATCTTCTTAATGTCAACTGGCTACCAGACTCTAGAGAAATTTAGATTTCATAGGTAATGGTGGTTTCTCAGGCCATAATGGTCAGAGGAAGAAAAACTAGTGGTATGAATATCATATTCCAACAATAATAAAACAAAACAACATCACCACCACCACCACCAACAACAAAAAAAACCCTGTTATTCTGAGACCTAGCAACAACAACAAAAAAACGCTGTATTCCAAGCAAGTTACATTTCTATTGAAAATCCTTTCCACCCCTCAGGAATTCCTCACTTCTAAACACTCTGCCTGCTTTCTATCCTTTGTATTCCCTCCCTTCCTCCCTCCCTCTCTCTCAATCTCTCAATCTCTCTCAGTTTCTTTTCTGATGAAGCCTTGCCCTGTCCCCCAGGCTGGAATTCAGTGGTACGATCTCAGCTTACTGCAACTTCTGCCTCCCAGGTTTAAGTGATCCTCCTGTAGCTGGAACTATAGGCATGTACCACCACCATACCTAGCTAATTGTTTGCATTTTTAGTAGAGACGAGGTTTCACCATGTTGGCCAGGGTAGTCTTGAACTCCTGACCTCACGTGATCCGCAGGCATCGGCCTCCCAAAATGCTGGGATTACAGGCATGAGCCACTGTGCCTAGCCTCCTTGTATTATTTCTACAAGAGTCACTCTACTTTTCTTCTCTGTTTTGGAACTTATGTATAATCATTTCCGTTGTTCCACTGAGAACTTCTATCACTTGAATCTAAGATAATTGCATTTCATACACAGGGATACTTTTTCTCTGGTTGGCATTATAGATACATCTTTATCTTCATTAGTACCAGACTTTTCAAAGATGAAAAATTCCTTCAACTGATATGTGGAAAGGATTGCCTAGGGCTGCCTTTCAGTTCAATACTGGGAGCCTATTGGGTTATTGTCATGCTGGTACTCTCAGCACCAGAACAAAGGAAACAGTATCTGTTCTCTCCACGTGGCTTCTCCTAAGGGCAGGGCTGCTTTCTACCAACAAGGTGTCTTTCCTCCACTAGATTAACTCCCCAGGATTATTGGGAGATACATCTGAATAAATTGATTATTGCCTATCTACACAGCTACTTTGGATTTTCAAGTTATTTGCGATTATTAAAAGTGACAAGTTTAGGAACCTGAGGCAGAAAGATCAGCACATATCTGAATCAGATTGACCTCGCTGGACACTAGATTATATCCTACTTCATAGGCAGGTATTACCTTGGAGTATATCTCAGAACCACAAGACCCATTTCACAACTGTTACCAGAAATAAGATTATTCCTGAATGGACATTGCCAAGAAAGCAACTACCGTCACACATGCTTAATGACAGAGGTACATTCTAAGAAATGCATCGTTAGATGAGTTTGTCCTTCTGTGAGCATCACAGAGTGTGTGTAGCTTATTCTACACCTAGGCTATCTGACGTAACGTACTGCTTTTAGGATATAAATTTGCACAACATTTTACTCTATTGAATGCTGTAGACAGTTGTAACAATGAGAAACATGTGTATCTAAACATGGAAAAGGTAAAAGAAAAGGAAAAATACAGTATTATAAACTTATGGGACCACTGTTGTATGTGCAATTTATCATTGGCTAAAATGTTATTATGTGGTATGTGACTGTATTTCAAAATATTATCTCCATAGGATCATTTGACATTGTTTGGCACAGTAAGGCAAATGCCTCTTCTAATAGCAGGCTATAAAAATGTGCCTCAAAACGCAATCTCAGTAAAATGTACTTGCAACTATGGATAGACACAAAATTGATTTTTTAAAGTAAATGGAAAACACTGGGCTAGAAATTCCCTAAGTCATACTAAAATTAGCAGGAGTACCTGACATTAAGTTCCTGGGATTATTTATTTATTTTTTTAAAAACATGCTGTTTATTAATACATATTTTACTTTTGAAAAATTTTAACCTGTAAACTGTGAACATGAATATAAACAAATTATATAATACAAGATTTTCTATCACTCTATTGTCCAACTATAAAAAACAAGAATATTACTATATTTAATTCCTCTAGAAACATCTCTTATTTGAGGGTCCTTATAGGAACCTCACACGGTTTAAGAATTTAATAGAGAGTCTCCTTTCAAAGGTGTGAGAAAATTTCAAAAAATCAGCAAAGGATATTGAGGCACTGAAGACCCTAGAAACCACACGAAGCCCTTGATCCTCTAAGCCTAAAGAGCAAGAGGAGAAAATTTCTCTACCAGAGCCCAGTGAGACATGGAGCAACCGAAAAGGTGCTATAATCCTGGGGAAATGCAGCATGTACGAGAAAATATGACCCAGAGCAGAAAAGGAGGGGAGAATAAAAACCTCAGTCTCCTCCTTTCTGTCCTGTGATCACTCATGACCTTCACCGGCTGAATTTAACCAGAAGCTGGTAGGAGAATGCTCAGGTATGTAATCCACAGGGATAAGCTTCCTGGGGCAAAGAACAGAACAGAACAAAGGATCTTTCTTGTAGCAGTGGTAGTGGTGAGAGCAGAGACTAACCAGCACAGTTCTTCTTTTTGTTACTGTTTTCATCTTCAAGTGGATTGTAGTAATCCCAATCCCTTTAAAGTAAAAAATTGCAGGAAAATGGAGAACAGCCATCATAGTTGATGGGAAAACTATCTTCTATACTATAACATCATACTGGGGCCAAAAGAATGTAGGGCAAAAATAGCCTGAAATCAAACACATATACATGTACATGTTATATGTATAGACAACCCTATATATGAATATTTATTTTATCTGTAGTTATCATTTACCTTTTAATAAAGTAAAAATATTCTACATGTGCCTAATCACTCCCTTGACATATTTGTGAAGTAAAAATTAGAGAACCTCATTTATAGCTTTCTAACTTTTAACATTTTGTGGAGAACCAAAAAATTGCCACTTTATAAACAGCACACAACATGGTAATATAGGTTTGTATTAAAAACTGCTTTTCCACTAATTATTTCAATATAATGTGCTTTCACTGTATTTAAGAAAACAGATTTCCCTTCAAACATATTAGAAAGAAATGTGAAATAATGTGAATGTAAATAAAAGACATTGAATACTGCCAAGGAAGGAGAGTGAACCAGGCATGGGAGGAAACAAAGGAAACATGAAACTAATAGACGGTAGGAGTAAACTAAGAAGATGAAATAATGTGGCTAATGCCTGTAAGTCTCAGCACTTTGAGAGCTGCAGTGGGCAGATCACTTGAGGTCAGGAGTTTGAGACCAGCCTGGCCAATATAGCAATACCCTGTCTCTACTGCACACACCTATAAGCCCAGCTACTCGGGAGGCTGAGGCAGGAGAATCGCTTGAACCCAGGAGCGTGGAGGTTGCAGTGAGTTGAGATTGCACCACTACACTCCAGCCTGGGCAACAAAGCGAGACTCCATCTCTAAATAAATAAATAAATAACACTAAAACATTGTGGAAGACATATTTTAAATATCATAGAACTTAAAAACCAATTCTAAAAGGAAAAAGTTTAAAAAAGAAAAACAATATTTTATGACAGATATGTTAGCACACCAACACTATTACATTTATTCCATAGAGCTTAACATGCCTTAAAAAGTAGTTTATTACAGTACTATATATGATATAACCTAAATATATGTATGACATATAAGCATATCATTTCTGTGATAATAAACTTTTCAGAGATGTGTACAGTGTACATTTTTATATAGTGTAGTTCAACTTCTGTGATACAATTTCTTAGCGCATGTGGAAATCTAAGCTCAAGGTATGCTAAATTAAAGCTCTGTTTTCAAAGTTATTGAGTATTTGCTTATAAATAATTTTAATTATAATTTTATAGCAAAACTTTTTAGACTAAAGTAATAGAGATTGGCAGGCATTATTAACATTCATTAGTTTATGCAAGTTCAATATCATCCACATTAAAATAGTCACAGTGAAATTCTTAAAGCAAAAAAATGTCTTAAATTTTTCACAGTTAAACCATTTATATAGCATAAGTTAGAAAAGAACTTAGGTTCTCTTTGGAGATAGAGCCAATTTGTCTGTTTGCTCAGCACTCAATGATTTTGGAGATATTAGTCAACTAAAAGAGTACTAATAGCTTTTGGAAACATTAGCCTGAGAACCATTTTCCATTTAGTCTGTAGTCAGTTAATCGAGTGCATGTTCATTTATCCATACAAGCTATAAAATCCTACAATAAAGATATAATTAACATTACTGACCAGTTAAAGGGCATAAACAGTAGTATGCCCATCAATATGCACTCCCTATTTGCTGACATTTCCAGTTATGCCAGATGGTGACTTTAATGATAGTGCCTTGTGGTACTTCTAATAATTTTTGTGCCTGATGTTACTTTTATAGGGCCTGTTACATCATAGAAAGCTGAAGGGTGACTTAATAATGATCTTCCAGCATATGAAGGGTCATGAAGTATATGGTTATAAAGTGACCAGCTGTTACTCATTAAAATGAGAAGTAGTAGATTTTAACTGTAACTGGAGAGATTTATCTTAGATATAAAGTAGAGCTTCCTGATAATAAAAGATACTGAATGAGAGGAATGATGAGAGATGCTAAAGTTTTGTCTTGGGGGTAGAATGTGTTCATCTGCATGAATTGATCAAGTTTACTCTTATTTTGTGGATATGTCAGTTTCCTTTCACATTTATGAGTTATATATATTTTTTTGTATTTCAACACTAATAATTCAAATCCTGGCTATAACTTATTGTTTATGTGATGTAGTATAAGTTAGTTACTTAAATACATTGCATCATTATTTACTTATCTGTACAATGGAAATTAAATCTTTCCTCTAAATATCTAGGAAAAAGTCTAAAATACTGTTAACTCTAAGGTAAAGATGAATTTCTTTCTTTCACTTCTCCTCTATAAAAAATGAAACAAGACAGGTCAAAAATATCATTTTAGCTGGATCTGAATATCTTACTTTGGAATGTGTAGAGTAATGAAGACCTGAGTGGTAGCAGAGAGCAATATAAAACCCTCCTCTCTTCTTTAGAGGTTTATTCCTTAGCCAAACACTCACTAGGAATGTTTTTTTCTCATGGCATTAAATTAGTGCAATCTGTTAGAAGGAGAAGGCAAAAGACCTGGTTCTGTTTAGACTCCTGCGATTACTAATTCTGTAACCCCAAACCAAGTCATTTAACTTCTGAGTTTTATTTTGATCCCCTGGAAAAAGATTAGGAAAGCTCTTCTCAGATAAATTTTGATGACACCTCTGTCATGGGGAAATGAGACAATGTAGGAAGATTGGGGGAGATGGAGCTCAAGAGGTTGAGAGTTGAATTTTCTGCTCTAGTGGTTTATTTGACTCTGTATCAAGTGAGAAAAGGCAGTTGTGATGAATGAGAAGGGAATGAGATGGCACCAAACCTCAGGACACTTGCTTAAAAACTATTTGATTGAAAAATAGGATATTCCAGGCACTCTTCAAGATACTAGGAATTTATCAGTATACGACTCCAATAACATACTAGGAATTTATCAGTATACAACTTCAATAACTTCTCTGCCTTCATGGGGTATTAGGAAAAATAATCTTTAATTATTCAATAGCTTTTAAAAAAATAGCTTAAATTTAAAAAGCTATTGAATAATTAGATTAACAAGATTATTTCAGAATCTGATGTACCAGGGAAAGAAAAATCAAACAGAGTAGAGAATAAGATCATACCTAGGGGGAGGAGGTAAACCTATGGTCCAGGGAGGCTTCTTTCATGCCATGACACTTGATACTGTCCCTGTATAAACAGGATGAACTCAGTCATGCAAAGACATAGAAAAAATGCCCAATTAGGGGTGAGAGGTAAAGAATCAGTCAATCTGTTTCCAGTTCTCACATACAAATTTGTGAAGCCTTGAGGTGCAACATTGATGACATATTGATTAGTTATGTTCTTGGCTTTATCAGTCGCTAGCTAATCTGTCTCTGTTCGTCAATTTCTTTAGAAGTAAAATGTAGGAGGAGAAGCAGGAATGCTATGAGAACATTCCTATTATGATTATTTTCACTTTTAAATGCTATGATTAATCCCTCTCCTGACTATTTCACAAGGTGGATTAGGAGATGAGAATAGGTTCATTGAAGCCTCAACTAATTTGAATATTAATGTAAAATAACTGTATTTTTTATAATCACTGCTTTCAGTCATGTTCTATTGACATTTACTTTCTCTATCTCTTAACAATATCATAGGCAAATAACATATTTTTCTGATATTCGCACTATTAGCACTATGAAATGTAAATAATAGTTGTTAAAGGTGGTAATATCAATTAATGAGTTATTTATACTGAAGCTTAGGGAAGAAGGGTCCTATCACATTGGTAGCAACCAGGAAGCTTTTGTCTGTAAGTGGCTGTAGGGGCTCAAGAACTAAAACTAAAGCCAATGTTTGCAAACAAGTTAGAATTTGAACTGCTAGAATAAGCCCAATCATTAGTGTTTTGTCTAAAAGTCTTGAACAGTTGTCAACATGGCAACCTCTTCTCAACATTCAGAGGCCTGTAATGAGACAGCATCTAGTGAGAAGATGTCAAGGCTCTTGCACATTTCAAGTGTGGAAATCAGAACATGGCAGTTAAAGGAGTCTGGAAGATAGAGTATTTTAAAGAATAGATTTTTTTTTGTTATAATATACCGGATTGTTCATGCCTTATAAACATTGCCTTAGAAGAATCAATAATAACTGCAGGTGTACATTTTAGAAGAAAAAAAAACTCTATCATTTTGTATTGTGGTCCACAATATTTATTAGCCTTTTTATTGGTATATTGTTACATACATTGAAACAAGTAACCACTGCACAAAATACCAAATTATTGCATTACTGAAAGACAGAGTGTTTTATGTTATAAAAACTATTTTTTCACATACAGCTTGCTATTTCTTCTCATTATTAAAAGACTAAATAATTTTTTAAATTTCTGTCTAATATTAGAAATATAAGATGTCAAATTTTTTGAGAAAGTTTGAGAAAATGTCATTTGAAAACTCATTTTTATACTATAATTTTTAAAACAGTTTTCTATAAAAAGAACAATGCAAAATCTTTTTTTTTTTTTTGAGACGGAGTTTCCCTGCTGTTACCCAGGCTGGAGTGCAATGGTGCGATCTCGGCTCACCGCAACCTCCGCCTCCTCGGTTCAGGCAATTCTCCTGCCTCAGCCTCCCGAGTAGCCGGGATTACAGGCACACGCCACCATGCCCAGCTAATTTTTGTATTTTTTAGTAGAGACGGGGTCTCACCATGTTGACCAGGATGGTCTTGATCTCTTGACCTCGTGATCCACCCGCCTCGGCCTCCCAAAGTGCTGGGATTACAGGCTTGAGCCACCACGCCTGGCCCGCAAAATCATTTTTAAAGCATAGAATGTCCAAACAAAAATGTTTTTCAGTAGTTCTGTTTTCCTAAAATTTACAGGGATATTTTTATATTTGCTACCATATGATAGGTCCATGTTAGGAAGAAAATGTTTCACTTTTCCAATTCCTCCTTGAACTTTGATTTCAATAGTAAGTCATAGATATGTCCAAATAAGCTTACTTCGATATGTTTGACTCAGTGTCATTAACTTGGCTTTTTGTTCCATTTATCCTATATATACAGTAATGCAACAAGAAGTGATGATTAATATACAAAGATCTTGTTTTAGATTCAGCCAAACTAGATTGATAAGACAGAGTTAACTTCTCTCTGGAGTCTTCGTGAAGTCCCTAGTATTATTTTATTCATCTTTATAAGGCTAGAAATATTTTTATCACTCTTGTTAGTTTCTGATTTTTAAGGCTCACGACTAACAGCACCAACCAATTTTCCTCCACCAGGTTTTGCTTGCTGTTCCAAATTGAGTACTGAAAAAATAATTCTTGTATTGGATCTTTTATCAACAGTCTTCTTTATGAAAGTCATCTGCCTTTGAACTAAAGGAATCCTGGCTTGATCATTTATTGCATCTGACTGATTTCTACCCATGTTGACAAACTCAGTGTAAACCAAGAATTTTATGTCCATCAAAGAATGTGTTCTCTCTAGTGGAAGTAGTCTAGAGCACCTTACACAGTATTGTACCAAGGTTATCATTCTTTTCATGTTTATCTAAAAAGCTCAGTTTTTGATCTAAAACTTATAGTGTGGGGTTGTTAAGCAAGTATGAGGAAAAGGAGAGACTATTTGATAATATAATATGTGGCTATGCTGAAATTATTATAGTAAACAATTAGAATTGAGGATAGTGAATTCCCAGTTGGAATATAATATATAACTATGTTATAAAGAATTGGTCAGTGATTGTATGATTTAAAACATATTACATATTGTAAGGGCATTGCCAAATATCTAGAGACTATGATTTCATTTAGAAAAGTGTATGTTACCATTCAATTTGGAGCTTTACAAAAGCAGTAGAGTGTTTTTCACTGACAAAAAGATATTTAAATAAAAACTTATTTAATTGATATTCAATAAGCAACACATCTGAAGGACGTGAGGAAATATATGTATCAGTGGCACCATTATTACAATCAAATTATTACAAGTAGTGAACACATCCATCACACCTAAATGTTCCCTTGTGCATTATGTAGTTTTTCATCCCCCTTAAGCAATAAGTGATCTATTTTCTGTTACTACAGATTAACTTGTATTTTCTACAGTTTTATATAAATGGAATTATGCAGCACACACTCTTTTTTAAAATTCTACTTTAAGTTCTGGGGTACATGTGTAGATCATGCAAAATTGTTACATAGGTATACACATGCCATGGTGTTTGCGGCATCCATCCCCCTGCTCATCATCAACATTAGGCATTTCTCTTAATGTTATCCCTCCCCAGTCCCCCCACCCACTGCTTCCCTCCCCTAGCTGCCCCACCCGCAACAGGCCCCAGTGTGTGTGATGCTCTTCTCTCTGTGTTCATGTGTTCTCATTATTCAACACTCACTTATGAGTGAGAACATGCAGTGTTTGGTTTTCTGTTCTTGTGTCAGCTTTCTGAGAATGATGGTTTCTAGCTTCAAAAAGCAGCACACACTCTTTTGCCTGGCTTCTTTCATTCAGCATAATTATTTTGAGACTCATCATGTTGATGTATTTATCAATAATTAATCTCTCTTTTTTTCTTTTTGCTGAGTAGTATTCGATTGTAAATATATGCCACAGTTTGTTTATTCATACACCTGTTGATAGATATTTAGCTTCAAGTTTTTGTCTATTATAGATAAAGATGCTATAATCATTTGTGTACAAGTCTTAGTGTAAAAAATAAGCTTCCTTTTTTCTTGGGTAAATATTAGTGGAAGGGCTAGTTTATGTGAGATACACACACACACACACACACACACACACACACACACACACACACATTTTCCAGTGTGGCTGCACCGTTTTCTATTTCTACCAGTAGTATATAAAAGTTTCAGTTTCGCTACATCTTTGTCAACACTTGGTCTAGTTGACCATTTTTAAATTATAGCTATTCTAATAGATATGTAATTGTATCTCATTATCGTTTTACTTTATATTTTTCTGGAGTTACTAATGATATTGAATTTTTTTATGTCCTTATTTGCCATTGATATATTCCCTTTGGTAAAGTCTTTGATAAATATTTTGCCCTTTGACCTTTTCATGTAGGAGAGGTTTTTTTTTTTTTTTTTAACCTTATTAGAGGGTTTTTCAGTGTTCTTTATATATTGTATACACAAATCCTTTATCAGAAAAAAGCCTTATAAATTTTTTTTCCAATCCATGACTTATATTTTTTTTCTTCTAAGAGTGTCTTTAGAAGAATGAATGTTTAATATTTGATGAAGTCTAATTTATCATTATTTTTTATAGGCTGTAATGTTGGTGCTAAATTTAAGAAATCTTTGTCCAAGAAAAGGTTATAAAGATTTCCTTTCATGTTTTCTTCTAGGAGTTTTATTGTTTAGGACTTTACATTTCAGTTTATGATTCATCATTTTTTTAGAGGAATTGTCTTAATTGTTGTATGTGGTACAAGGGATGAATCTAAGAAAAATATTTTGCATATAGATGTCTAATTTTTTTCAGCACCATTTATTGAAAAAGCTGTTGTTTCTCTACCACACTGCCTTCACACCTCTGTCAAAAATAAGCTATTCATTTAGCTGTGGGATTATTTCTAAAATCTTTATTCTGTCCTATTGATATATCTGTTTCACAAATATCACACTATTTTGACTTTATCTCAGCTCTTAAAATTAGGTACTCTTATTTATCTAGTTTTGTTTTTTATCCAAAGCTGTAATTGGCTATTCTGGATCTTTCAAATTTTTCTATGAATTTTTAAATTAATTTCCCAATATTTACAGAAAGTATGTTTGAACTTTGGTGGATATTACATTAAACTGATAAGTTTGGAGAGAATAGTCATCTTAACAATATTATGCCTTCTACCTCATAAACAAGGCACATCATTCATTATTTCTTTAATGAAATATGTGAAAGACCTGGATATGACAGCAATAAACATTTTGACATACATTAAAGAAATACATACATTAAAGAAATAATGTATGTCACAATGTTTATTGCTGTCATGTCCAGGTCTTTCACATATTTCACACAGTAACTTCATATTTCAAAGCCATATTTAATGGTATTTAATGGTACTGTATTTTTAATTTTTAATTTCCAACTGTCATTTGCTAGTAAAATATGATATTTTTATACTTCATTCTTCAATCTTGCTAAATTTACTAATTCTAGTATCTTTTTAATAGATGCAATTGAATTTTTTATGTAGACAATCATGCCATCTGAAAATCACTTCTTTTCTAAACATGATTTTCTTTTAATTATTTTTCTTGCCTGAGAATACTAACCAGAGTTTCAAATACTTTATTGAATAGAATTGATAAGAGCAGATCCTGGCGCGGTGGCTCACACCTATAATCCCAGGCCGAGGTGGGTGGATCACGAGGTCAAGAGATCAAGACCATCCTGGTCAACATGGTGAAACCCCGTCTCTACTAAAGATACAAAAATTATCTGGGCATGGTGGCGCATGCCTGTAGTCCCAGCTACTCGGGAGGCTGAGGCAGGAGAATTGCTTGAACCCAGACTGCGGCGGTTTCAGTGAGCCGAGATCGTGCCATTGCACTCCAGTCTGGGCAACAACAGCGAAACTCCGTCTCAAAAAAAAAAAAAAAAAAAAAAAAAAAAAAGAAAAGGAGCAGATCCTGGTCTTGTTTTGTTCCTCTTGTTAGTGAGAAAGCATTCAGCCTTTCACCCATTGAGTATGCTACCCATAAGTTACTTTTATAAAATCCCGTTATCTGTTTGAAGAAGTTCCCTCCTAGTTTGCTGAGAGTTTTTGTCAGTAATGGCTGTTAGACTTTGTCAAACGATTTTTTTTTTGTCTATAGAGATGATTTAATTTGTTAATATGGTTAATTATTTTGATTGATATTCTAATACTAAACCAACCCTGCATTATTGGAATGAACACCACCACTTATGAATGTGGTATAATGATCATACTATCCTTTTAATATATCATAGAATTTAGCTTGTTAAGTTTAGTTAGAAATCTTGGATGTAATTTATATGGGATGTCGTTCTGTGGTTGCTCGTTTTGGTAACACCTTTGTCTGGTTTTGGAGTCATGGTAATGATGACCTCGGAGAATAAGTTGAAAGTACTTCCCCTGGTACTACATCTTTCAAATTTGTATTAAAAAAATGCAAAGCAACTGTTACAAATAAAACAGTATTGTAACAATATCTACCTAATGAAATATCCCTTTTGATGTTTTCCAGATGTATTGGGTAAAAACCTAGGCTCTGAACTTGAAACGGGTTCAATCCTCATCATTGCCCCTATTTATTTGTTGTTGCATAAAATATCATTATTATATGTATAGCCTATATTTTTAAATGTTGGAGGACCAAGACATTTAGCCTTTTCCACAAGCTTTATTGCAATATTATTCACAAATAAAATTTTATATATTTATTATTATATAATAAGTATGTGAGATAATGCATATGTCAGTTGGCTCAAGTTAGGCATTTCACAATGTACACATGTTTCAAAACATTTTATAGCCTGTTTTTTCCTTCAACTTCAATAAATCTTTCAATATTAAGGCAAGCAGTTCCTGGAAACCTTTACATCTTGCCTACAAGAAGCACAGCTTTGAATCTTATCAAGAGATCAGAACTTCTGGTAAGCTGGTTGGTTCTTTAAAGTCCAGTAAGTGCGGTCTCTGGCCAGTGTTCCAGGAATGATGACATATATGCAGCAGTTCTGAGAACCTACAGAGATGTGGGCACTTTTCTCCCCTCTGTAACTAACATATAACCTAATTTCCTAATACTAAGTCTATTAGGCTGATGTTCCTTAGACCCTTTGCTTGAGTCTTTAAAACTGAATTTGACAAAGCACTTAAAATTATAACAAAGGAAAAATATTCCATGCCAGAAATTAGAGTGTGATCTAAAAAATCTTTTTGAATTCTCATTTCATATGATTTAAAACCTAGCCTTACTTGATATTCATAGAAGACTTTTTTTTTTCAAATAACAAAAGACTGCACATTTTGTTAGAATCATTATTTTGACAGTTGGTAATGATTTTATAATTTAGTATTTTCTGCTTTCAGCTGGAGGAAAAATAATATCTATAGAATTGAATAGCAGATATAAATGTGTTTTGCCTTTTAATTCATACATTTATACAAACTGTTCCATCTTCATATCGTGTACTTCTCTACTGATATACCTGTGATAGAAGTTCTGCTACACTGGAAATCTAAGTCAAATTCACAGTTCAACTCATGTATCTTTCTCCTCCATAATTGGCAGTTTCAGGGCATTAATAGCAATTTATATAGTTAATTATTTGGTAGATACTTACAAATAGAATAGGTACCATTTTCTTAATTAGTTTCCATCATATCAGAGTATTTTCTTTTTGCTCATCATTTTATATCCTCTATTCCACTATGTGTATTGCCTAGCACATAGTAGAAACGTTTTAAATTGTTTTGAATAATGAATTTTATTAGATAGATATTAAAGCAGGAAAGGAAAGAAAATTTTAAGTCCCTGGCCTTTAAATAAATAAAGCGCTTTTTTAAAGATGTGGGAATTGAGAATAGAAAAGTCTCTTCATTTGTATAGATTAATTTATAATTTGTTGAAATTCATTTTACTGTGCCACTTAAAAATCTGATTTTTATATGCAAACTTTGAAACTCATATTAGCGAAAGTGAATGGTGAAGATTCAGAATCAGTATAATCAATAGGTGTTATGTTCCTATGATCTCTTTCATTCTATTTTCCAATTAACCCTCTGTCAAACTGTCAGCAATACCCTCTGCACACAGACATACTCTATAAGTGAAAAGATGTTTATTAGAATGCATAGAGCTTTGTACAACTTAAAATATATAACCTATGTCCTTTTATATTTAAAAAAATGGCTTAATGGCTTCTAACTGAATTTTTTGGTGGACTTCATAGTTTCATCTGGTCTTCACTTTCTATTTATCAGTAACAATTAATATAGTCCACTCTCCATTATCTGCACAAATTGTATCCAGTAAAATTGAATCATGTAAAACATAATTCAGAGATCATTTCTATTTGTATGTGGAAAGTATTACGTGATGTTTTCAGAGTAAGTTTCTTGCCTTAATTATATTTTGTTTGGGGTAATTAGTTTGCATTCCCTGAGCACACATCAACTGACAGTGGGGGAAAATACCAGAAGTATTCTGGAAAAAATGATTTAAAATATTGAAACTGAACCATGTGTGTATATTCAATACTCATATGTGACCTGGGAAAATTCAAAGGGGTTTAATATTGTCTAGAGTATTATTGAGAGTTGGTGGTCAAATCATGGCTTTCAAATATAACTGCATGTATTTCTAATTTAACTCAGTCTAGTCCCACAGTACCAGTCTTATAAAGGAAATTCATTAAACTAGATAGCTGAATAAGGAAACTTGAGAGCAAATGGAAGTTCTGTTATTGTTCTATCATGTGCATGTATGCATGAGCATGTGTGTGTGTTGCTTCAAACGTTGTTTGTCCCTATGACAATATGTGTTGGGTTTGTTGATTTCTTTTCCTTCATTGTTTTCAGTTGTAGCTAAGAACACATTATTTCCTAGGAGTTACATAAAATATGATACCTGCAGCACTCAACTCTTATTGTTCTTTAGATTTTAAATGCCAAAAGGAAATACATTCTAAGGACAATATTGTACTATGCAGATAAAATGCAGTTGTGTTCTACAGAAAATATTTCCATTCTGTGTGCTAACAAATACACAAAAGGAGATAGTTTGGATCATATTAATGAATAATAAGAATTTTTTTACCAAAAATTAATTACTTGTATGTTACTTTTCCACTGTTCATCTCTCTTCTTAGAAATCTCTCTCACATACACTCATACTAACACACATATACTTTTTTCTATTAGAAGAGTATTTGAAATCCAATCTTCACTCACTGCAATTTGGAGCCTCACATGCATATTGAATGCATGTAGTAACAATACTTGTATTTTAATGTTAAAATTCCTAATGTTACTCCTGAAGCCACTACAGGGGCAAATGTACATATGTGTGTGTGTGTGTGCGTGTGTGTTGCTGCACACATTTATATCTGCTATATATATGTGTGTGTGTGTATACACAGACACACACATATTTTGCCTTTTAATTCATAGGTTTATGCGAACTTTCATTTTCATATATTCTATGTGTGTGTGTATATATATATTTTATATTTATGAAGTATGATTTCTTTAACTTCAGTTTGCATCAATGGTAATAAACCATATAGCTAAGACACAATAGTAAATGAAAAATAATATAAAATGTGAATATAGAAGCATGTACCACAGATGCTTCTCTGTGATATAGTTACAATAATTGTTTTTTCCACCCTTGTTTGGTTTTGTTTTTTTGGAGGGAGTAATTATTGATATAATCACTCCTATTTTCCTAAAGGTAAATAATGATCTGTACTTTACTTTTTCTGTTGGAAATGTAAGTACTTTATTTAGAAACTTTTTTTCCATTTAATGAATTCAGGCTGGGCTTGGTAAAGCCATTAAGGGACAGATAAGGCTCCAAAGAGAAGGTTACATTTAATCTGAGCTACAAAGAACTGTCGTAAGTAAATTAGATATAGGACAGTTGAAAGAGGAGTGTACACATAGGGGATGTTAAATGCAAATGCACAGAAATGACAGAAAGGTGGCTGGTTAACAACACATAGGCTTAAAAGACTATTTTGTACCAGGTAGGAGATTGGGTTTTATCTTGTGGGAGATGTCATCAAAGACTTTTAGATGGGAAATTACATAGCTAGATTTCATTTTAGGAAAACATGACTATAATGGAATGTGAAGAATGTTGTAGATCAGCAAAAGCCTGAAAGAGGGAGACATAACTAGAATCTGTGACTAGATTCCAAATGAGATAGGATACAGAGGTCATTGTTGGTGAAGAGCCAAGCGGAGGGTCACTGAAAGGTATAAGGCGGTGAATAAGTCGGGCAGGATGACTGGGTGAGTAGGGGAAGGGATCAAAGGGTGACTCTCAAATTTCTTGTGTGACTGAGAGCATGGTGGTGACAATCACTGAGATAGGAAATAAATGAGTAAGAGATTGAGTGCCTTTCTCTCACTCTCTATGTGTGTATTCTATGTGTGTTGGGGAGGACACTATGCATCCTGTTATATACCATAGATCTTGAGATACCTGAGACATCTAGGTGGAGTTGACCCAGTAGGCAATTAGAAATAGGGTCTGGATCTTAGGAGAGAGGGCTGGACTTGAGATTTTTAAAAAAGCAGGGGGAATCGTGAGTAGATGAAGTCATGGGATCTGGTGAAATCATTCATCTATCCATTCTTTAACCTCTAATGCAACATACACGTAAAAATAACACAGTACTTGCCTGTCATTGGGCTAAGGGGAATACATAGTGAATTATTAATGGCTTTGGTGTAAGCATTTACAGAGAAGCGAAAGGTGTTCCTTCCTGTAAAAAAATAATAACAGTGCATTCGGGAGGCTGAGACAGGAGAATCACTTGAACCCAGGAGGCAGAGGCAGTGAGCTGGAATTGCACCACTGCACTCCATCCTGGGCGACAGGGCGAGACTATCTCAAATAATATTAATAATAACAACAACAACAGTGAATATTTATGGGGTGCTTATTATGTGTCAGGCAGAGTTCTGCCTGTTTTATAGCTATTGTTCCTTTAATCTTCACAATAATCTTTTGAGGTATGTCCTATTCCCATTTTACAGAAATGGAAACTGAGGAAAACAGTAGTTGAGGAATTTGCTTAATATTATCCATTCAGTAAGTCTCCTAACCTTAATGTCCTTTGCAAGTTAAAGTCTTATTATAAGAATATTTTCTTATACTTTGTATAGGAAGGAAAATTAAAAGAAAATGCTAATATCTTAGATGGCATGCAGTATTGTGAAAAAGAACAGACATTACAGGTAGCTATGACAATTGCTACCATCATTAAAAACATTTAACTTGGAAATAACATGTAGAAGATTTTGAGTAGAATAATTTGAAAAATATAGATTTTTCTATCTCAAGAGCTTTTTGAATTTTTCCTGTGGTGCTAAGTGACCTTCAAGCATCAATTTGTTCTTGCTAGACGTTCTCAGTCAGGTTCAAAGTTGCTGATACAAAAAGCAACAATAGCAAAAACAAGTAACTGAAGTCACAAATGCATGCTGCTGAAAAATGTTAGTAGCATAAAATCACATTGGGGTGTACTTTCATCTCTTAAAACATGTGGAGTGACTTATATTATTCAACATGGAATATTTTTGATTGTGCAAGAGAAATAATACTTTATATTTGGATAGTACATTTAAATTTTCAAAGTTCTGTAAGATGTGTCCTTTATTTTTCCAGGTGGTTTAAAAAATATAAAGAGCTATATATTTTTTATATTTGTGTATTGCATACATCCTCCCAAATATATATACAGAATGTCCATGTCCAACTTGGTCAATATATATAGACAAGACATTTTTTTCAGTATTTGGATAGTATTCTACCTACGTATATACTAAAAAAAATCAGTTGGTTTTAGTTTTTAAAAAATATTATATACTGGTGATTTTATTCTGTAGTTCATATACCTTGGAATGAGATTATATTAGTTCCCCCCCCCCCCCCGAGACAGAGTCTCACCCTGCCATCCAGGCTGCAGTGCAATGGCACAGTATTGGCTCACTGCAACCTCCACCTCCCGGGTTCAAACAATTCTTCTGCCTCAGCCTCCTGAGTAGCTGGGATTACAGGTGTCTACCACCAAACCCAGCTAATTTTCGTATTTTTAGTAGAGATGGGTTTCACTATGATGTTGACCAGGCTGTTCTTGAACTCCTGGCCTGCTGAGCCACCCATCTCAGCCTCCCAAAGTGCTGGGATTACAGGTGTTAGTCACTGCTCCTGGCCTATATTACATTTTAGTAGTACTGTTGTACTAGTCTGTTTTGTTGCTATAGAAGAATATCTGAGACTGGGTAATTTACAAAGAAAAGAGTTTTTTTTTTTTTTTTTTTAAGATTTCAGTTCTACAGGCTGAAAAGTTCAAGGGCATGACCCTAGCTTCTAGCTAGGGCTTTTGTGCTGTGTCACAACATGGCAGAGAAAGTCAAAGGGGAAATATATATATTCAAAGAGGAAAATCCAGGGGGTATCTTGGCCTTAAAACAACCCATTGTCAGGGGTGCTAATTCATTCCTGTAAGGACCAATTCAGTCTTGTGAGAACAATAACTCAACTACGGTAAGAACAAGACCAAGCCATTCATGAGGGTTCTGTTCCCATAACCCAAACACCTCACACCAGGCTCCACCTCTCAACACTGCCACACTGGGAATTAAATTTCAGCATCAGTTTTGATGGAGACAAACTCTATCCAAACCATAGCAACTGCATTATTATTAATATTATTTACAAAAGTTAAAAATGTTACATTTGGGCATCGTATGTTCTCACTCATAAGTGGGAGCTAAGCTATGAGGATACAAAGGCATAAGAATGGTACAATAAAGTTTGGGGACTCTGGGGAAGGAGTGGAAAGGGGTGAAGAATAAAAGGCTACAATTGGGTTTGATGTACACTGCTCAGGTGAGGGTGTACAAAAATCTCACAAGTCAGCACTAAAGTACTTACTCTTGTAACCATATATCACCTGTTCCCCAAAAATCTGTGGAGATAAAAAAATGAAAAATGCTATATTTGGGGACATCAGTATGAGAGGATTCATAATATCCGTGGTACCATAGTGCACTATCAAATATTATTTAACATGACTATTTAATTTGCATTTCCCTCTGTCAGTGAGGAGACATATATGTAAATCTGTCCCTTTCTATATGAATTCCAAGAATGTTAGCCCACCTCAGAGATAGTTAAATTTTTTCCATAATCAAAAATTTCTTTTGTTCAGATCTTTAATTCATTTGGAATTTTTTTTGCATATAATGTAAAATAATGGTCTGAATTTATTTTCTTCCCATTGAAATTAAGATAATACCATTTATTAAACCTATCTTCAATTCAGATTGAAAGGAAATATCGACATCATCAAAGGAGGCAAAAATAAACAGGGAATCCTAAGCAGAGCAAATCAATCTATCTATCTATCTATCTATCTATCTATCTATCTATCTATCTATCTATCTATCTATCTATCAACTATCTAGAAAATACGCATTATAATTTTGTAAGCATGTTTGATAGCATAGTATTTATATTTTCAAACCTTTTTAAAATTGTTATTTAGAATGTATCTTAAAGATCAGTTTGTTTTGTATGCACAAAGATTTTACAT
The DNA here is from genome assembly GCA_031835075.1 of Saguinus oedipus. Classification (NCBI taxonomy): domain Eukaryota; kingdom Metazoa; phylum Chordata; class Mammalia; order Primates; family Cebidae; genus Saguinus; species Saguinus oedipus. The sequence goes on from CM063174.1 coordinate 134,858,569, forward strand.
TTTAATAGCTACATAATAGTTGTATTGAATAGGTATACAGAAGTTTTTGACTTACAGTGGGATTATGTCCTGAAGTTGAAAATAGGTTATACCACTGTAGTTGAAGACCATCTGTAAATATTATTATTATTATTTTTATTTAATTTTACTTTAAGTTCCAGGATACTAATGCAGAACATGTTTGCTGCATAGCTATATATGTGCCATAGTGGTTTGCTACACCTATAAATCCATCATGTAGGTTTTAATCCCTGCATGTGTTAGGTATATGTACTAAAGTTGTCTGTCCCCTTGCCCCTCAACCACAACAGGCCCCTGTGTGTGATGTTTTCCTCCCTTTGTCCATGTGTTCTCATTGTTCAACTCCCATGTATGAGTGAAAATGTGTGGTGTTTGGTTTTCTGTTCTTGTGTTAGTCTGCTGAGAATAATGACTTCCAGTTTCATCCATGTCCCTGCAAAGAACAAAAACTCATTCTTTTTCATGGCTGCATAGTATTCCATGGAGTATATGTGCCACATTTCCTTTATTCAGTCTATCGTTGATGGGCATTTGGGTTAGTTCCAAGTCTTTGCTATTGTAAATAGGTGCAAGTGTAAATTAGTTCAATCATTGTGTACTATTATTTATTTATCAATATTCTACTGATGAATTTTTAGATCATTTCTAGTTTTTTTCTATTATAGTTAGTGCTACCACAAATACCTTTTAGAAACATTATTTCACACAAGTACAACTCTGTCAGATAAATTTTTATATGTGAAAATAATGGGGTAAAATTTACACATCTTTTCATATATATTTCCAAACAGTGCTCTATAAAGGAGCACAAATAACACATTACATATGTTACATGGAATGTTGTTTATTTATACTTTTGTCAAATGTCTGTGTTAACTTTTTAATCTTTACTAATTTACTAAATGTAAATAGTCTTAAATATAATTTTAATTTGCCTTTTTCTGTTTTTAAATGAGGAAAAGCAACCTTTCATAAGGTTAGCAGTCACTTACATTTGCCTGTTTTTCTATTTTATTTTTTTACATTTACCCAATTAAGGTACATTAAATGAATTAGCTATTTGTATTTGTGTTATAAATGTTTTCCAGTTTGTGTTTTGGCTATGTTTATTGTATTTTTTCTTTTTCCTGTAGATTTATTTTTAAAGTAATTGAATTTAATTATTTTTAATGGCCACTCCTCCTTGTTTTAAAGTAAAAGTAAAACTTTTCCCATGCCAATATTATTGTTTAAATAATTTTATATTTTTTGAAGTACCTTAATGGCTTTTTTGTATGGTTATATTCTGTATCCATTTGCCTTTGTCACTATTCCTTTAAAATAAAATTAATTGGTCTAGTCCACAAAAATTTTTTCTTTCTGAAAAAAGTGTTTATAGAATTTCTCTCTTGATTACAGCTTGCTTATTTTTCCATGTGAAGAGTAGAATCTTTTTTCTGCCTTTAAATAAAGAACACTTTAAAAAATCATTTTCCTATTTACATAGAGTAAATTTTCTAACCCTTTGTTATTTGTATATTAGCTAGATATTGCTGTTATTGTATGAATTTTGTTCCTATTTTCAATTATCTTCCCACTTATAAAATATTTTTATTGAATCTCTTGGGGTTTAAAATAAAATGGTTTTAAAATAAAACCATTTAAAATAATAATTTTAGAGGTTCATAACTAATTTTATGCCTACTCCTTTTTCTCTTTGTGAATTGATTTGGCTCCTCCCAGATCCCCACCCCTGAAACACACATGCACTGAAAAATGTTAAATATCAGTACTGATGGTAGCCAGCTTTTATAATTATTTAGTATGAATATTTGTAGTATAATGGAATGCTCCTATTCTGCAGTTTTGCATATAGTTTTCATAATAAGCGTTAATATCTTGCTGCACAAGTTCTTCCTCAGTAAAGTTTTTAAAATATTTTTCTAATTTTTTTTACATATCTGTTTATCATTCTGGGCTTTAAAGAATTATTTAGTCCCCAATCAAATCTGCCCTTTAACTCTCAAGAGGCTACATGTATATTAATTTGTAAAATATTTACACCTTATATTAAGATATTGTCTTCTCTTCCATGATTGTTTCTCCATTTGTTCAGAAATTATTTTAAGTTATTTAATCAAACTATAGGATTTGTATGTGTGTTTTTTTGATTGTAGCTAATTTTGTTTTTCATGCAAGCGTTGTTATTTATTAAGTAAATCACTTTTATACTTGAGGCATTATTGTATTTTTGAAATTTTCCTTTTCTGGTTACTTTAATGGTATATAGGAAAAATACTGACTTTATATATTTATCATATTCTTAGACATCTTACCAAATCATTTATTTATCTCAGATATCTTTTTATAGTCTCATATAAATTATTTTTCAATATTTGTAATATCTTTAGGCACTTAGTAAGGTAATTAGAATTAGTAGGATGATATTACTTATGTGGTAATAATAGGCATTCCTGTTGAATTTCTAATATTAATAGGAATAAATTTTATTCTTCATATATAATGTTTACAATTTTGTTAAAAAATCTTTATTATGTTTAGGTAGTTCAGTTCTAGTCCTGCTTTACTTTATTTGTTTTTTATTTTTCTCAATGAGCTGCTGGAAGAATCTTGTTGTGTTGGAAGAAGAGCAAGGGAGAACAGTGTGACTAGTGTGGAGTAAATGAGGGAAGGAACCGAATAAAATCAGAAAACTAAATCTAGGTAACAGATCACATAGGACCTGACTGGGGTGGCATCAAGACAGGATGAATCAGAGAAGAGAAATTGTTTACCATAGACTGAAATACTTGATCTAAAACAGTGTATCTCAAACTATTTGTAGTGAAGATGCAAAAACTTTTGTTGTTGTTTTGTTCTATTATTTGGTTTCCAATGAGTGAAGGATTAAAACTTTTGTAAATTATGATGAAAATTAATTATTCAATAATATCTAAAAAGACGTATATAATACAAATTCAAACAAAATTATTATGTTATGTTGCTATAAAATTACTCAAATGAAAGCCAGGCATTGTGTCTCATGGTTGTAATCTTAACACTTTGGGAGGCTGAGGCAGGAAGCTCTCTTGAGCCCAGGTGTTTGAGGTTACAATGAGCTATGATTGCTTCTAGCCTGGGCAATCCAGCAAAAATGTGTCTCTAAATAATAATAATATATTTTAAAATTTCAAATAATTTCTCCTAATTTCACCACATATCTTATTGTAGGCTGCTGGCTAACCATTCATGGACTGATGTAGGCCAAGGGACGTGCTTTGAATAGCACTATCTCAGAAAGCTAGAGAGAGTAAACCAGGAAAATAATGTGCAATTGCTGTGACTACTGAGATAGTGATCAGAAAAGTAAAATGAGACTTTCAGCATGACCTTTTATAAGCAAATTCATCTTTGCGAATACAGTTATAAAGTCAGCTAACTGAACAATAAAGAGAGAGAGAGAGAGAGTAATTGGGAATATATTTAATGTAGTAACCAAATAATTGGGGTTGAAATTTAAACTCCATTGAAGAGAATTAAGTGTACAGAGAAGAAGATGTAAGGTAGTTGAAAATAAATTGATCCATGTCTCTGCAAAGGAAATGAACTCATCCTTTTCTATGGCTGCATAGTATTCCATGGTGTATATGTGTCACATTTTCTTTATCCAGTCTATTATTGATGGGCATTTGGGTTAGTTCCGAGTCTTTGCTCTTCTGAATAGTGCTTCAATAAACATATGTTTGCATGTGTCTTTATAGTAGAATGTTTTATAATCCTTTGGGTATATACTCAGTAATGGGATTGCTGGGTCAAATGGTATTTCCGATTCTACATCCTTGAGGAGTTGCCACACTGTCTTCCATAATAGTTGAACTAATTTACACTTCCATCAACAGTGTGAAAGCATTCCTATTTCTACACATCCTCTCTAGCATCTGTTGTTTCCTAACTTTTTAATGATTGCCATTTTAACTGGCCTGAGATGGTATCTCATTGTGGTTTTGATTTGCATTTCTCTGATGACTAGCCATCATTCTCAGCAAACTAAAACAGGAACAGAAAATCAAACACCACATGTTCTCACTCATAAGTGGGAACTGAACAATGAGAATACATGGACACAGAGAGGGAAGTATCACACACCAGGGCCTGTAGGGGGATGGAGGCTAGCAGAGGGATAGCATTAGGAGAAATACCTAATGTAGATGATGGTTTGATGGGTGCAGCAAACCACCATGGCATGTATATAACTATGTAACAAACCTGCACATTCTGCACACGTATCCCAGAATTTAATGTATTTTTAAAAAAGTGAATTAATCATCTCAGGGGTTGGATGCTTGTTGGGGTGAGGTACTAGGGAAACTGAGCTGGAAAAAAGGAAGCTGTGTTCATAAAATGGGATTCTTTAAATTTAACATTTAGAGAGAGCACATATTTTGGTAATGTCAAGATTGTAATCATGAGGATGACTGATTGGATATGGGGAAGAATATGATCATGAGAGAAGAAAAAGTCAAGGACCAAGAGGCTATTATGTTGAAAAAAGTATCTTCATATGCAGTAAAAGCATGAAGAATTAAGCAGAAAAGTTTTGGAGAATGGGTAAGGAAGAAATAAAAAAACTTCAAGGAAGTTCTAGGCTTGAGAGTCAAGAAATGACTGCAACAAGAAGCGATAATAGATGTTCTCAGAGGACGCCAAATAGAAAAGTGGGGACTTTCGAGAAGGAAGGAAAATAATCTGGACGTTTCAATGAGTTTTGGTCAAGTGTTCTCCAGAATAGAATGATGAGGGAAAGGAGTAGAGGTATGGTTATAAAACAGCTGTCAGTTGAGAAGGCTCAGCTAAGCTCATCTCCTCAAGGGAGAGCCAGGATTAAGGGAAAACAAAAGAGCTGAAAAACATGTTAAGAATAGGTTAAGAATTAGAGGATTTTGCTGATGACAGAAATAAATTTTAAAAGGTTTAGTGGAGGAGTTTTTTGCATTTGCAAGAGTTATAGGCAAGGTCTAAAAATGGGATGGGCAAAACCTTGTAGGTATAAGCCTGAGCCCATGATTCTTAATATTCTCATAAATGCTTTGCCTAAACAGGAATAAAGTACACAGAGAGAAGATATCTGCTGGGAACAGTTTCTCCCAGTGTGAGACAGTATTACTGAATTGCTACACTGCAGATAGTTCATAGCTAGAACATATCATCTAAGATAGTGTGTCTTCACTGTGCAAGGGTGCGTCAGTGAAGTAAATACTCTAAGGGATTGTTCTGGCTACCCAGTAAAAGAAAGTCAAAAAATTAGAAATAAACTAAAAACCAGAGAATACTAGCAACCTCAGCCATGAGTTTTAACATGCGCTTTCTCTTCTTTCTCTGTGTTCTTTCTGTCTCAAAATTTTTCCAACATTCTAGAATGCCTGGGCTCACCTCTCCTTGTTAACCAACTACACACTTTTGAAATCCATGACATTTCAAAAAAAGGGAAAGATGAAATGAGCCATGGATCTTTTAAGCTCTGGACAGATGTTGCTAGCAACCTGCTGGTTTGAAGAGGTCAACATAGCACGTTTGCATATAATATAAATTGTAGAAGGTTTTTAATCCTGTGTCTTAACTTCAAAATGATTTTTTAAATTTTTTCCATAGAATATAGTTGTCTTGGGTATTCAAATATTATGCATGGTTTCTTATTTTCTAAATATTTTTGGTTTAAGCTCTATTGTTTTAAGCCAGTTAATTATTTAAATGATAATTTTCCCTTTTCATTTCCATATCTATTTTATTATTATTTTCTAAATCGCCTAGGTGTTGATTGTGACAAATAGAGTTTGGTTTTCTGGCTCACTATACTGACACACCACAAAGGGGAAAGTGGAAGGTTAGTGGTCCAGAAAACAGACACTGCTGACTCTGTAATCTTTCTGTGTGTTTCTCTCCCAGCCCTCTCAACATATGCATATACATCAATAAAATAGAAAAACTAACTGGGTCCTTTACCTATATATTAATTTAACGAAGCTGCTTTTAAATATTCTTCAAAATATGAAAAACTCTGGCTGAATTTGAGATCCAATGAATAGTTTTATGCCTTTTAACTGACTCTTTTAAGTATTTTTTTTCTTTTTCATTTGACACTCCATCACTTCAATAATGTACACAGAATTTCTTTATCCTGCTCTAAACATTGTAAAAGATAAATTGGAAAAGTTAGATTAGTTCAAAAGGTAAAATTAGATAAGTGAGATCATGAAATAAGGTCTTAGTGCAATAAAAAGGAGAACTTTGGAACCATAAAATAGTAGAAAAATGACAAGAAGTAGAATGTCATGGAATTGCTTTACAAGCAAAATTAATATGGCTATATACCAAAAATGAAAGAGCAAGAACATATTCTATACTTTTTCAGCTTCTTAAAAGCATTCTAAGTATCTTAGCTCTTGTGAGCAGTGCAACATTTTGGTATCTATAAGTTAAAAAATACATAAAGACACTGAGCAAGACAAAATGGTGCTTGCCAGTCAACAGTCAGACTTTGTAGAATTATCTTATGATTTACGATCCTGAAGCCAAAAGAATAAGAACAGTTTTCAGCTATTGTAATTTTTCCTAGTATAGAGCGAGAAAGAAGGAAGGAAGTTAAAGGAGGAGAAAAGAAATAAGAAAGTCATTTTTAAATTCTTCTCAGTGGGCTTGGGAGTCAAATATATATAAACTATGCAAACAAATTCCTAAATTTGGTGAGATCATCAATTTTATTTAACTATCCATTCTGAACCTTTCCTTTCTTGGCCACCACTTTTATCTATGCTTTCCTTTCACATTTTATGAAAGTTTTATTTTGTTGTCTAAAAAGTCAGACTTTAAATGGAAAAATAAATTAGCAAATAAAAAATGTGTTTTATACTTTTTCTCTTATTTTCTCACTTCTCTTATTTTCTCTCTACCTCTTATTCACCCATCCTAAAAAATTAGACATACTCATCTTTCTTCCCGAAAATAACTAATAATTTATCACTTTTAGAACTAATCCCAGCTGCAACATGCCACAGTACGTTTGCCAAATCTTTAGGAAATGCATTTATTTTGTACTTTAAATTTTTATACTCTACGATTTCAAGTAGCAAAGTACCTAAGAGGAGACTAGGAAAAGAGCAAAGGACAGTTTAATGAATTGAAACTAGGAAATTGTGAGGAAAGAGAAGTAGTTAGTTGCCTATGTCAAAAACGTGAGAATTTTAATCAACTATTGGATTGGCATATTTAACTGGCTAATGAAGAGCTATTTTTGTGAAGAAGGTAGTTTTAAGTTATATTATTTAGGCAGATATGTACAAATTCATAAATAAAATATAACTTAATTATTACATAAGTATGCATAATAGTAGGGAGCATATTTACTATGCTAAATTTAGTTTAGTATAGTTTAAAAATTTTTGTAAAATATTGGTTTTCAAAGCATAGAAGCATTTAAAATAATAAAGTTAACCAGATTTCAGGCTGATAAATCATTTGAAAGAGTGACGAAAAGACACTATCAATTAAATATGCATATTTAACATTTTACTTCTTAAAAGAGGCCAAAGCTAGCATTGTTAAAGTTACTTAAAAAGACACAATCACCATCTGGTGGCAAAGCAAAGAAACTCTTGTTTTAAGATATTTACTTTCTATGACTGTGCCCTAATCATAAGCCATCAAGTGGTGAAGCTTTGGATGGGATAATGGGATGATGTTATAAAATCCTCAGACATAGTCTACTGTGGTATTTGTGACATATCAGACTCATGATATGATTTATAGATACTTCGAAACAAGACATAGTTTAACACTCACATGGTTTATTGCGTTTAAATCTGACAATAACTCCATGGGAGGTTTTACTCATAATTTTTTCATTTCATAGATGAGGAAACTGAGATTTACAGAAACTCTGATGAGATTTACAGAGATTAATTACTTGCCAGTGTCACATAGGTGGTAAATGCACCACTTGGATTTGAATTGAAATCAACTTTCTCTTTTAAGGGCCTGTGATTCCTAAAATATATAAATTACTTAGCCCAGTAGCTAACCAACCCTCAAATTGTTCCCAATAAAGCGATTAATGTTTTGTTTTTTTTTTAACATTGTCAAAAGCTATAAGGGCAGAGTTTCAGTGTGCAATGCATGGAGGACTCTGCAATGTGCAATTGAATTGAGAGATGTCTACCTTAATACCTGATATTTTCTGACTGTAACCATTTGTTTCAAATTCCTATCAGGATTCTCACAATAACTTATCTAGGCTGATAAAGCTAAATGAGTAAAATAAAACAAACAGCCCTCCGAAGAATGTATTGCCTTGGTTTCACATTTTCTTCCTTTCAAAGCCAAGACCGAAATATTAGATCTACTTTAGAATAATAAAATTATAAAACTTTAGAGTTAAAAGAAAAACCATCAGAAACTTTTCAGATTCATTGTGACTATGTCAATGTTTGATCTTATTACTTTATTTATATCAGCCATTTAGAGTTTCAAAACATTTTCACAAAAGATTTTCTATTTGATATAATCATCATATATGGTATCTGAGATAGAATGTTTCATGTTGAAATTGCCTTATGTGTAGGTTAAAATAGTCGATTATTGTCAATTTCATATTCTTCAACCTAATGATGCCCATTTAGAGATGAGTAAACCCAGGCATAAAAAAAAAAAAAAAAAAAAAAAATTAAAAAAAAAAAGCCCTTACCACTAACATACGGCCACCAAGTTCATTTGCAAAATGAACAGACAAAAGTCACATTATCAAAGCCTTTTCTATTAAATTCCCAACAACAAAAAGTAAACTAGAAATAAATTTCCTTCATTGAGAGTTTGAGAACATTAAAAAGAACAAGTATTTAGTATAAAGTAAATTGCTTTAGTTTATTCCTTGATTTGTTTAAAAAGATAATTTCAAATCTGAAATTTGTTGGTTGTAAGTAGATTGTCTGTCCTTCCTCCTAGAACCTCTGTCACTCAACAGAGAGCTGTAATAAGTGGCAGTTACCCATATAGAGTTTATTTCTAAATTATTGAGCATTTCCTACCAGCTTTTATTTAAAAATAAAGCAAGATAAAACTTTTCTCACTCTAAATTCTGAAAAGTATTTTTGATGATCATTTGCTAGAATACAATATGTGATTATTATAGCTCTTCAGTGTGATAGATGACTCATTTGCTTGTTGAAAATGACATGAAAGACCCTTCGTAGGCCAAGACTTTGCCTTATACATTTCTGTATCCCCTGCTCTGTGAGCATGGTTATTTATACATAACAGATACTTAATGGATTTTCTGAGTTGAGTTGAATTAAAACACACACACACACACACACGCACACACACGCACACACACACAGATCTCTTGGATTTAACATTGAAGGAAGTTTTTGGTTTTTCAAATGTTATCAAGACATGCATGAGTTATTTTTGATTTAGTGCTTTAGATTTCTTCAGGGCAATGTACTTTCCCTCTGCCACTAAATTACCTTGATCCTGTAATCTTGAGACCATGACAGAATGTATACATGACAATGGCATACATGATTCATTTCTTGAGGAAAAAGATGTAGTCATATCCCACGTGTGAGCGTGACATTGTACTCCTTCCTCTTTCACTTTAGTATGAGAAAAACATGCTTAATGTCTCATTTTTAACTGAAAACTTTTAGAATATCTAGCAAATGTTTTGAAAGAGAAAGTAAAGAGATCCCTAAATAAATTGTGGAGAGTCTGTAGAGGAAAAAATGTTATGTAATACGATGTTTGGGGATTTGGAAAAGTCCTCAGGCCTTTCTTTTCTTATTCCTTTTCAGTTTAGAAGGCTTTGTTCTCTCTTTTAGAAACACTGAGTGAAAAAAACTTACAAGCCAAAAACTTACAGATTTTATTTAACAGGCCAAAAATATGTTTCCTGGTTTTGACAAGGGCATCTATATGATCTCAAAACTATGTTGAAGATGGAGCATTTAGCAACCCAGGAAGACAATGACAATAACACACAAAATTAACTCATCAATTTACCGTAATTTTCTCTCCTCTTGTCTCCAGCTGATTAGTGAAAATTAACTGCATGAGCAGTTATCCCACAATATGGAAATCTTAGATATCTGCTGGGAAGGCAGTCTTTTTTATTTTTTAACTATATCTATGTAGAATTTCAGTATGCTTGATAGACATTGCTATGTTTCTTAAAGACATGTTTTCATATCTGTTTTGAGCTTTGATTAACTCACCTTTTAGTATTAAAATCTTTATAAATTCTTATAGAAATTCAAAAGAAAAAAAAATTAAATGCTTAGATACCTCATCTCTTAATTGAAAATAATTAACTATCTCACTAGACTATTGTGACAGCTAAAAAATAATGTGTGTAAAAAATGTTTAGAACACAATGTGGTCAGGAGTGTGCATTTGATATCATTTTAAAATTGTTTTTATTAAGTCATTGCATTTGATTCAGTGAAATTTACTACTTATTTCTATCTCTCACTGTCAGAAAATGAGATATTTAGGCAATTTCCATACATTACATTTCATATGGTCCATACAGAGCTTGACAAACAAGAACTAGTTTACCAAAAAAGTCAGCTCTTGACCAATTATTTGAAATAGAATAATGTGTTTTGTTAACAAGGAAGTTGAAAAATCAACCAACCTTGGAAAGGAAACAAGGGGTATACCTGGTAGGAAATAAACTATATTTTTTGGAGGTGGATCTACAAGAGATAATCATCATTTTGTAATAGGATGTGATGCATATAATTGCCTGAAACTAAATATCAAGAAGAGGTGTTGTTTCTGATGGTTTTTTTTCCCCTTCATCTATAGAATAATTAGAAACCATTTCTCGTTTAAAAAAATTAGTGCAAACTGTACATTGAATATTTTTGAAGCATCAAAACTTTACCTTTTATCTCTGAGTGCATTAAAATATTCCACCCTATAAGCAGTTTCCATGTGTAGTAATGAATGTATTTGATTATTGTAGTAATTTAATTAGTGTAGTAATTAATGCATTTATTTGGTAGAAAGTCTTAATCAAGAATAATGTACCAGGCTTTTGCCTTGATGTTGGGAGTTAAGCACTGAATAAAGACAGTTTAGTTTCTGCAATCCAGTAACTTACTGGAGCAAGGAAGACACACATGATGATGAGTTTATTATGAAAGAGGCATTCAAGGAAAGTCTAAATGTTTTTTTCTAAGACAAACCAAATGCTTATATATACTTTAAAACACAGCGAGTTTTAACAGACTCAGAAACAAATTATATATATATATATCAAGAGCATACCCATGCTAGGGACTGACCCATTGGCTCAATATTTTTCAAACTTGCCTGATTTGAGGTACTTGGTTAAAAATGCTACTGCCTCCATTTCTTACTTGGAACCACACTAAAGGATTGCTCTTTGATTTTATCTCTTGAAATTATTTTTCTACAAATACTCAGATTGTAAAATGTTATTATTTCCCCCAATTATAAGTTGAACATTTCTTAAACATGAAGTTAAAAATCACTGTATAATTGGGGACAGAAAGTGGCAAGATAGTCTAATAAATTAGAACTATTGTGAAAGGATTAATCTGGGATATTTTTAAACCTTCTAATTAGTGTGTAATTCCTTTCTTATTTTTCATTTTCTTCTACTTTTTATTAAATTGTTTGAGTTAAAACTACTTGCCGTCTGTCCCTTGGTATCTAATATAGCCTGATTTAAAAACATGTTTAAAGATTACAGTACTAATATTTTAAAAGAAACTCTACTAACAGTGACACAAAACACCAAGAAATGTCCATAAGAACAATGCTAAAATGCTTTTTTTGATTATTTAAAAAAATGAAGTTACCAAACATATAATTAATTCCTTTTTTAAATTTTTTAATTTATTTTTATTGTACTTTAGGTTCTGGGGTACATGGGCAGATCATGCAGGATTATTGCATAGGTACATACATGGCTATGTGGTTTGCTGCCTCCATCCCCCTGTCACCTATATCTGCCATTTCTACCCATGTTATCCCTCACAAACCTCCCCACTACCTGTTATCCCTCCCCTGGCCCCTGCAGCAGAACCCAATGTGTGGTGCTCCCCTCCCTGTGTCCATGTTTTCTCATTGTTCAGCAGCCACCTGTGAGTGAGAACATGCAGTATTTGATTTTCTGTTTTTGTGTCAGTTTGCTGAGAATAATGGTTTCCAGATTCATCCAATTCCCTACAAAAGACACGAACTCATCGTTTTTTATGGCTGCATAGTAGTCACCCACCTTTTAATGGGTTTGTTTTTTTCTCGAAAATCTGTTTTAGTTCTTTGTAGATTGTGGATATGAGCCCTTTGTCAGATGGGTAAATTGCAGAATTGTTTCCCACTCTATTGGATGCTGATTCACTCTGATGAGTGTTTCTTTTGCTGTACAGAAGCTCTGGAGTTTAATTAGGTCCCCTTTGTCTATTTTAGCTTTTGTTGTCAATGCTTTTGGTGTTTTAGTCATGAAGTCCTTGCCTATGCCAATGTCCTGAGTGGCTTTGCCTAGGTTTTCTTCTAGGGTTTTTATGGTGTTAGGTCTTATGTTTAAGTCTTTAATCTATCTGGAGTTAATTTTAGTGTAAGGTGTCAGGAAGGGGTTCAGTTTCTGCTTTTTGAATATGGCTAGCCAGTGGTCAAAACACCATGTATTAAACAGGGAATTATTTCCCCATTGCTTGTTTCTGTCAGGTTCGTCAAAGATCAGATGGTTGTAGATGTGTGGCATTGACTCTGAGGCCTCTGTTCTGTTCCATTGGTCTGTATCTCTGTTTTGGTATGAGTACCATGCTGCTTTGATTACTGTGGCCTTGTATTCTAGTTTGAAGTCAGGTGACATGATGCCTCCAGCTTTGTTCTTTTTGCTTAGGATTGCCTTGGCTATGCGGGATCTCTTTTGGTTCCATATGAAGTTTAAGATGGTTTTTTTCTAGTTCTGTGATAAATGTCATTGGTAGCTTGATGGGGATGGCATGGAATCTATAAATTACTTTGGGCAGTATAGCCATTTTCACAATATTGATTCTTCCTAACAATGAGCATGGAATGTTTCTCCATCTGTTTGTGTCTTCTTTTATTTCCTTCAACAGTGGTTTGTAGTTCTCCTTGAAGAAGTGCTTTGCATCCTTTGTTAGTTGTAGTCCTAGGTATTTTATTATCTTTGTAGCAATTGTGGATGGGAGTTTGCTCATGATTTGGCTCTCTGTTAGTCTGTTATTGGTGTACAGGAATGCTTGTGATTTCTGCACATTGATTTTATATCCTGAGACTTTGCTGAAGTTGCTTATCAGTTTAAGATTTGGGGCTGGGATGATAGGGTCTCCTAAATACAAAATCATGGTGTCTGCAAATAGAGACAATTTGACTTCCTTCTTTCCTAACTGAATACCCTTTATTTCCTTCCCTAATTGCTCTGGCTAGAACTTTCAATACTATATTGAATAGGAGTTGTGAGAGAAGGTATTCTTGTCTTGTGTCAGATTTCAAAGAAAATACTTCCAGTTTTTTGCTCATTCAGTATGATATTGGCTGTGGGTTTGTAGTAAATAGCTTTTATTATTTTGAGATTCATTCCTTCTATACCTAGTTTATTGAGAGTTTTTAGCATAAAGGACTGTTGAGTTTTGTCAACGGCCTTTTCTGGATCTATTGAGATAATCATGTAGTTTTGTCTTTGGTTCTGTTTATGTGGTGGATTGCATTTATAGACTTGTGTATGTTGAACCAACCCAGCATCCTTGGGATGAAGCCTACTTGATTGTGATGGAAAAGCTTTTTGATGTGCTGTTGCAGTTGGTTTGCCATTGTCTTACTGAAGTTTTTTTGCATCTATGTTCATTATGGATATTGGCCTGAAGTTTTCTTTTTTTTGTTGAGTCTCTGCTGGGTTTTGGTATCAGGATGATGTTGCTCTCATAAAATGATTTGGGAAGGACTCCCTCTTTTTGTATTGTTTGGAATAGTTTCAGAAGGAATGGTTTCAGCTCCTCTTTGTACATCTGGTAGAATTTGGCTGTGAACCCATCTGGACCTGAGCTTTTTTTGGTTGGTAGGCGACTAATTGCTGCCTCAACTTCATCCTTGTTATTGGTCTATTCAAGGTTTCAACTTCTTGGTTTAGTCTTGGGAGGGTGCAAGCGTCCAGGAATTTATCCATTTCTTCCAGGTTTACTGGTATGTGCATAGAGCTATTTGTAATAAACTCTGATGGTAGTTTGTATTTCTGTGGAATTGGTGATGATATCCCCTTTATCATTTTTTATTGCATCTATTTCATTCTCCTTCCTTTTCTTTTTTTATTAATCTGGCTAGTGGTCTGTCTATTTGTTGATCTTCTAAGAAAACCAGCTGCTGGATTTATTGATTTTTTTAAGGGTTTTTTGTATGTCTATCTCCTTCAGTTTTGCTCTGATCTTAGTTATTTCTGTCTTCTGCTAGCTTTTGAGTTTTTTTTAATCTTGCTCCTCTAGCTCTTTCAATTTTGATAATAGGATGTCAATTTTAGATCTTTCCTTGCTTCTCATGTGTGCATTTATTGCTATAAATTTCTCTCTAGACACTGCTTTAAATGTGTCCCAGAAATTCTGGTACATTGTGTATTCGTTTTCATTGTTTTTGAAGAATATCTTTATTTCTGCCTTAATTTCATTGTTTATCCAGTTGACATTCAGGAGCCATTTGCTCAGTTTCCATGGAGTTGTGCAGTTCTGGGTTAGTTTCTTAAGCCTGTGTTCTAATTGGATTGCCCTGTGGTCTGAGACACTGTTTGTTATGATTTCCATTCTTTTGCATTTGCTGAGGAGTGATTTACTTCCAATTATCTGGTCAACTTTAGAGTAGGCACAACATGGTCCTTAGAAGAATGTATATTCTGTGGATTTGGGGTGGAGATTTCTGTAGATGTCTATTAGGTCAGCTTGGTCCAGATCTGAGTTCAAGTCCTGGATATCCTTGTTAATTTTGTCTCGTTGATCTGTCTGCTATTGACAGTGGGGTGTTAAAGTATCCCACTATTATTGTGCTGGAGTCTATGTCTCTTTGTAGGTCATTAAGAGCTTGCTTTATGTATCCTGGTGCTCCTGTATTGGGTGAATGTATATTTAGAATAGTTAGCTTTTTGTGTTGCATTGATTCGTTTACCATTATGTAATACCATTCTTTGTCTCTTTCGATCTTTGTTGGTTTAAAGTCCATTTTATCAGAGACTAGGATTGCAACTCCTGTTTTTATTTTTCTCTCCATTTGCTTGACAAATCTTCCTCCATCCCTTTATTTTGAGCCTATGTGTGTCCTTGCACATGAGATGGATTTCCTGAATACAGCACACCGATGGGTCTTGACTTTTTATCCAATTTGCCACTCTGTGTCTTTGGATTGGGGCATTCAGCCCATTTACATTTAGGGTTGATATTGTTATGTGTGAATTCAATCCTGCCATTTTGATGCTAGCATGCATTTTTTTTTCATTGTGTCAATGGTCTTTACCATTTGGTATGTTTTTGGATTGGCTGGTACTGGTTGTTTCTTTCCTTGTTTAGTGCTTCTTTCAGGAGCTCTTATAAGGCAGGCCTGGAGTTAATGAAATCTCTTAGCAATTGCTTGTCCATAAAAGATTTATTTCTCCTTTGCTTATAAAGCTTAGTTTGGCTGGATATGAAATTCTAGGTTGAAAGTTCTTTTCTTTAAGGATGTCAAATGTTGGCCCCCACTCTTTTCTGGCCTGTAGTGTTTCTGCCAAGAGATCCACTGTAAGTCTGATGGACTTCTCTTTGTGGGTAACCCAACCTTTCTCTCTGGCTGCCCTTAGCATTTTTTCCTTCATTTCAACCCTGGTGAATCTGACAATTATGTGCCTTGGGGTTGCTCTTCTTGAGGAATATCTTAGTGGTATTCTCTGTATTTTCTGGACTTGAATCTTGGCCTGTCTTGCTAGGTTTGGGAAGTTCTCCTGGATAATATCCTGAAGAGTGTTGTCCAGCTTGGATTCATTCTCTCTGTCACATTCAAGTACACCTATCAATGTAGATTAGGTCTTTTCATATAATCCCATATTTCTTGGAGGCTTTGTTCATTTATTTTCACTCTTTTTTTCTCTAATCTTGCCTTCTTGCTTTATTTCATTGAGTGGATCTTCAATCTCTGATATCTTTTCTTCTGCTTGGTCGATTTGGCTGTTGAAACTTGTGTATGTTTCATGAAATTCTCATGCTGTGTTTTTCAGCTCCTTCAAATTGTTTATATTCTTCTCTAAGCTGTTTATTCTTGTTAGCATTTCATCTAACCTTTTCTGTTGGTTCTTAGCTTTTTGCTTTGGGTTAGCACATGTTCTTTTAGCTCAGAGAAGTTTGTTATTACCCACCTTCTGAAGCCTTTCTGTCACTTCATCAGACTCATTCTCCATCCAGCTTTGTCCCCTTGCTGGTGAGGAGTTGTGATCCCTTGGAGCAGGAGAGGCATTTTCTGGTTTTGGTGTTTTCATCATTTTTTGCGCTGGTTTCTTTCCATCTTTATGGATTTATCTACCTGTGGTCTTTGTAGTTGGTGACTTTCAGATTGGGTCTCTGAGTAGATGTCCTTTTTGTTGATGTTTAAGCTATTTCTTTCTGTTTCTTAGTTTTCCTTCTAACAGTCAGGCCCCTCTGCTGCAGGACTGCTGGAGGTCCACTCCAGACCCTGCTTGCCTTGGTATCACCTACAGCAGCTGCAGAACAGTAAGAGTTGCTGATCATTTCTTTTTTCTGTTATCTTCATCCCAGGAGGCTACCCTCCAGATGTCAACCTGAGCTCTCCTTTATGAGGTATCTCTTTGGATATATGGGGTCAGGCAGATGCTTGAGTAGACAGTCTGTTTCTTGTAGAAGCTTCAAGTGCTGTGCTGCGAGCTCCATTGTTCCATGCAGAGCTTCTGGGCAGGTACTTTTAAGTCTGCTGCAGTGGAACTCATAACTACCTCTTTTCCCAGGTGCTCTGTCCTAGGAAGGTGGGTTTTATTTATAAGTTCCTGATGTGCTGCTGCCTTTTTTCAGAGATGCCCTGCCCTCCATGGGGTAGTCTAGTCACAGTCTACCAGCAGAGGCCTTGCTGAGCTACTGTGGGCTCTGCCCAGATGCTGTGTGAAATTCCTTGTGGTGGTGTTACAGAGGTACAGTTAGAACTACCTCGGTATTGGCAGACTGCCTTGGTAGTGGCTAACTGCCTCAGTAGTGGTGAACGCCCTTCCCCCTACTGAGCTGGACTATCTCAGGTCCAGCTGTGCTTGCTGTAAAGCTCTCAATCCAGAGCGTTTCAGATTTCTTGTTTTGTGGGGGTGTGATCCATCAAGCAAGATCACCTGGCTCTCTGTCTCAGCCCCTTCCCTTTCAGTTGAATGGGTGGCTTTGCCTCCTAGGCATTCCAGGTGCCAGTTGAAATGGTTCCCCAGATTTGTGTGAGTTTCTGTGTGGAAACTCATGGCACTGGTTGAAACAGCCATATTGGAAATTCATGGTACCTTTCAGCCCAGAAATCTTCTGGTCTGTGGGCAGTGAAAACTCTGTTGGAAATGCAGTGAACACTCACCATCTGCATTGTTCTTGCTGGGAACTGCAATCCAGAGCTGTTCCTATTTGGCCATCTTGAATCCTTATATGTAATTAATTCTTATCCTACAGGGACAATAATATCTTGTCATTTATAAAACAGAAGTAATGCTTTAGTTATATTGATATGGAGACAGAAAAGTAGCAGTGACAAAAGTCAGTAATAAATGAAAATGTACTTGAGGCATTCCTGAATTTGCTTGTAATCTTTATTAATGCATCTAGAAAAAGGATTAAGGAAAATTTTAGTAAAATCTCTTCTAAACATAAAACTGAGAGATGTAAACTGAATACACAGATAATCTTACCTAGGAGCTAACAAGGTTATAGAAGTGGTCAGGGTGTTGCAAAATAAGCTGCAATACTGAAAACAGACTATCACACAAAATATTCAATCCAAGGAAAATCCAATATGCAATGACTGTGTGGTAAGACTATGGAATGTAATCTTGTAGAAATAACAGAGTAAAATACGTTTTCCAGTCTTTGTTGGACAAAGTGGTTTTTGTCAAGGTGAGATTAGAAAGGCAGAGTTTATAGAAAAAAAATCATTCAGGTCTGTTCCTGCCTGTGTTATTTCGAGGAAATTAAATAAATTCTTCAGAACTCAATTTTTTCTACTGTAAAAATAAAGAATACTGGTTTCCATATTACCTTCTAAGGAGCCCCTGGGATTTGGTAAAGGTGCTTTGGGCACTATCGTGGAGATGGTGAGCCTACTGAATTAGCAATTAAAACTGGAGGACTTATGTAGCTCATGACTGGATAAACCTTATTAAAAGATGAGGATTATATGACTATTAGGAGGGGAATAATAGAGCAATTATCTGGATTACTTAAGTTGCATATCGTATTTACCAAAATTGCCTAGGAATATTAACAGAAATGATTTTTAAAAGAACAAAAAACAACACTGAGTATTTGCTTTACTTCTTTGTGAATATACAGTTAGAAATTTTAATTTCTATCATTGAATAAATGATGCATTTAAATTAATAGTTATTTTAAAATGAAAATAAGTTTCCTCTCATAATTGTTACAGATTTTAATATAATAATAAATCACTGTAATAGGCTAGAGTATATGAACGTTTTATACAACCTGTTCTTTTCCTTTAGGAATCTAAAATGACTGTCAGATTTCACTTCATATTGTCAAAATAAACATACTGCTATTTAGAGAACTCATACTTTAAACAAGTTTCACAGGAAAAAAATAAAACTCTTTTATTTGTATTTATAACGAAACTGCATTTTGGTGTCATGATCAGAATTAGTAACATTAGCACCCTAATGCAGGCAAAATATGGGAAATACATTCACAATCTGTTTAATCATTCTCTTTCAGATGTTTTCATGTTGTTTTAGGATGTAGGAAGACTGTGAATCAACCCATTTAATTAGGTTTTGTTAAAGTAATATGAAAATTCTTTATTTTTTTTTTTTTTCTGGCTCAGAAGCCTTCCAACCACACCTCATCTCTGCCTTTTAAAATGCTATTCATTATGCAAAGTCCAATTTAAATAAATCCAACTTTTCTGTGAAACCTCTGTCTTTTGTGTTCTTGGAATGGGATATGCCTGCAACCTCAGGAAATTAGCAATAGTGTCCAAGGTATGCTCTGGGTTTATGGAATCCTTATCTATTATGATCATATGTTGTGTGTGTGCTGATCTTTAGCCTATTCTTGGCCTATGTAGTAAAACAGTCAGGAATGACAGAGAGGAGTCAAATAATAAGGCTGTGTTTAACACATAACTTCAAATAACTGTAATCCTTGAAAGTATATGCTTATTTTTTTGGTTCAAAAAATATATAAAGACCAAAGAACATTGTTATCCACTAAGAACATACCATAATTTTGTTTTAAAATATGTGCAAGTTCTAAAAACTGGGTACTCCTACATTATATTTTTGCTTAATTGGTTTTACTTTGTATCACATTTGTTTTCTTCAGAAAGGAGTGTACATTACTACAAGTGTATTAGAGAGATAACTACCCTAAAGGGTGTATTTTAATAGAATCAAGGAGAACTGTGGGATGTCCCCTGATTTAAAAATAGATTATGTTTTTGGCATTAATATCTCTGTTTTCATGACATGCAAGTGCCTATGTGCACATATGCATGCACATACATACTTAATTACTCATTTCCCCTTGCAATTATATGGATAGGAGGGAGGGAAATACTGGGTAGATGAGGGCAATTCTCCAGCAGAGGTGTCACCTTCAAGCCTAAATGGGAAGAGGCGCTCCTGTTTTCACACCCAAATGTTGTCTTTTCCAAGACAACTTGGACTCACCACACCCCTATTCTGTGCTCATATAAATCCCAAGCTCCGCTAGCAGAGCAGCCAAGCAGTACAGCAGAGGAGAGAAGAGAAGAAACATCTGAACATCAAGAGGAGTTTGGCTACAGATGGTCAGAGAGAGGTGATTAGCCATGAATGGCCAAACTCTGGGGGAACATCATCTTCCACTCCATCCCTGATCCAGTTCCCCATCCACCCCACTGAGAGCTACCTCTGTCACTTAGTAAAATCCCTATACTCATCATCTATGTCTGAGTGACCTAAAAGATTGTCACTTCCACTCTTCACAAAATTGAATTGTTTTTCATATTTCATGATATCTTTATTTATAGAATTTACGTGTTAAATAAATGCTATTTAGAATTTCAGGGAATAGATAATGTTGCTTTAAAATTGCATGAGTTTTCTAACAGCTGAACTAGTCTGAGGTGTCCACAGATGGCAACTGTTAAAAGAACATTAATTGTAGCACACCCTTAGATGCTACCATGGAACCAGAACCCAAAAGAGGTTGCCCTGGCTCCTGCACCTGCCTATCTGTTTGCTCTGCCACCCATAAGAGGTTCGAGCACACGGCAGCTGAGCAAACGAGCCACATCTCTGTCTCAAGTCCTGTGAGGGGGTCAGGGAATTCTATTTCACCATAATTTGTGACATTTTAAAATTGAATTGTTTTTCATATTTCATGATATCTTTATTTATAGAATTTACGTGTTAAATAAATGCTATTTAGAATTTCAGGGAATAGATAATGTTGCTTTAAAATTGCATGAGTTTTCTAACAGCTGAACTCAGACTAGTTTCATTTATATTACTGTATCTCTGTATCTGAGTGTCCCGATACCAACTGCTACCATTAAGTAGTATAAGTATGTGAGGAAAAAGAAATGACAATATAATTATTATGACTTCTTTCAAGTTGGAGAAATATTAATAGCTTTTTGCATTTCATATTTGTATAAAACACAATATTTTCTGCCATGAATTTAAGAGTAAAGCTGGGGCGTGAATTACTTGTAATCCAAGCACAAGTAATCCATGCCCAGCCTTTACTCTTAAATTCATGGCAGAAAATTTAAGAGTAAAAATTTTCTTTTTTTACTCTGAAATTTTGGCAGAATTGGTGGATCACAAGGTCAAGAGATCAAGGCTATCCTAGCCAATATGCTGAAACCCTGTCTCTACTAAAAATACAAAAATTAGCTGGATGTGGTGGTGCGTGACTGTAGTCCCAGCTACTCAGCAGGCTGAGGGAGGAGAATTGCTTGAACCGGGGAGGTGGAGGTTGCACTGAGCCAAGATAGTGCCACTGCACTCTAGCCTGGCAACAGAACGAGACTCCAGCTCAAAAAATAAAAGAGCAAAATATTTGTATTCTAAACACCACCTTTCCTAACATTTTAGTATCTATTTCCAGAGGTGAGGTACTAGTGCTGGTCCTGCATAATTTAAAAAAAAAAAAAAAACCCTTCCAAAGAAGTAGAACTTTAATAAAATTAAGTAGCAAACCATATACAGTATAGATTTAAACCCTAAACCATTAAGACTGAGCAGTTGTACAAACTTTAAGAAAAGAAGCTAAAATTGTTTTTAAAGGGACCAAATGAATCAATTGTTACTTAAAAGTACCTTTATTCAGCATTGTGTTGGCTAAATACTTCATGAGAGTTCTTGTTTTAAGACAAGTCATCCTCATTTTTTTTATTGTTTATTTAAGAAAGCTTTTTAGTGGATCTTTATTTAAGAAACATACATAATCGTTTTGACTGTTAGTTTTAACTGAGATTTTCAGTTGCTCTGAAAGCAGTAAATCTCTTTGGTTAACTGTTAGCTTTGATGGAGTTTTTTTCTTGCCAGCAATTTCTTTCTTCCTATTTTTGAAAAGACCAGTGTTCTGCTTCCACTTAAATGTGTAATGGAGAATACTAAAAGTTGGTTTGATGTGTTTGTTTCTTTTAGGAAGAAAAATATAATTAACAACTTATAGGGAGAATATTTATCCACGGAGCTAGTGATTTCCAGGGTACTAATACAAATTCCTAAAGAATTAAAGATAGGAACAAGTGTCACACTGTTTCTGCATATTATCAATTTGCTTTTTCAAAAGACTGTATCAGTCTATAGTTATGTCACAGGCTTAATTTAACTTCTCAAAACTGATATACGTTTTTAAAAAGTATTTTTCCAAATGTGATAGGTTTACAAAAGTGCAGCTTAACATTGTTTGATTTAGATTTCTGGAATTATTAATCAATTTGCATTTTTTAAATACAACTGATTTTCATCATTTGCAATAGTTACATTCAGTAAAGTTACCTAGACAGTTGAGTTAGTGAATACTAAATCATTGTTCCTAGGGGAAGTACAAGCTTAGGTTCTTGTAAGTCTCTGGTCACATTTTATTTTCATCAAGTGATCCCTAATATCTTTTACATGTGCTTCTGTTGAAATACATCTTATTTATTATAAATTGTTTGAATATTGACATTGAACTCACAAATAGCATTACTTTATTTGAATATTGACATTAAATTCACAAATAGCACTATAACTTGTGCTTGAACAAAGCTTATTTTAACATATTTTTTTTTTATCCCTCGTAAGACACATTACACTGGTCTTACATTTAGGAATATTAGACAGCACCTCAGCACTACACTTGGGGCCATTTTAAATAGCAAAATTACCAACCAAAAGCAAAAAAAATAGAAAAATGTGGTACTAAAGGACTGTGAAAAGGAAATATACACAGTTTGAAAGCTGAAGCAAAGAAGGCAGAGAGAGCATTGTTCTGCTGGACCTCAGCAGGGAAAATGGGCATCAGGCAACTCAAACTTTTTATTTCTGAGCATGTTCATGAATGACCACAAAAGACACTGCTATTTGATGCAGAATTTTTTTTCTCCATAGCTCAACTAGATCCAGGTTCTTGTCTCATGACCAGGAAAAATTAGGCACACAGACACCGGAAGAGTGAGTGGAGTAGAATTTATTAAGTGAAAGGAAGACTGTCAGCAAAGAGAGGGGTCTGGAGAGCAGGTTCCTGGTTGTTCCCTTCACAGTTGAATACAAGGGCATTTACATGCAAGCTGTTAGGGCTGGCTGTATTTGTATAAGGTGTGAATTCCTGGTGGCTCCACCCCATTCCCCCAGTATGCATGCGGGTCCTTAGTCTGCTATGGCCACGTTTAGGCAGGCCCCCTGTGCAAGTTTCCTTAACTGCACAAAACATAGGACAGAGGTTCTCTCTGGGGACTCTTTCCTTACTGTCTGCCTAAAGCAAGCTGGCTAACTCCTTTCATATTGACTGTTGATTAAAGGTGACAAATTTTTTAAATAAATATAAACAAGTTAACAAATTTGCAAATATAAAATCTGCGAATTAGGATTAACTGTACTTGTTTGCTGTTTGCATTTTCTTCAGCTTTCCTTTGTCTTGGTTTTTCTATTGAGGTTTTAGAATTATTTTTATACAACTTGTACAGGCACATTATACATTAAGTATATAAACTCTGTCATCTTTGTTATGTGCTTTTATTCCAGTTGATTTGCTTTTAGTTTTTCTCTGGTATTTTCAATAAATTAAAGATAACATTTTAAATTTAGTTTTATTGCATTATGGTCAAACAATACAGACTCTCAAATATGGAGGTGTTTTGACTGTGATAACTTACCCCATGATCACAAGGACTGATTTTGCTTTTATTATGGGATGACTGGCTAGCTGTTCACCTTGCTATTTCATTCATTTCTTTCCCAAGAAAAATATTGACTGGACAAGGTTATTTTCCCTAGGTGGCTATTTATTTATTTAATATGTAAACTTTCAAAACATGGCTATATATTTAGTGTGGGGACACACTTGAAACCCACAATTGGTATAATGATTATTTTAAGTTGAATATTTTAAGACATCAGAATAAGCCTTCTCAGAACTTCCCTTATTTGACTAAAGGCAGGAAATTCTGGGAAATTAGGCTGCATTAATTCACTCTTCTGGGTGGTTTGACTCCCAGAAAGAAAACCAAAAGTGAAACTATCATACATTCCTTCTCTAAGGTAGTATTAGGGCTATGAACAACATGGAAAGACCACTTGCACCTGTGTTAAAAAATCATAATTACAAACTTGCTTGTCTTTAATTTGTTTTCTCACAAACCCATTTGTCTTTCCTATAGAAACTATCTTGTTCTTCTCATAAAGGTTTTCCTCTTCCTTCCATTTTCCCTATTAAATTAGATATATAAGCCCCTTGAATAGACAGCTTACTCTGTAAGCCTCACATGAGTATGAGCAAACTTTTTCTTCTCTTGTTCATTTGTCCTTTGGCAATTTAATTCACAAGCCTCTAGGTACTAAACCTAAGATAGAAGAGGGCAAGTTTTTCCTCCCTAGTATTAGTTTGTGATACTATATTGTGCATTTTTTTGCTTAATAGAAATTTATTTTTTGAATATTCTATGGATATTAACATTAATAAAATTTAATTTATATTTTTTGGCTTTATATACAGACCATCCAGACAAAACCACTGTGTGCCTATAACCTTATTTATTTGGCATGTGCATTCTGTTAAGGACTGAGAGGTTTTTGTAACTTTACTTTTTTAGCTACCTTCTTGTTGTTTTAAATCTAGGATGTCTTATGTAACTATGCTATTTTGTTCAGAAAGCTTCAAGAATGTTTTATTTTCATTTAAGCAGTTTCCCCCACTCTCCAACTCCTCTGTGGAGATTTCCCTTTCATATCATCATCAAAGCCCCTGGCTCAGTTTGGACTTAAGTGGGCTATTGAGCTGTCCACACAGGACACCTTTATTCATCCTACCAGATAAGTCTTGAGCAATATGCAATCAACTGTTGATTGAAGGCCCCCAGGCACTATCAAAGCTGACAGGGTTTATTTATCTGCATTTTTAATGTGATTCTGAGTGCTCCCCCTAAAGGCAATAGAATGATAGTCTTCCCCCAGCCTTCTGCTTTGCTCCCTGCTTTGGCTGTAACAATCTTCACTTTCCTCCTTTTCTGATCTTTTGATCTTATCCTCCAACGGTGTTTTTTTTGTTTTGTTTTGTTTTGTTTACAAGGCTGTAGTCCATTTGTCCTTCCTACTTAATAGCCAAGTAATTCTCATCTCCTAGGGTTGCAGGATCTTCCTTCTTTCCTGCTAGTCTTTCCATACTTTGTTATACTATGTTTGAGTCCTCCTTTTGAGGCTTCTCTAGGAGTTTTTGATTAATTCCTATTTGGAAATGGAAATACTAAAAATGAATCTTTATTTGGCTTTCATTTCTCCTGGTATAACAATCTGACTTTTGCTTGATTTCTTAGAGGTTCTTTTAAAGACTGGGAAAGTGTAACTGCCAATGGGTTCATTTTGCTCACTTCCCAGATACAGGCAATTTGTTAAGATAGGGGAATTGCAATAAACAGTTTAATTCACCCAGTACAGCTAATGAGAGACAAAAATTTTATCATTCATCAAATTGGTGCCCCCCAAAATTTGGAGGCTACAGTTTTTCAAACATAGTTTAGTGGGCAGGGGCATAGGATATAGGTATTGCTGACTGGTTGGGGATGCAGTCATAGAAGAGTGGAAAATGGTCCTTGTGTTCTGAGTCCTCTTCTGGGTGGGAGTCACAGGACTGGTTGAGTCGGGGGTGGCGGGGAATCAGGTGGTCAGAAATGCAGAAGTCTAGAAAAATATCTTACAAAGCCAATCTTAGGTTCTACAATAGTGCTGTTATTTACAGGAGTTAATGAGGGAGTTGCAAATCTTGTGACCTCAAAATAATGGCTGACAATTATATAACTCCACCTATACCTTAGCAGATAGGTATGTCACCTATACCTTAGGTCCCCATCATACCCCTAACCTTGTAATATTTCAATAGTTTTACAAAGGGTGGTTAGTTTTGAGAAGCACTATTATCATTTAAACTATAAACTGAATGTATCTCAAAGTAAGCTTGGCCCACATACCTTTACACATAAAGGACATCTTGTCAGGTCATAGAATCTTAGGGTTACAAATATCTGCCTTCATACTGAAGTCTCTCTTAGTAGTTTTCTAACATTTAGTCATGCAAAGGTATTAGAGTGACCTAGGTTTGTCACTTATGTCTAAATATGTTTAGATTATAAACATATTTTTGTCTGAATGATTAAAATATCTTTGCTATACAACTTATACCTTGGACCATAGGTTGTTTAAAGATTTTTCTTGGTTATTGGAGATTCTGGTTTGTTGTTATTTCCAGTTTTGTAGCTCTGATATAAGAAGTTCTAAAGGAAACACATTTAATGACATGGATTTCTTGGGAGGCATGCAAATTACAATTCCTCCTTTAGTGTTGACTTAAATATCAATGCTACCCTTTTGAGGGATAGTCAGTAAAATCCAGTGCCCCCTGGTATTATTTTAATTGACTATTTTTCTGTTTAAATAAAATAAAATGAACATTTGTCACTTTTCAAGCTGATATAATGAGTAGTTGGTAGCAGCATATTTTTTTTCCAGCTGTGCATTGAAAATGTGTGATTTACCAATCTTAAATAGCAAACTTCACATTGTTACATACAGGCTGAGAAATAATAATGTTTTGTTATCCTAATGGTAAGAATTATTAAATAAAACTGTGATCACATCATAATCAGTTACAGACAAAAACAAAAGGTGTACAATTCCTACCGATGTCTTCCTTTAAGAAATATTTTTAATAAAATCATATAAAATATGTTTTCTTTTAAAATCTTGCAGCTTTAATGCTCTCTAATGAAATTTAAATATAGTCTTTCAAAGTTGTTTTAAATTTATCTTTCAAAGATGGATAATAAAATTTTTCTGTTTTGAAAATTATATAACACATAAATCACCCAATAAATATAACTGCAATTGTTTTCATCTCCATAACTTAAAACACCACATAAAAAGTTTAATGATATGCTGTTATTTACTAAGTCTTCTAACGTCTAAATACAACATTCTGCTTTTCTGCCTGTTCTTTATTTTTTTAATAAATTACATAATGAAGAATATTAGGAAATATTCTAAAAGTCCAACGAAAAGTGATCAAATACAATTTAAAAAAGAGAATCACTGAATATATATATATATATATATATATATATATATATATATATATATATATTTGTTTAATAGAAAATAGCATAATCCTAATGCAAAGAAAAAATGGGTTTATCTGACATCTATCACAATTCACAAAACAACTCTGGTTCCTGAAAATGATAACATTATTTTTAGAAATATTCTTTCTTATATAATAAATATTGCTGAACAAGGTGTCAGAGCCCTGGCATCAGAAACTGGTTGGCTCATGGATAGGTAACAATTTACCAACGACAGTATAGGTTTGAAAAAAGAAAAGTTTTATTGGAAAGAACAATACAGAATAGTTCAGTGGGGCTCCTTAGTAAGAGAGGAGTGAGCGCCCTGAGGTGGATTTTTCCTCAGGAATATTTAGAGACCTTAAAGTCCGAGCTAATGAGTAGTTGGTACTATATTAGCCACATAGTTCGTGATACACAATTATATTTGTAGACATTTTGGTGTCTTAATGTCAGCAAGGGTTACACAATGAGTTTCAATGTGCATGCATTCCAGACATGTCTAGTTACTTCTGAATTCCTCATAGAAGGAGTTTTGTCTCTGGATGGCCTGGTTGATGGTCACCAGGTGATCTTTGCTCTGCTGAAATTGGTTATACCTTTTATTGTATTTTTTAAAAATCTGTGCATGCATGCTTACATGATCAAAAGTTATAAAATAATTTTAAAATACCTTATCTTAAGGACCTAGGTGTTTTTCTTAGTTCAGTCTATTTTGGGGGGCATTTTGGAAATCAAAATGCTAAAGTGAAACATTTTCTATCATTGCTTTTGCTCTATTCACTAAACTATTTAGAATACAAATAAAAAGTGCCAATGAAAGAAACATTTACTTTCAGAAAAAATTGGTTAGAAGATAATGTAACCGGGGGAGTGTATTAAGCTCTCTCGCAGTTGAGAGGTTCTTGGCCTCCTTAACCACAAAGAATGGGGAAATAAGCCCCAGTGGCATGGTGAGCTTAGTGTTCAAATAAATATTGTGGACCCAAAAATATTGTGGACCCAAAGAGTTTTGTGGGAAAGCAATTAGACAGAGAGAGTCGGAGAGAGAAAGACGCTCCCACACTGTCGTGGAAGGGGACCCAGAGAAGGAAACAGTATAGGTAGGAGCAGCGGGAGTTTTAACCCTTGAGGTATTATTCTCTCCCCATTCATATTCTCTTCCAATGAGAGGAGTTCTTTCAAAATTCCTCTGGAGTGATTGATCTTTGACTCTGATACTGGATTGGCTACTTAGTCCACAACTCTGAGTTACAGAGTCCCGTCCTCGCAGAGCTTTCCGGACAAAGGAGCCCACCTCGCTTTCCCCACCTAGCCTGCTCGGGGGAAGCCCAGACAAAGAACTTTACGTTTGAAACCCCTCTGGTTCCTAGATGGAGGCATCAAGCAGGGAAACTCCTGCCTTTGAAACCACGCCCCTCTAGGACCTGGAAGAGAAGTCCCTCAATAAGGCCTTGGATTTTTGTCAACTTTACAAATATGAAACTGAGCCTTTCAATTATATTGTTTCTAAGTAAAGTGAGATGAAGTACCAAATCATGAGTTTTATTTATTTTTAAGTGGTGAAACTCCCATTTAGAAACTTACTTGGTATTCAAGCAACTTTCTGTTCTGGAAAGGAAGGGAGCAGTTGGCAGTGTTTGGCCCCCTGTGGATTCCCATTTCCTCCCAACTTTTAACTTTCACTGCTCTCAAGGTGAACAGCTTTTTGTTAAGATGATGATTGTGTTCCCTCTGGAGATCTACTTGCTAGCTGTTGTGGTTCTGAATACTTATATACAAATGTTAGTAAAACAATAACTGTCATATGACAAAAAAAATGCATTTTGAAAATCGCTTTAATTCCAATGTAAGTTTTATAAAATTATTAAAGTTCAAAACACCTATACGTTTTTTGAAAAGCCATGTCCATCAATTTATGTTATCTAATAGCATTCTCTAAACAACCGTTTCAGAGAATAAAGAATCCAATGACTTTTCCAAAGAGTTTGTTTGACAGGTGGTCAATGAAAGTCTGTTACTATTATTGAAACCAGAGCAAGATACTCTGCATTTTTATTCTTGGCTTTTTCAAACGTGTTGGCATAGCTCAGGTTAAGCTTTCTCTGTCTTATAACAGAAACACAACTCAATTTCTGCAGAATAAGCCTGAAAGGTGCAGTATTATTTTGAAGTATAGAGCCTAGAAAAATTAGTACTTTAAAAAGTCAATCAAGAACTCACAGAAATGCGAGGAGAAGATGGTGCTATAGGAGCAACTCAGGATTGCAGCTCCTAGTGAAAGCACAGAGGGTGAGTGGATGCCGCATTTCCAGATGGATCTTTATTGCCCACAGACCAGGAGATTCCCAGGTGTAGAAGCCCCACGGGCCGCCAATGCGGCTATTTTGGCCGGCACGGCTGTTTCGGCCGGCACTGCAGCATAGCGGCACTCTGTACAAAATACACTGGTCTGATTGCCCTGTTAAACCAGCAATTTGAGATTTGGGAAGGCAGATTAGCACATTCATCTGACTAAACGAGACTTAAACAATAAGCCAGGCCAGGAGATTCCTGGGTAGCAACATTGTTTTAGCTGGTGCAGTGGGTTGCCGCATGGGAAATCACACAGATCCCAGTGCCCTTTCAGCAGGCGACTGGAACAGCTGGGAGAGAGTCAACCATTCAACTTTAAAAAAAAAGGGCTCTGAGGCAGGGAGCCAAGTCATCAGGCTCAGCAGGTCCCATCCTCACAAAAACAAACAAAACAGCAATTGGAAAGGCTGGGGGTTGAGAGTTTCACTGCAAGTACAGCTGAACCCAGGATGGTGCAGCTCGGTGGGGGAGGGGCGCCCGCCATTACCGAGGCACTCCACTCCTACGGAGGTACTCTCCCATTGCTGACACAGCCTGCCATTGCCGAGGCAACCCACCATAACAGAGAGAGTCTGCCATAACAGAGGAGGGCCACCATCACCACAGCAGTTCTAACTGCACCCATATAAACAGGACTATAGGGAATTAAAAACTGCAGCAGGACAGAGCCCACGGCAGCTCAGCATAGCCTCAGCTAGCAGGCAGTGACTAGACTGCCTCCTTGTTGGGCAGAACAGTGGAACAGATACTCATAAATAAAGCCCTAACTCCCCAGGACAGATCACCTGAGGAAAAAAAAGGGCTTTATGAGTTCTGCTGCAGCAGACTTAAATGTACCTGCATAGCAGCCCTGAATGAACAACGGAGCTCACAGCTCAGCACTTGAGCTCCTATAAAGTACAGTCTTTCTCTTCAAGCAGCTCCCTTACCCCTGTATATCCAAAGAGTCACCTCACAAAGAACTGATCAGACTGACATTTGGCAGGCATCATTCTGGGACAAAGATAGTAGAAGAAGAAACTGGTAGCACCCACACTATTCCGCAGCTGCTACAGGAGTTCCCCAGGCAAGCAGGGCCTCGAGTGGACCTCAGCAGTCCTACAGCAGAGGGTCTAGACTGTTAGAAGGAAAACTAAGAAACAGAAATACTTCATCATCAACAATCTGGACGTCCACTCAGAGACCCAGTTGGAAAGTCAGCAACTACTAAGATGACAGGTGGATAAATCCACAAAGATAGGCAGAAACCAGTACAAAAAGGTGGAAAACAACTGAAACCAGAACACCTTGCCTCCTACAAGGGACCACAACTGCTCACCAGCAAGGGAACAAAGCTGGACGGAGAATGAGTGTGATGAAATGACAGAATCAGACTTCAGAAGTGGGTAATGAGAAACTTCCATGAGCTAACTCAATGCAAAGAAACTAAGAACCTTGAAAAAAGATTTGAGGAAATGATAAGAAGAATGGACAACTTAGAGAGGAATATGAGTGAATTGATGGAGCTGAAAAACACAACACGAGAACTTCGTGAAGCATGCACAAGTTTCAATAGCCGAATTGACCAAGCAGAAGAAAGAATATCAGAGGTTGAAGATCAACTCAATGAAACAAAACGAGAAGGTAAGATTAGAGAAAAAAGTGCAAAAAGGAATGAAAAGTCTCCAAGAAATGTGGGACTATGTGAAGAGACCTAATCTACATTTGAAAGGTGTACCTGAATGTGACGAAGAGAATGAATCCAAGCTGGAAAATGCTCTTCAGGATATTATCCAGGAAAATTTCCCCAATCTAGCAAGACAGGCCAATATTCAAGTCCAGGAAATACAGAGAACACCACAAAGATATTCCGCAAGAAGAGCAACCCTAAGGCACATAATCGTCAGATTCACCAGGGTTTAAATGGAGAAAATGCTAAGGGCAGCCAGAAAGAAAGGTCGGGTCACCCACAAAGGAAGCCCATCAGACTCAAATCAGATCTCTTGGCAGAAACCCTACAAGTCGGAAGAGAGTGGGGGCCAATATTCAACATCCTGAAAGAAAAGAACTTTCAACCCAGAATTTCATATCCAGCCAAACTGAGCTTCATAATTGAAGAAAAAATAAAATCCTTTGCAAACAAGGAAGTACTCAGAGATTTTGTCACCACCAGGCCTGCTTTACAAGAGCTCCTGAAAGAGGCACTACACATAGAAAGGAAAAACCAGTACCAGCCATTCCAAAAACACACCAAATACTAGACAGCATCAACAAAATAAAGAATCTGCATCAACAAACAGGCAAAACAGCCAGCTAGCATCAAAATGGCACTATCAAATTCACACATAACAATATTAACCCTAAATGTAAATGGGTGAAATGCACCAATCAAAAGACACAGACTGGCAAATTGGATAAAAAGCCAAAACCCATCAGTGTGCTGTACACAGGAAACCATCTCATAGGCAGGGATACACAAAGGCTCAAAATAAAGGGATGGAGGAAGATTTACCAAGCAAATGGAGAGAGAGAAAAAAAAAAAAAGCAGGAGTTGCAATTCTCGTCTCTGATAAAATAGACTTTAAAGCAACAAAGATCAAAAGAGACAAAGAAGGACATTACATAATGGTAAAAGGATCAATACAAGAAAAAGAGCTAATGATCCTAAATATATATGGACCCAATACAGGAGCACCCAGATATATAAGGCAAGTTCTTAATGACTTACAAAGAGACTTAGACTCCCACACAATAATAGTGGGAGACTTTAACACTCCACTGTCAATATCACACAGATCAACCAGACAGAAAATGAACAAGGATATCCAGGGCTTGAACACAGACCTGGAACAAGCAAACCTCATAGACATTTACAGAACTCTCCATCCCAAATCCACAGAATATACATTATTCTCAGCACCACATCACACCTACTCTAAAACTGACCACTTATTTGGAAGTAAAGCACTCCTCAGCAAATGCAAAACAATTGAAATCATAACAGTCTCTCAGACCATAGTGCAATGAAGTTAGAACTCAGAATTCAGAAACTAACTCAGAACCACACAGCTTCATGGAAACTGAACAACTGGCTCTTGAATGTTGATTGGATAAACCATGAAATGAAGGCAGAAATAAAGAAGTTCTTCAAAACCAATGAGAAAGAAGAGACAACATACGAGAATCTCTGGGACACATTTAAAGCAGTCTCTAGAGGAAAATATATAGCTATAAGTGCCCACATGAGAAGAGTGGAGAGATCCAAAATTGACACCCTAACATCAAAATTGAAAGAGCTGGAGGAGCAAGATCAAAAAAACTCAAAACATAGCAGAAGACAAGAAATAACTAAGATCAGAGCAGAACTGAAGGAGATAGAGACACGAAAAACCCTTCAAAAAATCAATAAATCCAAGAGTTGGTTTTTGAAAAAAATCAACAAAATAGACAGACCACTAGCAGGACTGATAAAAAAGAAAAGAGAGAATAACCAAATAGATGCAATAAAAAAACGATAAAAGGGAAATCATCACAGATTCCACAGAAATTCAAACCAGCATCAGAGAATATTACAAATAACTCTATGCACATAAACTAGTAAACCAGGAAGAAATGGATAAGTTCCTAGACACTTGTGTCCTCCCCAGCCTAAACCAGGAGGAAGCCGAAACTATGAATAGACCAATAACAAGGTCTGAAGTTGAGGCAGCGATTAAGAGCCTACCACACATTAAAAAGCCCAGGTCCAGATGGGTTCACAGCTGAATTCTACCAGACACACAAAGAGGAACTGTTACCATTCCTTCTGAAATTATTACAAATAATCCAAAAAGAGGGAATCCTTCCCAAATCATTTTATGAGACCAACACCATCCTGATACCAAAACCTGGCAGAGACTCAACAAGAACAGAAAACTTCAGGCCAATAACCATGATGGCAAATGTCTTCAATAAAATATTGGCAAGTCAATTGCAACAGCACATCAAAAAGCTTATCCATCATGATCAAGTAGGATTCATCCCGGGGATGCAAGGCTGGTTCAACATACACAGGTCTATAAACGTAATTCACCACATAAACAGAACCAAAAACAAAAACCACATGATTATCTCAATTGATGCAGAGAAGGCCTTTGACAAAATTCAACAACCCTTTATGCTAAAAACTCTCAATAAACTCGGTATTGATAGAATGTATCTCAAAATAATAAAAGCTATGTACGACAAACCAACAGCCAATATTATACTGAATGGGAAAAAACTGGAAGCATTCCCTTTGAAATCTGGCACTAGACAAGGATGCCCTCTCTCACCACTCCTATTCAATATAGTACTGGAAGTTCTAGCCAGAGCAATCAGGCAAGAAAAAGAATTAAAGGGTATTCAAATAGAAAAGGAGGAAGCCAAATTGTCTCTATTTGCAGATGACATGATAGTATATCTAGAAGACCCCATCACCTCAGCCCCAAAACTCCTGAAACTGGTAAGCAACTTCAGCAAAATCTCAGGATACAAAATCAATGTGCAAAAATCACAAGCATTCCTATACACCAATAACAGACTTAAAGAGAGCACAATCAAGAATGAACTGTCATTCACAATTGCTACAAAGAGAATAAAATACCTAGGAATACAACTAACAAGGAATGTAAAGGAACTCTTCAAGGAGAACTAAAAACCAATGCTCAATGAAATAAGACAGGACACAAACAGATGGAGAAACATTCCATGTTCATGGTTAGGAAGAATTAATATCGTGAAAATGGCCATACTGCCCAAAGTAATTTATAGATTAAATGCTGTCCCCATCAAGCTCCCAATGAGCTTCTTCACAGAACTGGAAAAAACCACCATGAACTTCATATGGAACCAAAAGAGAGCCCACATAGCCAAGTCAATTCTAAGCAAAAAGGACAGAGCAGGAGGCATCACACTACTGGACTTCAAAATATACTATAAGCCTACAGTAATCAAAACAGCATGTCACTGGTACCAAAACAGAGATATAGACCAATGGAACAGAACAGAGGCATCAGAGGCAACACAACATATCTACTACCATACAATCTTTGATAAACTTGACAAAAACAAGCAATGGAGAAAGGATTCCCTGTTTTATAAATGGTGTTGGGAAAACTGGCTAGCCATGTGCAGAAAGCAGAAATTGGACCCCTTCCTGACACCTTACACTAAAATTAACTCCAGATGGATTAAAGACTTAAACATAAGACCTGGCACCATAAAAACCCTAAAAGAAAATCTAGGCAAAACCATTCGGGACATAGGAGTAGGCAAGGACTTCTTGACCAAAACACCAAAAGCATTGGCAACAAAAGCCAAAATAGACAAATGGGACCTAATCAAACTCCACAGCTTCTGCACGGCAAAAGAAACAGTCATTAGAGTGAATCGGCAACCAATAGAATGGGAAAAGATTTTTGCAGTTTACTTATCTGACAAAGGGCTGATATCCAGAATTTACAAACAACGAAAACAGATTTACAAGAAAAAAACAAACAAGCCCATTCAAAAATGGGCAAAGGATATGAACAGATACTTTACAAGAGAAGACATAGGTGAGGCCAACAAACATATGAAAAAATGCTCATCATCACTCATCATTAGAGAAATGCAAATCAAAACTACATTGAGATACCATCTCACCCCAGTTAGAATGGCAATCATTAAGAAATCTGGAGACAACAGATGCTGGAGAATGATGTGGAGAAATAGGAACACTTTTACACTGCTGGTGGGAATGTAAATTAGTTCAACCATTGTGGAAGACAGTGTGGTGATTCCTCAAGGACCTAGAAATAGAAATTCCATTTGACCCAGCAATCCCATTACTGGGTATATATCCAAAGGACTATAAATCCTTCTACTATAAGGACACATGCACACGAATGTTCGTTGCAGCACTGTTTACAATAGCAGAGACCTGGAACCAACCCAAATGCCCATCGGTGATAGACTGGACTGGGAAAATATGGCACATATACACCATGGAATATTATGCAGCAATCAAAAACGATGAGTTTGTGTCCTTTGTAAGGACATGGATGAATCTGGAGAACATCATTCTCAGCAAACTGACACAAGAACAGAAAATGAAATACCGCATGTTCTCACTCATAGGTGGGTGATGAACAATGAGAACACATGGACACAGGGAGGGGAGCACTACACACTGGGGTCTATTGGGGGAAATAGGGGAGGGACAGTGGGGAGGGGGAGCTGGGGAGGGATAGCATGAGGAGAAATGCCAGATGTGGGTGAAGGGGAGGAAGGCAGCAAATCACACTGCCACATGTGTACCTATGCAACTATCTTGCATGTTCTGCACATGTACCCCAAAACCTAAAATGCAATAAAAAAAAAAGAACTCACAAATAGAGTAAACACAGCACACAGGTTTAAAATGTCTGGATTTCTAGGAAAAAAAAGTATAAAATTAAAAATAAATTACATTGAAATGATACGTGTTTTCTCCAAATCACCAAAAACTCATATATCTAAGTTGACTGAAATCAGACATTAACTGGATATATAAAATCAATATAATTTTAAGAGGTCTGTCAGTTTTTCCCCACATTTTGAAGAGGGCCGTAGAGATATGAGATATCTACAAAAATGGATTTTCTTCATCCCAACTCTATGAACAAAAGAATAAATGCAGGCTTTGATG
This sequence comes from Saguinus oedipus, assembly GCA_031835075.1. Taxonomy (NCBI): domain Eukaryota; kingdom Metazoa; phylum Chordata; class Mammalia; order Primates; family Cebidae; genus Saguinus; species Saguinus oedipus. The sequence continues at coordinate 134,894,666 of CM063174.1, forward strand.
GTTAGCAATTATTATAGTGTACTCATTGGATATTATTACAATACAGTCATCATGCTAAGCCAGTTTTATTCATTTCTTATTCATTTATTATAAGATCCTGTGAGACAAATGCTATGACTATACCTCCACTTTATAAATGAGTAAACTGAGGTTTAGAGAGGTTCGAGTCCATGATCTTATTCCATGAATTGCTCTCTTAATAATACATTTTGCTGCCAGTAGAAAAGGTCATACAATCAAAATCATACTAACCACAGGCTAGTATTTTTAATGAGTGAAGTAAATTAGCTGTAGAAAATCCAGAAAGGGAAGAATATGTTAAATCTGGGATACCATTCACATCCAAAAGACAGCAGCAACTTAATTTCAGCCAATTGTTGTTTTGGGAATAATTTGCACCCTTGCTTTCATGAAATTTTAAAGATAAAATATGAATCTGTATTTTTACATTGTTGTTCAATTTTTTAATTTTAGCAACCAATTAAGAATAACTATAGACCAAATAAAACCTGAACTATAGGATAAATCTAGTAGAGAAGAGAAAACATAGTAAGTGAGACTACATCATTCATTTAATGTTCAAATAAGTCCACAGGCATTAAGTAATTTTCAAAACTATTGCTATTTTAGCAGTAAAATGACACAGCTAGGTCATTTTTATTGCATTGATAGTTCCACAATTCATCATTCTTAAAGCTGTCCAGTTGACATACTCCAAAGTCATTCTAAGAAATAGACGTACAATTTTGTGAATTTCTCTTGGTAGTAATTTTTTATTTCAAGGAAATCCCCCTGCCCAATTTGGCTTTTGTCAATGACCATAGCAAATTTAGAGACCATTTGCTACGATAAGCTCTTTTAAAAACCAATGTAAATTGTTTTTAGTTTAACAAACTCTGAAGAGATCAAGGATTTACTGCTTAAATTACTGAACTTGTTGCTATGTTATTATTATTATTTTAAATTCAACTTTTATTTTAGATACAGGGGATACATATGCCATTATCCTAAGCACATTAACACAAGAATAGGAAACCAAATGCTACATGTTTTCATATAGAAGTGGGAGCTAAACATTTAGCAGACATGGATACCAGCATGCTATGTTATTTTCTTAAGAAAAGTTTTGTCTTGGCTAAGCAGCATATTGACCCAGTTGAAAAGCAATTATTTTTAACATGCTAGGACAAAAGAGTGTTGGCTTATAAGCTAAAACAGCATGGTAAATATTATAATACTTAAACTACTGCAAGAAACTAAATATAAAATAAAAATTATGTTGCATGTGAAAAACATGGTGAAATGTCTCTCAATGGACTTGACAGCCTCTATGTAAATGCCAAATGTGGTTGGTACAAAATAATTTGCTTGTCTGAATACCCCTTTGACAAAGACTTTGCTTTTTCTAGTGGTTTTTCAAAATCACCAGAATTTTTGTGCATTTTAAAAACAGTGTTTACAGTATATCTATTATATGTTGCTTGTATAAGCCATCTGTATTGGCAAATATTTTTATTAGAAAAGGTTTCTTCTAAATAAAAACTTCAGCTTTAATTTTTTTTTCACAGTTGCATTGGCAAGAACTGAATAAACTTGGTGATTCAAAATGTCTATTGGCAAAGAAAACATAGCTATTGATAAATAGGTGCACATTTCTTTATGGAAAAATTTACCTCTTGTTTTCAATCAGCAGCTGAACTTTTAAAGAGAGAGAGAGTGTATGTGTGTGCTGTGGCTATGGCCCCACTTCTGCAAATGTACTTATATCCAAATTTAATTAGTCAATCTGTGAATGAAGCCAAGACTGAACCTTTCTGTGGTTGCCACGAGTGAGACAAGCCAATATGATGACACTGAGTGAGCAGCCAAGCAGTGACATTGCATAAAACAAGTCTTTTAAATAATTCCCCTTTTATTGATAACCAATTATGTTTATTGCCCTTATTGTAAAGAAAAAAATACTTTATTTATTGAGAATGCTACTGCACTCTCTCAATGATATTCAAATACCCTAAGTTGTTTTGAAATTTTCAAGTCATATAAGTGAATCATTTAATTCTTAAAAGATATTTAGAGTTACCATTTTTTTTTTTTTTTTTGCATTAAATGGGTGAGGCAGGCTCTCCGATACAGCCACTGCTGACATGTACTTCAGCATAGATCATAAAATATCAAGTTAAGAAATAGTTCAAAAATTTGATTGCAATAAATATTGAAATAAAATGATAAAAATAGAATTGCCTCTGTTTGCTTTATTATAGGATAAGCATGAAAAGATTACCTTCTTTTCAAAAGAACAAAAATGGATCAGAATATAGTTGGCATTCAAAAGTGATGCTGATGTTTAAGAAGTAAACATTCCACTTGGGTTTCACTACTAGTTCGTAAATAAAAAAATTTAATATAATCATATTTTCCATGTAATCCTCAAGAAAAGCTAAACTGGGTAACTATAACAATTTTAGTGGTTCAAGTATATACAATATTAATTTTATATTCTAGTAGAACTCATTTATGGCCTATCAACATAAAAGCATTCTTGGATTAACTGGTGTTTATCTTATAGTGATACATTTTCTTCTATCTTCCTGGATTATTGAGACCTGAGTTGGTGTGCCTTTTTAAATATTTTTTCTCAACAAACAAGTATCAGCCATGTATAATTTCTTTCATTTGGCCATGTTTGCGATAGTTGTGGGCAACAGGAAGAATCTGTTAAGATTTCTGAGGTCATTCTATCATGGTTATGGTGGCAAGAAATCCAGTATAGGAGGATACATATGAGCACAGCTGTTTTTAGCTGTAATAATCCCTTTCCTCCCTAATTTGTTCTGTTCCCAGTGATAGAAGTGATGGTGCAATTGAGGGTTAACCTCCAAAAAAATTATCAGGATTAGGCTCATAGTATGATCTATTCAATATAAGCAGAAGAGTCTAGATACATGTTTATGTTAGAGATGTAGCTCCGCTGTTGTTCTATGGTCATGATTATCATTATATGAGATTTACACGCTAAGTAATAATATATATCGTATTTGGATAATTCTAATTCATAAGGCTCTACTACCACTAAGGGAGAAGAATACAGGCATACTTGGGAGTGGAGAGGCTTGGATTCCTGATCCAGTTCTGTATGAGCAACTGTCAGTTTTGGCATTTCCACCTTTAAAAAGTAGATTTGATTTCTGTATACATTCTTCCCCCATAAATTTTATAATGCCAGATAACAAAATGATTAAAGAATTTGCATAGCTTTGTGATTCTGAACTTATCCTTGGTTATATCTATTGTGTGCGTCATCTCATCTAATTCAGTGAAATGCATTTAAAGTCATGACTAGAGAATCTTTTAGACTTGTGAAACTGATATGCTGTATCATATTTACTATGTGAAAGCATGATTCTCCCTTTTGAAGAGATACCAAAGTAAATGGGGAATCTGGGATAAATTAAACTCAATCTGGTTTAGAGAACAGAACAGCATTTATTAATGCCGTGGGTTTACAGAAAAGTAATCACTAACATTATTACTCCCTAGCAACTTCTAAAATGGAGATCCTGAAAAAGGCTAATATAGGAAAAAGTTATTTCTTCTGGGTTGACATTTACTTACTAACATATATGTGAACTCATTCAAATACACAATTTATTAAGCAGTGTCACCTGAATAAGATATAAATATAAATTGGTTTTATTATTTTTTGTTTTCTAAACTCAACTGAGTGATGTCAAATATGCACTTTATTCTGTTATTAATGTATTAGGAATATCCTATGGTTTTCTCAGTTACCCTAAGTTATTAACCTAAAACTATAGTTTCAGATTAGATTTAAACTTCGTTCTTTTCCCTTTATTCAGCATAACTGACACATGTGGCTTTAGAGTGGTGAAGTAAAGATGGGTATAGTCTGAAAATTCACTTCCCTCTTCCTACACTAGTACCTTGTGAAGGAGGAAATAATTTTGTTCTGATGTCTTTCCTTCCTGCTTTTTCATGCAGAAAGACAGAGAAAGTGTGGTTATTACAGACCTAGTCATCTACTGATGGCGTGGAGTCTTCCCTGGTCCTGCTCTGTCTTGATCTGTTTTCACATTGGCTAGTTGTCTCCAACAATGTCATGATCTCTGCAAAGGTGCTTTATCATCTTCTGGTGATTTTTGAGCTTTACTGACATCCTCCAAGTCAGTGAGGGTTGGGGGTTTGACACTTACTGCCTTGCATGGTATCTCAAAGGCTTTTGTCTACTTCATTTTACCTCCAATTCTCTTCATAAGGAATCTCAGAACTTTAAGAAACCCCTTCTGTACTCTTGGAAAAATATTTTATGAAGAATTTTCTCCATGTTTGTATTATGGAAGCCTTAGCAGGCCTTCTGTCTTAGCTATATTAGTGGAGACACAAGTACAAATCTGTTTTCATGTCTACTCCCAAGCATCAGGGTCAACACTTCCAGCTCTGTAAGAATCTCTCAGCATGCTCCACATTACTCCAACAGGTTTACAGTTCAACAAGCATTCATTCAAGGAATAAAAGGCCAGGTTTCCCTTTTTCTAGGTACTACCTATCTTATAAGTGATTTTGTCAAGGTGTCTCTATCTCACTTGTCTTTGAAAGAAAAGGGACATACCTTCCCCGTTATTCCCAGTGGATAAGAAAGACCAACTTCTCCCATCAATGTGGTGACCCAGTGATTTCTACTGAACCCTTCATAACCCTTTTTAACCCTTTTATTTATGATGGAGAAAAGCAAAAGGTGTTTGAGGGAAATAAGGTTTATCTGAAATCCTTGTAGGATGTCCTCAGTTAGATGTCTGCCCCAACCATTTCTTGCTTTTTTTTTTTTTTTTTTTTTTGGAATTTGCTGTGAGCTCCATTTTCCAATTTCAAGGTCAAAGTAAAGCTTCATTCAATATGCTGTTACCTGATGTTATTGAGTACTTATTATGCAATATGCTAGGCACTGTGCTTGCCATGGCAGAGTTTACTCTGAACTCAGAAGTATTAGTACTAAGGGTTCCTTTATATTTTCCCCTGTGAGCTATTAAAATCTAGTATATTAGGTTTCACATCTTGTCATTTGGCTTCATTTTGGAGCATTCAGCATTAAGAGATATAAAATCCAGGATAAGAGATCTTGAAACTGGCTCCTGGAGTAGATGCCTACTGCTAGAATGTAAAGAAAATGTAGAGGTCATTATTCAGACTGTATCATTTAAGTGGGAGTTAATATATCTTGTTGGTAAAATAGAATAATAGTATTACCCATTCAGGGTTGAGAATGTGATAATTAGGTAATCAGTGTAATATGCAGGTTTCAGAATATGTCAACTAGTACTATTACAAAACATAGAAAGTTCAGATGGACCTGAATGAAAATTGAAAAAGTATGGGTGAAACTCAAAACATATCAGTGCAATAGATTTCTTATATTTTGCTGACAGCCCTCTTTAACTACACATGTGGAATGGTTTCTAGGATTCTATCTGGTTGTAAAGAGTGAAGTTTTTATTTGTTGTTGGGTTCTTACTAGCAACAATTTAGGTAAGCTAATCCTAGGAAGAAGAGTTGTGTAAATGTGTATATGTGCATGCACATATCTCTGTGTGAAGATATGTGTACAGAAATGTGCATGTCCAAACGGAAGTTTGCACGTGTGTGTATATGCATTCAAGCATGCTTTGGCAAAAAGTTATAAAAACTATCCTCATTGCCCTATGACAAATGAAAGATAAATGTCCATCTAGTCCCTCTGCTTTTGGAGTTGAGATAACAGAGGAAGTCCTGTCCACTGCTTGCCGTATCTGCAATTAAAATACTGTTTACCACAATTAAACAAAATATTTAAAAATAATTCACTAGAAAAAATGTACTGGTGTAAATTGCTTGATCTATTGATAAGCTTACTTGCATTTAGAGTTACTCCTATAAGGAAAACAAGATTATTTTAAGAGCTTTTTCAGGCAAAGAAAAACTTACAAGTATTTACAGAAAGCCAATTACGGGTAAGATACTGTGTTAAGTGCCGTACTTTGACAAGTCCTTTGGCATTAAATCTTTGAAAGCAGGAGACCACCAGCTAGATCTTGGGCATATGTTACTAACCTGTATTCATAGTAATAAAATAAGTAATTAAAACCATTCAAACTTTCTAATGGACCCTCTGGGCTAAAAATATTAATATTTTTACAATGTGGTGTGTTTGGAGGTTATAATTTTCAGTGTCCTCCTAGACTTATGTTTTTACCTGCAGTTAAATAATCCTTTATTTTTTCTGTGGCCTTTGAACACTTTGGAACTAAGGAAGCTAAATAACGCTTAATGAGACATTTTAATGGCCATTACAAATATTAATTTGTAGCCTTACTAAATCTATACAGATAAAGAGAACATCGTATTACATATATGAATTATTTTCCCCATTTAATCATCATAGACCGCGGAGATCTGAGGTCCTCATGTAAGCTAAGATGCCAGACTTGGAATGAACAGCCTGAAGAAAAACAATTGAGAGGTCTGAGGGTCAGTTACAGGTAAACAGTAGTGCTAAGGGTATTCTTGAACATCTTTAATGTTCTGCTACCATTATTTATGATTTTTAAATAATAAAAATAGCATAGCGCCATTTGACATTGTATGATAATTATCCAAATAGAAATTAACATTAGCTGATTTCAAAGAAGCACTTTAGTATTTACAAAGATGATTGCACAGTATAATTGAATATAGATATTTGAAAAATAAATGAACAATTTTCCTTTTCAAATTCACATACGATATTTTATTTTCCTGCCATACTAATAATTTTACAACCAATTGTGATGATACCAAATAGTTTGAATCAGGATCATAAAAAGTAGAGACGCATTTGAGTTTCTGATGTCCTGCTACATTTTAATATAGATTTATGATTCTCAAAAGTCTTTCACATTTATCTCACTTGATTTTCACAAGAATTATATGAAGTATTAAGCATGTTTTTATTATGATCATTTCAAGGATGGAGAAAGGAAGGCTTAACAAAATTGTATTGTCTGCTTGAGGCCATGAAATGAATTATTACCATTATTCACCATAGATTTTTCAAATAAAAATATTTAGCAGAGGACAGCTATCATTCATTGACAATTTATTATTTTACAAACATAGTTCTAGGCTTATTTAACTTGTTAATCTAATTACTTAACAATCACAATATTCCTCACAAGGTAGATTTTATCTTTTTTATTTACAAATTTAAAAAGAGTTTGAGAACTGCAATAATTTGTATGATAGGAGCTAATCTATTTGTAATGAAGAAACACAAAAAAATATCCATTTTATGTTCTGTATTTTTCAAGAAAATTATTTGACAATTCACTCTATTATGTAAATGGAGGAAAAAACCTCTAATTTTTAATAATGTAAAAATTTTATTTTAAAAAGGCAAGTTGCTTCCATCATTTTAAATTTAGGTTTGTCAAATGTAGACAAGATAAATGAAAATCCTTATGTAACATTTGTAAAATTAAAATGCCTATTTGGTAAATTTAGTTTTCTCTTTTTTCCATTTTCTTTCCTCCAACCTTGTTCATTCTCTTCCTTGTTTCTGCTCCTTCTTCTCTTTTTCTTACTCCTCTTCTTTGAAGCAGTATCAGTTGACAGATATTTGCTTAATAGAAGTTTTGGTAATTGGTAGAGAAAATGATAGGCATTAGAGAAATTTTAAAAGTTTCAGCATTTGAAAATTATTATTTTGTCAGTACACAGAGATTTTTATTTGTTTTAAAAATTTCGTGAAAGCATACAGTCTTCTGAGTGAGAATTAATTACTGTAGATTCTTGAGTTGTTGTTAAAATGTTATCTTTGAGCAGAATTCAATGATTAACTCTGTAATCATATAAAATTGGAAAATCAAGAAACATGTATTATATACAAAAACTGATAACTCTTAGTTATTCTACAAACATTTATTGAGAGCCACAGTATGTCAGCTGCTGCGCTAGGAGCTTCAGGATTTTAATACTGTGCCAAAGTACTTATCCTCAAAAGCAATTAGCAAGAAATAGCTTGCCCTTTTAAGGAATACATGTTTAAGATACTGCAACTTTCTGTTGGACTGTTGGCAATGCAGGATCAACTTTAATATCTCTTTCTGATCTTACTTCATGTGACCTGTCATCAACTACCTGCTTTCTAAAGGCCTCTGGAAGTGTATTTCTTTCAATAGGTCTTTTATTTCATAAGACAAAGTACATATTGATCTCAAGGTATGGTAGTATGTTATCAAAAATTAAAAAAAAAGACTATATGTTTTAAATGTTACTTGACTATACAACTAATCTTGCTCCTGAGGATTTATTTTTCTCTTACTGTTTCTCCATCATCCAGGCTAGGGTGCAGTGGCGTGATCTTGGCTCACTGCAACCTCCGTCTCCCAGGTTTGAGCGGTTCTGCTGCCACAGCCTCCCAAGTAGCTGGGATTACAGGCACACACTATCATACCTTTTATATTTTTTGTAGAGATGAGGTTTCAGCATGTTGGCCAGGCTGATCTTGAACTCCTGAATTCCAGTGATCCTCCCTCCTCAGCCTCCCAAAGTGCTGGGATTATAGGCATGAGCCACTGTGCTTTGCCAAGGATTTACATTTAATAAAAGGTTTTTGAAAAAGAAGAAAAGGAGCACACTGTGTTTTATGTAGATATACTCTCTTATTAAAAGTAATTTTGTGTTTGTAATGCCTTTGTTCTTATACAAAGTTTAATATCTATTATCCTAACCTAATTTATATAGCATATTTGGTATGGGGAAGTATAATAGGATAGAAATATTTAGTCATCAAGATTTAAGTCTCAATTGAAACTTCATCTTCAAATAGTACAGAAAATGCTCAGTAAATAAATGTCTAGCAGTTCCTGACATTAAATATATATATATATAATGTCATAAAAAAATGAACATACGATATAGTAGAATAGTTTGGGGAGTGTAGCAGGTACAACTGTTTTTTATCTCTTATTGACCAAATAGTCCTCCTCCATCTGGGAATAATGTACTGATGAATTGCAGGCCTTCTCATAAGTAGTGCACATGAATATCAGATGGAAGAGGAAACCAGTAAACAGACACCTGCCTAGCCAGCAACACCTGCTGAAACAAGACCAAAGGGCAGCTGGATGGCACGGGCAAATCACATTCATGTTGAGAACAGATGCTCTTGTTGCCACTTGAAATCTGTCAAGATAGTTTTTAATTATGCCATAGTACAACTAGGATATTTAAAAAAAACAATATTTCAGTTCAGGATAAGAACTGAAATTGAACAGGACTAAATATAATCAAGATGAGCAAAAAATAAGATAGAAATGAGGTTGGGCGCAGTGGCTTATAAATCCCAGCTCTTTGGGAGACTAAGGTGGGCAGATTATGAGGCCAGGACTTCACGACCATTCTGGCAAACATGGTGAAAGCCCATCTCTACTAAAAATACAAAAAAATAGCCGGGCGTTGTGGTAGGTGCCGGGAGTCCCAGCTACTCAGGAGGCTGAGGCAGGAGAATCTCTTGAACCTGGAGACGGAGGTTGCAGCGAGCTGAGATCACACCACTGCACTCCAGCCTGGGGCACAGAGCAAGATTTCGTTTCAAAAAAAAAAAAAAAAAAAAATTAGAAATGAAAGACCCTAGTGAAAGCATACTGCAAGCAGAATTCTTTGAGTTTCCTCTAGAAAAAAAAAAATAAATAAATCCTAGGGGAACTTAATGTATATTGTATATTTTGTCTATCATGTCTAAATATGACAATGTCTTCATTATAAACTTTATTATGATTATTACCCTGTATAAAAGGCTTCCTTTACTATAACTTTCATTGTATCTCTAATAAGCACCTATCATATACCTTTACTTTTACGGGTGACATTCTAAAATATAGTATCTTGTAATCTCATATGCTTAAAGGTTTTCCTCTAAAAGATTCCCTCTTTCTCTTACGGTGGGAGTCTTTGTCCATTTAGTGCTGCTATAACAGCTAACCTGGGACTGGGTAATTTATAATGAACAGAAATTTATTTCTCACAGCTCTGGAAGCTGAGAAGTCCAAGATTGAAGGGCCAACATCCAGTGATGTCCTTCTTGCTGTGTCGTCATGAGATAAAGAGCACAGAGAGAACAACTGTAAAAGTTAATGTATTATGAAAGGCAACTAAACTCTGCCTTTCATAATACATTAACTTTTTCAATAATGGCATTAATTGATTCATTTTACCCTCTTGGCCTAGTAACCAATATCATTCAAAACATAATAGGAGTTGTCAGTCATTCTTCATCATAGTTGTTTTGCAGTTGTCTACAACTTCATTGAATCATTTTAGTCTGAGCTTACTTTTGTCCTTAGCAAATGCTTCTGTCCTTTTCAACTTAAAATTCTTCCTTGGATTTCTAGATAACAGCTGTTTGGCCTGAAAGGCTGACCCTATTATAATGAAGTTCTTCCTCAGCTTAGATCAGAAAAAAAAGGGAGATAGGTATGATGCGTAATTCAGCAATGCCACATTTTAGAGAATATTCTTTAGCCCAGAAAGGTCAGTTGGAAAGGTTGAATGGTTTTAATTACTTATTTTGTTATTATGAATACAGGTTAGTAACATATGCCCATGATCTAGCTGCTGGTCTCCCGCTCGTGTCACTTCAAGCATGTCCCGTAAAATCCTTTGTGCCCTACCTCATTTCAAAAATTTGAAAGCCAGTTGGGCATGCAGTTTTTCTCTAAGACCTCCTTAAAAACTAAAATGAGACGGTTTAAAACTGAAAGTTTAAACATTTTGTTTAATAAACATAATCTTAGATATAATAACATAGTTATAAGGTTTGGGTAAGAAAATTGTCTTCCAATTTTAAGGTTGAAATAATATGTTTATATTTAGTGCCATTTAATATTTTAGATTTTTTAGAGTAAACAAAATGTCAATTTAAAACTTGTTTAAATAATATTTAGTACTTAAAAGTCCCCTGATCTGTCACATAGGTATGAGAATGTGTGTAAATAATCTTAGACCTTTATAATGTACCTTATTGTCATCTCTTTATTATTTTTTTCTTTTAAGAATCTTGTTAAGTTCAATTTGTGCTATCTGTATGTGTTTCTTTAAAAATATATTACAATGAAACTTTTAAATATGAATAATAAATTGGTTGGGTGTGGTGGCTGATACCTGTCACTTTGGGAGGGCAAGGCGGTCAGATCGCTTGGGGTCAGGAGTTCAAAACCAACCTGGCCAACATGGTGAAATGCTGTCTCAAATGCAAAAAAAATTAGCCAGGCGTGGTGGTGGGCACCTGTAATCCCAGCTACTTGGGAGGCTGAGGCAAGAGAATCACTTGAACTCAGAGGGTGGAGGTTGCAGTGAGCCGAGACAGTATCACTGCACTCCAGCCTGGGTGACAGAGTGACTTTCTGTCTCAAGAAATAGTAATAACAATAATGATAAATTGACTTTTTTCAGTCACAAATTTATCTATTTTACTCATACTGTCAGCTCTCTTACTCATCTCTTTCTTTATCCTATTCTATTGAGACAACAGCAAACTTGATTGAATCTAACTCTCCACAGCTCTGTGCTTGCACACCAGGCAGTTAATTACCAACAGAGGAAGGGACACACAAACTAACAGCAAGCAAAGCACAACAGCATTCACTGTTCTCATTTTAAATTCCTAAACTCTATTCTCTAAGTATACAATATTATAACTCAGAAATTCTATATATTTTCTTCCAATCTGTTGTTCCTTCTACACTGTGCTATTTTACACCATCCCTTCTCAATTATTCACCTCCTTGACACATTTTATTCTCCTCTGATGACCTGCCCTATTATTTCAGTGAGAAAATACATTCAACAGATGAGGACTTCCATGCGCAACCACCTCTACTGAACATAAACTATTTTGCTTTTCTTCCTGCGGGTCAAGGTCCCATCTAAAGCCAGTTTCTTCCTTTATCCATGAGTTTCCCTCAGCTCTCTCTGGGTAGTTAAAAATATAACTATCCTTTTACTGCGTATTTGTTCCTTTCTATTTATCATTCCCATAGATGACTAGTGTGCCATAATTTCCCCTAATGTGTTAACAAAAAAAGTGTCTTGACTCCACAGTCCCCCTCCCCCCAGCCTCTTTGTTTTTTCCTTCTTCATGTCACAGACATATTCATTACATAATCTATATTCAAGGCCAATTTCTCCCATCCAGTTCTCTCCTAAACCACAAAATCATTATTTTCTTCCACTGCTTCTCCACTGTGACTACTCTTATCAAGGTTAACAATGAGCTGAATATGCCTAAATACAATAATTATTTTTCTTCACAACTTGAACACTTGAACTCTAATGAACATTCATCATAGTTCATCACTCTCTCTCCTCCTTGAGGTCTTTCTTCACTTCAGGGACCCCACTTGATCCTGGCTCAGTTTCTATCTCATTAGCTGTACTCTTATTATATCCCTGACCAGCAAACTGTGAAATATTTTAGGTTCATCCTTCATTCACTCTTTTCTGTCTACATGCATCTTTAGGTAAACCCATCTAGTCTTATGACTTTAAATAACAGCTGTAGCTGATTACTTCCTAATTTTATCTTCCAGCAGGACCTCTTCCTTGACCTTCAGATGTGTATATCCAAACATATAGTCAACATTTCTATTTGAATATCTAACAGGCATAATAAACTTAGTGAGTCCAATTGGAATTACTCTGCTCAGTAACAGTAACTCATTTTGTCATGATGTCAAGCCAAAATCTTTGATTCCTCTCATTCTTACATCCGACATCCAATAAATCAGCAAATTATGCCCACCATAACTTCAAAACACACAGTGTCCAATGGCTTGCCCACATTACCTGTAACTCTTTGGTTGAAGCCATCGTGATCTTTTTGCCAGCAGTAAATTAGCACTTACCATTGTCCATTGGTTTTTGGAAACTATGACTTTAAGCCAAACAGCGACATATAACAAAACCAATTTTGCCATAGGCTGATTGATAGAAACAAGAGTTCACATAGCATATTTCTGGTCACAAAAATATCACTACACTTCTAAATAAAGATTCTAAATACTTTTCATATAAACATTGAAATAAATTTGAGCTATACATACATTTATTAAAAATTAGTGAAAACAAGATACCCAATTTTTGGTGATTCATTGAGTGGCAGCAGTCATAGTGGTGATGGGTTAAATCAAATAATACATATTTGCAAATGAAAACTGTAAGAAGTACCTCCTACTACCACACAGCACAATAATAATCACAGATATGGTGGGCTTGCTGAGCACTTTTGTTTTTCATTGTTTATTGTCTGATATACGTATGATTATCATAAACTTTACAGATTTTTTATTTTATGATAATTTGTATTCTGTCATTCATTTTCCAACTTACTTATTCCAGCTTAAGGTGGCTGGAGCCTATCCCAGCAGCTCAGGGCTCAAGGCAGGACTCAAACCTGTACCGGCTGCCTTCCGATCACAAGATGCACTCAGACACACCCACACTCAGACTGGGGTACTTTAGACATGTCAAGTCACCTCACCTGCACAACTTTGGGATGTGGGAGGAAACTGGAATCCCTGGAGAAAATCAATGTGCACGTGGAGAGGATGTACAAATGCCACACAGTCGGTGATCCCAGCTGGGAAGCAATGTTTTTTTTTTTTCTCATCAGCATTTTAACAAAATGATGTCGAATAAAAGGACATTATTTAAGGATCTGCTGTATATTATTATTTTGATAGTCTCTTAACTGGTCTCCCTAACCTCATTCTTATCCTGTTATTCTCATCACAATAGCCAGAGCAATCTTTTTGAAACATAAGTAAATAACTTCTGTTTAATCTGTTTAAGTGTCACTTCTCTACTCAAAAGCTTCCAATAACTCTCTGTTTTCATTCAGAGCAAAAGCTGAAGTCCTTTAAATGGTCTAAAAATCCCTATGTTACTGGCTTTGCTCTTTCTATCTGAGCTTTCTTTATACTCTTCTATTCTATCTTAATTCTGTGGGAAACACAAACAAATTGAGATTCCTGATTTCAGAAGAGAATGGATAATTGACCAAGTCTCTGTATCCAGCAACTCTAGTTAACTAGTAGACATGATCGACTTGCCTTTTTTTAATTTAAAAATTAATGTTATCAGAAACTAGAAATACAATTGAAACAACTAGAAGTACAACCTTTTATCATTTCTTCTTACATTTCATCTTTAATATTTGCAGTCAAATTTTCTTATCAGTGCAAGTAGTTCATATGTCAAATATGTATCATGATGGCATGAATAATTCAGCATACACTCACTCCACCTCCTACCCCAAGATACTAATAAAAACTGAATGAACTTTTAAAAAAGTGACTGAGAAGCAGCTTCAAAACATTTCATTTAATGTTTTAGTAAAGTAAGAACTTCATTAAAGTAGATTAAATTTCTTCTCATGGACATGTAGATCACTTTGCCTTTAATGAGTTCTAACCTGGCATAAAACAGAAGTTGAATTTCAACCTACTTTTATGCCAGGAATCATAAAATCTATAATATCTGCATAAGAGAAATATAGAATGTTGAAATCATTGGATAAAGACTTCTGACATTTCTATAGCAAAGAGAGTTTTCAAAAGCTAGCATCTTGTCACGGTTCTAGCTTATTGGTAATAATAAACTAGTTTAGTAGAGCACAAAAATAGTTCATTGCCTATAGGTTTTTTTAAGAAGTTCAAGTTTATAACTTCAGAAAATTTTTTTTTTTTTTTTTTTTGAGACGGAGTCTTACTCTGTTACACAGGCTGGAGTGCAGTGGTGCCATCTTGGCTCACTGCAACCTCTACCTCTTGGGCCCAAGTGATTTTCCTGCCTCAGCCTCCCAAGTAGCTGGGACTACAGGCACCCACCACCATGCCCAGCTGACTTTTGTATTTTTAGTAGAGACAGGATTTCATCATGTTGGCCACAGTGGTCTTGAACTCCTGACCTCAGGTGATCCATCTGCCTCGGCCTCCTAAAGTGCTGGGATTACAGGTGTTAGCCACCATGCCCGGCTCACAAAACTTTTAATCTGTTTACAGACTAATTTTCAATACAGGAAAGGATAGAGATTTCTAGGTTTGTTTAGGTTTTTAGCTTCTGTCTACTATTTATAGGCATTTAGACATAATTTTTTTGCATTTGTTTTTACTGTTTTTCTATAGTCACTAAATTGATAGATTTATTCTTGATAAACTAAGCACATATGAATTTAGGAGATTTTCTGAAAAAGGATGAGAGGCATATATGCAAATCAATCACTACCTTCCTGTTGGGCCCTTTGCCAACATTACTAATCAAGTATGTCCTGTTGGCCCTCGAGAAGGACTCAGGAGCCTTTCAACACAGTACCCTAATCGGGAGGAGGACACTCCCAGTTGATTACAGTTGGCACCTAGTTTGTATCTCTGTTCTGAGTTCTTCCTTAGGATATCCTGATTAGAATAATAGAACCCTTTTCACTGTCATATTCTTGCAGACACTGCAGGGTTCCAAAAAGGTCTCTTTGCCATTATCACTTCTTTGGTGAACATTGATCCAACTTCCAACTTCCAGCACCTATTCTTCTTTGCTGGAGCACTTTCTCTTATAGGTGTAGGCTCTTTTGCTGCCTTGTGGCAGCCCAGACATGGTAGACAATTAACCCTAAGAGCTTTCCTCTACCATGTTGGATGGGAGGTAGTATATAAATATCCCAATTCCCTCAATCTTTGACTGAGATAATTCAAAGATGTGTTTTTTACTCAGATTCCTAAGGTTTCTCCAGTGAGATTACATTCTAATTACCCACAGTGGTAGCTGGTCCCAGAGCACACACTTCAGTGGCTGCCTTTCTTTCCTTGTTTCACTTCACTCTCCTACTGGTGTCTTCCTTTAACTCCTAATTTACACCTTAACCCTTATCTCAGGGTCTGCTTCTAGGGGAACCCAAAACTAAGATACACATATTGGAATGCATTGAGGATATGCTATACCTAGATCCAATTCAGAATATAAGACCATTATAATACTTAAAGAATGGGAAGCTTATAATTGCCTGTTAAACACAATCTCCTCCTTTTATCTTTCTGGATCGGAATGATTTACATGAACAGCTTTATGTTACATTTTCTCAGATACTATGAAAAATAGAATATTTTCATTGTTAAGTATTAAATTAGTCTCAGATACCAAACTAGATAACAACAGAATATATCTCCTAAATATTGGCAATAAGAATATTCAGAATTGGTCCTACATGAATTACATGAATTTTGTCAGGTGGGAAAGGAATGGAATTTAATTGTGAGATGATTTAAATTCATGCACTGAGAGAGAAGGATTGAAATCACAGAAAACAGTATTAAGACTTTAGCCTCTAGAAATAATAGCCCACTGTGCCTAAAGGGTAGCTGTGTATATTGTTGCTATTAGTCTTCTATTCAAACTATAATGGATTTTAGGCTACACATGGCTGCCTAACATTCTAAGGATACCCAGATGTTGAAAGAATATTTCCAGGTAGTTGCTTAAAGTGTTGGAAGTCTTTATGTTACTGCATTTTCTCTGAGACTGTCTATAAAAGTCATGAAAAAGCTTTATAATACTGATAAAGATATAACATGTATAACTTTTTGTTTGTTTTTATTTTTTTAAGGTCCAGAAAAATCCCTTTTATGTTATCTCAGAGGGCTATGCATCAAGTTGCTCACAGCCCTTGGGTGTTATCTTCTAGCATAAGTTGCAAAGGCAGAACATAATATCCTGAGCCATTTTGACATCGATTTAAAGGACCAATAAGTTTATTTTCCCATTTGGAGCACCCTAGTGCTGTTTTCTCTTTCTGACACTACCTGAGACAGGGACAGAAACCATGTTTTCGATTTACCTTGCAGTTTCCAGCAGCACCTATTATAGTGTTCTCCACAGAGTAGGCACTCAATAAATGTTGCCAACTGACAAAACAAAATGATATTAGTCATTCTATGGTGTATGACCTCCTGGAGGAAATGTAAGTGCCTCAACCCCCATCATAAATATCTGCCTGTGGCCACTAACACACAAAAGATTTTTAGCAGCCACAGCCACGTTTCAGGTGTGTTTCTCTGGATATCTCTAGGTCTCAAGCCCTCATTTTCAAGCGGGACTTTGAAAAAAAATGTGGCTTCAGCAAAATGTTTCCCTTAGGTTTTTATTTCACTTTTTAGGGTTTGAAACGGTTCAGTAAAGCTGCTTCTTCTATTGTGCAATAAGAGTTTCTTCCAATACTTCTTACTGGATTATATTAGGATTTCTATTGTGTATAACGAATAAAATCCAAACACTGCTACCTAATGCCAAATTCCCTTCTATGTAAACATGTTCAGAAAAAAGAATGCCTTCTTGTACACTTCTTCCCCCTGCCAGGAAGGCAGTTTGTTAGGATAGAAACATAACTGGATTTAGAATAGAAAACCACACATAAATTGTGCTCTATTCCATATTATTTCATTTTGGACAAATTATTTCTTCTAGCTTCACTTTGCTTAAGAATTATGTCTAAGTTATAAAAAGCTTGATGCAACAGTCAAAAATAAGGCATATGCGCAAAAGTCTTCAGCATCGCATCCACAGTAGTAGCTCTGTAAACTACCGTCTGAAACTCTGCATGCTGACTCTCTGGATTTCGCAGATGCCTTTAGCTCATTCTAAATTGATCTGGCAAACTCCTACTTGCCCTTCAAGTTTCCACTTAAGCATCAAACTATAAAGCGTTTCTGGATTTCCTCTAGTGGATGTTAGGAATCTTCCCTCTAGAGCCATGCTCATCTTGAGTGCGAATTGTCTGAATGAATGTTCTCTTACTACTCTCTGACCTCCTTACTGGCAGAACTATGTGTTGTTTTCACCTGTCTAGCTTTTGCTTATTGTACACTTCTGTCTCCTAATAGGTGCTATGTGAATATTTGGAGGTTCAATTAACCTTAAGTAGGTAAATATGCCTCAATCTGCATTAAAATGTTTATAAATTTTGCCCTAAGATATTGAAAGCAACCATTACATAGATGGAATACATCTGTTTTAGGAGTTCTAACCTGCAGAGAGATGTTTCCTCCTGACAGAAAGTCTTGGTGGGACCTCCATGTTTTTCCTTGCTATTCTCTACTCCAGCTCTGATAGGCTGACTGGGAAATGAGAAGAAAGGGAGCACAGAACTGACCACAAATCAGAAGTAATGAACATCATCCTAGTACAGTATGTCCCAGGCACCAGCATAATGCACCAAGCACATACCCACTAATATTTCTGAATGAATGGAAATTCCATTTACAAGGAATGAAAGTTTGGAGACAATCATCTGGTTTCATAGACTCTAGTCCATATTCTATTTCTTTGAAACGCAGGTTGATGAATCTGCATTTCTGCCACCACAGACCTATGTTTACCATCAGTGGTATGTAAGTGGGATGCCTATTTTCTGCAAACACTGTTTTTTATAGCCCACTTCAACAGCCACCACTATGTTACTTCTCATTTCTGCAAGTATTATGTGTTGTTGGCAGTAATAAAACCATTGCCGTGCAGAGCAATAAGTAATCTTCTGGTGATTAATATTTTTGATACCCTTCTGCTTTGTATTGAAGGAACTTCCATTGACTGGCTTCTGAGGGTGTCTGTGCATGAAGATATGGATTGAATCAAATGAGCTGATTCATTGTTCGGTTCCCTTGCAGGACCAGTGAGCAATGTGGTGATCCTCATGTGACCTATTTGTGCAGACGTTTTCTTTGTATTGCTTTTCTTTAGTTCTTGACTGACACAAACACACACACACATACATGCACAATATTGTATTAACCTCCTTGAAATAACCTAATTAGTTCAATTCAGTTAAACTTCTTTATTTTTCTTTTTACTTTTTAAATATATACTTATTGTATTGGGCCTTGTGTTTTGTAACCAAAGCTTAAAAGGCCCAGGAACTCTAATTGATTAAATTTTGAACAATTTACACATCAAAAAGAATAATGATGGTAATGGATTATGACACATTAATAGAAAAAGGCTCATTGAGTAGAAGTGAAAGTAATGTGAATAAAGAAATAGTCAAATCACAAGAGAAAGCTCTTTCTTAGGAAATAATGCTTTCAATATATTTCTAAAAAATTTAGATGTAGAAATCATTACTTCCAATTGTTAATACATATGCATTTGATCTGGCCAAGAAACACTAATAAATGCTGAAATCAATGGGTGAAATGTTCCAAAAAATAGAGAACATTCATATGGTCTCAAAGTATCACCCCACAAATGGCTTATTAACTAATAGAGGGACAAGTTACCTTTACAGACACAAATCTAGAAAATACTTAGTTAAACAAGTGATCAGAATTAGTGTCACCAGTTAGAGAACAAGCAGACCTGATGCTTCCTCCAGCATGATACCATGAAAACTACCAATATTGCCTATGTAGTATTGTCAAATATGTAACCCAAATCTAACCACGAGGAAACAAAGAGACAGTTCTATATCCTTGGGCAGTTTATCTAGCCTGAAATTCTTCAAAGGTCAATGTCTACAAGGAATGGGAGGGAAGGTATTCTAGATTAAAATAGCTGAAGGAAATTAAAAAAAAAAAACTGCAATGAGTGATTCTTGATTAAAATTTGAATTAAAAACTATAGTAAAAGACAAATCTGAGCATAGACTGTATATTTGGCAATGCTATTGTAGCCATATTAAGTGTAGTGGTTGTCATAATGCTAACACCGTTATGTATTAGTTTGCTCGGTCTGCCATAACAAATTCACAGACTGGGTAGCTTAAACAGCAGAAATTTATTTTGTCACAGTTCTGAAGGCTGGTAGTCTCAGATCAAGATGTTAGCAGATTTGGTTTCTTGAGGCCTCTCTCTTTGGCTGGCAGGTGGTCACCTTTTCGCCATGTCCTCACATGGTCTTTTCTGAGTGTGTGCCTCCCTGATACCTCTCTGTGGGTCTTCATTTTCTCTTCTCACAAGGACATCAGTCTAATTAGATTGCTGTGCAGACGAATGTCCTCATTTTAACTTATTGCTTCGTTACAGTTCCTATTTCCAAACACAGTCACATTCTGAGGTGCTAACAGTTAAAATTTCAACATATGAATTTTGGAGAGACACAATTCAGTCTATTAACAGGTTACATTATAAAATGTTCTATTCTTTAGGGGACACATGAAGTATCATGATGTTTGCAATTTATTTTAAAAGAGTCAACAGGAAAAAAAGTATGTCTATATATGTGTATAATAAAAACAAATGTATTTTCTCTCCCTATCTCCATCCCATTTATCTTTCTCTCCACTTTGCTCCTCCCGACCTTCTCTCTTAGGGCAACATTTTAACAATTGGTGAATCTAGACAAAAGGTATTCTGTGAATTTAAGATTTGAAAACTTTTAGTACCATATATTTGGAAAAAAGTAAGAAAGGCAAAACATGGCTCTACTCCATAAGAAGCTTTTAATCTATTTAAGAAATAGAAGATATCTATAGACAAGACTCACACAAAATGATAAATAATAAAATAAAAATAAGTACATTTTCCCCTCAAAAAGGAATCTTTTTATTTACTCCCCTTCTGGACCTGAATGAAGTGTATATAAATTGTTCTACAGCATACAACAACCAAATATAATTTGGTAGAAGTTTGCCATTTCTCTCTGGTTTATTACTTACACTTTCAATTTAACATACATTATCAGTACAATAAAATGCTTTTCAGTAACTTTCCTTAACATTTTACTTCTTCTGAAATTCATTTGGGATATCCAGACTCCTCATGAGATAAAGGGAATGCCCATACTGGGTGAGAGTTTCATACTGGGTGAAACTTTTAGACTCTCTAACCAATTCTGTATCAGAAGGTACAATCATTTTCCATTAAAAAAAAAAAATCTTTTAAAGTTAGACACCAGTTTTTCTTGTGATATTTATGATTCTGGTATCCACGAACAGATCTATTTAATTTTTCAGCTTTTAATAAAAGTATTTTTTTAATGCTAAGATTTTTATTCAAATGCCAAGCACTCTACTAAAAACTGCTTATCTATTTACTTGTTTAATCCTCACACCAACCATATAAAATTATTATTATTTTCTCTATTTTGCAGATGAGGTAATAGAACCACAGAAAGGTTAAGTAACTTATTCACAGCTGATAAATATTAGAACCAGGTTTTTAATAAAAATAGTTGTCTTAGTTCATTTTCTGTTGCTTATAATAGAATCCCTGAAACTGGTTATAAAGAAACAAAATGTATTTCTTACAGTTCTGAATGAAGGCCTTGAAGTCCAAGGTCAGGTGGTGAATCTGTTGAGGTTCCTCCTGCCAGTGAGGACTCTCAACAGAGTCTTGAGGTGGCACAGGGCATCAGATGGTGAAGGGGTTGTGCACACTATCTCTGGTCTCTTATTCTCTTCTAATAAAGCCACCAGTCCTACTCCTGTGATAACCCATTAATCCATTAACCTATTAATCCATTAATCTATAAATGGATTAATCCACTTATGAGAGCAGAGCTCTTATGACCCAATCACCTCTTAAAGGCATCACCTTTTATCGTTGCCACATTGGTAATTAAGATTTAACATGAGTTTCAGAGGGGACAAAAATTCAAACCATGACAGTAGTTTTTGCCTTAAGCCCATAATTTTAACTATTATGCTATGCTGCGTCTCTTAGGGTAAGGTAAAAACTTTATCTGTCTTATTTAGTATTGTACATTGGGCAAAGTTTTAATTTTTTTATATCATTCCTGTTCCTTTTTCTTCATTTTACCTCCATTCATTTTACCACAGCCTGAATATTAAATATGTTAAGTTTTAGTTAACATTTTAATGCCTTTTCTATGTTTTCTTTAGACTTGTTTAATTTCCAGAATACTACTTCTCAAACAATGGTAATAAAAATTTTATAATAATTTTAGATATAGAAAATTTACAGTCAAGAGTTTAAGAAGGTAAAAGATTCATGGAGACTAAAGCTATTAACAAAAATGGTTTTGCCTATAAAAATATTCTTATATTCTTCTACCTTTCTCCCGCTTCTAAAAATTGAAGATTCCCTGATTCAAAATTTTTAATTAATAATTTGATTAGCTTGAGTCACTAGTTAATGCATAGGGCATATATCTGTTATTTTTGGGTCAAATTCATATCCTTGATTGGTTGCTTGTGATCAAAGGTGGAGGTTGGGGAGGATCAGAGTGGGATCACACAATACGAAATATGGCCACTTTGGCCCATGCCCATAACAGTAGTTATGGGAAGATCACAAAGAGTTGTACCTGGTAGTGCCTATTAAAATGCAATGGTTTTATTGATTTTATTCAGAGTCATTTTTAACCTTTGACCCTACATGTTCAGAAACCCAATCATTGTATTGCATTTCTATAAGAAAAACCCTCCGGCCTGCCCCAGTAATACCCTATATTCTACCTAAACTGCCACACCTGATCTTGGATTATGGTAAAACCTTCAGTGAAATTTACTACAACTTTCTAAAAGCTCTATAACTAGAAGTAAACAGAGCACCGCACTTTGAATTCTCTGTGATAAGAGTTACATTAAGATGATATTTTCCATTTTGTTCTAATATTCCTGTTGATTATGGCCTGCCTGGCCACTGCAGCACATTAGGCTGAGTCCTCAGAGAATCATATATTCTGATTGAAGTCTCAAGAAATAATTTAGAATAAAGATAGCAAGATGAGATTACCTGTGTGGACCAATTCAATAAGTAATAAGAGCAGAGCCCAGATTTCTATCCAAATCATTGGAATTCTTTCCCTAAATACATTACCTTAAACTTGCTCATTTGAACTTCATATGACATTTTTCTGCCAAGCTATGGCCTCTTGAGATTTTCCTACAGTTTATGCACATTGACTTGGCATTTCACTACTCTTTTAGTAAAAGCTTAGTATCATTGCTAACTTGGAGATTCTCAGTCTGCTATTTGAATTATTTATACAAATGTAAAATAAGAATTGTCTCAGAATGGAGCTATGGAGACTTCCTCTTTTTCATTTCACACAGAGAACTGTTCATTTATCTTTTTTTCTTCGTCATTACTAGATCCTATTTTTATTGAAACAAATAGGTAATTTTAATACAGAATTTCATTAAAATCTTTATAAAAACATTGACAATATTCCATCTATTTGTAACCTTTTATTTGAAAAATCCATTTGTATTTTCTCAAAGAGCTCTCAGTAGATGCAATTTATAGCTATTGTCTAGCAAATCTGTGAAAGATTATGAGAGTGTTAGTGGCAGGGAGATGGACTTTTCTCAGTTTTTATCACCAGTACCCAGCAATGTGCTTGTGTATTACTAGAAACAGCTCGGTTCTATTAAAATTCTACCATGCCTCTTAGCAGTATCTCACTTTTCTTCTGTAGCCCAAAATTTTCCATGAATAGAGTTTATTAGCTAATTTAGTATGAAAATGAGACTCACCAAGCTATTTTTCCCTACCTACTACCCACCATATAAATCACTTTTTTTTTGAGGCAAGTTCTTATTCCTGCAGTAAACTGACATCTATCTCTTGAACACCTGTATATATAAAATTACCCTATTGCCTACCATCATTTCCAAAATCTTACCTAGAAAGTTCTGCAAGAAAGAGTACCCTATGAACCACGAAGTGTGTGACAGAAGGAGGAGGAAAATTATGCTCATGTTGGGTGCCTTCTACATGCTAAACACTGCAATTCATTCAACCTCATTCTTACTTAGGTATTACTTTTTTTTTAAAGTTTATGAATGAAAAATCTGGTGCTAAGAAGTTAAGTGTAGCAGTCACCCCTTATCCACAGGGGATACAACCCAAGACCCCCAGCAGATACCTTAAAATCACAGATAGTACCAAACCCTGTATATTCAAATTGAGTATTCCTAATACAGAAATCTGAGACCTGAACTGTTCCAGACTTCAAAACATTTTGAGCATCAACAAGATACTCAAATCAAGTGCTATGGTGGGCGCCCGTGGTTTGTGCCTGGTATCCCAGCCTTTTGGGAGGCTGAGATAGGAGGATTACTTGAGCTTAGGACTTCATGACTGGCCTAGAAAACATGGTGAGAACCCATATCTCCAAAAATTACAAAATTAACCAGGCTTGGTCATGTGTGCTTGTGGTTCCAGCTACACAGAGGACTAAGTGGTGGGTGGCCTATACAGGGTGGGTATGCTGGAGAAAGGGAAGTGTCATGTCCCAGGCAGGTAGGAGCAGGATGGCAGAAATTTTATCACACTGCTAAGAATGGTATAAAATTTAAGACTTTTGAAGTTTATTTCTATAATTTTCTATTCGATATCTGTGGACTGCAGTTGACCATAGGTAACCGAAATCTCCAAAAGTGAAATCAAGGCTATGGGGGTACTATTGTAACTAACTTCTTCAGAATGAAATAGAGACAGAGTTGAAATTGAAACACAAGTCAATCTAACTGTGTCTTTTGTATGCACGATCTTTTACCAAGTCTAACATCTACACTGCCTAACAAAATGGATGCTCAATAAATATTTAATGATTGAAAGAATAAATGAATAGCTGTCTCTGAAGCTCGTGCTACTTTTGCCCATGCTACCACCTTTGTTCAAGGAGTTGTTTTAAGTTGTAATGTCAAGATTAATCAGAAACAGAATATTATTTATTTTTAAGACAGGAAAAGCAGGTTATAAAACAAAATAATATTAAGGAGCTAGAGACAGAATCACAAGACTGGAACCAAAACTATGCAATTAAGGATACAGAAAAAACAGAAGCAGTCACTAGGAAACAAAATCAGAAAGATTTTGCTAACTACTTAAAGTAAGGAATACCAGACAGCAGAACTTTGAATTTCAGGGAAAACACCAAAGCATAAGCAAACAAATCAAGGAATGAACAGCAAAGGCCTGACAGAAAGGGATAAACCTAGGATCCCCAAAAGTCTACTCTCCATATCCTCCCACCATAAGGCTTCTTGATCAATTTCTTTTTTCTGGTTTTCCTTTTTTTTTTTTTTGTGAGACCAAGTTTCACTGTTGTCCAGGTTAAAGTGCAATGGCGCAGTCTTGGCTCACTGCAACCTCCGCCTCCAGGATTCAAGCAATTCTCCTGCTCAGCCTCCTGAGTAGCTGGGATTACAGGCATGCACCACCACCCCTGGCTAATTTTGTGTTTTTAGTAGAGACAGGGTTTCTTTATGTTGTTCAGGCTGTTCTTAAACTCTCAACCTCAGGTGACTTGCTTGCCTTGGCTTCCCAAAGTGCTGGCATTACAGGCATGAGCCACCAGGCTCAGCCTCTTGATCAATTTCTGTGTGCCCAATCTATTTGCTTTCCAATAGGGTTTTATATCCTGAATGTAAGCTGATCATGATTCCAAAAGGGTGAGCTCTATTTAGAATATAGCTTATATTAAAATAAACTATTTTTTGTCAAGCTATTTGCTTTTGACACTAGACACGAATTAGTGGAACATGCTGGCATGAAAATTCAGACATAATGGTATCGATCAGGTCCTTTAAAAAATAGGCATGATTTATATCTTTACCATTATCCCACAAAGATTATAGTCCCTGCTCTCAAATTGCTTAAAATCTAATGCTGGATTCAAAATGATTTACTTTTAATGTCAAAACTGCAATTACTTTTGTACCAGCATAGTGGTATACCTCATGATAAATGAGATCATCTTTGACAAAATTTTTACATAGTCCTCATAAAATTAACTGAATCCAGTGTGGTAACATTAACTACTATTTATTAATGGTTATGCAAATTTGTATACAGACTGGTGTAAGTCCTAACTGAAGTAGAGCTGTCTTTGAAAAATTGATCATATCTATTGATGAAAAGAGAGAAGGAAAGGAAGGAAGAAAACTAAAGATTAAGGATATTTAGAGCATTATTGCTTGCAGGATTATAGTAGTGTGCTCAAATAGAAAAGGCTTGTGGCTGGGTGTGGTGGCTCGTGCCTGTAATCCCAGCACTTTGGGAGGCAGAGGCGGGAGGATCACGAGGTCAGGAGTTCCAGACCAGCCTGACCAACATGGTGAAACCCTGTCTCTACTAAAAATACAAAAATTAGCTGGGCATGATGGTACACACCTGTAATCCCAGCTATTCAGGAAGCTGAGGCAGGAAAATCACTTGAACCCAGGACGTGGAGGTTGCAGTGAGCCGAGATAGTGCCACTGCACTCCAGCCTGGACAACAGAACAAAACTCCATCTTGCAAAAAGAAAAAAAAATGTTCTTTAAGGGCCAGGCATTTGTCTGAATAAGAAGAGAAAAAACAGGCTGGTGAGTCTGTTGTGCTCACTTTCGGTTAGCAATTTTGTAGGAGTGCTATCATTCTTATTTACATATGTAAATACACATGCATCAATTAACCTTTCACAGTCTCTCAGCACATTAGTGCTCTGCCTGCAGTTATTCCAGTGGTCCCAGTACTTCAATAGAAACTCAAAAGTGCAGTGTTGTTATTGCTGTCATTTATGTTTATTGGATACAGAAAATGTTTTGTGTGCTATAGAGGCAACTGACTCCTTTTTCCAGAGCTCTTACTTTCTAATTGGAAAAGAAAGGCAGAAAGCCTAAATACTGTTTTTTCTTTTTTGTACTTACAAATGATAGTTAAAATTCAATATAGATAGAACATAAGAAAATGTGGCTTTACAAGTACATGATACTATACAGAAGAACAGGAAAATATTAGGAGGAAATTGAGTATAGTACATTTCCATACATTAAGAGACCTGGAGTTTTAAACCAAACCCTGTAATTACTAATCTGCATGATCCTTGGCAAAGCACTTTATCTCTCTAGGTCTCTATTATAATTTAATAATCTCACTATCCAAGGGGGAGAAAATGTATCATGCTAGTATAGAAGACAATATTAACTCAGAGTTTATTTTCATTTGTTACAATTAGCACTACAGTTTGAATTCAATTTTTTTTTTAATTGACAGCATTACTTGAAGTCTTTACCATTTGTAAATTCTGGTTAGTAGACCCACTATTATATTATTATATAGTTAGTTAAAAGCAGCCTTAACACATTCCCTTAATAATTCAAAGGTTATATATGAGCAAAGAGAAAGGGAATACTTCTTTCTTCATGCTTCGCGCTTGCTTCATTTCTATTTCTCTATGTCTCTCTCTCTCCCTCTTGGCAGGCTTTTTGTGTTGCACTTCAACATGCTTCAGATATAGTGACCAATGCCTTTATTTTATATGTCTGTTCAGGCCATCAACCACTTCCAGCTTTCTTTGTCACAGTTTTAAAAACCTAAGTCAAATAAGCTGATTGACTCAGTCTAACTAATGTATTAGATGCCACAGGGCTAGACATTCACCACCGGTCTAATTAGCTAGGACAGGTGGTGGAAGGTTCTGCCATGTAAAGGAAGCTATGCTGCAGGAGCAAAATGCTGCATAATAAAGGACTTTTTCCTTAAGGAAAAAAAATGATGATAGATACTCCAAACTGAAATTTCGAACCGTAGCACTTTCCATTTTACAAATAATGCCAATGTTAGAGACACTGCCTCCTAGGTTCATGGTACATAATACAATTTATTTAGAATGGCCTCAATATATTTATTGACAGTAGAACATTTGACTTCTGTTTCTCTGGTTGCAATGGTAGGTGTTCCAGTTGCCATTGCCCTCAGCCATGCAAATTTATAAAATAAAAAGTATTTAGTTGTGTTAGAAAACTTTATCCAAATAAGCTTAAACAAAAAAGGGGAAATTTAATGGCTCAAATTTAATTTGGGTCCAATAGTTACAGAAAAAAAAATCTCAAATTCTGAGATTCACTCAGATTGGAGTTTTACCCAAATCAAGTAGACCGAGACTGGCAGAGAAGTGGTCTCCCAAATAATTCTGGATACTGTATTAGTTAAGGTTCTATCAGGGAAATAGAGCTAGTAAGATACATAAATATAGAGAGATTTCTTATAAGAATTTGGCCTAGGCACTTGGAAGTCTGGCTAGTTAGACTGAAATCTGTAGGGCAGGCAATCAGGAAGGGAAGGCTGGAACTCTTGGGGAAGAGCTGATGCAGTAATCTACAGATAGAACTTATTCTTCAGGGAAATTATAGTTCTGCTCTTAAATTCTTTCCACTGATTAAATCAGGACCACCAAAGTATAGAGGATCATCATTTCTACTTTAAGGCAGCTGACTATAGATACTAAATACCTTCAAAACAGCACCTAGATTAGTGTTTGAGTGACTGTGGACTATACCTTGCCAAATTAACATATAACTGAATATCATAGAATCTGGTATTAGAGAAAGCAAAGACATGAAGACTGAGCAGCAAACAATAATCTAAGACCTTTACAGGAAGAATTCTAATCCAAGTGTGATTGAAACAATCTGTTCTCTTTGAAAAACTACATATAATGAATTGTAAAAATTGAGATAAAATTACCATTATTGCATAGCCTATTTTTAATTCTTTGACTATGAGACTAACAAGAGCTTGTTACCAGAGATTGCATCCACCTATGAATTAACAATCTGAAGAGCTACCCGTCTCAGTCATCCCTGAGTATTCATAAATTTAAAAGCATCTTTATCCTCAATGGTCTTGCTGTGTTTTTCTCTAGTGGTGTAGGCCAGGTGTTTTATAATTTCCTGTTATCATCTCAGAACCTAGGATCTAGTTTTCTGGAAAGAAATTAATAAACAGCCATGGAAGAGAGGGCTGGTTAAAAAATATTTTCAGTATTTTGCTATTATTAATAAGGTTACAGTAAATAACTTGATATATGTGTTTTTTCTTATTTGTTAAGATGCATCTTCAGGATGAATTTTAGAAGTGAGAATTGCTGGATCGAATGGTAAATGAATATTTAATTTTGTTAGATACTGCCAAATTTCCCACCACAGTGATTATAGGAATTGGAGATTTCAGCAGGCTCTCCTGGTGGTTATTATACACAATAAAGTTTAAGAATCACTATTTTAGAGCTTGGACATTTACCTTTTCAAGTATCCTCTTGCCAGAAAAATGCACCTGTAGGAATATATAATTACTGGCATAGCTTCCAAACACAGCCCTACACAGCTGGTTGTTGATGGAACCCCTGAAGCTCATCCTGGTCAAGAAACCCTGGCCTAGAAGCATCTGCAATTCTCAAAATGCATGTTTTGCCAACAGAGTGAGGAAAGTTGCTTCCCTTCACCAGCTTCATTTGGCCTTTTTAGTCTTAACCACACTTAGCCTGAGTTTGATACTGCCTTCCTGCCTAAAACTAAACCAAGAGATTTAGATAAAGCATCATAAAGAAATTATTGCTTTACAGAACTTTTGCCTTTTTTCTAAGTATGTGTGTCCCTTGCAGCAAGGACAGTGAGCTTTAAACAAAGAAATCTTGATCTTTCTACAGTGTGATTTAATCTATATAATCATATGATTTTATCATCACTGCAATAGAATTACACAATGTGTTCCAACATCAAAACGAGATATGTACACAAATATAAACAATGAATAATATAAAAGAAAGCTGTACTGTAGTTAACATTTCATTTTTCAACACTGTTTTCCTCCATTTAGTAAGACTTTGAAATAGAAATTGACAGTTGAGCTAACTGGTAATTAGCATTGCAGTGAACCAGGTTTGTTCAGTATTTCACAACTTCATGGATACTTACCTTAGTCACTTCTGAGACAGCCATCTGTGTTATTTCAGCTCAGAACAATGCCCTTACAAATCAATAGGATTTTCTTCAGTGCAGAAATTCGGTTACACAACTCTGTATATCTCAAAGAGCAACTTTTGAATTCTAATATATTACATCAAGTATTTTACTGTTCCACATGAATCATGTATATTGAGCATGGGGTTTTGAACACTGGTATTCTGCAGGCTGATTCCTGAAGGAGTCCTAAGATAGCATTGCCCTTGGTCATGAAAAGTAACATGCCGAAACATGAACTCCGTTCTTTGTGTTAAATGGAATGACACCTTGAGATCTTATAAAACAGAAGACTTGTTGAGAAAAATACAAAGGCACACTAAGTTAAAAATCTATTTTGTGAAAATTAATATTATATTGGAATGCTGTTCTCTCTACTCAATTCCTTATCTCCATTCAGTTTTAAATATGAAGTCCTATTGACTCAGACTCCAAAAGATTTTCTGAATCTCTCTCCTCTTTTCCATTTCTACTTTCTAGATTAGTGCATAACTGCCAAACTGGTATCTCCCTAACCAGTTACCCAACACTCTTAATCCACCCTCCTCACAGGGGACGGTATTATATTCTTAAAATTCAGGTTGCTTATATAAATATCCTACTTTAAAGTAAACAAAGAAGCAAAACTTGTGCTAGATTTGAGAGCTAGTCTAAGCCTTTTGGGAATACATCCAAGTTCTGTTATAATCTGATATCTATAGATAAACTGAAGTGAATATTGAAGAAATGCCGTTAAAGATAAAAATTGGCCAGATACAGGCATACTCAAATCTGACCCTGAACTAATCACTACTCCTTACAAGTTCTCCAAGGGAACTGTATGCAAAAAGAACAATGGAAACAAAGTGAACAAAGTAATAATTTACTATTAGTTAGCAATGTAGACCTGATATATAATTCCAGTGAGCTATGCTGGATAATCTGGAAAAAGTATTTTTCCATGCTAAAGTGGCCTTATCCTTATTTTTCACCCTTCAATCTAACTTCAACTCTGAGTCTTATATCTTATTATTCCAATATGAGGAAATTAATAAGGAGCCTGCCACAGGCCAGATGAAAAAAATTATATATATGTAACATATGTGTTACATGCATTTATAATATATATTTTATATAGGTATATAGATATAGAAAAAGAAAGAGAGAGAAATCAGAATGTCCAGACATATAGCTAAGTTCTAAGCATATAACACTGAATAAAGCTAAAGTGGCTTCTTGGAGGTTGTAGTCTAGGTTTTAAACAACTTTATATGTGTATGTATCTATTTTATGCAAGTAAAATTAGAAATAGTGTTATAAAAATACAGAATGCCATGAGATTATATTAGGTAGACTTAATTGATGTTAGAAAACCAGAAAGGAACTGACATGTAAGTTGAAAACTAAAGCCAAGATTGGAAAAGCATAGCAGACATTAATTTTTAGGTGAAGGGAACGTGCAGAGAGGGAGATAAATGCTTGGATTATTTAAGAAACCAAAAGACAGCCAAGGTACCATAAATAGAGAAGAACACCACTGGATGTCCAAGGTGTTAGGAGTAAGGAAATACACCACTAGATGAAACTGGAGAGAGATACAGAAACCAGCTGATGCTCACCATTGTTAGTTATGTTAGGAATGTGAGGTTTAATTGTTAGTTATGTTAGGAATGTGAGGTTTAATTCCTACTTTTCTCAGCAGTTACAGGGAGGTTTAGAACATGCAATCCGCTTTTCAATGTTAATGTGGTCTCTTTGGCTACTATGAGAAAAATGGCTTAAGAAACGGAGATAAGGTGTAAGTTCCCAAGCAGCGGATGACAGGTACTTGGTTTAGGAAACCAGAGTAGAGAAAGAGGTAAATACATGGATTTGAGATGTACACTGAAGATATAACTGGCAGGATGTGGTGATAAGTTGGACGCAGAGGATACAGTAGAAGGTATGAAGGATGAATGCCTGGTTTCTGGAATAAGCCATTGGGTAGAAGGAGGCATTTTCTGCCACAACAAAGAAAAATGAAGGAGCAGATTTGGAGAGAAGCAGCAGGGATTTAATACTAGGTATGTTACATTTGAGGTATCAAAAAGAATCTCAGCTAAAATATCAACCAAATAACTGCATTTATGAGTCAGAAGTTCAGGTGACACACTAGAATATTGGACAGTTATTGTAATATTAGTGAAAGTCATAGAAACTTTCAAGATTGTCTATGAAAGAATTCAAAGATTTTAAGACTGAACCTCAGGTACTCCATTATGAGAATTCTGGACCTGATATAAAAAGAAGAGGTGGAGAAAGGAATTGAGGAAAAGAAGTCAGGTAGGAAGAAAACCAAGAGAGTGCTAAGAGAGAAAACAATTCCAAAAAGGAGAAAGTGATGAATTTGGCCTGATGCTGAGGAGAGATCATAAAAGGAGGCTACGAAAAGTCCATTAATTTAACCACATAAAAATAATTCATAACTTCTTTTTAAAAATGGAATGGTAATGTTGGAGGATGTGTCAATGTGGGATGAAGTGTGCTTAAGCGGAGGAATGAAGTCGGCTTGTGTGAAAAATTCTTTGCAGAAGATTGGATGCGACTGGAGCATGGAGATAAAGGACTATAAATGGAGGGTGGTTTAAGGTTAAGAGAAAAATTTTATTGGTTTTACAATGATAAATAGTAAAGCGATTTGTATGACGAATGTGACATTTAGTAGAAAAGGAGAAGTTGAATATGCAGAAGGAATGGGGATAGTTGCTGAAGCCAAGTCTTTGAGAAAGAGATGGACTGAGTATTTATTTCTGCCCCTCATTGGACTAAACAAAAAGAGAGGATGCTTACTTCTATCTTACAAGAGGAGAGGAAAAAATAATTGATCTAGAAATAGATGGGTTTTAGCCAGGGCTGTAAGAAAACAAAGATTGCCTTTCTGTATGCTCTAATTTCTGCAGACAGAAAGAGGCAGGACTATTCTTCTGGAGCTGAGAGATGTAGGGTGAAGTGAATCAAAGGGCTGGGGCAGTAGAGAAAAAAATGAGAAAGAAAAGTTGAAGGCTGGAGAGAACATTGAGAGAGTCAATGGGGACAGAGTCACAATGAAGTACAAATGTGTTGCAGTGGGAGTACCTGAGGCAGATCTTAAGCGTATAGTCAAGCGAAAGAGTGAGATTCTGTGTGTGGTTGGGAAGATAGATAATTTCTGGTGATGACAAACAGCATGCTATTTCTCACCATGGGAATCTGTCGTTGAAGTTTACTGGAAATAAAAGGTGATAGGCACAGAGGAGGCCAAGGAAGCAACATATAAAGTTTTGGATTAATTATCCTGTAGGCATTTCAATGTCTACAGAATACTGACTTCCCAGGTTTTGAGTGGTTAAAAAGACAGAAACCTGGGTACTGAAATTAAAAAAAAAAAAAAAAAAGATATATAACAATCAGAAGATCGTAGATGATTCTTCAAGGATGGATGCTGTCAGTGATACAACCAGTTTGTGAGACTGTCACAAAGCAGTGGATTTTACCAGTTGAGCATATTCTGGAACACTTAGAGTATAATCTTAGGATATTGTGGAGTCTGATCATGGAGTGAAAGTTTCAGGGTGCAGATCAGAAGTGTTTAGGTAGGAAGAGAGGACGCTGGGTTGTATCAGTGGACAAAATGTTAGCCTGTCCAGCACTTTAAGCAGAGACTTGTGTAAACAAGGGTAAGGACATTGCAAGATTTAGTCCTGATATTATCTAAGACAGAGGTGGGTTTATAGAGTTTCAGTTACAGCCTAAGAATGAGGGATGCCTGGCAGTCAAAATGTTAGGTCAGTGTGTCTTTACCTTTTAGGCAGTTAGATTTGGCAGCTGCAGTAAAGTGTAGCTATAGGTGACAGGAATGAGCAAGTAAACATAAACCAAATGGTTCTTTTCTTAGAGAACAGTGGCGTGCAGTAAGGAAGGTGAAGTAGTGATGGATCATAAACAAATCAAGTTATATCAGCCTTTCTCTTGGTGATAAAGCCTAGACTCCACCTCAGACAATAACAGTCTAGGGAGAAGAGATGATTAAGCATTTTTCCCACCGTGTTTCAAACTACATTAGACATTGATGAAATACCTGTGTGACATGAATAAAAAGAAAAAATAAATCAATAATAAAAATGTGCAAATCTTTCTATTTCTCCATATTTTAGTGCCCTACTTTTATAATGTCAGGTTTCTTACTTGCCAAGTTAACTCCTGGCTCTCAGATTATGGAAAATGAAAGGCAAACTGAAAGAAAAACCTAAAAGGCTAATTTGTTTTCATAATAAAAAGGTGAATGAGAGGCAGTGTTGGGGTGAAGTGGGGATAAGGATGGCCTACATTTGTATTTGCCAGAGTTAAGACAGCTTGATTAGGGAATGACATTTGAAAATCCTTGGTTTGAGTAATACATTGAATTTAAAAGAGATAAAAATAATTTTTCTAAATTGCTGCTCTTTATTAACGTTCTTCTTTCTTACATTTTCTCTAGAGATGGCAGAAAAGATTTAAGATGTTTTCAATTTAGGCCAAAATAATATTTCTTCTTAAATATCATTTTGACCCAGTGCCAAAATTGGTTATGAGGTTTACATGTGAAAATTACAAAATAAGTCCTTAGAGTTAAAATTTTAATATAAAATATTTCCTAAAGTAGCATGATGTTGATATAGGAGTTACAAATTCTTTAGGCAGAGAGTGAGGGTAAGGAAGTTCTCAGTAAGGTTTTTCCTTTAATGAAAAGCTACCCCAAATCATTTTCTTTTCTAACAATGAGCAGCCTGTAAAATCAAGCTGCAGACATAGACAAGCAAGCTGTAAGCTTGAATGGGTAAATGTTGGCAGCTCTGCGAGTAGGAAAAGGCTACTGGGACTACCCATGTTCAAAATGGTAGCACCATCTTTCCTTTATCTTCTGAACCACGTGTGCATTAGGAGCAGACAACACCTGGCTGGCCAGGCAAAGACCCAATTTGCATAATAAGATTAGGGTGAGGTGGTCAGCTTCCGCTTGCACTGTGCAAACGTCACACCTGGTCTGACCAATCTTTGGGCCCTATGTAAATAAGATACCGCCTCTTCAAGCCTGTCTATAAAATGCTGTGCATTTTTCTGCAGGCTAGAAGTCACATTCAAGCACCCTTCTTTCTTGCATCTAGAGAGATATTCTCCTTTGTTTTTCTTTGCCTATTAACCCTCCACTCCTAAAGCCACTTCTTGTATATCTCCGTCCTCGATTCCCTTGGTGTGAGACTATGAACCTTGGGTATTTACTCTGGGCAATGACACCACTTCAATGTTATCTTGTTCAAAATCTTTAGAACACAATTCTCTGAATCTTAAAATAGAAAATTAAAAAATACAGGGGTTCAGTCATGGGATTTTGGCTTCCAAATATAGACACTTACTAAAGTTAGCTCAAATAAAAAGATATTTCTTTCCTGAAAGGAATCAAGTAATCTGTGTTCACAGATCTAAGGACAGCAAAGAAAGACGGACTTCCTGGGGCTTAGAGAATTCCTCACTCAAGGAAGACATGACTTCTTTTCTCTTGCCTCTCATAACCCCTTTACTTTGATAAACAGGCTCCGATATTTTTTCTCGTACCCCACCACCTCACTACCAGTTCACCTTATCCATTTTACAACAGCTGTACATTAGATGGACCCCATACTTTGTGGTTCAAATTATTGAGAGAAAGGGTCCCAGTGACTCCGCTCAGCCCATGATTTGGTTTCACTTGAATCCCATCTTCATTCTTGGTCTAAGTATCCGTGAAAAGGGAGGATAGGAATGGTACTGCACTATTGCACATAGGGCTGCCCCTCTCAGAAAGACTAAGTGGGGCAGGTTTAGTTAAATAATGATGTTGAATGGGTCAGCCACATTGCCTGACATATCCAATACATGTGCACTTTCTGAGGGATCACTAGTGGTAATGTTTCCAGAATATAGAATAGCCAGCTGACAGTGGGAGTCTATATGTCAGGTTTAATTTTTGTGTGTTTATGTATAAACTGAAAACCAAGAACAAGAGATTTTTCAAACAACAAAAGCAAAATCCCCAAGCAAGTAAAGATCAATAACTGTCTTGAATAGTCTTGGTTAGATAGACAAAACAGCTTGTTTATTTATCTACATGCTTTAAGTAGCAGGAACTAATAGAATTTGAATTTAAACTTTTTATTTCAAAGATTCATTACTCTTTCAGATTTGCAATTGCATTTTAGAATTGCAGTGCTAAATATTTAATATTCCTGCTTTAATTCTAAATATGCCTCACTTTAATTCTAAAGAAAATTACTTTCTTGTTTAATTTTTGTACAGTGTATAATGGAATAAAAAATGAAGTTATATCACTGTTGATGCTATCTGGATAACACTGTTACTATAAAAACAAGAAAAATAATGAAGTTCCCAATGCAAACCTTTTGAGGAAAATATGTATTATTTTCCTGAAATAAAATAGAATGCAGTTTCTTCATTAACATATAATTAATAAACATGGTGAGTTTGCCAGTCCCTAATCATAGCAATGATTTTTGAAATCTGGCAGTGTAGGGCTTCCTACCCTCATCTTACTCCCCTCTTACCTAGTCCCCATTTTGTATCTTGTTATGTAAAATATCTTGTTTTTTAACTTCATTTCAAAAAATCTTGTTGTGTAGCCTAACTTTTTAAAAAGTTAAAATGAATGGTAAGTCATTTCATTTTGAGAGCTTTTTGAAAATTTCTAAATTTCATCAGTAAATTATAACCCACATTTAAGAATTAAGGACAGGGACTGACTATGCAGTTAAAGGACGTGGACAGAACTTTGATGTATTTAAATTCCTTTTTTTTTTTTTTTTGAGTTAAAGTACAGAAGCATCATTTAAAATGGTTATCACTGGCAAAAGTAATTCTTATTTTTATCAGCTAAAAAAATACATGCTTTAAGATGTCAGTATGAGTAACAATTGCTTTGCTTTAAGGTATAGGGATGATTGGAGTTATAACTCTGTAAGCACAGTGCTCTGTCACTGTCCGTGAGAGCTCCCTTTGTGACTTTTGATTTATGTTAGGCAAGTTTACCAATAATACTTGAAGTTTCTTACTATCTTCAACTGTATAAAACTTATATATCTGTAGTCAAACAGGGCTGCTTATATAATCAGAAAGATGTCAGACAAAAACAGTTTCCCACACCTGATGAGCTAATGACGCCAAAACAATAAAACCCTGTTTACTGGAGAATTATGAAAATAAGGAACAGGATGAATAATCGAAAATTTGAAAGAAATGTTGTTTTCCTTGGCGAGCTGGTAGTTAAACATCTTAGAAATAGAAACAGTTGTTGGAATATTGGTTTCTTCTAATATTAATTTTTGTTAGTAGAAACTAGAATGACATTTAAAAATAAATGTAGAAGAGAACAGAAAACTCTATTTTATTGCCCTTTTTTTGCTGCATAATAAAAAAGAGTTGATAACACAGGTAAGAGATTTTTTAAAAGTATTAATATTGTAATCCTAATGGATTGGGGCCTAGGGCAGAACTAGGACTGGTCTCTACAATCTACCATGAGTTTGCCAGGCAGAGTGCTAAACTGGGGGCCCTGCTGTACTACAGGCAGCATCGGATACTTGGTTCCTTGTGACAGGAGATGCTTAAAAAGAGATTGAGGATCCTGGATTTTAAGAGAGTTAAGTGTTCAGAAAACATCAGATATGATGGAATGAATGGGATTCCAAAGCACCATTGTAATTCCTTTTTGTGTAACTTTTGGGGTGAATCATAGACTTCCCCACTGTTTCTAAGCCCTAGGGGTTGTACAATGAAGTGCAAAATTACTGCATTTCAGTTCAAAAGGCATAACATTATCTAATTATGAGAAAAATCAGACAAATCTCGAATCGGAATATTCTTCAAAACAACTCTTATCTTCTCTTTGGAATATTAACATCATGAACAACAAAGGAAAGCTGAAGAATTGCTCAAGATTAAAGGAGTCGAGAGAGAAAAGACAAATATAATGTATGACGTTGAATTAGATTCTGAATCAGATTTTTTTCGATAAAGAATATTATCTGTCAAAAGGCAAATTTTGAATAATGTCTATACATTGTACACATTGTTAAAAGTATTATGAGAGATATACTGTGGTTATGCAAGATAATATCCTTGTCCTTCTTAACCTTATTAGGAGATGGATGCTGAAGTATTTAGGAATAAAGAGTCATGATGTCTGCAATTTACTCTGAAATGGCTCAGTGAGTACATAAAGTAGCCAGTGGAACAAAATGTGAACAAGTGGTGAATCTAGGTGAAGGGTACAGTCATTCATTCTATTATTCTTAAAAATTAAAAGTTTTGTTTAAGTTTGAAATTCCAAATAACAAGTTTTTCAAAAAGATGTGACATGGCTCCAGCAATGACTAACCATAAGGGCTTTGAGCCTAGTTCATCTGTAAAATACAAATAATCCGCTACTTTTGTCTCTCAGGGAAATCATAAGGATCCATGAAATCATGGAGTTTGCAGAGCACTATTTACTTTTCTATGATTTGGAAAAATATTTTATAGAAAAGAAAAGAGTGATTTTTAACCCAAAAACATTTATATCACAGATGACAGAGTTGAATTTTAAATATTTTAAAGCCTTAGCTTATGTTTACCAATTATAATACAGCCATGCCTCCACTAAAGAATACCCTGGGAATGAAACAGAGAAAATTGTAACAGGAAATTTAAAGCTAAAATTAAAGACAGCTAAAAATAATCACTCAAATTTTATATAATCATGTGACTGTAGGTACTCAATAGTTGTGACTTTATGATCATGTTACTACTATTTTTTAGAACACTTCAATTTTTTTGCATTTCAATTAAAAGTGAACAGAGCTCATCATAGGAATCTGAAGTCTGAGAAGTTTCAATTTTCATCAGTCATACATTTACATGCTTTTTTTTACATACTTGGCAGAAACAGAGAGAGTTGTCTCAATCAGTTTTATCATGACTTAGAAAAAAATGTAAGAATGAATTGCATCATTCTTGTAATAGAAGGCCAAAATCAATGAAAATTTTCTTGAAAGAATAATTTACATTTTCTTAACTTCATCATCATCTGGTTCACTCTTAACTCCATAACTAAACTTCCCAAACAGAAGTAGCAAAAATTACTGCTATTTTACTGAATATCAGATTCAGTGACATTTTCTTAATCTATATTCTTCTTTTTTGTTTTGTAAAGTGATTGACCCAGTCAGCCACTCCATTTTTCATCCTGAAACTTTTGTCTTTTAGATGTCTATGAACATTTGTGTTACTGCTAACCTCTGATCTCCTTTACTCTTATTTCTCTAATAGCAAGCCTCCAAGGTTCTTGTCTAAGACTCCTCTTTTTTTCAGGGATCGGGGAATCACATCCAATTAAGTCATCTCAAGATGACTTTAGAGAAGCCTTGATCTTCAAACTCACCTTTCCCCTTCAGTACCATGTAGACAGTTGCAATTTCCTGCTTCGTAATGCTATCTAACGTAGTCTCTACATGTCACATGATAGCCAGAACCACCATTTCTCCATGCCCAAAGTCAAATTACCTGTACACCAGTTCCTCTTCACCTCTGAGAAATGAACCAGTGGGAAAAGAAAAATAAAAATGAAGAGATATTATGAGAAAGAGTTTCATGTAACAAGAATAATGAACACTGTTCTACCGTAAGAAAGACTGAAGCGGGGTACTCCTTATAGAAACAGCATAGCTATGAACAAA
Source organism: Saguinus oedipus (assembly GCA_031835075.1). NCBI lineage: Eukaryota > Metazoa > Chordata > Mammalia > Primates > Cebidae > Saguinus > Saguinus oedipus. The sequence continues at coordinate 134,934,170 of CM063174.1, forward strand.
TGGATTTATAAGAGAAGAAAACAGATGCAGGATGGAAGCAGGAAGAGAGAGAGAGAAGAGGAAATGTGTGCCTGCCAAGCAGTGATTTGATCATTTAGCATGACAATGAAACTGCAGGATATGCTCTTTGATTTATTTTTCACTAGAGTAGAAAGATCTTCACCTAAATAGAAATCACTTGAAAAAAATCATTTTTTAACTTATGATAAACTAATCTTTCAGGAACATTTGGGGAAATATATACTTAAAATAAAATCTGGCTTGGACTATTACCAATAGTAAGCACTAATGTTTAAAATTAGTCAACGTCTCCCACAGCAGAAAGAGCTAAATTAAAATTAAAGTTTAAATAATATGTTTAAGCTTGAACGATACCCCATACTGTTAGATAATGCAAGAATGTTGAGAAAGGTAACTAAAACTAATTCACCAAGTTTGTAAAATTAAATATTCTATACTCTAGGTAATCTTAATATTACTCAGTCACTGTAAATCGGATTATTCTTGAGATTATATTTAAGTCAAGGCAAGATGTTCTTCTATTTACAAATGTAATTTAGTCTCATGAGTGGGTAATCTTGTTACGTATTGTCAGGTTAATTAAAATTGATTTGTGTTTACTAAACATAGTGAATGCTAATCAAATAGTAGACACTGAAGTGTTGGAGTTACATTTAAACCTTTGATAGGCAACGTTAGTGCTGCATGAAAGAATTTGTTGTCTCAGAGGTCAACATTACTTTTCAGCCTTTCCTCCAAAATAAATATTAAGAAAAAATGAGGAGAAATGACCTACACTTTTTAAATGAAATGTTGTGATTTGGGAATATTTGGGAGAATTTGGGTGGTTAATTGATTATTTATGTTTTATTTCTGTTGCTACAAATAGTACATTTGCTTTTCTATCTGCTTAATTCCATTCCAGGTTTGCTATTCTCTACCACTCATAGCATCATTGAGCTCCACAAAATAACTTTTATAGGAGACAAACATTACCCAGCATTTTGAAAAGCAGGTTGTAGATAAAGGCTAATAGCTCACATGCCCTGGCCTGGTGACTTGGCTCACTTCTGAAGCTTACATTGAATGAGGTCGATCTGCATCAGCTCTATGAGGCTTAAAGAAGCATTTCTCCTAATACAAATATAAACCCACTATAATCATTCATTTTGGGGAAATTTTACAGTTGTTGGTTTACCTGCTCCCTTATGCCCTGCAATATTCATTAGCAGATTTCTCTGTTTATGAGTGATATTATATGGAAATGGTTATGGGAAGCTAACAGATGTAATCACTGAAATAAATTAGAAGGAAAAGTTCTGTTTTTTACAGATGGCTCCATCAAATGTGCTTCCCTCCCCCCATCCACTTTAACATTTAGTCTTCTTTCAACAGAAAACTTTTCTTTACTGACTACGGGAATGTCGCCAAAGTGGAGAGATGTGACATGGATGGGATGAACAGAACAAGGATAATTGATTCAAAGACAGAGCAGCCAGCTGCGCTGGCACTAGACCTAGTCAACAAATTGGTTTACTGGGTAGATCTTTACTTGGACTATGTGGGAGTAGTGGACTATCAAGGAAAAAATAGATACACTATCATTCAAGGCAGACAAGTAAGTACAATTTTGTTAGAAAACGTTCCTAAGGGTAATAAAATGAAAGGAATAATACTAAAAAGAATACCAAAATTTACAATATTAAAAATTTCTTGTCAAGTTGAGCTGCAATGAGTCAAAAATTATAGTATTTTTCCTATTTTGGAGGATGTTCTTTTCGCAGTGATATTGTGATATTTCCACACTATTGGAGATGCTTTTCTTGCTCTTTCTCCCTTCTATTAAAAACAGAGAAAACAAACAAGTAAACAAACATGAAACAAAAAAGACAGAAATGCTATATTAGCAAGAAAGAAAAGTACTAAAATAGGTCAGATGTTACGGCTTGTTTACTAAAAACTAACTTAAGTAGTTCATTCATGAGGAGCTGAACTATCATCTGACCCATGTGGCATTGGAGATATTTGGCTGGCAAAAGCAAATGCCTGTTCACAAAAGTATCTTTATTATTTTAATAGGTTTGATTAAATTTTGACTTCTGATGTATTCAAGCACTTCCTTAAAAAACCATTCTGTAAAAGTCAGGAAGGTCAAAATTTTTCCTAAATGTGTTACTTTTTACTTTGCCGAATTACAACATTTTTGCAAACAACACTCAGTGAATGCCTAAAACAGATATCTAAGTAGAAATCAGCCTTATTTACTAGAATACTTTTAAAAATCCGATTTTATCTCACTGATTGAACTTATGTGAGATTCTTAGTCTATGGAGCTAAAATATATGAATCTTGGATTCTTTTGAATGCAAGACAGGTATATTCTGTAATTATCCTTTAAAGGTACTTTTACTTTCTAATCAGCTTTTAAAATGAAATCCTTTCTCCTTCCTTGACAGATAAAGAGATGCAGTAATCTATTTGGGGTGATGGTGGTGGGGGAAACCTGTTCAATATTAAAGGTGGGCCAGTGCTTTCTCTCTCACCTTCAACTGCCCCCAAAATCTTGATTCCTTTCAAAGCTCTTAGTTATATCCCTAGAGGATCTGATCTCTGAGATGATTATCATGGCCCTTCTCTTTACTTATTTGCAATAAAAAAATTAAACCTTGTTACACAGATAAGGAGTTCAAATAATTTTTTACATGACTACTTTAAGAAGTTTTGAAAGCCTAAAGTTTTTAAATATTCTTTTTTCTCCATGTCTATTGCCTCTGTTTTGCTCATTCCCTAAACATATGCTAAGTCTGCCACTACGTAATCCAACATGGATCCAGTTTTTGAAGTATTGAGGCTGAAGGCAAAATGGTTTACCTACTGCTCCAGGCTTCTTCTACCTCTGCTGGGGGGTAATTAACAGAGATGTTTATTTTAGCGGAAACACTCTTTTCTGAAGGAAGATAGGGAGGCACTGAGTGAATTTGCTCTTTACTGGGTAAATATATTTTCCACCTTGACTAATTGCCTGTTATGTAGGAAGAATTTTCTCCTGGGTTATAAATTGGCAGTTATGTAGACAACAGTGATGATATCCCATTACCATAGGCTCCCAGGCTGATGGCCCCAGACATTGAGCAAAACATGCATGAGATTAATGGCAAGGGAAGAGTCTTGAGCTTGCTTGTAATGTTTGTAGGAAAAAAGTATTACCCAAGTCAAAATTGAGCCATAGGTATTTTTAGTAAATTTGATGTCAGCCAGGTGGAAAATGATCTTAGTAAATACACACATGCCTGCACCCACACATAAGTACAATACATGTACATACTGTGGAGTAACATGTACACAGAAAAGAACTATTTAGACTACAACATGGAATAATTCTCCCCAATAATTCTTATATTTTATATCCAACCTAAGCAGGAAAAAATGAGAGAAAACCCAAGAACAACATGTAAATTCAGTCTTCTTTCAGTCACATCTCATATAAGAAAACCAGGAATAGAAGTAATGAGTCATATATGCGAGGAAGATAAATCAAATGTTTTTGTTTAAACTATAGAACTGGCAGATTTTCTGGTTAAAATAGAACATTTTGTGATTTTGTTCTATAAGTATTTTTTCAATCAAATGACACATACTTTTTCAAATTTTCTTAACTGCAAATCTATGTAATAAAAGTGTATAATATCATGCCAAAAGTAGTGACAGATGCTTTTTCAACAAAATCTCTACAGCAAATCAATTGGCAACTTCACTCTACCCTGGAACAGAACCATTTTAGATTAAGTAAAGGACTAGCCAAAGGCAACATACCTTTTTATCAGAAAGCCAGTACGTATATTCTTCCTTTTGCTCCAGGGGAAAACTTTCTAAGTTCGAGAGGTCCATTGCTCCTCATAAACCCAGTATCTTTGCCAAAGAAAAGCGCTGGACTGTTAACTAAGTATATGGATAGCAATAAACATAATTCTCAAAGAAACAGTTCCATTTCCCATTATAAATTGGCTTTAGAAATAATGCAATTTCTGAGTGAAATGCTGACATTTATTTACAATGATTGCAAATACGTGATTTATTTATATATTATCTTCTGTGCTGGAGCAAGTGCTAGTCTAAACATAGCTTGAAACAAAAAAATTGATTTTGAATTTATAAAGCAAATCTTCAGAGGTACTTTCTCATTAGTCTCTTCACAGGCAGAGCTATGTTTTTGCAGATTCTACATATCCATTATTATATAAACAAGTAGCCCTAAAATATCTCGAATTATATATAACAGTGTCATGGGCATATTATTGAATATGCTTGAAAGTCTTGCTCTTACAAGCCTTTAAAAAATAACTACTAAATAGGCTGTTTTAATTACACATAAATAAAGTTCTCTCCCTACATTTGAAACTGTTTTAAACACTACTATATAATATTTTCTTCTCTCGATGAAAAGTTTTAACCAGTGAAATGTTGAATTCTTTGAGAAAAAGTAAATAATATCCTTGTGGTTCTCCTGCTGTAGTCATTTTCCATACTAGTAAATTGCAATTGTTTTTTCTTTCAAATTGAAAGTTGCATAATTAAAACTCATAGTCATGTTTTGCGCTCTTTATAGGTCAGACATCTTTATGGTATAACTGTGTTTGAAGATTATTTGTATGCAACCAATTCTGATAACTACAATATTATAAGAATAAACCGATTTAATGGCACTGATATTCACTCATTAATTAAAATGGAAAATGCTCGGGGGATCCGAATTTATCAAAAAAGAACTCAACCGACAGGTAAGTGGCAGACTTCTTTATAACCTTCCTAATGGTAGATTGAATGGGGATATAGTCCTTGTGCTTTTGTATGGTGTTGAAGTGAGTGAGTCATAAATTCTCTGCTTTGACAGCAAAAGTGGGCATGTCTGCTTGTTAAATGGAATAGAGCTCCCTTCACAAGTCTAAATGACAAATTGTTCAGTTCCTAGTGAATCGTTTCTACAATGGAATTGAAATGATAGCTAGATTTCGATTCAGGAACAGGCTTTCAGTTGTGATGTATGCAGACAGGAAACCCAGATACTAAGGTTATTTTTTTTTCCTTTTTTGGTGTCATTTTGGTAGACATATTTAAAACCAGGTGACTGCCTTGCAATTTCTGTCCAGTGTTTATTATACTCATTGGGCTCTCCTAACATTTCAATTGTTCTTTAGCATATGTTCATTAAAAAGTAATTTTTAATGAGAAAGCTGCAGTTTTTCTCAGAAAAACAAACCAGTTATTTCTATAGGAGATTAATGATGCTGTTCATCAATACAATTTAAGTTCAATCATACATAAAATAAGAAAATATAAAAAAATCACCAGCTAACTTTTTTTTATATTTTATGCTTGCATTTCAAATTTATAATTATTTAAGCATTAGCATATACCTAATCATGGCTGTACATTATCACAAATATGTTTACAATAGACTCAAATTTTAAATTCTGTAGCCTTATTGGAGTTTAATATTAGGATTTATTCATTTATCAATTTTTCATGGACAATCTACTATGTTCCAGGAGCTATTCTATATATTTTGTGAATACAGCAGTGAATAAAACAGACAAAATATTCTTGCCTTTATGGGTTTGCACTCCAGTGGAGAAGCTATAATACAAAATAACTAAGTAAATTGTGTATTATATTGGAAGATAATAAGTGTCATAGAGAAAATAAAGAAGGTAAGGAGGATAAAGAGTGTCAGGGATGGGAGCAGTCTTCAATTTTATTGGAATAGTCAGAAGAAGTTCCATTAACAAGACAGCATTGAATGGTGACTTGAGGTATTTGAAGGAGAATGGCATGGGGATTGGTTGTATTAGTTCATTTTCACATTGCTGATAAAGACATACCCAACTTACAAAAGTTAGAGGGCAACTTGCAAAAGAAAGAGGTTTGATTGAACTTAACAGTTACATGTGGCTGGGGAAGCTTCACAATCATGGCAGAAGGCAAGAAGGAGCAAGGCATATCTTACTTACATGGATGGCAGCAGTCAGAGAGCTTGTGCAGGGAAACTCCCCTTTTTAAAACCATCAGATCTCATGAGACTTATTTGCTGTCACAAGAATAGCACGGGTAAGACCTGCCCCCATGATGCAATACCTCCTACTGGGTCCCTCCCATGACATGTGGGAATTCAAGATGAGATTTGTGTGAGGACATGGACAAACCATATCAGAGATATCTGGGCAACAACACTGCAAATGGTGGGATGAAGAAGCACAAAGGCCCTGAGGAAAGAGCATGTCTAGAATATTCAAGGAGTGGCAAGAATACATATGTCTCTAAAGCAGAATGAATGAGGAAAGAGAGGTAGGTAATGAGGCTGGAGAAACAAAGAAGGACCATAACAAGCAGGGCTCTGTAGACTATTATGAAAAACCTGTGTTTATACTTTTAGTGAGATGGAAAGTCCTTAGAAAGCATTAAACAGAAAAATCTCATGGTATGATTAACATTTTTAAAGAACCATATGGCTAGTTCATTGATAATAGGTAGTGAGGAGAAGGATGGAAGGTTACAGAGGATAATAGATTAGATCAAGATGGCAGCAGTGAAAGTGGGGAGAAGTAGTGAAATTCAGAATATAGACAAATGTAGGACCAACAGAATTTTCTGATATATTACACGTGGAGTATAAATGAAAAGAGAATTAAGGATAATGACAATGGACTAGCTAGAGCTGTTGAAATAATTTATATTTTAGATAGGGAACCTAAGCATGGAGTGGGTTTAGGACAAAGACAGTAGGTTTAATTTTCATGAGCTACTTTATATATTTATTATAAATTAAAGTGAAAATATTAAGGAGATATTTAAATGTACAGCTCTGGAGTTGAAGGGAGAAGTCCAGGCTTGAGATACCAATGTGAGAGTCATTGGCAGATAGGTGACATTTAAAGCCATGATGATGGATGTGAATACCAAGGAAGTTAATACAAATGGAGGAATAAGATTCCAAGTAATGAGCACTGGTATACTCCAACAATAAGGCAAAAACAATAGGAAAAAACAAAAGAGGAGACTGAGTTGAAGCTTCTTAAATCCAATTGACCATTGGATTTAGCAGCATGAAGCTCATTGGAATCTGACAAGGCAGTTTCAGGATGAAGTGAATACTTTAGTAGAATGGGTTTGAGAGGGAGAGGAAGGAAAAGGCTTGTAGAAAATGATCATTGGTAACTTTGCATAGTGTAGATGTACGTTAGAGCAGAGAAATGGAGAGCTAGTTGAAAGAAAGATTGTTGTGGGAATCTGGGTTAAAAGATTTTTTTTTATTAGATGTAGAAATGGTATTTGTATGTTAATGGGCATGATCCAATGGAAAAAGCAAAACTGATGTTGAAGGTGAGAAAGTGGAGAGCTGGTGATTAGATGAAAGGAAATGTGATCTATCATATAAGTTGAGCAAGGTTAGAAAACAAAAACAACACTCTTGGCAGAGAAAAAATAGGTAAAATTGCATTTCACTCAACTTTCCATTTAGAGAATAAAGAATATAAAGAGAATAAGCATAATTTTTAAAAGCATAGTAGTTTTATTATAAAGAGAATATTGCCATGGTATTCATCATCATTTCAAACAAGTGGATGAGCTCAAAGAAACATCATTACAATAATACATAAAATCGTACATATTCTGATTATTTTTTTTCACTTTGATTCATCTTTCTTTTCTCTTGCTCTCCATTTATTACTTTTCTTACTTTTTTGGTTTATTGGTTCTTAGGTTCTTATGCTCATGAAATATTCTTCTACTCCTCAATTTCTGTATATACTCAGCCTCCACCATTTGACAACTACACACACACACACACACACACACACACACACACACACACACACATTTCATTTTGTAGTAGGAGTCTCAAAATGACAACAGACTTAAAAATTTTAAAAATATTTTGTCTCAGCACTTCTCAAGAGAGTATACATAATCACGCAATCACATTTCTTCTTGTTTAGGTGCCCATATGATGAATTGTTTCAAAGGAAATCCTTTCTCTGCTTAACTACCTAACCTGGGATTATTTTTATGGATCTTTGTATTCATTTTAGAAATTGGTATTTTAAAAAAGGACGAAAAGCATGTACCAAAAAAGTCATGTTACCTTTATTTTGCTCACTTGTGAAGAAGAGTTTAAATTAGTATAAACAAATTTTATTTCTTAGAATTTTTTTAAAACGCTCACTTACGAGGATTCTGTCAAATCCCTATCTTATTCTATGGGGTTTAACCTCTTTTGTATTCAATTATGGTGCTCAATAGTTGAGTATACAAAATGTTGCTAAGATTCCTTTTTACACTATAAAAATTTTGACATAGTGATGGACATAGTTATCTTGCCTTTGAACCTGAATTTCACACATGCTGTATTTTATTTGTTGTAGTCAGAAGCCATGCATGTGAAGTGGATCCATATGGAATGCCAGGGGGCTGTTCACACATCTGTCTACTCAGCAGCAGTTACAAAACTCGGACCTGTCGCTGCAGGACTGGCTTCAACTTGGGAAGTGATGGCAGGTCATGCAAAAGTATGTTGTTAAAATCAAACATTTTGCCAGCAGCTACTACTTCAGAATAGGATTTTAAGTATTAATTAGCAGCAACAACATCAGTCATAACATGAGACTTGATCAGGTGAAGTTTGCCTACAAATATATACAGTCCGTTTTTCTCAAAATAAGTATTTTTCTTTTGTGGTAATATGAACGAGAAACTAACCAAGCTGTAGAGTCACTAAATTTATTGATTTTAGGGAAACATATGTTGAGGAAGATTTCTAGGAAGATGCTTTCCTTAATTCCCTAAAGAATGTTTTTGAGCTAATGAGCTGGAATGATTAGTTGATCAGATTTCCTCTTATCTGAACCAATATGTTACTCCTCATAATAGGTGTGTTGCTTGGTTCAACAGAAACCCATGTATAGTGAGGCTTCACTTTATCCAGGATCACTGGGGACTGAATTCACTTCATGACTTAATTTTCAAGTAACTGAAGTGATGCTAATTAAATATCAAACATTTAATAGTGTTAACAAAAATCTTCTAATCTCTTATATATATCATTGTTTTATTTTTAAAATAAGCCAGCATAACCTGTTTTAATTTAAATATGGTAATAAGGATTTTTAAAATGACTTTCATAACTTAATATTTTGCCGATAATTAGTTAAGGTCTTTTCCTGGGGTCTTGATAATCAGGTATAGTGGAATGACTCTGGTTAAAATGATCGTAGTGGGGACTGTTGGTCTTTAAATTTTCCCCAAACACCATTATTTTTAATTTTATGGTGACTGCTTTTTACAGTGTCCAGTCTGTCTTTACCTTTGTCAAAGTGACAGCTTCTTATTTCTGTCAGTCCTCTCTCTCTCGTCACAATCCTGCTATCTCTTCTACTCTCTGGTTGTGCACTTACTGAGGATTGTGAAATTAGATCGCTAAGTGTGTGAGAATTTTAAGTCTAAATGGTTAGAGTTAGAAATTTACATCTAAATGGTTTGCGTTACTAGTAGAATATATAGTTTAAAAATGGAGAACCTAAGAGGGTAAACTATGTTAAAATGTATGCATTTTTGTACTTTGTTTACGTTTTTAATTTGTATTTCTGATTTTGTATTAAATGCTGGGAATGTGAAGGTAACAGGTCTCATGTTCCTAGGCCTTTGGGATAATTGAGGGTACTGAGTTTGAAGCCTCACAATAAAAGAAGTTTAGTGTGGGGGTCCATGTGTGTGTATGTAGTGTGTGTATGTAGCATTTTAAAAATTGATCTGAATGCCACTTGGGAAATATCACACACACACACACACACACACACACATACACACACACACATATATGCATACATACATACACACATTGGGGGAAAAATGTAAGATCAGAATTGCATATTGTTCAATAATCCCTAATGTAGTATATCATTGGGGTACAGTAATACTCATCAGAATTCATTCCAGCTATTTGAAAGCAGAAAGGGATTTAATGCAAATAGGTGCCTACAAAACCTTTGAAAGACCTGGACCATTAGCTTCTAGACTGGGTCTTTGAAACATTCCCCCACACACCATTAAACTAACCTGACTGAAAGCTGGAACATCTACCATACTCAGAAGCTAGGGCATCAGGAAGCCACAAATGAAAATGTTAACTTCAAAAACATACCATTTAGCTGAGATCCAGGGATTAGAAAGCTTACATCACAACTATCAGATACAGACTTAAGTCACATCTGATAGCCCTAACTGGCAGAAGTAAATAAATTAATTAAATTAAATAAAAAGAGGAGGAGGGGCGAGACACCCTGTTCCTCGCCTCTTGATACAGAATGGAAAAAGACTGCTGTGGAAAAATTCAATGTCTCTGTTAGATTAATACCAGCAGAAGTGAAAAAAAGGGGACCTTTGCCTCACTTCCATATTCTAAACTTGAGCTACCATATCTGATTTTAGGTAGTTAAATGAAATCCACTACTCTTGGCTATATGAGTGTCTGTGCAACATAACTTTTAGTATTCAATTGTCTATAGTACAAGAAGGCACACTAGAAGAAACTTAAGGAGGCATTAAAAAAATACCTAGGAAACGACTAAAGAAAATAATGGGGAAAATCATTACCATTCTTATTTAATACATGCATACCTACATACATCCACAAACACTCACACATATTAAATCAATGAAGTATTAGGTTTACCAATTACCAATTAAGACATCCATTAAAAGCAAAACTCAGGGTTGGTGTGATGGCTCAGGCCTGTAATTTCAGCACTTTCGGAGGCTGAAGCAGGTGGATAACTTGAGCCCAGGAGTTTACGAACAGCCTGAGCAAAATCGCAAGACCTAGTCTCAACAAAAACTATAAAAATTAGACAAACATGGTGGCATATCCTGTAGTCCCAGCTACTTGGGAGGCTGAAGTAGGAGGGTAGCTTGAGCCCAGGAGGCAGAGGTTGCAGTGAACCCAGATCTTAGCAAAATGGGCACTGTAAAACCAACATTCCTGTGCATTGCTAAAAGAATTAGAAATTGATATTACAATTGATAAGACATTTGGTAAAAAATATAATGATCATAAAACTGACACCATCATTTGACAAGTTATCCTACTTTTGATTGAGGGAATTAAATGTATTTATAATAAAAGCAACTAAGAAACAATATAGCTATCCAAACATAGGTAAGCAGCTGACTATATTATATTGCTTATCTAGTAGGGAATATTATGCTGCCATTGAAAGGAATGCTTGAAGACTTTTTAGTGACTTAACAAAAAGTCATTACAGTAAAATGAATTTATATATAAGATCCCAGTTTTTGAAAAATATAAAAGTATATATGTATCTAATATTGATAGAAAATACTTAGAAATGTTAATGATTTTCAAATAGATCAACAGACTTTAAAATCAAATGAAGTGTTATTTTAAAATAAAATGTCCTTGACATCAGGTAGACACTGAGAGGCTATGAGGGCAATGAGGATAAGGATGCTGATGTAGTTTATTCTGTAATTTCATCTAAGAAAATGTGGGAAATGCTAAATTGAAAAAAGTATGCTTATCTCAGCATTATTCTAATGATGAAAACAGAAAAACAAAAGAGTAATTCCAATAATTTTGGTAAATTATTATATATCAAACAGAAACAAAGCTTAAAATAATGGTTTAATATAGATAATAATCTTGATTCTAAGATTAGTCAAAAGAAGAGAATACAAAATTGTGTGTCTACTTTGGTATAAGTAAATATACATTGAAAAACTACCTGCATACTTTAAATATGAGATAGTCATACAAAAGAATGCAATACAGCAATAAAAATGAATGAACTATGACTACAAAAAGAATGGATGAACATCAAGGATATAATAAGAATCAAATTAATCACAAAATTAACATGCAATTCAAACATGTAAAATTAAACAATCTGCTTCTGGGAAATGCACTACATATGTGCTAAGTGTCTTTTAAAAATACGTAATAAACACAACAATCAGGATATTGGCTTTTTCTGAGTTGGAGAATGGGTTTGGGACACATTCATGTCTTCCAGTATACTGGAAACATTCAGATTTGTGCTAGGTACCTGGGATTTGTTTTATTTTTATTTTCTATATATGAAAATATGATACCAGTTCCTGTCTTAGTTTGCTGAGAATGATGGCTTCCAGCTTCATTCATGTCTCTGTAAAGGACATGATCTCATTCTTTTTTTATGGCTGCATAGTATTACATTGTATATGTGCCACATTTTCTTTATCTAGTCTATCACTGATGGGCATTTGGGTTGATTGCAATTCTTTGCTACTGTGAATAGTCATGCAAGAAACATACATGTGCATGTGTCTTTCTAAATCATAAAGCCCCTAATGCATATGGGGGTTTATTAATTATAAAGACACATGCACATGTATATTTTATAATCTTTTGCTAGAATTATCTCATTCCTTTAATGGCTGCATACTATTCCATGGCATGTATGTACCACATTTTCTTTATTCAGTCTATCATTGATGAGCATTTTGGTTGGTTCCATGTCTTTGCTATTGTAAAGAGTGCTGCAATAAACATATGTGTGAATAAGTGTCTTTATAGTAGAATGATTTATATTCCTTTGGGTATATACCCAGTAATGGGCTTGCTGGGTCAAATAGTATTTCTGGTTCTAGATCCAGGAATCACCATACTTGTAGAGCAAATGTTTTCCACAATGGTGGAACTAATTTACACTCCCACCAACAGTGTAAAAATGTTTTTGTTTCTCCAAAAACTTGCCAGCATCTATTGTTTCCTGACTTTTTAATAACTGCCATTTTGAATGGTGTGAGATGGTATCTCATTGAGGTTTTGATTTGCATTTCTTCAATGATTAATGATGCTGAGCTTTTTATAATGTTTGTTGGCCACATAAATGTCTTTTTTTTTTTTTTTTTGGCCAATCAATGTGAGCTTGTAAGGTTGCTGAGGTTGGTTGGCCTTGAACTCTTGGCCTCGCCTTCGCAAGCACCAAGACATCCGGCCGGAGCCACTTTGGGCCCGCAAGTTAATAATACTATATGATTCTTTGTTTGCCTCTGACAGTTTGCAGATGCAGACTTGGAGTGGTGTGTCTTAAATGTTCTGACGTTTTTAGCATTGTCACATATAATGAATGGTACAGTTAGTATCAACAGAAAATGCTAGATAGATTGTAATACACTATAAAGTTAAATGTGCCGGATGTTTTTATAAATGCCCATTTTACAAGTTATCTAATGATCTGTCATGTGTTTGCTATCTAGACAGTTACGGACAAAAGGATAATTAACTACATATAACCCATTCATGGAAGTAATTTCTGTTTTAATTAAAGTAATGCAATTAGCTGGCCTTCTTGCATCAAGATACATTTGGCACATTTTAGAGTTTAATTTTTAGCATTGAATTTAAAAACCACTAATTGTGCCAGTTAATTAAATGGTGGCATTATGCAGTATAAAGAAGATTAAGCAGCATCAGTTGTTTATGTTTGTAATCTTTGCTCTGCAGGACCAAAGAATGAGTTGTTCCTCTTTTATGGAAAAGGACGCCCAGGAATTGTTAGAGGAATGGACTTGAATACCAAGATAGCTGATGAATACATGATCCCCATAGAAAATCTCGTAAACCCTCGTGCTTTAGATTTTCACGCAGAAACCAATTATATCTACTTTGCTGACACCACCAGTTTCCTAATTGGCCGGCAGAAGATAGATGGCACAGAGCGAGAAACCATCCTGAAAGATGGTAAGTGACATTGTGACATTAATGTCAAACTACCAAGAGATAAAGCACTTTAAAAGGATAAATCCAATGTATGTCAGGCTAGCTTTAACCAGAACTCAAGTTCTTCTTGTTCGTTTAAAAATATTCATTAATATTATTTCTTCAGTAAAATTATTTGTCGGTTTTTCATATACTGTTATACTAAAGCCTTCATTATAAAATGGAACTTGCTGTTGTCTACTATGTTCTAAATATTATTGAAATTATAATTGAACTATTATCCATCTTCTGGGAAATGTCAATTTACACTGATATATTTACAGTGCAATATAGTAGAACACACGATTTAATAGGATTTCAGAGACTTTCGTAATAGTTGGTTTTCCTTAGAATATTGATCATGTCACTCAAAATGCATGAAAAAATCAATGTTCACATTGTCATCACAATTCTTGCATTTTATTTTTTTATTTTACAAATCACTGAAATGAAGTTTTCTAGAGTTGTCCTTGGAATATCAGAATCTCCAGAGAAACTTAAAACATTTCTACGTTTTATTTATAGGTGCATATCTGAAGTTATATACATACAAACAGATATACATATATTTTATTAAAATCAGTGTATTTAGTAAATTATTTGGCTTAGGAACAACTAATCTACTAACAAAACAACATTAACTTTGTTAAAAGTAGAAAAGATTGTAAATAATAAAGCAAACCAGACCTTCACTGGTTGCCAGGCATCTTTAGGTATGTGAACTAATTATTCTGGGCCTGTTTCCTCATATATAAAGTCTGCTTACTTCTTGAATATTTTAGAAATACATGATTTGAGGAACACTAATTGTGTGCTATTGTGTGAAGGACACCATGGTAGTTATTGCAGGAGATAAAAGAAATTTTAGCGAATGACTTCTGCCTTGAAGGAGTTCATAATCTACCTTTGAAGATGTTATAAGCACACAAAAAGTTTGAAGTCATCGCGGTATGTAATTAATAAGTTCAAAGCTGTCTTCAGTAAATATATGATTAATAAGGAATCCCTGTGTAATGAGTATTCACAGGAAGCAAGAGAAATCTTTTTTTTTTTTTTTTTTTTTTTTGAGATGGAGTTTCACTCTTGTTGCCCAGGCTGGAGTGCAATGGCGCAATCTCGGCTTACCGCAACCACCTCCTCCGTTCAAGCAACTCTCCTTCCTTAGCTTCCCAAGTAGTTGGGATTACAGTTATGTGCCACCATGCCCAGCTAATTTTTGTATTTTTAGTAGAGATGGGGTTTCTCCATGTTGGTCAGGGTAGTCTTGAACTCCTGACCTCAGGTGATCTGCCTGTCTTGGCCTCTCAAAGTGCTGGGATTACAGGCATGAGCCACCACACCTGGCAGCAAGATGTATCTTTATGTGGGTATACTCTGAGAACTTTTTGTGCAGGCAATGGTATTTGGGCTAGATCTTAATGGAGAATCATTAAAGAGGGAGAGGAGGATATTTCTGCAACCAGAAATTCCATGAGAAAGAAAAAGAAAAGCACAATCTCTAGAAAGAGGATGTGGGGAGCCTAAATGGAAAGCTACTGGAGATTTCCTTTGCATATAATAATGGAAGAAGAGAGTAGACAGTGAAAGGTGCTAAAATAAAGGGCCTTGAATGTAAGTGAAGGTGTTTGGAGAAAATCCTGAAGGAATGAAAGGAAATGCTTTTGAGACAAAGAATAGTGTGAACAAAGTGATATTTTAGAAGAATCAATATGGTTGTTTGAGGCAGCATGAATCACAGATTCATTGAGATGAGAAAAGATGAGAAAATAAAAGGAGAGAGATGAACTAAAATTATTTACAACATGGATGGTAGTAAATGATAGTCTCTCCAATTTTTGAGTGAATGAGAATATGAGAACAGCCTTCATTCAACACTCCTTTACTTTAAATCAAACCCGATAAAAAGTATACTTTCTATGCTAAAATAGAAATATCCCTATTTTGTGTATCTTATAATTTACTGATTAAGCCAATGTAAATCCTCTGTAATTTAAAATTCTGAAGGAGTATTTAATTAAAGTTAATATTTTCACTTTAAATTGGATGTGACAGAGGCTATTTTTCTCTGTAATGTGATAGCAGATGATCCAGTCTTGACAGTTACAGTCAACAGTGAAACTTGTACATTCTGTAGATAACATTTACATTGTTTTGTTTTTTTACCAAGATACTTTCTTTTATTATTATTATTATCATTATTATTATTATTTTTATGGAGTCTTGCTCTGTTGCCCAGGCTGGAATGCAGTGGTGTGACCTAGGCTTACTATAACCTCTGCCTCCCGAGTTCAAAGGATTCTCCTGCCTCAGCCTCCTCAAGTAGCTGGGAGGACTACAGGTGTGCACCACCATGCCCAGCTAATTTTTACATTTTTAGTAGAGACGGTGTTTCACTATGTTGGCCAGCATGGTCTCAAACTCCTGACCTCAGGTGATCTGCCTGCCTTGGCCTCCCAGAGTGCTGGGATTGCATATGTGAGTCACTGCACCCAGCCAACCCAAATACTTTCAAAAAGGACTAAAATATAATATAGAGAGGTTTTGGTTTCCTTTTAAATTGAGCCAGTTCCTGTGCTATGACTGGATGTTCCTGCTCATATCCTAACTTTGAGAGTGATATCAAGGACATTGGTGGTTCTTTGCATTCCACCCACCACAACAGAGATAAACTCTAATGGCCACAATGACCAGCAGGCACATCTGTCCAGTACTGCTCTAGCAGTATGAAGATTATGAGAACATTTTTCAAATTTTCACACCTGAAATATATTTAACATTTTCATATTTCTACATAAGGAATAGCTTAATATCTTTTTATTAATTTATCTTTTTTCTTTCCATTAAAGAGAATAATGATAGACATTACAATATGTGATTAACATGTCTAAGCAGACACTTAGATTTGGCAAATGACAGCTTGTCATTATTGGAATCAGAAAAGTTAAATTCTATGTGTATTCACTGATTTAGGTAGAGTGTCTACCATTCAGCCTGAAGACTGAGAGGCAGTGCTTGTTTGACAAATGATTTGGAAGCTTGATAGAAATTCTGAGTCATTGATACATTTGTATATTTTGAAGTACAAGGGTATAAAGAGTTTGCTGTTTGAAAATAAACATAAATGTCTTGGACATCTTCTGTGTAAGCTTAGGTCCTCCCGATTAAGAAATAAAAACAAGAGCATTTCTAAAAAAAAAAAAAAAAACTATCTTCATGCCCTCTTTGATTTTTTTTTTTTTTGCTCTTAGAGATTTATTGAAAACCCCCTAAATGTTGCCTGTCCTGTTGGCTTTGTTTGAAGAATCTCATGGGAGAAAATAGCAACTAAATATATGAGAAAGGAATGAAAATTGTCCATTTACTATATCTACATGTATCTTATTTCATCTGCTAAATGAAAACATATTACTGACTTATTAAATATAAACTTCTATAAGGACAAGTTATTTAATTTGAATTTTTTCACCCTCCTAGAATTTTTGCCTAAATTTTTATAAAATTCATATGCATCCTTTTAAAAATTTAATTATTATTTGTCAATAAATAAAAAATGAATGTCATATCTGGGCCAGGTGCTGTTCTGGGTGATAGGAATGTTTCAGTAAAGAGGATAAAGCTTCATATTTAGCTTATAACCAACAGTGGAAAGCAGATAATAAGCAAGTAAACACATAAATGAATAAGATAATGATAAGTGCTATAAAGAAACTACAGTAGGGTACCATGCTAGAAAATAAAAGGAGTATCAACAGGAGGCAAAGTATCAACAGGAGGCAAAGTTAGATTAAATGGTTAGAGAATTTAAATCAGCCATTCTTGCCAGGTATAATTGTTACTTTCTCTAACATAACAAGATAGATGCTCTTTTTAAAACTGTATTCATTTTTGTCTTCTTGGGTTTTCCAAGATTCATTTTTTATTGTAATATGAATTATAATTTTAGAAAGGAAAAACTATAAAAATGAAAATTTACTATTCCATTTATTGTTACATGTATTCCACTAGTGCAGTACTTGTTTCAAAACTGTATACATTAATTCTACTCAAATACAGTTATTTAAATAGAAGAAATGTTAAAGTAACCTTTTATATTATTTCATATTTTTAAAGTATTAAAAAGAATTCAAAGGATTTTTACCTGGATTTCAAAGTTTTTAATGCTTACAACTTTAACAGAAAAACTCTAGTTTCCATAGATCCCATAAATAAACTGGGGACTTGAGATCACTGTTCTAAATAACATAGAGGCTTTCTTTCAAGCTTTTTTCAAAATAGACATATAAGGATAATGTGGGTTGAAAAGGGTGATAATTTTGCCATTTCTTTCATTGTGGCATTGATGAAATAAGATTCAATTCATTTACTTCAAGTCATAAGTCATGCTGCCACTAAAACAGTGCAGATGTTAAGATTTATAGAAGTACAGTTCTTCCCAACTGTGACTCCTTTTTTTTTTTTTTTTTTTTTTTGAGACAGAATCTTATTCTGTCACTCAGGCTGGAGTGCAGTGGCATGATCATGACTCTCTGCAACCTCTGCCTCCTACACTCAAGTGATCTTCCCTCGCCAGCCTCTCAAGTAGCTAGGACTGCAGGTGTGTGCCACCATGCTCAGCTAATTTTTGGATTTTTGTTTTTGTATTTTTTGTAGTAACAGCCTTTCACCATGTTGCTCTAGCTGGTTGCAAACTCCTGGGGTCAAGTGATCCAATTGCCTCAGCCTGGCAAAGTGCTGGGATTACAGGCCCTAACAGTGATTTTTTATAATTTTCAATAAAATATGAGCCCAAGAGTACAAAATCAACCTCTATTATAATTAAATGCAAGTTTAGCAAAACATTCTGTCCTCTAGATGTGTCTTTTTAATTTTAAACTGTATCACCTTATTTTGTGATAATAAAATCAATGACAGCGATAATAGTGAACATTTAATGAGTACTTACTGTGTATCAAGATTGCTCACCTTATGTTCATTGTCCCATTCAATCCACTCCACAACTCCCTGAGGTCAGCACTATTATTAGCTCCATTTTATAGATTGGAAATTGAGACTCAGGCAGATGAAGTCTTTTATCAAAGTCACATAGCTAGCAAGTGATATCACTTGTCAAGAACTGTGAAAGTGCTGAGATTTTATGTTTGCAAGCTAAAACATTAGCCTGCTACACTTTTATAGATACTAGTAGAAGACATGAAACTTCTGAGACAAAGTACAGTTTATTACTAAGATCAGTAACAATAGTCAGAGTATCCATAATTTTGTTTCAGAATCCTGATCTTTACACCCCACAAGGTAACCAAAAGGTGACAGCTTCACATACCATGGCACCTGGTACAGAAGACAAATTTGGAGCTTAGGGAACACTGATTTTTTTTTCTTTCTCTAACAGTAAGCATGCCTGTTCATTGCTCCAGAAAAAGTTACTTTCTCCATCTCCTAAGCCTATAAGCAATCCTGCCTTTTGCTTCAGAGAGAGACATCATCTCTATCTTGTACGGATATTTACCTTATTAACAGAGAGGCACTTGGCTTCTATTTTCTTAAGGTGGGCAGAAATGTGAGAGAACCTTGGAAACTTGTCTTAGCAATACCGATATTCAATTTCCTGTGATCTGATTTTGGAGTCTGTGGTATGTTGAACAATGCCTCCCAAATAATATCTAGGTCCTCATCCCCAGAATCTTTGTTAGCTTGTATGGAAAGGGGTCTTGCAGTTGTCAGTAAGTGAAAAGAATTTTGGGTGGGAAGAAGATGTTGCTTTCTTAAAAAAAATTTTTGTTGATATATTGTAATTGTACATATAGGATACAAAGTCATATTTCAATACATTATACAATGTGTAATGATCAAATTAGGGAAATTAGCATATTCATCACCACAAACATTTATCATTTCTTTTTGTTGCAACTATTCAGAATCCTCTTTTTAGTGTTTTGAAAATGTTACACCAAATTAGCATTAACCATATTCACTCCCTACAGTGCTAGAAAACACTAGAACTTGTTCCTCCCTCTTGCTGTAACTATGCATGTGTTGAGGCTCTTGAGATAGGAAATTTTCTTGACTCATCTGGAGGTACCCTAAATGTAATCCCAAGGAAATTTATAAGGGGGAGGCCAGAAGGACAAAGGAAGAAGTAGAAGTTGTGACTATGGAAGCAAGAGATTGGGTGGCTTCCAGAAGCTGGAAAAGGCAAAGACATGGACTCTTCCCAAGAGTCCCCAGAAAGGACCACCTCTGCCAGGACCTAGACTTTAGCCTGGTGAAACCAATTCCTAGTTACTGAGCTTCAGAACTGTCAAAGAATAAATTTATGTTGTTTTAAGCCACCAAGTTTGTGGCAATTTATTACAGCAACTATAGGAACCTAGCAGAGTCTGTGTTCTTACCCACTTGCTATGCTGATGTACTGACCTTTTATATGAAGGTGTGTTCTATTTGATTGACATACAGAGTAGGTACATGTTTCCACCTTATAATCTCAGAAGAGAAGTTGCCTTTAATTCTGTTAAGAATTACATATTACTCTTTAATTTTATAGCTTCTGTAAATACCTGAAAAACTGAGGTCTTTCTTTAAATGAAGGTACTATTTTAGGAGCTATAATGTTGAAAAGTAATGAATATGTTTGACATGATCCAAGCTAGGTTTCTCTTTTATGATATTATAAAGAAAATAATAGCCAGAAAGAATGGGAAGCAGTCTCTTCCTATCAAACATATTCTCCAAAAGATGTGTTTAAAGTTCATCTGTTTATATGCTATCAAAGGATAGTGCTATATTCACGTGATTGTTTATTTGGCAATTGAAGGGCCAAGCCCTATTCTTTACCTCAGTCCTGTCCCAGCATCTTTAGATTTCCCTTGTGGATTTTATAATTAGCTGTCCCTCCAATTGTGAATTGAAATGTATAGCCCATCTATTATTCCCTGATTTATCATTCTATTAATTAGAAATCCTACTTCTGACACACACACACACACATGCACGCACATACACACACACACAGACACACATTCAGAATCACCAGTTTAAGACCCACTTCAGAACTCCAGAAATAGGTTAGCCTCTACTCTAAATAACCCTAGGGAAGGCACACAACAGATTGCAGGATGTAATCTGTACCTTAAAGACACTGACCTTATAGTAGGATTATCATTTTCTGTACTTTAAAATTACCTCTTATCCTTGGATTTCGATGATCTTCAGCATTGTATTACTTTGTCAGAATTTCTCATAAAGATTGAGCTTCATAGTAATGAAGCAAACATGCTGAGATAACACTAATGAATTATGTTAGAGTGTTCTTATGAACTTTAAAACGCGATAATACCTTATAAAACATTTTAAATTAAGAAAAGCCTTTATCTTTTTTGTTGGATTTCAGGTAAATATCAATCTTGTTTCTCCGCCTTTAACTCTGAACTTTCTTTTAAAGAAAAGCTTTAAGACTCTAAGAGATATATACGCTGACCAACTATTAAAGGAAATAACGAATACATTTGTCAGTCTTGCAATATATTATAATTCAAACTTTAAAGGAGAGATTTGTCAGCATTTGCAACTGTTGAGATCAATGAACATTGTTATCACACTGAGTATCAAGAATGTAACCTGCTTGCACATACTGGCTCTTGTGACTGTGAATAAGATGTCTTCATGTAATTTACTTGAGGTTTATTTGATTATTGGAAACAGTGTTTATTTTACAATTTAGTTTGTAAATACATGTTTATCATATTTTTTATTTCTCAAGAACTAGATGAGATCTTTGAAAAATAATTCAAACCAATATATGTAGTTTTGTCTGCAAAATAGACGTGTAAGAGAAGATTAAAATCTGGGTTATAAAAGCTATCACGGGATGAAAGATGGAATTGACCATGGTGGCTAGAGGGTTCTAGTAAACATGGAGGAGAAGACATCCCTTCCTTTATTTCTACCCAAAATAAGCATATGTACATATGCATAAGTATTGACAAACACAAAATATACCCATAAGCACTACAGATGTGAGCTCAAAAGAGCTCTAGAAACTTTTGTAAAGAAATCTATTATAAATGTTAGATTCCTGGGAAGGTCAAAAGACAGAAGGTGAGAATGCATGGTAATCTCTAAAGTCCCACAGAGCTACAGTAATCCCCTTTATTAGTGGTAGATAAGTTCAAAAATCCTCAGTTGATACCTGAAACCATGGATAGTGTTGAACCCTATATATACCACGTTTTAGCCTATGCACACATATCTACGATAAAACTTGTTATAAATGGGCACGGTAAGAGACTCACAACAATAATAATAATAAAATAGAAAATGATAACAGTATGCTGTAATAAATGTTATGTGCATGTAGTCTCACTCTGTCTCTCTAAGTATCTTACTGTACTGTACTCACTCTTCTTGTGGTCTGTCCATCTTTCAACCTGGGTGGCCAGTACATGAATAACACACAGGTAACATAGAGTGTAGACATGCAGGATAAAGGAATGATTCCTGTGCTAAGCAGGACTGAGTGGGATGACAGTGCAAGGTTTCAAAATGTTACTCAGAATAGCAGGCAATTTAAAACTTATGAGTTGTTTATTTCTGGAATTTTTCCATTTAGTATTTTCAGACTATGGCTGACAAAGTGTAACTAAAACCATGGAAGGTGGAACCATAGTTAAGTGAGGACTATTGTATTCCTATATATATAATTGTTACATTGATAAATATTCTAATAGGTAATTTTTCATACACTTAAATAAATTACCAATCTTCAGAGTGAATTAAAAGAAATACATTCAACCCACTTAACTTTATCATACTTCACATCATGGAATTCTTAGTTGCTGCTTCAGAAGTCACCTAGAAATTCTTCATTTACTAGGAATACTATTATGAACATTAACTATAATTATACTATTGCTTAGGTTAATTAATACAAATTTCTCAACACAATATAATCAATCTAGACTGACTTTACTTTGGGGATACCAAAGTAGTAAACACACTACTGGAAACTGTGAGACTGGACAACATCCACAATACATGCTGAGAAGATTCCCATGACACTAGCAATTATAAGAATATGTTAGGCAGTGGTAATAGCCATTGTATAACCAGTATGTTGAAAAATGTGACTCTGAAATGTCTACAGCATAACTTTATTTTTTGTCTCCTACTGACCTTTAAAATGTCCTCAGTAATCTTTCCTACTACAGATCAAAACTTGGTCAAATCCCAATCCTTTCTGTTTACATTAGGTAATAAAACTGTCAATCATTTTAAGTCAGAAATACAATCTCAATTTGGTAATTAGAATGCATAGTCTGCCATATAGACATACAAATCAGAATTTTAAATTTGTAACATCAAATCTTACTAGTTTCCCACTTGTGCTGCCTCTGGCTAGAAGCCTGGAGAAGGACAGGAGGGCATATTTGTTGCATTCTCTGTTTCTCTGCCCTGCATTTATTTTCCTACCCCTCCCAGCTTGCTAGATTATTTCTTTAAATTATTTTTATTTTTTACTTTTCTGGGCTGTATATCTGTATGTCCCTACTAGTTAGCTTCTGATACCCTCTCATCTCTCAACCTCGATTGGAAGAGGTAAGAGTGATAAAAAGAGGTAAGGAGATAAAAATAATCTAATTTGAATTAGTCCCATTGTACATTAGCCTCTTAGTGAACCTGGTAGATCTTTTAAAATGGACTCACTTGAGGGGTGTGTGTGTGTGTGTGTGTGTGTGTGTGTGTGTGTGTGTGTGTGTGTGTGTGTGTGTGTGTCTGTGCTTGCCAATGTTTTTGGAAGTCTTCTGCTGGATCTCTCTAATTTCATTGCCTTTGGTCAAAGGACATGAAACTTTTGCTTGTGACTTTGCATCCCTGAATGTCCTTTCTCTTATGTTTGTGTCCTTGTATGCAGCTGGACAACCTTGTTGCGCTATATCAAAGATATCTCTATGCCAGAATTCTATCCTGTGTGGTCCACCTTTGGTCTACAAAATAACTGTGAACCTTTTGCCCCATTAAGCTCTGGAAGTGCAGCCATAGTGCAAATCAGCCAACACTATACTGCCTACTATCCTATAGAATGTATTTATCTTTCTCAAGTGTGAGCCAGAGGTGAGACATTCTGAGATGTGAGTTTCATGCATGGAAACAAAAAATCAACTGTAAAGAGCTCAGTTCAAAGTCCTCTTAGAGGCATCACAGAACTCCATCACTAGAGTTGAGGTGAAAAATATCCCTCCATCCTCTCCTTCCTCTTTTAGAGGTTCACATAACTGAATTTTATGTCTGAAGAAAAGCCAATTTATGGTCAGTTTATTAGTGTGAAGGATTCAATCAATCAAATAATTAGGCTAGGTTTGGGTTTTATTTTTGTTACAGTTACTTTTACGAAACCAAAGCCTTCAGATCCCTCCCTTGGTGGACAGATGCTACCTTGTGTTTAGGGTGGGACCTGGAATATGTCTGTTCATCCCTCAGTTTTCAGTATTTCATACATGTCTGCCTCACTGATAGGTCTCTCTCCATATTCGTATCCTTTCCTCAATGGTAGAGTGCTGTGACCTGTTATTAAGTGGAAGATTCATGGTGGGTACAAAAGAGGTTCTCTGTTCTTTTTTTCTAATCTTGGTCTTAGGTCCTGTGTGTCTGGGTTTTGAAGGTGGGCCCTTCTCCCCTGGCAGTGAAACTCTGCCTTATATCTGGGGGAATTTGGGGGCAGGAAATTATCTTTTGCCCCATCCCCAGGGTAGCAATTGTCAGTTTTTTATATCAATACAGAATTTTGGGTCCAGGCAATTTTTGTGCCCTCTTCTAGGGTCAGACAGCTTTTGTTCCTATTCTTTCCTGAGTGATGCTGTACCTTTGCCTGGGACCATTGGCGACAGAATTTGTTTGCCATTTCGAAGCAATACATTAGTGTTGCTTACTATGAGTAACAAGATTGTAGTGGGACCAGGGGGATTTCTTACCCCTCCCTCAGGAACACATGGCTTTGCCTTTTACTTCTTTTTCAATGACAGCTTGTCTTTGCGGCTTACTTTGCCTTTGGTGGAGAAAGGGTTCCCTGCTCTTTTTCTAGAGACAGATTTTTTTGTTTATACCTACTTCATAGGACCATTGTCTTGCTTCAGGGAGGTGGAAGGTGTTCTTCCTTTTCCCAAGTGGTTTAACAGTTTTCCTTTGTATGATTAGAGAGTCAGGATTGGGTGAGGTTTCCTGTTTGTGTCACTTGGGTATCTGTCTAAGGTTTCCGTTCTGCTTTCCATCTTTCTCTTGTAAATCAGTGAAAGGAATTCTTTGTATTGGGTATTCCCAGGGATTCTAAACTCTCACATAAAACTACACTCAGTTTTAAGAATATTTTACTATTACAGCTTTTTCTTAAAAAAGAGAAATCTGCTATTATGGTGTTTGCCTCTTCCTCCCATGCTATGGCAAAGGAATAATATTTCATGTGTTCTGTTTTCCTGGAAAAGGCCTGTCACCTTTTGAATTTCAATGTATTTTTCTGTCTTGAAACCTCAGCTTTTGTTTGGATTCAAATAAAGTTGTGATCTTGTAGATTATTAGGTTTTCTCTTATTGTTATTCTTTTGTGGCTTTCTGCATCTTAAGCAAAGCTGAGCTCTGAATGTTTATAATTCATTAATGCAAATAGGGATTTGAGAAGCAAAATGGAAATAGTTTTAAAACTGCTTTTCCCCCTTTTCCTTAGCACTAGAATCAATTAAAAAATAGTTGAGCACTTCCATGAATATATGTGAATCCCTTGTGATGCTTTAAACATCTACAGTTTACACATAAAGACATTTTACTTGATGCAAAAAGATTTAAATGTTTTCTTCTTTCAATAAGCTCATTTTGTATATTTTTTTTTACAAAAAAATGTAGCAGTGAGAGTTTTTGCTTTACAAAAAGAAAAATTAATTTATGTATTGTTATCAGAAACAAAATATTTCGTTTAAAGACATGGTGCAGGATGATATGATTAAAAGTTATCTCAAAATCTGAACCTTATTTATTGTAAAAATTTCTATTCATTTACCTACAAAAATATCATATAATTGCAAAATATCTGTCAGATGGAAGGCAAAGTATTTATCTGAAAATATCAGGTGGTTGTTCTCAAAGAGTTTCTATTCTTATTGGATGCATCTGTCAAATAATAAATGAGACAAAGGACTAAATATAAGGCTAAGCAAATAATTCAACTTTACTTTGCTCTCTAAAAATATGAAAATGCTGAAAAGATATTTTTAACAAAATAAACAGTATAACAACAGTCCTGGGAAATTGAAAAACATGCAATCATTGATCAGAAATAATGAGAATTTTCTAATTAGAATACAGATTGAACCAGACTGACTGAAAAGTTCACCAGAAACCATAGCTTAAAATGCCACAGGTATAAACTTGAAATATAAGAGTCAAGAAAGAGAAACACCATGGTCCTAATAAAAGTACTTAAGGCACTCTTTAAAGCAAGTTAATAATTAACTACACTTAAAATAATGAGTCCAGTTCAATCCATCCCAGCTACTTTAATTACACCTCTAGAAGCACATGGAAAGAACAAAATTGAAATAACTCTCTGTTCCCTTGGGAAGATGTTAAAGTCTTATCTCAAAAATCATAGAAAAATGAAGCTTAAAGAACACACACACAAACAAAATCAAAATGTGGAGATTTTATTTGGTTCAATGAAAACATTCATTGTTCACAGTTCCAGAGGTAGGAGGTGCCAGCAGATTCAGTGTCTGGTGAGGGCTGTCTTTCTGGTTTGCAGACAGCCTCCTTCTCGCAGTGTCCTCATGGGGTAGAAAGAACTCCAGCCTCTTCCTCTTCTAAGGACACTAATTCATCATGATAGTTCTATTTTTTTTTTTTAATTTTTATTGCATTATAGGTTTTGGGGTACATGTGCAGAACGTGCAAGATAGTTGCATAGGTACACACATGGCAGTGTGTTTTGCTGCCTTCCTCCCCTTCACCCACACTTGGTATTCATCCCCAGGCTATCCCCCCCAGCCCCCCCGCCGCTGTCCCTCCCCCATTTCCCCCAACAGACCCCAGTGTATAGTAGACCGCCTCTCTGTGTCCATGTGTTCTCATTTTTCTCACCCACCTATGAGTGAGGATATGCAGTATTTCTTTTTCTGTTCTTGTGTCAGTTTGCTGAGAATGATGTTCTCCAGATTCATCCATGTCCTTACAAAGGACACAAACTCATTTTTGATTGCTGCATAATAAATAGTTCTATTCTTATGGCCTCATCTAACCCTAGTTACTTCCCAAAGGCTTCACCTCCTAATACCAGACCAACAGGAGCTAATTTGAGCTTCAACATATGATTTTTTTTTTTTTTTGGAGGGACAGAAGCATTCAGTCCATAGCAGATGTTTACTCTCACATTAAGCACTAAATTTGGGGGTGATTTTGTAACCAGTGGAAAGGGAGCAGAGGTATCCCTAAGACATTTTCAGTTTCCCCAATCCAATGTTTTCCATGATGAACTCAGGTCCTTGACCTCTCTTACCCCAGGAATGGGGAAGGGGTCCTGGAGGCACAGTGAATTTTTTAATGATATTGGTATGTGGAACATCTTCTAAGTAACACAATGCAAAACCTATTGAAAGACATACACACACATGCCTACATATACATGCGCATATACATGTATGTATATCTGCATTAAAATTTTAGAAAACACATTTCTATGAAAAAAGGCATTATGAGCAAGTGAAAACACAGAAGATAAACTAGGCAAAAATGTTCACAACTTACATAACACAAAATAATGATTATGAAATAAAGACAATGCCAGAAAATATTGAAAAGGACTTATGGCAGTTCACAGGAGAAGAAATAAAATTTTCTGAATAGACATATGGAGAGGAACTCAACATCATACTAATCACAAAAATGTATATAAACAGAATGATTTTCACCAAATTCATCAGATTTAAGAATATGAGATTGATAATATGTAATATTAGAACATTAAAACATTTTTCCCACACTACTAGGGAAAATGTAAGTTGTTTTATTGGTTTTGAAGCATTTTTTAGTAATAGCTATCAATTGAAATGGTACATAAGCATCAAACCAACAATTTCACAGTTACCTATTCTATAGAAGTATATGCATGTCCAAAAGGAAACATTATTTGTAATTATAAATTGGAAACAATATAAACTCTGTCAACAGAGGCATGATGCATTTATGCTAGCAATAATACTAAGTAGCCATTAAAATGCATGAGATAGAGCTATACATACCAACATCAACAAAACCCATACATAGACAAAGTGAATTAAAATATATTTTGCAGGATAATCCTACTTATGTAAGTAAATCCAAAAGTTTTTGGAAGGATTAATAAATTGTTCATAGTGATTATTTCTCAGGAGGGTCATATGAATTATTGCACTCAAAGCTGACCTTTTAGAATTTGTACAACATGATGTACATTCATAGCTTGAGTAAGAACTACAAAGAAAATAATAATTACAAAGTAAAGAAATGCAGTTATAGGTAACTGTATAAATACATTTTTTGTGTGTGTGCAACTATTTTTTTTTTGTCACATTAATATATGTTGTAAGTTGGTTACTTCAAACTTGGATGATTGCCTAAAAAAATAACTCTATATTTTCATCTTTGTCCTAAATGGGTGTTGTTTTATCTTAGCTTGTCTTTTGCCCACTAAGCCCTTTCCTCAAAATCCTTATACACTTAAATCTCTTACATTATTTACTTTGTTTTTTTTTTCCTTCTGAATAAAATTATGTCTTATTTTGGGCTAGTGTGCTGTAAGTTGTCTCTTCTGTCTCCACAAACATCCATATACTCACTTTGCACTCTGTAACCAGCTATTAAAACATAGCTTCAGAACTATTTTTTTTTTTTGTAATCTACACATACGTAATTATTTTGGCAAGTCCTATATAGCATTTTGATTTGAGACTACCAAGAGGATTATAAAATTCAGATGAAGCAAAAGAGAAATATCAAATTTTATCTCATAATTAGCCTTCTTGTTTCATTATAAAGGTAAAATATTGAATTGACAAGTTTAAAGATTAGATAGAGAATTAACAGAATATCCATCTGAGATAACTAATACTCTTCAATTCTGATACTTGAAGTATTTATTTCCTCATTTTGTGTGTGTGTGTGTGTGTGTGTGTGTGTGTGTGTGTGTATTATATGTATATATGCCATTATATGTAGCTCCTCCAGGAAAATAATGATTATTTTTACACATTCCATGGTCTAATGGTCTCAGCACATAAAATTATATTTTAAGCCAATGTAAATCATATCTGATTGATGAAATATCTGTTGCTGTATAACAACAGTAGCGTTTACGAAGCTCCTAGTATGTACCATATGTTTCATACAAATTATCCTGAATCATCAAGTTAACCCTTGAATGTAGGAGGTTTGTGTTTTTGCTCAAGTTATGGACTTAGAGCTTACAGGAATTAAGAAACATTCTCTTATAACTAAGTTGGCTACTTGCTATGCTAGAGTTTGAACTTATTTGTCTAATCTCAAAACTCTCAAGTACCACACACTTTCCAATATGCTGTAATAACTTCTTTAGCCATCCTGCACATAAACTAGTGTAGGGTGAAGATAATCACAAAAGAGTTGATTATAGAAATTTGGAAATAGAAATGTTCTTAAAAGCCATGTAGCATAGAGCAGAAATTTAATGGGAGGCGTGAGAGTGAAATATCTGCATTTGAATTCTTCTTTGTGGATTATGAACTGTGTAACCTGGAGTGGATTATGTAACTACTCTGAAGTTTGGTTTCTACTTCCGTAAGATGGGGACAATAATTGTTCTTAGTTGCTCTGCAGATTGAGAAACATCATGTTTGTAAAGCACTTAATACATGGTAGGTACATAATAAATGTCTCTCTCTCTCTTATTCTCTCTTTCTATATATATACACACACATACACACACACACACACACACACACACACTATGTATATATAGTTATATATGTAAAATTTCACATAGGAAGCAAAATTCTTCCAGACAGGATATATCATATGCCCAAAGTCCAGTAGATAGTTGGCAACAGAGTAGTAACTGATATCTCTAACTTCTAATTTATATTCCTGTGGTTCCCCCACTATTTAATATGTTAGACCATCATTTCTAAAATAAGTAAGTTCCACAGTAATTACATTCTGGGACAACTGTGAGGTACAGATTAATTTGAGCATTTAAATAAATGGAGAAGGAGCAGCCTTTCTAGTAGGTATTTCACTTTTTTTCCAGGAATTCTTAGGACTGTAATTCAGATGAGATAAAAGATGACTATGAAAATACTATAGATTCTTTTATAAAACATAATCTGTGATCTAAAAAGATGTATATAACAAATAGCCTGTTTCCAACTATGGACAACACGTAGTTAGGGAAAGAATTTTTTTTTTAATTAAATAACTTCTAAGGATGTTATTGGAATAATTAATCATGTCCTCTAACACTATTATGTACAATCTCAGGGCTTTTTTCCCCTTACGTTTTGAATTAGGAGTTGCTGCCTTGTAGTAGAATATGTGTTCTTCTTTATTGGGTATAATTTACCTATCACTATTTACATTGCTGACATTCCAAATTCCCTAACACATGCTACATTAGGATAGTAAAGAAGGAAAACAGTTTATTCCCATTGACTTTTTACAATTGCATAGTACTTTTCAAGTTGTAATATTTTTTATTATGTAAAATGTTTATTTAGGTGAAAAATTTCTCCAAATTTTGCTTCTGATGCTCCTGAAAGTAGTGATGGCATATGTCAAACAGTGGGGTGTGATATATCTTTAGCCTCATTAAGTAATAGATCTCTATGTGAAAATCCAGGTGTGATCATATGTCTGATTTTTCTCTCAGACCCTTGTAGGTGAGATCTATAATAAACGATATTAAAATGTAAACTATGGATATTATTTTCTGTAGTATCAAATACCTTAATATATTTAAAGATCTGGAAAGTAAAGATCTAATTTATCTTCTACATATTTGGCACTTTGGAAATATTTAAATGATACAATAACATTGAAACAATAGAAAAGTATTTTTCACTGATATTCTGAACTGATCGAGCTAGCCTTATAGGAAACACCATTCTCAATTCCTTGCTAATTCTTTCATTCAACCAAATTTATAGTGCTTACATTGATGTATTCATTTACTTTCATTGTACAGATATTTGCCAAGTCTTTATTGTTGGTCTCTGCCTAGGGTTACAAGCATGAATTACAGTCCTATCCTGCCCTCCTATTCTGTTCATGCAAATGGAGAATTTGGCATGTCTACACTTGAGTAATCTTTACAGGGCAGTGTGGTGTATGGAACAAGATGTAGGTATAGTACCAATTAAGATTAAAGGACAGATTAATTTTGCCAGGAGAATACGAGAAGATATTTGTATAGCAGATAAAATACTATCTTGGCCTTGTAGGAAGTGAAGAATTTGAAAATGGCAAAATGCAGGAAGAGAACAGAAATAGAAAGAAAAATTGATACAACAATGGGAAGTAAAAAATGCATATGGGTGTAGGGAAGTGAGCTAACATTGCTTATCTTTTTTAAATCTTGTATTCCTAGGTGCCTTGTATACATTATTCCCATTTACATAACAAAAATGAAATAAAGGAAAGTTTTATAAAATTTTATGAAGACAAAAATAAGAGTCAGCTAGAAAGTAAAGAAGGTACTTTCTTTCTGACACAGAAGTCCATGTTATTTTCTATCTAGTATAGCTTGTCAATTAGCTAAAAGTATTATATGCATTATAGTTCAGGAGCCTGGACCATAGGACCTATGAAGGAGATTATTGACAAATAATAATAGCAGGTCTTGTATATCATTAGAAGGAGAGTTGGAATTATGCATGAAGCAATGGTGAGTAATTCATTTATATATAAATTTGTACAATTAGTATTTATTGAGATCATGTAGTATAAAGGAAAAATTCCAAGTTTTAAGGATACACTAGTGAACAAGGCAAACAATAGTATTGTTAAGTATCTGGAAAACATAGGTTTGTATATGTATCTAAAAAGAGGGAAAATAACTCTAAACTCTTCTATTCAACATATTTTATTCTTTAACAGAAGTTACATTTATTTCCCAGATTTATGATATCAAACTGGCAGATGGTACATCTTTATCCCAGACCAGGTTTATTTTAGACTCAGTCATAGACTAAGAAAAACAATATAATGTATCCTCATACTTTTTTCCTCCTCCAAAATAATGGATGATGACTACTTCAGATCTCCCTTAAATCAAACACCTAACCATTCTCTTTTCTTTTTATTCATTAACTTTTATTTTCTCTTTACTATTCCTGTGCAATTAAAAGAATCAGATTTCTTATCAAAATACGCATCTAGTATAGTATGCAATATTTAGATAACTTGAAGAAATATATTGTAATGATATTAGGACATTTAATGCATGGTGATGGTCTGATAACCATGGTATGAAATATTTTAATATACATCTGTTTCTTTCTTTGGTTAATACCAATCTACCTGCACAGGTTAGCAGTGCATTCCTATCCCCTGCATTGGCACTTTTATCTTTCTTATGAAATTGAGCTATCAGAAATCTTTATTGTTAATCATAGAAGAATGTGCATGTTTTCAGCTACAAGAAATTACCTTGATATTTTAGCTATGAAATTATTTGTAACTTAAATAGAGGAATTTCAAATTGCAAGGTTTAACTTGCTATTATTTCAGGTAAAAAAAAAAGTACTCTTTTTCAAGATAAAAAGGATATAGAGATATATATGAAAAGTATATCATTCTGAGACAAATATTTTCAAAGTGTTTGTCACTGTTAACTATCCATGACATGTTTAACATTTCTCTTTTCAAAGTATTCTATAAATGTGGAATTTTAATGAAACCAAACCCATTCTGAGACAGTATATTTGAAAAAAAAAATAGTTTGTATTACTACTGTACAAGCCACAAGAACATAATTTAATATTCTTATGCAATTTTGCCAAAAAATATTGCAAGTAACTTTTCATTTCAAGATAAGAAAACTCATTTAAAAGAATCAAAATGAACCAAGGAGTCTGAGAAATATCACTCACTTTTAAAGTAGAACTCCAACTTCATAGAACACGGGTAATTTTGTCTTCCATGGGACATTTGATATTATCTGGAATCATTTTTGGTTCAACTAGACAGGGCATTGCTACTAGAATCTAGTAGATAGAGGCACATGCTGCTAAACATCGTGCAATGCACAGGACAGTTCTCCACAACAAAGGATTTTCAGTTCCCAAATGTCAGTAATGCCAAAGCTGAGAAGCCCTGTCATAAAGAATGGTGGGGATAAACCTGCCACCACCACTGCATAGGTGCCAAAAGTAGAAAATGAGACAGTGAGACTTAGGACAGTTTATTGCTCACCACACAAATATCAGCATAGTTGCACTGGGGCCCCTGCCTGCAAGTCTCAGGGAGTGATATGATGGGCCTGGATGAATGGTGAGCAAGCAGGAAGTTGTGCCACAGCTGGAATCCCAGGGCCTAGAGATCAGCAGTTTCTGAGAAAGCAGCTGGCACTGCAAAAACAGCAAGATCTCTAGTTTCTCTCCCCTGTGGAGCAAGCAGTTACACCGCAGTCACCCTGTGGTCCCTTTGACTTGCTTAGCTACCTATGTGAGTAGCAAGAGAAATTGTTGAGTATCAAATGAGAAATAAGCCTTACAATATGGCAAATTCGGCAAGAATATGCAGGGACATTCAAGGACCATGGGGGACTGCCTCTCCCAATACCCATAAGTAAGCCCTGGCAAATAAGTACAAGTCAGAGTAAGGGACCACCTTACTATTGTTCATGAGAATTTTAGGTATAATCACCCTATAAGTGTTCTACATAATGACTTTTAAGTTCATAGGAGGGGAAAAGCTATTTAAGTTGTTTTTCTGCTATTTAACCTACACTAGCCCTGTAGCTCTTCTCCAATATTCTCTTTGTTGTCCCCTGAACACCCTAGGCATTGTCCCATCTCAGAGCTTTTACGCATGTTTCTGTGTTTGGAATGTTCTTTCATCAGATGCCCCCGTGACTCTTTTATAAGTCCTAGATGTCTTTGCCTGCACACAGCCCTCCTCAATCAGCCCTTCTGGCCAGCCCAATAAAATTGCTTACCACCACCATACCCAACCCAACTCTTTATTCCCTTTCCTGGCTTTTTATATTTTGTGCTTATTCTGGGTATGTTTCACTTGGTTGTTGCCTTGCTGTAAGAATGTAAGCTTCAGTAGGTCAGATTGTTTCCTTTGCTCAGTGGTAGATCCTCAGGGCCTAGAACACTTCATGGCTTATATTAGCTATACAGCAAACATTCATTAAATGGATGAATGAGTACTTTAATTTGGATGTCATTACTTTAAAAACAGTAATTAAACTGATTAAAAAGATCTAAGAGTTATTAAAGAATGATTCTTTTGGTTCTAATATAAGAAACAAGATCCATTTATCATTATTTTTTCATCATCTGAAAACTCATTTTAGATTTTACTGAAATTCCTCTTATAGTGATCATCCCTGGTGACTTTTCAGGAATCTTGTAAAATCTTACATACTTTTATTGATTTATTTAAACTTCTATAACATTTTAATAAAAAAAAACTTTAGATTACCATTTTTGGTCAATATACATAATAAACTCCTTTCTTAACACACTTTCCCAGTCTTTCTGAATCAACATCTCATTTTTTTTTTGTTTGCACAGCTTTAAATTCTTTTTTATACTATATCCTTATGGATAGGTTATTCTTCACTAATATCTCTTATACTTTCACTGTGGAATCAGAAGTATCCCTTTGTCTTATTATACCAAAATTGTTATAAAATATGTTATTAATATCAATATTTAAACTATTTTTTACAGATAATACATCTAGCCTTGGCATCCTCTATTATATAAAAACAATGCATTTCCAAAGCAATTTATTTATTATTTGTTATATTTTAGGAAATAAATTTTGAACTAACTTTAGTTGAGAAGTTGTAAAATAGTGTAGATAATTTGTGTATATTCTTCTGTCTTAATTAATTCAGGCTTCCATAACAAAGTACCATAGACTGGGTGACCCATACACAACAGAAATTTGTTTCTCTCCATTCTGGAGCCTACAAGTCTGAGATGAGGGTGTCGGCATGGTCAGGTTCTGGTGAGAGGCCTCTTCCAGGTTGCATACTGATCAGGACTTCTCACTGTATCCTCCCATGAAGGAAATAGGATTAGAGAGCCCTCTGGTCTCCTCTTACAAGGGTATTAACTTGATTTATAAGGGCTCCACCCTCATGAACTAATTACTCCCAAATATTTTCACATTAGAATAAGGATTTCAACATGCGAATTTTGGGAGGATACAAACATTCAGTACATTGCACCCTCACACAGCTTTTTGTAACATCTTACAAACCTACACAGCCATTATCAACACCAGAAAATTAATGTCAATACATTATTGTTAACCAAAGACTTTATTCAAATAGCAGCCACTTTTCCATAACAAGTTTAGTTGTTATGTCTTCTCAGTCTCATATAGCTTATAACAATGCCTCAGGTTTTCCTCATGTTTTCTTTCAATATTTTACTTCCCTTCATATGGACATTTAGAAAACCTCTACATTGTTAGTCATCAAATGTATTTTAGTAAGAAATAACAGGTATCATTTATTGAGAATTTGATTATGTACCAGGCATTGTTCTGCTTATTATTCCTCTCCTTTAATCCTAATATGGAGAGAGCTGAATACTACTATTTTCATTTGTGAAAACTGAAGTTCAAGTTTAAGACATGCACCAAAGGGTAAGCAATTTGGCAAAGGTTACCAAAGTGGAGAAATCTGAAAAAATTTACAGACTTTCATTATGTATGGTGTTTCTGATTGGAGAGTTTGTGCCCAAAAGCATCCTTTGCTCTAGTTATCTTATTCTAGCTTTATTTCCCTCCCTTCTTCCATGCCCCACTTTTCCTTCTTCCAAGGAATCCTTTCCTAGGTTAAACTTTCTTTAACTCTTTCCTCTGTTTATCTTTTATTTTCTTTACAATTCTAGAGGTCAAATTTAAATACAAAGTAGGATAGGCACATTAGAACAGGAGTTATATTTCAGGACTTAATATACGACTACTAACTAAACATGGGTCCTTGTGAGTTAACTTACTTTTCTGGGTCTTTGTTTCATTATTTGGAGATTTAGAAGTTGAACTGTGTGGTTCTGTAACTTCTTTTATTCCTAACTTACTGAATTCACAACATGGCTGCTGCCTAGATTTATTATGACCTTGCCCTAATTTACTGTTTCAGTTTTGTAAGACTACCTGTGTACTCAGGAGGGTTATGACTATGTCTGCTTTCTTAGGCATTTATGGAAAGATATTGTTAGATAAATTATTTTTAAGAACTTGGCCTCCTTTGTCACACTTACCTAGAGCCCACACATGCATTTGTCTAGCCTTTTTCTCTGAGTATTTATGTGGATCTGAAACAAGTATAGTTGTGGTTGATTTAGGCTGGTTATCTCCAGAAGTATGGTCACATCAGATAACACATTTGTGCTTTGCCATGGTAATTGTAAATACAATAAAGATTTACATTCTCTAACCTTAAGCTTAACTTGGATTTAGTGATAAGTATCTTTCACTAAACATGATTTCTAAGCATGTATGTGATACCTTGTCTTTTTAAAAGTTCAGTGAACATTATCAGTTTATACAGCTTTTTGAATGTTTAAGTGACCAAGTGTAAAAACATGAAACCTGTTAGAAAATATAGCTAATACAAAGTCACTTTCTATAAAATTAAATTGCCCAAGTGACTACTAATAGAGTAGAATTTTTATGTAATATGAAAGAGATCGAGTATTTTACTATTGATGAAATAGGTTCCAAAAATGTCTTATTTTTTAAAATGATAACCTACTTCACAGTTCTAAAAGGAATATTCAAGAATAGGTGTGATATATTATATTCAAAAAAATAGAAGCAATTTTAGCTGTTTTCTCTTGATAGGTAGGCAGAATTAGGTAGTAAAATGGTGTTAATGTAAATGACTTTTTTTTCCAATAACAATGAGGACTCTAATATTATTTTAAAAATTTTAGTGGAATATGGTACAATGAGCTGTGTGCTCGTTGCATGTCTCTAGGGGTTCCTTAAATTGAAAGCTATTTTGTCCTTTGTAATACATACTTTGCAATGTTTTATTAGAAAAGGATGAATGTGAAGATTGGCCATCTTTTTCCTGGCCCATTCAGTAAAATCATTTTTCAATCACAGGCATGGTCGTGGTGTACTAGTCAGGATTCTCTAGAGAAACAGAACCAATACTATATATAGAGAGAGAAAAAAAGAGATTTATTAAGGAATTAGGTCACACAATTATGGGAACTGGAAAGTAAATTTGCTGAGTACACCAGCAGGCTGGAGTCCCAGAAATAATTGATGTTGCTGCTTGAGTCCAAAGACAGTCTGGAGGAAGAATTTCATCTTTCTCAGGGGATCCCAATCTCTTCTTTTGTTAAGGATTTCAACTGATTGGATGAGGCCAACCCACATTATAGAGGGTAACCTTCTTATTACTCAAATTCTACTGATTTAATGTTCATGTTATCTAAAACATACCTTTACAGCAACATTCAGACTGAATGATTAATTATTTGTGTACCATGGGCTGGCCAAATTGACTCATATGACTATCACACATAGCTAGCTACACAATATACTTTAGGTGTGGTTGTGTAAATCAATGCAGAATTCCCATAAGAGCAATAGCTTGGAATCCAGAAATTATTTTCTGTGTTCATATCCACTCACCAATTTCTTTGCTCTATCCTTCTGCATTTATTAGTGACTACCAAATTATGACTTTTCAGGACCTCTTATTGGGAGACAATTCTCCATGAATCTCTCACATTTTTATATCTTAAAGTAAGACATATACTGTCTTCTCCTCTGAAGCATCTTTTCAAGGATGCTTATATAACAAAGAGTATTGAGAAAAAAGAGATAGAGTCACTGGCCAGTGAAAACGGCAGGCCTTCTTACTCCCCATTATAATAAGCTTCGATTTTCTAAACTTGGGATTCTTCTTCTGTGATACTACCCACAGTGTATGAAAGCATTCATATGGGCCCCCTCCCAGTTGATCCTGGGGACTTGAAGTAAAGGGAGCTGACACCAACCTGCTGATGACCATGCTTCTAGTTCTGCCATGAGTAATAAAATTCTTTATATCTGGCCCACAAGTCTTCTGTCTCCTACTAGAATTCATGGAACAAAAACGGGCAAACTTACAAGCTTGAAAGTATGATACAATCTCAGTCCTTAACCATTCTTGATGTTTTATTTTAATTATCAATTTAGATTATTGGTAACTATGATGCATACTATGGCACTGTCTTTACTTGTCCATGTGTTCATCGTATCAAAGATAAACTATCTGAATGCCATAGATTGATGATCCCCTGACCCACTGAAACTGACAGTATGCTTTGGATAATGGAAGGAAACCACTGTGTTTTAATATATGCTGTTTATTCTAGAAAATAAGACCCATATATGCACTCTACAGATCTCTTTGGATACAACATCAAGGTATTTTGTTCTGAGTGAGAATGACTTGTGTATTCACCCTCCATGACCTAACAACTAAGGAGAAATCTGGAATGAAAATGAGGATGAGAAACATCAGCCTCAGGTGGCCATTAAGAACAGATGGTATCTTTAGTTTGTGACCAGAGACCCTTGAAACCCCATGAGACAG
This sequence comes from Saguinus oedipus, assembly GCA_031835075.1. Lineage (NCBI taxonomy): Eukaryota > Metazoa > Chordata > Mammalia > Primates > Cebidae > Saguinus > Saguinus oedipus. The sequence goes on from CM063174.1 coordinate 134,972,811, forward strand.
CATATTCAGCAAGAAAATTTTATTGCTACAGTATTAATTAAATCAGTGTCATTCTCTCATGTCAGATACATATGAGCTATGTATGGCCTCAGGCCTTATCAAAATGCACAAAAAGAATTTGTGTTAATTGAACTACAAGGATAGGACACAGGAGAGTTGTCCAAGTACTGACACTAGGGTGAGGTAAGGTATCCCTTGCCTTAGAAATGTCTACATGCATAATACAAATTTAATTATTTAAGGCACTTTACCATATTCTGTACTCATGTAAACACTTTTGTTCCAACTCAGAAAAATAATGTTCATGCTAAGGATAGATAACCCTGGATAAACTTTTATAAGGTGGAATAATGTAGAAACTATGAATTTATAATGGCCACTTGGGGGTATAATTTTTAATTCGTTTCTTATTATATGCATCAAATTCTGTCGTAAAGCATCAAGATCTGTTGGTCATTTTGGAGGTCCAGCTTATGTGCCATAACAAAACTAAGGCCACTGCTCACATCCTTTCTTTTAAAAATCATGGACCCATTTTAAAAAGTAGGCAATTATATTTTAAATATATAAAACTGTAGTCTTCTTTTCCATGAATGTGTAATGTCTAAAAATCAGACTTGTAATGAAGTTTTCATTTTAGAAATATGTTTTTCTCCCAAAACCACTCTCTTTAAAAATGTTTATTTGATCTAGTCCAAAGTATTACATTCATTTGAAGAATTGTTCTATTTATTCTTTTTAAATCCACATCATTATTTCTTTCAAAATTTTCATAAATTTTATTATATATTATTCAGCCTCATTTCCTTGGTGGTAGTTATCTCTTATAGGAAATAGTATTGTTAATATCATGATTTTTTTTTACTTAAGCGAACCATGCAATTCATTGTCAATCCTAAATTTGAAGAAGATGTGTGAGTGTGTGTGTGTTTAATGTGCTATTCATGTATTATTCCATTTATACAAGTCATTTTGAAATTACTAGAACAATATATACAAGGATAACATGTTGTAGATATTTTAATATTCTGAGAAAAATAATATATTATTAAGTTTTCAGAATGCATGAAAAGGCTATTTTCTGAGTATGAGTAAATGTGCAATATCCTCATTTAGCATGAAAAATATAGACATATTAATCTAAACAAACTTTACAAGAAATAATTATCTACTGAATTTTTTCTTTTTTTAAAAGAAATATAAACATGTTGACTCCTTGCCTATTGATGAATGAAAATGGGTATTTTGTGAAAGCTAAGGGAGATTTCGAACATATTTTTTAAATAGTCACGCTCTTTGCTATTTGTTTTGCAATAATATTAATAATAATAAATAGTAGCAAATATAAATTTTAGAATGTAGAATACTTGAACTGTAACCCAAACTATAAAAAGCAATGTACTCTACCAAGTAACTGTAACCCAAACTATACAAAGTAATGTACTCTACCAAGTTTTTATTTATCAAACATCTTCCTTGCATTTTAATGTCAGGTATTTCCTCAAGCTAATAATTAGACTCTCTGTAGTCACTTATGTTTGTTTGGCCTTTGAATGCCACAACCTTCATATATCCCTGATCTGGTTAACAGACTTTTGTTTATGGAGTCATTATTAGTCAGTCTCAGGCAGGACCCAACCAGACCCCTTTGAATAAAATATCAAACATACATAAGACTGATGCTCTATAAGTCCTACTGTTCCATCTAATTTATAAGTTGATTTAAAGCAGAGACCAAATAATGTGGAAACAGAATGCTTCCCTTATCAATGTATATTTGTTGAGAAAGGGATTAATTGATTGTTCAGACTTCATTCTACAAGAGAAAAATACCTCCCTGTCCTATTAAAAATACCTCCCTGTCCTACCTAAAAAGATTCCCAATTTGCTCATAGATCTTTTTTATACATTTTCTTATTTTAAAATTCGTATTCATCACCATTCTCCCTATAACAGAAAGAAAAAAAACAACACAAACAGAAAACAACATTAAAAATACTCTAGGCTAATTCCTTTATTACTCTCTTAATAGACTAGACACCTGGCTTAAGGAAAGATTATACAGAAAGTATAATGATACTATTACAGGAATAATTATCATCATAATAATATTTATTATTTAGTATGTGCCAACCATTATTTTAGAACATCACATATATTTATTCATGTACTATTTTTAGTTAAAGCTAGTCAATGGTAAAAGTACAAGAAAATATTACCAAAAAATCATTGTAAAGGCAAAAAACATAGGATATGTTCCTATCAAGTAGTACCCGTAAAGAAAGGAGACAAAAGAGATATAAAATATTTTTTAATCCTGATAAATTAAGAAAAACTCACATGAATTGAGAAGTTACTGTATTGCAGGGAATATACTAAATGTTTGTATGCAGTAGCTATTAATAATTTGCCCTTCGTAATCACCCTATGGGGTAGGTGCTATTATAATCTTCACTTTCCTAATGAGTCACTGAATTTGCTTACTCAAGTGTCAGAAACAAAAATTTCACTCATACAATATTGTAACTGCTTCATATGAAAAAATTAAGTCTAAAGTCATATATATATTTTAAAAGTTTTAAAAATAAGAGGGTTATCCAGCATGAAGATATTTTATGCTGGAGCAGATTTCAAATGTAATCCAATTTTTGAAAACCAACTAACAAGATAAAAAATCATCTACAGACTATGATAAATAGAAAAGAGTAAATAACTATTCTCATTCCATTATGCCAGAATAAGAAAGTGCTCAGTAAAACTGTCAATAAGTAAAGACAAAAATAAACTTCTTTTTCTAAGCATAGGACAATTAACCTATGAAAATTACTCATACTAGATGGTAATGAAGCAGGTAGCTTAGTGAAATTGAGTACATATGTGATTCACTATAATGGAATTTTCAGTTAGATCAGATCACATTTTATTTCAGTCATTCTGAATCATGGCACATGTTGAGTAGCAATAAAGATTCCAAGAGAAAATTGTACTTTTTTTCCTGATGACATGATAATAGTAAATATTCACTGTGTTTGCATACAGGGAAATGTGATATAGATTTCCTTGTAGTGTGCAAATACACAGCTCTCTCTCTAATGTATACTACATATTGCTTGTGTCCAATAAAATCCGGTTCCGTACGTCATGCCAAAAAGGAAAAGAGGAAGACTATGTAGACTCTTTTGGTGTTGAGAGAAGAGAAGGAGTTCTCAGCAATTTTGCATGTAACAGAAGAATGGAATTGTTGTAATGTTGTAGGGTGAAGTGTGGTTTACAAAGTGACGAAAAGCAAGGGCAAGATGCGACAGAAACTAACTCTAGGAATTGTGGAGTTTTGAAGATCTCCACACTTTGGGTCATAGGGCTTGCATTTTTGTCCAATTACTACTGCTTTGTGAATAATAATAGACTATAAGTAACTGCTTGACTTTGAAGTTTTAGTTTCCCCCTTACAAAATGAAGGGTTTGAATTAGGTGAACTCGTAGGATTATTATTTGTTTATAACATTTGAATTATCATTGCCTGTATCTCGTAGAATCCTGTAATAGGATTCTTTGTAAGATAAGTCTAAAATAACAGAAGTGATTCAATGATCTCTTGAGATTCATTGTTGATGCAGTTCTGGAATGAAGGCCTGTTCTGGGTTTTCATACTTGCGCTCCTCCTGAAACTGTTCATCTTTGGGCAAGAGGACATTCATATTATTTTGATTATTCAGATTACATATTACAAGTTTGAACGTGCTGACATAGCACGAGTAGATTTTTCTTCAGAACAATCTATGTTGCTAAGTTTGTTAGTTATATTCAAGCTTTTTTGCTCCCATCACTTATATGTTCCCATTTTTCTGCAGATCACTGAATTACAGTAAATTGAGGTTCAATTAAAATCTGAGTTAATGACCATGATTAATTTGTTAACACTGTGTTCAACTGAGACAGGGCCTATTATTCACATAAAAAGGCATTCAAAATAAAATTGAAATGTATAGAATAGTAACATTTGCAAAAATTATACCATAAAGATTTCATGGATTGGACTTCATTACTTTTTGAACTAAATAAAGTTTTTATTAAGTAGAGTATTAATTGTGAACACTAATTTTACTTTAATTATAAATGCCACTTCTTTCTTGTTTTTCTTTTTCTTTTTTTTTTAAGATCTGGATAATGTGGAGGGCATTGCTGTGGACTGGATTGGAAATAATCTTTACTGGACCAATGATGGCCATAGGAAGACCATTAATGTGGCCAGGTTGGAAAAAGCTTCTCAGAGTCGGAAGACTCTTTTAGAGGGTGAAATGTCTCATCCCAGAGGAATCGTGGTGGATCCAGTTAATGGGTATGCAATATTTGACTAGCTTTATATAAGAAAAATGACAATAGATAACTTTGTTTTTTACGTATTTAATAGTAGTCAGTTTTATTTAAATTCATATGTATAGCTGAATTTACACACAAATGGTGTTAGTGGGTCAAGTTACAGATTTAATGTTTTTTTTTGTCCTAGAGAATGCACTAAATAAACATGTCAAATACATTAATGTGAAATAGATTACTGCATACAAATATATTACTTGATTTATTCAAAATTAGCACTATAATGTATTTTAAACAGCCCAACACCAAGGTGAATAATCAATTCAATCAGAAAATCAATCAATTTTATATTGTAAAGGCTATTGAAATTTAATGTATTCAAAAAAAGGCAAAAGTTTGTATATATTTCCTGAAGGCCATTTTATTAAATGGGTCACTATGCTCCTATTTTGTAACCCTCACAGTAATCCTCTGCATTAGTTGCTGTTCTCATCCCTATTTATTAAGGTGAAAGTGACAACTGCCTTGCCAAACACCATTCAATTAGTGAGAGACTGGGTATACATTGATTCCCAGGGAGTCTGTCTCTATGACTTGACTCTTAGCCACTAAACTTCACTGCTTTTTGTTAGTCTAGGGTGATAATCACATAATTTTAGATACCAGCATAATTTCCATATAGGGACATCATTTTATAATATGTATTACTTGTTTTAGAATGGAATATTTTGTCCAATTCTTGGTAATATGTTTTCTTTTGATTTTTATTCAGAGCTGTTACCTGATCACAAAACTATATTTACAGAAATATCAAAGAAGATGGAAATTTTAAATAGTATTTTATAACTTAAAAAATGTTCTTTTTCTTGCATATTTTACATGTACAGTTTTTCAATGTGTTTTTCCCTCCATGGCTCATGTATTATTATTTTAAGGCATCACAAAATAGATATTCTTTACACTTTAATACACATAAACAATAAATATGTATTGGATAGGAGGCATGTGAATCCCTTATAAACTGAAATCACCAGATTGCAGTTCCTAGAATTGTTTGTGTTGAGACTAGCTCCAAATACAACCAGGTGCTTCTTCCTAGGCAGTGAGTGAACTCATTGTAATTGTTTTCATAGGGCATAATTATAAAGTAATTTTGGTGATTTTATGTGTGGATTCTATAATCATGTGTTAAACCAGTGTTAGTTTTTGAGGAGAATATTTATTCCACACTGTTCAAATCTATTTGAAGACGGAAATTTCAAATCTGTCTTAAAACAGCATCTTCTTTCTCACTATTCCATTAGAGAAAATGTTTTGTGATAGAGTAAAAGGGTTTTTGTTGTGCCCAAAGAGATGACATAAATGTGGAAGTCATAGAAACATATAATTTAGAGCCCACTAGTTCCATTTTTCTTTTCAAATTTAGAAATCCTCTTTAACATCTCCCAAATTTGTAGGCATCCATATTATGTATAAAACCTATAGTATCTACATACTTCAAGCTATCTGGAGACAATTATGATTAATAGAATTTTTTTTCATTAAGACAATGTTCGCATCCCTGAAATGTCTTCCTACCAACTGTCCCTATATACAGGCAATAAATGTAATAAATATTATTTAAAACTAGACAGTGTAACTGAGAAACAGAGGAAAGAGCTTATTTTGACTCATCTCCAGAAAGGCTGGGGATAGACTTCATCAGGTGATTACACATTCGAACAGGCCTTGAAGTAAAAGGTAGAATTTTTCTTGGTATATTAGCAGAAGGCCAGATTAACTTAAGTTTTATGTGAAGAATACCCAGAGTCCCACCTAGGAAAAATATTTGTATTAGTTCCTGCTTATTTTATAGGTTATATTTCTGTGTGTTTAAGAATTCTCTTCTTAAACTCCTGGGCTCAAGCAATTTGTCTGCCTTGGCTTCCTACAGTGCTGGAATTACAGGTGTGAGCCATGGTACCTGGCCCATAGTATACATTTAAGCAAAAATTAATAATTTGTAGATGATTTTATATATTTTATATATATATATGGTGGGATTTAACCTTATTCATGAAATATATATATAATATATATATATATATATATATATATATATATATATATATCTCCCCTCTATCAGATTGACATTACTTAGAAAGGTAGTTTTGTTTAAATAAAAATAATTTTAGGTGATGGATCAGTTCACAAACAACTCCTTTATTCAAATAGTAAAAGAATATGCAGTATACTTAGAATATCCAGATTTATCTCTCGTGTGTGTGTGTGTGTGTGTGTATGTGTGTGTATGTGCACACAGGCACATGTATGTGTGGTTTGGTTCACAGAAAAAAAAGTGCATTGCCATGATCAAAAGGAGAGGCTATAGGGAAGGTAACTACTACTATATTAATAAGTTATAATTTAACAAAAATAAAACTGCATTGATTGACCGTATATATTAAAATTTCAGGAAAATATCAATAGAGATAAAAAGATTGCATATTTCACTTTTGCATAGTTCATTTATATAACTGATGTCAAGTACTTATACATAACTAACATAGAATTAGGGCAAATAGAATGACTATCCTTTTTGTTTCCAAGTTGTCCCAATTTAAAAAATCACTTTAAGAAAGTACAAGATACAAGATAGAAATATTTCCATGTTTATTCCTAGGATTAACACAATTCAACAGTCTCAATATACTTCCTCGGGTCTCAAAAGGCATATCAACATAATTGGAAACCGTTAAGAGAATTTAGAAAGAGCTTAATTGGTATGAAATAATGGGCAGTGTTGTTCATCCTCAGTTTTCCCAAGTCTGCCAGTTTAGATTACAGTAGGATTTTTCGTCATGGTGACAGACTTTTTCCAAATGCACTTAGAAATTCTTAGGTTCTACAAAATGGGGAGGCAGGGGATCTAATAAGGGTATTTCAAGGGTCAGCAGCTTAGAAAAGATTTGAGACTTTATAAAGTTGTATATGAGATGGCTGGATTACATCTACACTTTAATTAATAAACTCAGGAACTTTCACATGACCCTAAAAAAACACATGTGGTGGGATTTAACCTTATTCATGAAGGAATTGGAACATTAGTTCAAGGCCCCCTCTCCTACTGTTAGAGCTTATACAAAAGATTTGTTTTTAAAGGCAGATGCTTTTGTTTGAGATAGAAATTAAAGCTCAAAATCTCAAGGTCGTTCAACCTGCTATTATTAAACTTATGTGCAGCTAAATCATCTTCTGTAGATTTTGGGGTAATAATGAGCAGCAATAAAGCATAGATAATTTGCATCAAGAAGACAAATTAGACCTGGCCAAACAAACCCAGTATGACTGTGCCCTTTAGAACAAAGGCAGTCCAATTACCTGTCTTAAAAAATAATAATTCATCTGAGATTAAATAAAGTCTGGAGTAGATCATTAACTGTGCCATGGGTTCTCATGTCAGTTAATCTGGTTTTTAATCACATAATTGATTATATACTTTTTGAAGTAGACAACATTTAAAATAGTAATGACCCAGAAAATCATTTTATATACTTGGTATCAATACCCTAAAAAAATAGATATTTGGCACATACTGTCAAGTTCATTAATGTATGAAGCCAGGAAGTGCTAGAGTGTTGGTAGTGGCTTTTCTGTAATAAGTGTAAATGCACAGTTCTACCAAACAAAGCTTTACTTTCCTTAAAACTTCACAGCTGTCCCCTCTTTGACAGATAAGCACTTAAATAGGAGAAGAAATCGGAATGTAACTAGAATTCATGGTAGTGCCAAATCTGAGGAAATGTTTATACTGTGGCTGGTTGTAATAACCATATGCATTTTTAAATGTCTTAGTTGGATGTATTGGACAGACTGGGAGGAAGATGAAATAGATGACAGCGTGGGAAGGATTGAGAAGGCCTGGATGGATGGATTCAATCGGCAGATTTTTGTGACTTCAAATATGCTGTGGCCAAACGGTTTAACTCTGGACTTTCACACCAACACATTATACTGGTGTGATGCCTATTATGATCATATTGAAAAAGTGTTTTTGAATGGAACTCACAGGAAGGTAAAAGACAAATGCTGCTGTTTTTAACCCACAGGCTTCTTTTTTTCACAGAACCTTGTTATGTTGTGTTAAAAATACTTTCAAGTTTATTTTTATTCCTCTGAAGTGGCTGCCAATAGTCTCCATGGGGTGGCTAAAGGAGGCTGAGCATTAAGTAGTGCAGCTGGCACTTGCCTCTGGGAGAAAAAGGCCCAGCTCACTGTGGTATGCCAGGATTTGTGGGAGTTTTAAAAGAAGCTCTCAGGATATCAGAGCTGTTTTAAAATGCAGTTTTTCTACATTATTGATGAGTTTTCTATAACTAACCAACCCCACTCTCTCCAAATATGTTCAATATTTTCAGGTGAAGTTTAACATTATGTTTTATGAGGAAGTAATTACATTGTATTTATTTGAATAAGTAACTTGGTGACTTTGAAACTTAAAACACATTGTAGGAATGAACTGAACTTCAAGCTTATTAGTATGAATTGATATCAGTTTCCTCTTGCTTCTTTTGCTACAGTAACTGCAAAATGATTTTGAAATGCTTAGGTAACATTGAGGATGGTGCAGTTGGCTGTGAGACAGAGGCATAGTTGACAAACCATAATCTCTGTATTTGATGTTATAACTACCTACTTACACACAACACCAAAACTGACTTTAACAGAGAGTTAAGTAATAGAAAAAGGGAATGTTGGAAACAATGGAAATGCTCCCTTTAACTTATATTTCTTTTCATGCTTTTGGAAAGAAAAACTGCATATTTGGCTAAGCCTACTCATTATGGATTCTGTTTTAGAAATAAAAACTACACTTAATCAGTTAAGACTGTTCAGCTGTTGATTGATTCTAACAGTACTTTAAATATTTTCTCCAAGTAAGTACAATTGGTTGACATTTAACCTCATGTCACATACTTAACAGGTGCTAGATAAATCTTTATGCTTCCTTAGAAGATGTTGATATGTAAACAACAAACATAATATTTTCCATGGCCAGCATATTTTAGCCTACCTAAAAGTGAGAAAAACATTAAGAAACCATGTCAATTATTCAATAGATGATAATTTGGTTAGAAGAATTCAGTTAAAAGGAGCAAAATTTAAATTTATGACCCTAAATTATTTAGATAATTTTCTCAATTCTCTAATATTAAATGAAGTGGATACAAAATCTTTTTCATGTTGTATTCAGTATAATTCTGTTCATGGTGAAAGGTGAAAAAGTGTTATCATTATTGAGGTATAATTTATTCCCCTTCTACAATCCTACATGTGAAACTGGACTTAAACTTTTATCACAATTCCTTCATTTAAGGAACATCAAAAGAATATAACTAGAATGTAAATGAATATATTAACATAACCAGAATTTAATTTGCCAATGAGTTTTATCTATTTACTAATAATAAATATGCCTGTATTTAAAATTTAAATATTTATCATCTTTTCTGTCAGATCCAAGATTTCTTCAATTTGCACTGGACCATTTAAAGTAGGAGGATCCTTTTGCTCCCATTATCATTTGAACATGTTCCATCTGTTGGCTACTGGATGAGCAACAATGTAATACACATGATTATTTAGATCGATTTCTATCCCAGGATGTGACACTGAAATATCATAAGCAAAAGAAACAGGAATGAGAGTTAGGAAAAGTCATTTTAGTATTTGCATTCTTAACTATATTTGAAGTGCCATAGTTGAAAGTATTTAAATGGATAAAATATAGTGATATCCTTCAAACAGGATGCCCTAAAACAAACAAACAAAAATATGCTCACATTGTGAAATCCATTTTTTAAATCTATTGGAGTAAAAGAGTTAAGATATTAGATTATTATCTGTTATACTTATTTGAATATCACTTTCTCTAAATACCTACTTATGTTTCTAAAGGTCAGTTCTGATTTTTCACAATGTGTTTATATTTTGCAGATTGTTTACAGTGGGAGAGAGTTGAACCACCCTTTTGGACTGTCGCATCATGGAAATTATGTGTTCTGGACTGATTATATGAATGGTTCCATTTTTCAACTAGATTTGATAACGAGTGAGGTGACATTGCTGAGGCATGAAAGACCACCCCTCTTTGGTCTTCAGATTTATGATCCACGAAGGCAACAAGGTATTTAAAAAAATAAAATAAAAGTGCTTCTGAGATTCACATATAATAATATTTCACAGTAGTTATAAAGTTTTATATTGACAGTTTTGCTGCAGTTTTATGATAAAAGACGTCCAATTCGCTCCAAAGTCAATCAAATCATAGGCTTCGTTATCATAGAGATTTACTTTTTATTATTCTAAATAGCCTAAGTGATTAACACTGAAAATTTTATTTGAGTGAGGTTTAGGGTTTTCTCCAAGTATTTCCGTTTTTTCATGTGATTTTCATTTAAGAAGACTATTAGTTATTTAAAGTAAAACAGTTCTCTTAATGTTTTTAAAGAGTAAGTATTGTGAAATGTGAGAACCTCCTCAGTTTGAAAGAAAACTATTGAAAAATTAAAGATGCATTATATAAGAAAATATTATTTTAAAAGTATCATTGTACATTTATCTGATTAATTTCAATGTATATTTAAGGAACATGTAATTTGTTTAGATGACACAGAAGTAAAAGCATGTATAACAATATCAATGTCTTCTTAAAATCAAATAATATTATATTATGTTTTGTTTGTATGAGTTGTTAATACTTATTAGGACATCTACACATAACATTACTTAGAATTTAGGTATTTTGATTTGCAATGGCTTTGAAATTAAAAAAAAATAATTTAGGTTTTGAACAAAGAAAACAGTTTAGTGAATTATGTGGTAGGTTTTTTATGAGTCTAAATAGTCATTGTTCCTTTTTTAAATAGAGATATCCTTGTAAAAATTTAATGATCATGAAGTTCAATACCTTTAAGATGAATAAATTATATTCTGAATTTCCTAACACATATGCTATCAATAGAAAATTATCTAGCAACAGAGTTTTTGAAGATATTTTGGCTAAAACAGCGATTCTAAAGTGAACTATCTCATTCAAAAGCTTCAGATATTTTTTCCCCATTATATTAAAATTGTTTCATTGGGATACAAATGAAATTGTATAAAATAATGGAAATGTATAAAATGAGAAATATCAATAGCTGATAAAAGATGAAATTATCTTTTAAAAGAATGAAACTAAAATTATTTGGATGGCACAAGCCAAAGCTATGGACAAGAAATAAGGAATAGAGATAATTGCCTAGATAGATGAAAAGGTAATATCTTGTTATATTCATATAAATCCTGACCCCTAACACACTCACATAGTTTGCCTACACTAATAGGAGCCCATACTGTGAATAGGAACAATCCTTTTTATATTTTGAAGGATCTAGTTTTCAAGATTATAGTTCTCTCTAAATTCACAATCTAACCTTTTCATGATCACATTTTCCATTTCCCTTCTCTTTAGGATTGTTTTTCTTGAATGTCATTTCTAAGTTTCCCTCACCAAAGTCCATAACATTTTTATCATCTTCAGATTATTTAAGCTTCCAGTTGCTTTAGTGAGTTGTTGAAGTAAATGCAACACATGTAGTGATAAATGCCCTGGGCTTAAATCTAGGTCCTAACATCTTCTTTTGAAACTTTGGACTCATGATGAAAGATTTAACAAAAATAAGAAATATTTTCTTCATAAAATTTCCATGATGGTTAAATAGCTATTTTATATAAAAGCAAAACTTATGTAGCATTGTACCTGACAAACAAATTATAATAGGCAATTTGCCCCTACAATTTCCCTAAACAGGAGGCAATTGTTTTTAATGTTATCCTATAAATAGTCATTTTAAATAAATATTCAATGGAATAATGTATCACAATAATGAAGTACATAACTCGGATAGAGAATATTTTTGGTGATCTGAAAGGTGTCATTGATGTATAATAGTGCAATGTTATTCCTTAGATAGACAATGGTCTTTTAAAAGTGTCTTTTCCCATTTTAATTAAAGGGGAATTAAAATAACTGAGCTCTGTCTACTAAATTATTTTTCAACTTTTATTGTAGAAACCATAATGTTTTGTCTTACTGAGTAAATGTATTGAGAATAATTGATTGATAATTTTTTATTAACTTAGGTGAATTAATCAATTGATTTTTCTACCATGTCTTCATATACCTAAGAATTACCTAGTACTTAACTATATGTTTGAACAAGCAATAGAATATGGAAAGGATTCCCAGTTAACACCATTTTTTTCTCAGTCAAGGGACATTGATATTAGATAATCTACCTGAGTTCTAAATTTTTAGTATTTTTTACTACATTGATCAAAGTACCTGAATTATAAAGCAAAATGCATTCAGATGTTAGATATTGGTATTACAATTTTCTCTCAATGGTGTTGCTCTTTGCATCGTTTGAACATTAGATATTAACATTTGAAAATAGATGATCAGTGCCCCAGAAATGTTGGTTTCAAATTGTCCTGTTAAGACTGTTTTTATTTTTTTCGTATGAATAAAATTTTGCGATTGAATAGAAAGCCAAATCTCTATGTAGTACATATCTCCTTTTCTTACTGGAATAAAAAAAGCTGGCCTTAAGTAGCCCTATAGTCTCTCTCTCTGAGATAATACAAACTATATGACTTTATTTATATATATAGTATATATAGACTATTTTATTTATATATGGTTTTAATACGTGGGGATAGATAGTATTAATACACACACACACACACACACACACACATATGCCACCTGACAAGAACACCATGAAAAATATTCAAGAATGATAATAATGTAATATCTATTCATTTTAGGTTCAGTATCAGAAAATTAGTCAACTAATAAGATTCCCATTCACTCTTCATATTAGAAGATACTTGTCAATGGCTGGGCATGGTGGTTCACACCTGTAATACCGGCACTTTGGCAGGCTGATGGGGGTGGATTACCTGAGGTTAGGAGTTCAAGACCAGCCTGGCCAGCATGGTGGAATCCTGTCTCTACTAAAAGTACAAAAATTATCCAGGTGTGCTGGTGGGTGCCTGTAATCCTAGCTACTCAGGAAGCTGAGGCAGAAGAATCGCTTGAATCCAGGTGGCAGAGGTTTCAGTGAGCCCAAAACATGCCACTGCACTCCAACCTGGATGACAGAGCAAAATTCTGTCTCAACAAAAAGAAAAAAAAGAAAAGGAAAGAGACTTGTCAAATCACTTGGAATATACCAGCTAATTTTAGGAAGGTAGATATAAATAAATAACATATTAAACAGAAAGCTATCTCTAGGAAAGAATTATTAGGTAAATCTTAGGGAATTAGCATCAGGAAGTTTCTCTCATATACTACTGTTATTTCTACTGTTAAAATTTATAAGCTTTCCTTTTTCATTAACATTGGATATCTAGAACAAATTTTTAAAGCTTTCATCTGGTATTCCTCACGTAAAGATCAGCAATTGTGTAAAATAACAGACTTTTCTTTTCATTTTCTAGGTCCAAAATCACACTTTGATTTTTTTTGCACATTTTGGGGAATGAGATAATTAAAACTAAGTAATATTTTAATAAGCATTAATTAAATTCATTATTTTTTTTATGACAAATAGACAACATTTACTAACTAAGAAATAGCTGTAACTGTCAAAACTACCAGGAATTGGACTAAGCATTGCTATTTAATTCTCACAACATATATTTAAAATAGGTACTATCAATTTATATTTTACATATGAGGTGTGGTCACTGGCCCTCAAGAAACAGTGAGCCAGGGATAAAACTGAGATTCAAATTGAGGTCTGACCACAAAATACTTTTCTGTGATTAATTTGTGTAGGCAATTTAATTTCTTAAAATTTTATAACTACTATACTTTTAGATAGTAGAAAAAGAAAGTGAATATTCTTTGGTCATTGTAATTTTATCACTGATAAATTTTGTATTCGAATATGTATTTTTACTATAAAGGTCCCCTTGACTACTTTTTTAGAATCTGGGATTTAGAGATTTTAGGTTACACAGAGCTAGTATAACAAACATAGCAGTTTTCATTTAATGTATGGCATATTTATTTATTTATTTATTTTAAAAAATCTTTTATTTTTATTTTTTATTTTTGAGGAAGGGAGGAAGGGAGGAAAGGAGGAAGGGAGGGAGGAAGGAAGGGAGAAAGGGAGGGAGGGGGGAGAGAATAAGGAAGGGAGGGAGGAAGGGAGAGAAAAGAAGGAAGGAAATCAGGCAATGAGAGAGACATTGCCGACCTGGATCTAGAGGTCTAAAAGTTGATTTCTTTTTTCTTTTCTTTTTTTTTTTTTTTGAGAGAAGGAAAGAAAAAAAAAAAGGAGTGAAGGAGAGGAAGAAAGAGGAAGAAAAAGAGGGATAACGGAAATGTTGCTTTATTCTAAAAGAAATGGGTATTAATAATGGCCAATCAATATTTCATTTAAACCTATGAGTAGGTGTGATGTGGTATTGACAAGAATGTATATTTTGTGTGTTTAAAGTGGAGAGCTCTATAAATATTTATTAAGTTTACTTGTTCCGGATCTGAGTTCGAGTCCTTGTTATCCTTATTAATTTTCTGTCTCATTGAGTCTAAGTCTCTATGTATCTGAGTGTTAAGATCGTTAGCTCTTATTGCTGCATTGATCCTTTTACCACTATATCTTTGTTGCTTTAAAATCTATTTTATCAGATACAAGAATTGCAACTCCTGTTTTTTATTTATTTATTTATTTTTGCTTTCCATTAGGTTGGTAAATCTTTCTCCATCCCTTTGTTTTGAGTCTTTGTGTATCCTCCCATGTGAAATGGATCTGGATGTAGCATACCGTTGGGTTTTGGCTGTATCTTTTGATTGGGGGATTTAGTCGATTTAAATTTAGGATTACTGCCATTTGATGTTAACTGGCTGTTTTATGCATTTGTTGATCTAAATTCTTCTTTATGTTGATGCTCTTTACTTTTTGGTATCTTTTTAGAAAGGCTAATACTGGTTGTTTCTTTCTGTGTGTAATGCTTCTTTCAGAAGCTCTTGTAAGGCAGGCCTGGTGGTAATAAAATCTCTGAGTACTTGCTTGTTCATAAAAGATTTTATTTTTCCTTCAGTTGTGAAGCTTAGTTTGGCAGCATATGAAATTCTGGGCTGAAGGTTCTGTTCTTTAAGGATGTTGAATATTGGCCCTCACTCTCTTCTGGTTTGTAGAGTTTCTGCTGCGAGATCTGCTATAAGTCTGATAGGCTTCCCTTTGTGGGTAACCTGACCTTTCTTTCTGGCTGCCCTTAGTATTTTCTCCTTCATTTCAACCCTGGTGAATCTAATGATTATGTGCCTTGGGGTTGCTCTTCTTGAGGAATATCTTTGTGGTGGTCTCTGTATTACCTGGGGTTGAATGTTGTTCTGCTTTGCTAGTTTAGGAAAATTTTCCTGAATAATATCCTGAAGAATATTTTCCAGCTTGGATTCATTCTCTCCGTCACATTCAGGTACACCTATCAAATGTAAGTTTGGTCTTTTCACATAGTCCCACATTTCTTGGAGACTTTGCTCATTCCTTTTTATCCTTTTTTCTCTATTCTTATCTTCTCATTTTATTTCATTAAGTTGGACTTCGACCTCTGATATCCTTTCTTCTGCTTGAACAATTCGAGTGTTTAAACCTGTGCATACTTCTCGGAGTTCCCGTATTGTATTCTTCAGTTCCATTAATTCACTTACATTCCTCTCTAAATTGTCTATTCTCATTAGGATTTCGTCAAACCTTTTTTCAAAGTTCTTAGTTTCTTTACGTTGGGCTACAGCATGTTCTATTAACTCACAGAAGTTTCTTATTATCCATGTTCTGAAGCCTGATTCTGTTATTGGGATGCGCTCGTTCTCCATCAAGCCTTGTTCTCTTGTTGATGAGAGACTGTGATCTTCTTTAGAGGGAGAGGCATTCTGGTTTTGAGTATTCTCAGCCTTTTTACACTGGTTTCTTCCCATCATTGTAAGTTTATCCACCTGTTGTCTTTGTAATTATCACCTTTCAAATTAGGTCTCTGAGTAGAGGTCCAAGTTGTTAATTCCCAGGGCCGAAATATGAGCAACCCCCTGTGCTGGCCAAAACAGCAGAGTTAAGACTGATGGTGCTTTTCTGCCTGGGAATCTCCAGTCTGACTTCCTTCTTGAGTTCGTATAGGTGGCTCTGCCTTCCCGGAGCTCCAAACCTCGGTCAGAAGGGGAACCAGTCCCGTTTACTCTGCTCCTAGATCTGCTGTGCCAAGGTGCCTGCAAAACCGCTGCACCAGCCACAAGAGTCACGCTGGCGACCCATGAAGCTCCTCCACAGGGAATCTTCTGCTCCATGAGTGACCAAAATTTGTCTGAAAGTGTGGCGTCCTCTCGTTCTCTGCATTTTCACTGGAGCTACAATCTTGAGATGTTAGCGGTCAGCCATCCTGGATCATTCGACATATTTATTAATCACATTGTTTTATAGGTTTAATAAGCTTTTGGTTTGGTAATAGGGCCATCATCACAAAATTTTTCTTTCTTTTAAAATTTCTCATTTTTGAGATAATTACCAAAAACACCCCGAAACTAAGGAGTCTCTTAATATAGATATACACATACCTTTATATAAGTGACTTCATAACAAGTCAAATATAAATATGATCTCCAATGTGCATCTGATTCTGAAAGAGAGAAAAAAGTAGGAAACATTTTTATCCTTTCCTCAGATTGACTAACATAATTCAAAGTCAATTCTTCTGAATTTTTACTAGATTAAATGCATAATTCTCTGGCCTCAGGATCTTACTCTGCCAGGCTTTATCTAACTTTTGGAATAAATGGGTTAACTACTGTCCCTTCTAAACTAGAAGCTCAAATATCTCTACATTAATTAGAAAAAAAAGAGAATTCCCATATTTTTACATTTTTTATATTAACTGCAACAGATTCTCACTTTGCATGTAAGACACTGAGTAGTCAAGAGTCCTGGACACATATAAAAATGGAGGTTTCTTTGTTCCACCATTTTGAAGAAAATTCAGATTAAGGGAAGACTGACACAATGTAATTCCTTTGTGTTGATTTCTATATTCTCTCATTTGCTCAATAAAAGATATTTTATTAACGAAGTTAAACTTCTAAGGTCTAAAAACATTGAGATGTTAATATAGGCTGGTGAAATGTTTTCACATATTATTTGTGTTTTTACTACCATTCTTTGGAAGTGATATCTATCCACGTAGATAGATGCACTCCAAATTATTGTTCTTCTCATTCAAACTGTTAACTAAAAGTTGCATTCACCACTTATTCGTTTAACTAATATTTATGAAACACACTCTGTACCAGGCACTATTTGTAAGGTGGAAAATAATTTTGCTTCTGGAAGACACAAGATTGGAGAAAAAAAGACAAACTTTTTGATCAAGCCAGATGGCCATCTTCAACTAGATATTGAAAGCTATTCTTCATTTGCTTTTCTTGCATATTTGATTTTTAAAAACTATCTGCTTCCTAATAGTAGCAGACTTTTGTTGGTTTTTGTATGTTATATTTAATATATCTTTTTTGATATAATTTTGTTTTATTTATAAATATGTTAGCATTTGAGAGGACAATTTTAGAGCAAGAAAATCTTATTTCTAATTATTTATAAATAATTATGATAATCATAATGATTATCTAGAAATGATAATTTCATAAGAATTATTTCCTACTTCTGCATATTGGTATTATCATTTAGACTCTCAAATATTCAGCATTCCTACCTCTAAATGAGATTTTGTCATTTTATTTAAAAATTGAATAAAATATGATATATATGTAAAGTAACCAGCTCTGGGATTGATTATAAATTTTCATTAATAGCAGCTATTAATATGTTAATAATTATTTTATTGATATTTAGGTATAAAACATTTTTTAGCACTGTGTTTGAAAAGTAGTAACTTAAACATGTTTTAAAGAGGATGTTTCTACATAAAATATTTTTCTAGTTGTCAGAACTTCAAAACATAATATAATATAAGCTCTATCTAGAACATATTAAAGTAATGAAATTCAAAAATATATTGGGTGACTATTAAAAAAGACCTAAGTCATTCTGAGGAGAGGGATGAAATTATTCAAATTATTTAAATTTTGGATTTCTATCATGACAGAACAAACAATTCCTCTCTGTTAATATGTAGCATTCACAGAAAAGAAATATATTTCAAAGTTTGACTAATGCTAATTTATTTTTAAATACTTAAATTTTATATTTATTTAGAATGGTATGAGGCACACCAATGAATTAAAGAATATGATATTTAACATATAATTTCAAAATGTCAGTAATTCCTTCTCACTGCTTAAATTCTTTATATATTTCTCAAAATATATTGAATTAGTTCTAATTTTTCCAGAATCTGAATGCTATTAAAATATTAAATATACAATTTAATCCTATACAGAATGTGTACAACATAGAATAATTGTGCATCCTATGAAGCATTGCATTTTTATTCCATGGTCATGTAATAAACATTAGCTTATCTGGAAGTTGCTTAAAGCATTTATACATTTCCTACTGGAAAAACTATGTTTTAGGTTTAATTACCCTCTGAGTTCAGAAATTGATACTGTAGCATGAATTTTTAGCTGTCTTGGCTTTCATATGTATTTTTAAATTTGTTATAAACACTGAATTAAATTTATTTTTCAGGATAGTGAAATGATAACATACTTTAGGTCATTTCTTCTGATCTGTGGGTACACAGTGATAATCTGTGGTAATGTGTTGAATATTTATTGCATGCAGGGGCATTTTAGAGTTTTTCTCACTTCTTATTATCCTCTACATAACACATCCAACCTTTGAGGCTCACAGTCTCAACCTAGTCTGTCACTTTAATCACACTTTCAGTATTTGCACTTTAATTGTTTTATTCTCTTATTGTATGTCTCTAAGTAATTAAAAGCTCTTTATTTTTAATGTTTGAGTAAAATCTTCTGATATAATCAAAATGTTATTTTTTGATACTTTAAAACTGCAACATAGTGTAAAATGATCCTGAGATTACATTACCTATTGGATTGCTAGTGTTGAGTTTTCTTTAAAGTTTGATACATTTTTAGGTAAGTATAGTCATACATGGTGTAGAGCTGGTTCTGTCAGTGATGGACTGGTGTATGGTGGTGGTCCTATGAGATAATAATAATGTGTTTGTACTGTACCTTTTCTATGTTTAGATATAGAAATGATATATTATTGTGTTACAATTGTTTACAGTATTCAGTACAGTAACATGCTGTGTACAGGTTCGTAGCCTAGAAGCATTAGGCTATAAATCATATAGTGTAGGTGCTGAGCAGGTTCTACTATCTAGGTTTATGTAAGGATGCCCTATGATGTTTGCACAATGATGTCATTATACATTTCTTAATATGTATGTCCATTGTTAAGTGACACACAAGTGTAAATATAATTTCTTCCTTGCCTTTTCAACCTGTAAGGCTAAACGGCAACCTAAATTGTATTTATTCTTACCAACATCTTTACAGTATTACAATTAGATAGGAGGAATAGGTTCCAATGTTCTATACCAACGTGGGGTAATTATAGTTAATGACATATTATATAGTTTCAAATATCTGGAAGGCAGATGTTGAATGCTCCCAACACAAAGAAATAATAAATGTTTGAGATTATGGACATGGCAATTACCCTGATCTGATCACTATACATTATATTTACTGAAACATCACTATGACTATGAACAATTGTTTCTTGTCTATTTTTTTAAAAAAATACTCAATTTTATCTGAGAGTCTGCAAGGGTGCCTCACATACGTTCAAGAATAACACCTTAATGAATTTCCTCTCATGCCTGCTTAATTGATATCTGTTGTATACCTCATTAGCAACTCTGCTCTTTAGATCCACCAGAACACTTTCACCCTTATGAACTGCACGTTTGCCTTATACCAGCAAGGCTGCTCATTTTTGAGTCTTCACAGATGTCCTGTGATTCCTGGAGTTCTCAATACACTGACTTTCCATCATACACTGCACAAGAGAAAAGACTACCCCACCCTTGTTCCCAGCACTCATTTGCTTTCTGTTCACTGGGGATCCAAAGCCACATTTTGAAAGCCACCAGTCTACTTTCCAAAGAACTCAGACTTGAATGCAATAGGCCTAATCTGGAAAACTATCCGAGACATCTGTCTGGATAGACAACTATTCTGCTGCTATCTTTCTCTTTCCTCACCTGGTACCTACCTTCACTCAGATCTCTATCTCCTCCAATTAAGGAGAAAATTCTCCTTATCTACCAATGCATCACATACTTTCAAACATTTTTGAATTTTGTTATGATTTGGCAGAAATCTTGACTATATAACTAAATATATAATATACATAGTCTATATATGTGTACATCTATGTTCATCTTCTAGAAAGAACGTGAATCAGAGTTCTCTGACACAATCGCTTTCTTCCTCTTGCAGGTGACAATATGTGCCGAGTAAATAATGGGGGCTGTAGTACACTTTGCTTGGCTATCCCAGGAGGCCGGGTGTGTGCTTGTGCTGATAATCAACTTTTGGATGAAAATGGGACAACCTGCACATGTAAGTTCTTTTCATGTTACACTCATTGTTTATTGGGCTCTTTCTGAAGACTAGAAGCAGAAGAAACCAAAGGAATTAAAATGGACTTAGAGAAATTTAGATAATTACTTAATTTTTTGGTCTATAAATTATTAACTGATTACTTTCTAATACATAGATGAATATTGACAATGATGGTGTTTTGTGGATTTCACTGCTATGTATATTTTTGTTAAAAAAAAAAATTAAATAAGTATATGCCACAGAAGCATAAGAGAACTTCATTATAAGAAGTCGCAACTAAAAGTGCATTGTTGTCAATTAGATAGACGGTATGTTGACGCACAACATAGGCCTCCCATAACTTTAAATGGCTTACTGACTCAGTTATCTATATTTGGTGGTGAAGAGCAAAGAAGGAGGCAAAAATGAATTTACAGACTATCCAAATACTGAATTAACTGGATTGATTGATCTAGATTAAAGGCAATTTTATTAACTTTTGCTGACATTTCTTAATGTGTTGCATCTTATTATTCTTATATGACTTTTGAAATTTGTTCTTTCTACACCATGTGGTGTCCCTGAAGCAAACTAACAGCAACAAGGCTGTGTTTGTATTGAGTACTTTATAAAATTTTTAGAATGATTTAATCTTGAATTGTGTGTTAGAGTTCTTCAGAAAAACAGGACAAATAGGATGTATAAAATACATAGAGAGAAGAAGATTTATTATAAGGAATTCCTTGTGTAATTATAAAAACTGACGAGTATTAAGATCTGCAGATGGAAAGCTGCAAATCCATGAGAATCCATGGTGTGTATCTAGCACAAATGTCAGCAGGCTTGAGACCCAGGAAGTGCTGATGTTTCAGTTTATGTCCAAAGACAGGGAGAAATCTATGTTCCAGTTCAGATAGTCAGGCAGGTGAAGTTTATTTTGCCAGTGAAAGGGTCAGCCTTTTTGTTAAACTCTGGGCAGCTGATTGGAGCAAGTCCACCCACACTACTGAGGACAGTCTACTTCACTCACTTTACTAATTCAAATGTTAATATCATCCAAAGCACCCTAACAGACAGACCTAGGATAATGTGTGACCAAACATCTGGGCACCCCATGTCCCAGTCAAGTTGGCATATAAAATTAATCATCACAAATTTCTAAATAAACATTTCATGTATTTATTTTATCATTTATAATGATTGTCTCTTGTGAGGAGGTATAAGTGTAATAAAAGGAACTTCAGTATATCCATGACCTCTTCTCTCTTCTGATGAAGAAAAGGTATATTTTTAAAAGCATATTTAAGATTTAAGACATTTAAGAAAATATCTTAAAAATTAAAAATCTACTTTTAATGCCACTATTTAGAAATAAACCACTAAGAAATCTTAATGGAGTTTCAAGTTATTTTTACTGCTAGTGATAATAATCGTAGGCAAGATTTAGTGAATGCTTACAGTAGTATGGATGTGACACTCTGTAGCACAGTTTGTGATTCTTATTAGTCTTTACAAAAACGATGTAAGGATGATAGTATTGCTATCTGCATTAGTCCATTTTTATGCTGCTGATAAAGATGTACCCAAGACTGGGCAATTTACAAAAGAAAGAGGTTTAATGGACTCACAGTTCCACATGGCTGGAGAGGCTTCACAATCATGATGGAAGGCAAGGAGAAGCAAGTCACATCTTACATGGATGGTGGCAGGCAACAGAAGAAAGCTTGTACAGGGAGCCTACCCCTTTTAAAACCATCAGATCTCATGAGTCTTATTCACTATCATGAGAACAGCATGAGAAAGAACTGCGCCCATAATTCACCTCCCATAGGTTTCCTCCCAGGACACATGGGAATTGTGGGAGTTACAATTCAAGATGAGATTTGGGTGGGGACACAGTTAAATTATATCACTATCTAACTTTAGAATTTATAATTTAAACTTTTAGACTAATTACTTTCCAAGTTTACATAGTAAGTACAACATTTGGAATTTAGATCCCAAATTCTATCATTTTTACTTAATATGAGCATAAGCATCTTTGTAAATATAATTTTTAATGACTGCCTTTCACACCATTTATTTTGTTTTTATAGTTGATGTTTGTGATTATTTATGATGCATTGTTATAGGTAATTGTCTGCTTCTGTTACAATTTATGACTTTTTATGTATTTTACCATATAGTTTATGTCTGATAGGTGTTACATCTTCTTTAGGTATTTGTAGTAACACCCTCAGTTTTAAATTATTTTATTATTATTTTGAATTCTAGCTACTTGACATGAGAACTTTGGTTTCCTTTCTCCTACTTTTTCATCTTTCTCAATTTCACTTATTATAAAATTAGCATATCTTTCCAAGAATATGATTTTGAATTACCAAAAATAAGTCCTTTTTATAAAAATATTTTTGACATTTATATTTAGTTAATCAATTTTACAATATTTTAGGCATAGATCAGTATTTCACTACCTGTGTTGCTTAGTGCTTAAACTTTCAGCACTCCATTGTTTATTTATTCATTTCCGCTGATGTGGAAAATATATCTTCAAATAACTTCTTCAAGAAAACTGCATGGAATACAGTGGGACCTCTGTACTGAATACTTACACTTTTTTTTAATCTCCTAACCAATATAGTATGGAAACCATTTACATAGAATTTGCCTTGTGTTAGGTACTATAAGTAATCTAGAAATAATTTGAAGTATATGAGAGGATTTGTATAGGTTATATGCAGCAAATATTGCACTATTTTATAAAAAGCACTTGAGTATCCACAGATTTTGGTATTTACAGGGGAGCCTGGAATCAACACCTATGGATATTGAGGGATGACTATATATATTGTTGAGTTCCCAATCTGATTCCTGTCCCTTTTTATGTAAATAGCATTTCTTCTGAATATTAATTCATGGCTGAACAAAATCTCCCTTCAAAATTCTACAAGTTTGCATCTGTTGTATTCTGTAATTACATATTTCAGAACACAAATATGAATTTTACCTTTCTGGTAAGGTTTGTTTTTCTTTAGTAATAGAACTTTGTAAATTGCCTATAAGTTGATTTCTGTGGAAGATAGTTCTCAGAGGTAAACTTTCTCTGAGTCACCAGGTGATTTTTTTTCCGTTTGTTTATTCTGTAGTATTATTTTAAGTCTCATTTTATTGTTTATCATCAGAACAGAAATAAACCTATCAAGATCCACAGTTTGCCTACTGGCAAGAATTAAGTATGACTTTGAACAACTTAAATTCTGCCAAGTTGGCTGCCAGGCTGAATCTTATCTTAGTTATTGGGAGAAAAAATATGGTTTATGTCTACATTTGCTGGTTTAATTTTTCAGTTTCTACCAAGGAATCTTTTAAAATTGTTTTCCTGGCATAAAACAGAGTTTTCTGCTGGCCCAATTGAATGACTTACATTTTGAAAAGATGAAGTGTATATGTATGTGCACATGCACATGCACAGTAGCTTTCATGGACTTCTACCAGGTCTCATCATGCCTTTGTTCCACCAATAAACTTGCTCTTAAAGATGGGAGGTAGCACAATAAGTGCTCTTATTTTGGTAGGTACAGACCTTACCTGCAGTCTGTGCTGCAGAAACAAATGATCTCTCTGCCTACCTAAAGATGGACAGGCTTATTCAATTTCCAATGGCATAACTTAGAAGGACTCATAAATAATTTTTTTAATATAATTCTACTGGCCTTGCAAAAAGTGAAAATTCCCTTACAATAGTGCCAATAGAATGTTCAAGAGACCAAATTCTCTGAGATCTGGTAAGTTTTAATTTTTGTTCTTTGTCATTGTAGGAGGTTACATGAGGGGACTTACATTCATCAGATACCAATATTTGAATAGTATTTTGAGGTTAAAATTTTCTACTTAGTATTTTAATTTCAATTATGTGGATCATAATTATGTGGATCATTGGCCTTCAAATTATATTTTCTATTTCTTTTCTTCTTATGCTCCATTAAAATTATATAGGTTACTTTTAATACATCTGTATTGATATAGATATAGGAAAGATATTGATAGATTGATAAATAAATGAAAAAACAGTATTGTAAACGACAGGCAGAAAGACAAAATGAGAGGAAAAACACTGTCAATATAAAAGTGAGCTGGAATAAGCAGAAGTAAGAGCATAAAATATTATCATTAAAAAATATATAGAAAGTAAAATCCTGCAAAGATTTTTATCATGACTTACATGACTTGTTATGATTTGTATTGATTTCCTATGTCCATGTGCATTCTTGTGGCTCAAAAGAAAATGAAAGATGAGTTAAAAATCAGTCCTTTGTGAGTATAAAGCTTGCTCCTTTGGCCCACAGTGCAAGTGGAATGTAGGAAGCAAGGCTCATTGGGGTATACACTGACCCTTAAGCTAGGCTCTAGTCCCTGAGGAGAAGCCTGTGGCTCCTCTACCTGTACTTGTAATACACACATCTTAAGCACTCCTATGCCATATTTTGAGTATCACCAAGTCAATGGCAAATGCTTCTCCTCACATCCACTTAAGACCCTGAAACTAAAAAAATTGTCTTAATTGCTCACTTTTATATTATACTGACTGTTCCATCTCATAGTTACATCTTGTCTTTTGATCAAGCTTGTCCTTTATGTTTATTTTAACAAGGTTCACCTGTGTTTAAATATCATGGTGGGAGAGGACACAAGAAGATATTTGCTTGAGTACTGTACTCTATTAGAAATGGCACTATCTGGCCAAGTGTGGTGCCTTACACCTGTAATCCAAACACTTTAAGAGACTGAAGCTAGAAGATTGCTTGAGTCCAAGAGTTCAAGACAGGCTTAGGCAACATAGTGAGACTTTGTTTCTTGAAGAAAAAAAAATGTTAGTGAGGCATGGTGGTGCAGGCTTGTAGAACAAACTACCCAGGGGGATGAGGTGGGGGCTTACTTGAGTCTAGGAAGCTAAGGCTTCAGTGAGATGTGATTGTATGTGCCACTGCTCTCCAGCCTGGATGACAGAGCAAGACCCCATCTCAAAAATAAATAAATAAGTAATTAAATGACCCTGTCACCTTCTCCAAATCCACAAATGAGTTTTCAGTATTCCTGTTCCTCAGCAGTGACTACCAGTCCCTCTTTTTATTTATTTATTTATTTATTTATTTATTTATTTAGTTAGTTAGTTAGTTAATTAGTTAGTTAGTTAGTATCTCTGACCTTTCATCCGTACTCTACCTTATTTAGTTTCTTTCTTGCCAAAACTGCTAAACCAAAAACCACAAAACATATTCAGTAGTTTCTTGGAAGCCATACATACAAATAAATTAAAAGAAACTCTAGCTGACCACACCCTTGAGTAGCACTTGAAATGATTCAGATTGATGCTTAACTATGGAAAAAAAAAGATAAGATGTATTTATTTTGAAATAACCCAGGCTATCACTGCACGTCTCCATGTAAATAAAAATTAAATGATTTTGGCTTGTAAGGAAATACTATATACGATGTTGTTTACAAAGCCGCTGTTAGAAAATCTGTTATCATGGTTGTACACATGTGATTTTACACCTGGTGAAAGTTAGAGGAATTTCTTTTCTGAGACTATTGGTCTCTTTCTAATATCTATAATTCATAGATGAAGTAACCCCAATGCAATAAAACAGGAAAAGGAAGAAGAAGATTCTGTCTATATTCATTGCACTAAACAATGTAAATCAACAAGAATAAGTTCTTATTTGAGAATTTGTAGTTGCATTTGGGTGTTAAAACTTCTGCCATACCTTCTAATATGGCCTGCAACTTGCCTAGGTTCCTTTCAAATGTATTAGAAAATATTTAGGGAAATAATATAGTAACTCACTTCATGCAAAGAAGGAACCCAATTATGTTTTCAGAAATTATTTTCGTTCCTTTTTATTTAATTGTAAAGGTTTTTCAAGGATATGTTAGCTGTAGTTTGCGGATGAAAAAAACTGCAGACAACTACAAATGGAATTCATGGTTGCAGAGCACAGGAGTGCAAAGGAAATATCAGTATGACAGTAACCTCTCATTGATGCTCATTCTTCTGGATGTCTGGTTTAGTTCAGTTAGATTATAGTCACATAAACTGGAATTAACTGGACTAACTTTGTAATCTGAGTCAAACAAGCAAAATAAAATTGCAACCATTGTGACATCTTCCTGTTTTCAGTCATCCTTGTTGAATTGACATCAGATGTACAAAAGCCCATTGGCAAATGTTCAAGCTGTACTAAACATCCATGAAAGTTTCTCAATAAACTTGCAACATAAGGCTATGCCAGAAAAAAACATGTACCCAACAGAAAAATATTGACATGCTACATGATTGATTAAGGATGAATTCTAATGCCATGCATGGAAGGAATCAAGAATGAGAGTAGGCTGGACTCTTTGTCTTTTGAATCTTGTGTGTCATGGTCAAATCCTCTTACAACTAGAAATTATGTTGGGTATGGCATAGTAACTTGGAACTTACTACCCCTGAGAAGCATGTATAAAGCTAGGTGATCAATTACTAAGCAAACCTTATATTTCTCTTGACATGTTTGTGGGAAAAAAATCACAACATAGAATATTAATAAATGAGAATATGAACAATCCCAAAAAGTAAATTAGATTCCAAAGACAGTGAGTCACTATTAACAACAACAACATCAAAAAACTCCATCAAGATTATTGCGTCTAAAGTAAAGAAACAGCAATTCTTTAATTCTTTAGCATACTAAAACCAAAAGGCAGAATTTTTCAATGTGCCTCCCTCCCAGGAGAGCAACTTGAACATTGCAAAAACATTGATTATCCAAGGGACAGCATTGCACAATTATGTGTCAATGGAACTCTGTGACCCTTATCACCTTCTAGAGCTCCAGATATATTCCTCTGTCAGAAACAGGGCTTCACTATGGTGAACCATTTATCTGCTTGGCTGTGACAAGCCTTATGTTCTAGGATATATGCAATCTAATGTGTAGTAAAAAGTTTAAGGCAGTAAAAAGTTTAGAAGCCCATCCAGATGAATATTTATGGCCTTCTGTGCATAGGAACTCACAGAAGATTATGTACCACTTAGGTTGGCTGCTCAGAAGACCACTCTATCTAATGAAAGGTCATCCTGTTATGTTCTAAAGGAGAAAAATCAAAACCTATAGCAGCATTTTTCACAGTCATCTTCCAGTTTAAGCAAGCTTACATAAAGAGATCCAGCAAACCACAACTTCAGGTTTTCTTTTTGGTTCTTTTCTCTCTTCCTGCTTAAATAAAGAAGGAATAAGAGATTCTGGATTCCCAAAATGAAGAAACAAACAAACAAAATGGATAAACAAATAAATGTTTCTCAATATTACATAAGCAGAAACAAGAAAACTTTTTATTTTATTTTATATTTTGCCATGGAACAAATGCTGTTATGACTCAGTTATCATAATTCTGATGCAGTTGACAGTAAAGCATTAATTGAGGGAGAAACTTATTTTAGAATAGGTCGCCCCACTGGATTTGTAAAGAGAAAAAGCAAAGTCAGAAGCATCATCACTTTTTTGTGGACACCACAGGTTATTAAACTAAGGTCAGCAATATGTCTTGAATCCAGTAGTACAGCTCATTTCCCAATTTGAGATAATTGAAATTAAAATTTCTTAAAAAGTTGATTAACAGCATTTCCTCCTTCCCATCATTATGATCTGGACATTAACTCCAGACAGTTTTGCCAAAGAAAAAAACTAAATCATAAATTCATATTTTATAGTGCCTTGGAGACTCTTGCATAGGCATTCTGATTTCGTTGCTCTTACAGCAGGTACACAGGATGTGTAAGAACTAATAGTTCCAAGACAAGTATACCATGATTCATGTTATTTTACTTTTCATCTTGGTTAAATTGTAGGATTATTGATTACTTTGTCAGTTTCTCATTGGTGAAATCATACTGTAGTATTTTTGCTAGAAGTGGTTCTGGCAGTAGAATTACAGGTTTTGTATCCGTTTTCAAATGCATAGTTCAAAGCACAAATCTGAAGTAAAGTGTGCAATTCCAGCACTTGCTAATATACTAAAAGCAATTTTTGGCTGTTCTTAAACACCCAAGTGCTATATAGATTCAGTCACATTATGCATTGGAACAAAATAATCTATACAGAACTTCATATATTCATTCTTTTAAATGTACGTGGAACTTTTTCTCTTTTTTCTCTTTACATATCTTTTTTTCTTTATCTTTTATTTATTTTTTGCCTTTGTCTTTTATCTTTTTGTATTTTTGAAGTTTATCCATGTCCTTGGGTGACAAAAGAATAGAATTAGCTGCTTAGCCAGTTGAAGGGAAGTGGTATTCCTGAGGGCTTTATACAGCCCCCACAAGTAGAATCTCTCACTACAATAACGCCAATATCTGTTAATTCCAGTTATCAATCAACAAATAATTTTGAGCATAAACCCTACACCTAGTTCTGTTCTAGGTATCATTCCTTTCTGTATGTGAAATTGTCCTTTCTACATTCAAGAAGCTTCTCAAGTAGATACATTATAATTTGTAAAAATTAGTTATAAAGTAAATGGTTGGTAGAGACTTTTGCAAGGTATACAAAGAATACTAATCTTATGTAAGTTAGCAGATTGCTTTAGCTATCAGCTGGGGTTCAATGATAAATGACATTGCCATCTAGTGCCACCTTGTTAGGTTAATCCTGGGGAAACGACCATGCATTTTGAACTTCTAAGCCGCTATCTAGATTACCACATAGCACATTCAATGTTTTCTTTATAATCTATGTTGTTAGCTTGAAAGTAACCTGTTTTCTATCATCATGATCCTGATAGTCGGCATTGATAATGTGGCTTCTTTGTGATATAACTGCTGATTACATCTGGAAGGCTTAAGCAGGGCTAGAATTATAATTAATTATGCTTTATGCCTTGGGAGAATTTGGAAATCAGAGCCTAGAATAAAAAACAAAACCCAAAAGTTGACTATTATGTCAAGAACAATGAAGAATCTGAGATTTTATCTTGATTACAAGCTAGCATGTTAGCCTGCTAGAGATTCATGGATTCTGGTGGAAGACACACAATTCCAAGATCAGACACAAAGGATTTTATCACTCATGCCACAGCAAGCCACATAACATTCATGTTTACATTGGTTCTCTTTGATAAGCCCCCCTTAACCTTTTCACAGTCCAGAAAACACAAATA
Organism: Saguinus oedipus; assembly: GCA_031835075.1. Classification (NCBI taxonomy): domain Eukaryota; kingdom Metazoa; phylum Chordata; class Mammalia; order Primates; family Cebidae; genus Saguinus; species Saguinus oedipus. The sequence continues at coordinate 135,002,953 of CM063174.1, forward strand.
ATTTAACCATTGCCACATATTCTCTTCTCTTTCTAGACTATTTAATCCACTTAGATATAGAAGAATAGTAAGACTAAATTTGTGAATAAATTCCACTTAACTGAATTCCTAACATTTGTTTGGAGATCCTGGAATACGTGGAGAAAAAACACTGCATAGAATCCCAATACATAAAGAGATAGTTTTGATTAACATGATACTTCCAGAATCCTTAAGTAGACCTGAGTTTTTCTCCTACATGCATACCAGCAAAGTGATTATAGCCATCAAAGCTGTGTGCTATTGCAATGTCTTTTTATTTTAATTAATTCTCAGTGTACTTATTTATAAGATGGAGGTAGTAAAATTCTTTGCCACATATGCCTTATAGGTTATCATAATGATCAATTAAGACTATGAATGAAAGCTCTTTGTAAAGCAAAACTATGAACCCAGCGTAAATGTAAAGTGGTATGGTATTATTGTTGTTAATCTTGTTACTTTGGTCAGTGTTGCTTAAAATAAATCTCCAAAGTTCTTAGTTGTTAAAAGTCAAATAAAATATAAAAATATATCTCTCTATTTAAAATGTTTTATTTGGGAAGCAATAATTGCAATTTGGGACATACCCACAGACTAGATAACCTTTTGTATGGCAAAAAAAAAAAAAAAAAAAAAAAAAGAAGGTTGAAAGATTTCTAAAAAGCAAAAACGTTACATATTGTTTTACAAGAAAGCTTACTGACACTATTAGTTGTTTTGGGGAGCTCACACACTCTGGTGAGTGACAGAAGTGAGTGAAACTAGTCTTATGTCTACAGCGGGTTGTTTCAGGAGCTATTCAATACAACTGGTTTCAAGTTGCAACAAGCAGTTCCAGCAGCCAGGCTTGCAGAGAGTTGCATTCTTGCATCATAATATGTGCCCTGAGTGCTTTTTCCTCTTTACTTCTCAGTAGTGTTTTAGTTGTACATGATAAGAATGACCCAATTTACATGATTGACTTTCACACAGTAGAATACATGTTGCCAGAAAAATTTTAATTTTTTTTATTCTCAAAGATGACTGTCATTACAATGTTTCCTATTTTCTATTAAGTTAAATGAGACAAAATTTTGTTATTATAGCAAAATTTATTTGTGTGTTAGATTATACTTTATAAGTATCACATATTTTTGAACCTAAAATATGTAAAATTTTGGGACATTATTTGTTTTGTATATATTTAAGGTAAACAACATAATGTTTTAATATACATAGTGAAATGCTTACTATAGTCAAGCTATTTAATATATCTATTATCTCTCATAGTCACTCTCTAGTGTGTATATGTGGTAAGAGTACCTACAATCTACTCTCGGTAAATTTCCAGCGCATATTATAACACAATATTGTAACTATAGTCTTCATACTGTTCCTTGGATTTGTAGATATATTCATCCTACATATCTGCCATTTTGTGCTCTTTGACCTATATCTCTTCTTTTCCTCTCCACTACCACTCTATTCTTTATGTATTTAACTTAGAAACTGTGGAACACATACACACCCTTACCTATCAACACGTGTGTGTGTGTAATGGAATATTACTCAACCTTTAGAAAAAGGAAATCCTGTCAATCGCAACAACTTGGATGAACCTGGATGACATTATGTTCAGTAAAATAAGCCAGAGAAGTACAAATACTGTATTCCACTGATGTGTGGAATCTAAAACAAACAAAAAACTCGACAAGATTTAAATTTGAATGGACTGACTATAACTAGTGTTGTTCATATACTTTTTTTTTTTTTTTTTTTTTACTTTTTTTAACTCTAGTTAATCCTGGAGAGGTACTACCTCACATATGTAAAGCTGGAGAATTTCGCTGCAAAAACAGACACTGTATCCAAGCTCGGTGGAAATGTGATGGAGATGATGACTGCCTAGATGGAAGTGATGAGGATTCAGTAAACTGCTGTATGTTCTCCTTCAATTCACCTATAGGCTGTGTTTTCCTGAGTCTTTGAGTGTGTGAATTATCAAGGAAGTTTGTGAAAATCTGAAAATATCTTTGATGCAAATTGAACTAGTTTAATTTTTCAGTCATCCTTTTGCATAAAGATTAGATCCTAGTTTGCCTCCTTTGCATAGTTTCAAAGCAGTTTTTCTCTTCCTTTCCTATCCTTCATATTATCATTTTAGTTGCTTTAGGAATTTTCTCATTTTATACTCCATGATATCAGCATCACCATAACATTGTCAGATGTTGCTATAGGGAACCTCTTCAGATATTTTAATTTAAAGATTTGAAAAATCAATTTAAACTCCCTCAAGACAGAATTATTGGTACAGAAGGTCACTATCTACTCCACTGCTCCTTGGCAACAGAGCCTTGAAGAAGATCCAAGGAAACAGACATGGGTTTGGAACATGTTACTATATAGCTTCACTGGCTCAGGGCATGGTAGGAAGCACATATGGGCACTCAGAAACCAAGGTTTCATTTTCCCCACTTTGGCTTCTATTTAGATGTTTATCATCTGCTGGGATAAGAATAGTTTTGTGTTGCTGGTAGGCATAAGAAAATTTCTCAAATATATGTTAGGAAAATATTTTGGGAAGTACATTAAATAATATTTTGAAAATATATTTGATTACAGTCACTAGCTAAGTGATTTTGAGAGATAGAAAATATTTTTTTAAATTTTTTTTTAAAATTGACTTTAGCTTCTGGGGTACATGTACAGATCATGCAGGATTGTTGCAGAGGTACATACATGGCAATGTGGTTTGCTGCCTCCATCCCCCTGTCACCTATATCTGACATTTCTCCCCATGTTATCTCTCCCCAACATCCCTACCCCTCACTGCCCCTCCCCTAGTCCCCCCAACAGACCCCAGTGTGTGATGCTCCCCTCCCTGCATCCATGTGTTCTCATTGTTCAACACCCACCTATGAGTGAGAACATGTGGTGTTTGATTTTCTGTTCTTGTGTCAGTTTTCTCAGAATGATGGTTTCCAGATTCATCTACGTTCCTACAAAGGACATGAACTCATTGTTTTTTATGGTTGCATAGTATTTTACAGTGCATATGTGCCATATTTTCCTTGCCCAGTCTATCATCGATGGGCATTTGGGTTGGTTTCAGGTCTTTGCTATTATAAACAGTGCCACAATGAACATACATGTGCATGTGTCTTTATAATAGAACAATTTATAATCCTGTGGATATATACCCAGTAATGGGATTGCTGGGTCAAATAGAATTTCTATTTCTAGCTCCTTGAGGAAGCACCACACTGTCTTCCACAATGGTTGAACTAATTTACACTCCCACCAACAGTGTAAAAGTGTTCTTATTTCTCCACATCTGCTCCACCATCTGTTGTCTCCAGAGTTTTAATGATCACCATTCTAACTGGCATGAGGGGGTATCTCAATTTGGTTTGGATTTGCATTTCTCTAATGACGAGTGATGATGAGCATTTTTTAATATGGTTGTTGGCCTCATAGATGTCTTCTTTTGGAAAGTGTTTGTTCATATCCTTCACCCACTTTTTAATGGGTTTGTTTGGTTTTTTTTGAAAATCTGTTTTAGTTCTTTGTAAATTCTGAATATTAGCTCTTTGTCAGATGGGTAGATTGAAAAATTTTTTCCCATTCTGTTGGTTGCTGGTTCACTCTAATGATTGTTTCTTTTGATGTACAGATGATCTGGAGTTTAATATTTTGTATGAAAAGAAGGCATGTGTTGAATGAATCTATCTTTGATCTTTTATTTTGACCTAAGTACCTTGTTTTTTAAAAAATGTTTTCTTTCAATAAATGACCTCTTTTAGTTTTGAACTGATGAGAGTCAATTGATAGTTCTTCATTTCCCTTTTTTTAAAAAATTAAGAATATATAAATAAAGTTTTAAAGATCTTTTTTAAGAATGGACAGAATTAGTCTGGGCATCCATATTATTCAAACATTAATGCTTTAGGGCAAATATCTAAAAAATATGGACTTTAAAAATATTTTCAAATTTATGTATTAATAAATGCATAAATACAGCACTACATATTCTCTTGATTTCCAGACTCAGGCCCTGGCTTTGACATTATGTACTTCTTATTTTCAACCCCATTAATATCTGTCCGGCAAAGTCTAAACCCACAAATAAAATTTTAGATACTAAATTGGTATAATTAGTCAAGAGTTTTGGAGTGAGAGGAACATTTCAGCTGAGGGTAAAGAGTATTTTTGTCCTACTAATTTACATAAATGAGTGTTATTTAGTGACTAATTGCCTCACTCCTTGACTCACAATCAGAACTGTTATTTTTTTTTAATTATTTTTAAGACTAATCAAGTGCAGTAGCGAAAAGGGAGGAAATAATAGAACAAGGAGTTTGATTTGTAACTGAGTGTAAACAGTCAATTGAGAAAACTCACTACCTTTGGGCCAGCCTATTTGTGTTTGTAATGAATGCTCCCTATATATCAGCTTCCTCTGTAGTCAACTTTAAATGCCTGAGCAGAGTACAAATATTGTTTCTCAGAATTCATGTATTGGTTCCTTAGGTGAATGCTTTCATCAGTGTTACTTGTATTTTCTAGCAAATTAACAAGAAAACTCATCTCCTCTATGGGTAGAGGGGCATTGCATTTGTACTGTTAATTATAGTGTTAAAATTTCTAGTCAGTAATTTTATCTTATTATCATCACTTTCATTCCATCACCCAAGTCATGAGTTTTTTTTTTTTTTTTTTCCTGGAGAACCTCTTTTACTTACAGTTCACACTCAATTTTATAAAGAAATCCTATTTCTTCTACTTCCTAAATAATTATTTTTTTTTATATTTACCTCCTCTCAATTTTTATTGGCTAAATTAGGTTCTCAGATTAACTCAAAAAATGTTTTTCTATTATCCCTGCCACTATTCTTCCCTTCACTTTAGCCCACTTTTCACACTATTTTAAGAAAGATATTTATAGAATAAAATCTCTTCTTATAATTTCAATGACTGCATAGCCAGAGGATAAATTTTAAAATCTGTTGACTCACATATAAAATACTTCCTGCTCTGTCTTGTATTTATATTTCTAATCTTTAATCTATTATGCATTCACTTACCCTTTTTATCCTTATCAAGTTGAACTGTAAGTAGATCTCCAAAACATGTCCTGTTTTTTTCTCCACAATACTGCACTATTTTATGTCTATGGAATTCAACATAGCTTATCATTACCTTCTTAGGAAAATCTTTTCTGACTACCAAATAATTTTTTCTCAACATAGCCCTTTGGAGTTAAACATTCATCTCCTATACAATTCTTTATTGGAGTAGTTGCCAAATCAGTTTGCAATTACATGCTTACTTATTTGGTGCATCTAATAGGTTAATATTTTCATGAGAAGACACCTTATGTTGTAGTGTTACGTAGTCTCTGGGTCTAGCACAGTGCCTGGCACATGAATGAGTGGGTGACTAGATAAGTGAGGCAATAAGCAGTTACACACCTCTAACCACCTTCCAGCACTTTGATGTCTTCTCCAAGCATTGTAGTGATTCTAAGCAACATCTTATTTCTGAGATCTCATGGTAAATATTTTAATACCACACAGCTCATTTCAGAAGATTATTTTAAATATTAAACACTCATGATCTGCAACCTTGAATTTGTTTTTCTACTTTCTATCCTTCAGTGTTTCAACTCCAAACCAAAAGGCATTATTTATTATTTATTATTTTACTGGTAAAGATTGCAAAAGTCCTTGATTAAGCCTCACTGAAGTGCAAATGTATAATCTTGGTACTTTAAATTGTTGGCTCTCTAATATATCAGATGACTTTTATTTCTCTCAGCAGCTATTCTTGCTGAAGTCCCTAAAGTGAGTAGAAAATGTAAATCATGCTCAAATACCAGAGAATATAAAGCTTTTCTCCCTGTTTATTTTTTTTTTGCTATACATCAATAAAAACTTTCTAAAAAGTTATAAAACCACTTATCAACAAAGCTACTTTAAAGAAAAAGTGTTTTATAGAAACTTACTGGAAATGCACACATTTGCTATGCAACAAACATGATAAAATAACAATTTTCTAAATTCTCAATAAAATGAATATAAACGTTTGTTTTTATCATATGGAATTGCAACTACCAGGCATAAAGAAAATTGCCCTAAAAACAGTGTTGAAATCCTGAAACACATACTGAAGAGCATGTCAACTCAGGAATTTATCCTCTGGAACAGAGAAAAAAGAATCATAGGACGTTAACATTAAGATGCCCCTGCTGTTGTGCATAGATATTGAAAGTTTAATCCTTAGCTGTACACAGCTTCCTCCCCAGATGAGGTTTGGTTGCCTCAGTATTTTCTGTGGTTGCATGTTTATTTGTTTGTACAAGGGAAGAAAACTCATGATGTTTTTTTGTTATTAAAATAATATAGAATCTCATAGTTAACATTAACTCTAGGTCACAAGTGATACGTTTTTCTTTTCTCTGCTTTTCTTTCCATTCCCAAGAAACACTGGACAGGAAGGAATAAAAGTAGGCTTATTTTAATCCCAGGACTTTCGGAGGCTGACCCAGGCAGATCATGAGGTCAAGAGATTGAGACTATCCTGGTCAACATGGTGAAACCCCGTCTCTACTAAAAAACATAAAAATTAGCTGGGCATGGTGGCATGCACCTGTAGTCCCAGCTACTTGGGAGGCGGAGGCAGGAGAATTGCTTGAACTTGGGAGGCGGAAGTTGCAGTGAGCCGAGATCGCGCCACTGCACTCCAGCCTGGTGCCTGGCGACAGAGCAAGACTCTGTCTAAAAAAAAAAAAAATGCTTATTTAATATGTTAAGAAATATTTGAATGGTTATGTCGTTTTTAAGTAAAATACTTTTTATATATATGACTAAATTATTTTTGATACATAATTGTTATATTTAGCATTAGGATTTGAGGTTGATTTTAAATACTGTTGGTCAAAATTTTTAAGTTGAGTTTCCAGTATAAGGAATGAGAAAACAAACTTAGTAATACAGTTGGTTTTATTTATTTAGTTAAATCTTTGAGATGGGGTTTCCCTCTTGTTCAGGCTGGAGTACAATGACACGATCTCAGCTCACTGCAACCTCCACCTCCTGGCTTCAAGCAGTTCTCCAGCCTAAGCCTCCTGAGTAGCTGGGATTACAGGCATGTGCCAGCACACCTGACTAATTTTTTGTATTTTTAGTAGAGATAGGGTTTCACCATATTGGCCAGACTGGTCTTGAACTCCTGACCTCAGGTGATCCACCCACCTTGGCCTCCTAAAATGCTGGGATTACAGGCATGAACCACCATGCGTGGCCATAGAGTTGGTTTTAATGGAGACATAAAAAAAAGAATACATTTCCTTTTATTTAAGATTTAACTACTTGATGTTTTCTATAAAAGCATTACATTTTAACAAAGCAAATATTAATATTTGCTATTAAATACAAGACAATGAATAACAGAATCTATGGCACTGTAATATAATATTATTACCATAACTTTTCTGTAACTATAATTCAAAAATATAAAATAATAATATTATTCACAACTTCATCCAATTCTAAATAATTAAACTTGCTTCTCCCTCCCTTCCAGTCAATCATAGCTGTCCTGATGATCAGTTTAAATGCCAGAATAATCGCTGCATCCCTAAGAGATGGCTTTGTGATGGAACTAATGACTGTGGGGGCAATGAAGATGAATCCAATCAAACTTGCACAGGTAAAGGTTTGCTTGGATATACACATAAATCTCCTCCAAAGTTAGTCTCCATAAAAATGCAAGTCAATGCTTTGAACTAAGCTGAACTTTCCTAGTGCTGATGATTTGATTATTGCAATAGTAAATGAATTCAGAATTTGATGCCACAAAGGCTAGAATACAAATTATCTTTTACTTAATTTTTGGACATTACTCTGCTTTCCAAACTAATTTGGCACTTCATCTATCCATATGGGTTGACTGTCGTTACACTACTTGTACAAGACTTGTCCCTGCTAAATCCTACTTGGCAGTGAAGGTTGATGTTTGCTAGCATGCTGTGATGCAGGCCATCCCGCAAACAGGAGTGTTTTTTTTTTTCTTGAAAATTATTGAGAAAATAATTTATAAAGTTTATTTAGTCTACTATAGAATACCTCTGTGAATAGTTTTCTATTCATGCACATTATTTATGTGAGGTAGGTTTTTTTCCCCATGAAAGCTCAAGACCACTAGCCTATTGATATCTCCATTTAATAATCTATTCTATTGTAATAAATCTTTGAATCCCTAGCCAGATTCTTATTGAATGGAAATAAACAGCTTGTGGTATAGTTTACAACGGAGTGCCAGAAAGGTCATTATTAATCAGGTAAATGTTAAAAAATGATACTGACTAGCAGCAGCCTAGTGCCTCTTTTTAAATGACAAAAAAAAAAAAATAGTGTATTTGATGACTCATATTGATATGATTCATAAAAACTGATTTTTTAAAACCATTACATATAGCAACATCAAAACAGATCAACTACCCCATCAACTCTTTCAGTCTTTGCCAGAGTAAGCCTTACTCAATAAGAAGTATTATAAATTACTAGTGAAAAATACGGAGCAACCTGTAGAGAAAAGACCCAGGGGTTGAGAAGACTGGTTTCCACTCTTGGTCACCACCAGATTTTTCTCTTGGAAAGATACACCTCTCTGCACTTTTGATTTCCTGAGCATTTTTTTTACAGCACAGTAAGGGTATGAATTAACTAGAAATTGTTTCCAGAGAGACTTTCCCTATGTACAAAACAACACTGGCAAGAGCAAAACAGTCACCATTCCATAATCCTAGTCCAGGTCTTCTATTCAGCTTTTTACATAATGACATATTTGCTGAGGATCCATGGGCCAGGTATTCTGTTGTCCACTGATTAAAAACCTCATCTGACATTTTAGAGTAAACAAATTTTTTGAAAGATTTTTTCATTTGTCTCATAACATATCTTTTGCTTTTCAAAAGAGTTTCTAAGAGCAAAAGGACCTCTAGAGAACATCTAGTCCTAGGTCCCTACCCTCCAGGCTATCCATCTTATAGATGGGGCATGGGAAAGGGAACTTGCCTAAACTTACATTATTGATAAAAGATTCAGGGAAATTCCATCCGAGAGTTTTGTCTCCAAAGCCATTTCTCTTTATCCCAAATGATATATCCTGCATAATGGTTAGAATTTTAGGTATGATCAGTTTAACTTAACTCAAGTTGCTCTTGCCATATGACTATAATTTACAATGAGACATCTTTCTAAACGAGTGTAATTCTTCTTTTTGGTTCTGTTTTGTTTTGTTTTCAGACAGAGTCTTCCTCTGTCACCAAAGCTAGAGTACAGTGGCACGATCTCAGCTCACTGCAACCTCCACCTCCCAGGTTCAAGCGATTCTCAAGCTGGAACTACAGACACACGACACACACCCAGAATTTTTGTATTTTTAGAAGCGAACAGGATTTTACCATGTTGGCCAGGCTGGTCTCAAACTCCTGGCTGCAACTGGTCCTCCCACTTAGGCCTCTCAAAGTGCTAGGATTACAGATGTGACCCACCATGCCTGACCCAATTATTATTCTTTTGAGGTTAAGATTCAATTCAGAAATTATGCTTTATATCATCTTAAACAGATCTGCTTACACCTTAAAATAAAAGGTATTGCTGGTTCAATTTATGATACCATGTTTTCTTCATTTTTATTAGATTTTTAAAATCTACTTGTTTCTACACGGTTTTTAAAGAAGCATTTGTGATTGGCTAGCTATTTACAGTAGTAAAAGTAAAAATGTTTATGTACAAGATCAAACAAAACAATTTTAGTTATTAGGTTGTTACAAAAGTAATTGCAGCTTTAGCCATTATTTTCAGTAGCAAAACTATGATTACTTTAGCACCAAATTAATAAGATTTCTAAAATACTCATGTCCTATGGTCTACTAGGAAATAGAATGTAACTTGCTTAAATCCCACTTTAAGTGCTGCCAGCTCACTACTAGATCTTCCTGTCAGTATATATATATGATAGCTATTACAGTCACTGGACACCTTAAAAACTTGAATAAAAAGAACAAAGATAAAAATAAATATATCTTTCGCTTTGCAAGCAATGAAGTACATAGTCATGTTACAATGTACTTCCATTTCACTTTATCAAAATATATAAATAGGTCCCATAGCTTCCCATACTGGAAAAAAATGCCACATTTATATAGATCAGTTTTCTTTCTGGATTTCTATCCATTGCTAGATACAGGTGAATACATGGATGTATATGCTGGATAAAAAGACTTGCCAATGGGAATTACTTTGCTATTGAATCCACCGTCCTGTAGCTCTTTGCACTGTGATTATTTTATATCAAAAGAAACCCATTGTTCACAATAAACCAATTTCCTATTTTTTTAAATTTCTACTTCATGAATTTATTTACTTCATTAAGTATCTACCAAGGCATTGGTGATAGAATGAAAGAAAATACACAGTGTCTTTCCTCAAGAATTTAAAAGTGAAGACTGAGAGAAAGAAGTGTAAACAGGCCGTTCTAGTGCAATAATTGATCATTGCACTAGAAAAGTGCTAAATAGATCCACATAGGAAGAGTAAGGAATTTAGTTTTTAGCCATTTGGGAGAACTTCTTAAAGGAAGCATTGTCTAAGCTTAAGCTAAGCCTTATAAAAAGCTCAAGAAAAATTCTGAAGTGACAATTCCAGACATTTGGTTAGGAAAAATAAATTAATCTGGTAAAACCCAGCACTGGCAAAATTGTGGAAAAAAAGGAATTGTTACACACTCTTGGTGAGGATGTGAATGATATTATATCTTGAAAAGCAATTGGCCAAATTCAGTAAATATAAAGATAGGCATACCTTCGACTTTGTAATTCTATTTCTATGTTTATACTCTCATACCTGTGCATGAAGAAAGAGACATGAATAAAAGTTTCCATTGACTTGTGCTGTACTCAAATATATATAAACAACTGAAATGTCCATTAACAGAATAACGGATAGATATATTGTGTTCTATTCACAGAATACTATTGATAATTAAGATAACTGAACAAGAACTCAAGTATCAATAAAAATAAATTTAAAAATAGAGTTAAATTAAATAAGATACCTTTATCCAAGGGAAAACAGAAAACAAAACACTAAGTTGAAGAACATAAACAATACCATTTATATGAAGTATAAGATATAAAATAATTTTACATAGTGTTTATGAATTCATAAATAGGAATAGTATTACAATATGTTCAGAAATAAAAAATAAATAAATAAAAAGAAGAGTACTTCTGGAAAGAGAGGGAGAGAAATGTGATTAGGAAAGATTACACAGCAAATTTTAAATTTAACTACATATATTTTTTTCTTAGATAAAATCTGTAGCAAATATAGAAAAATAGGATTTCATATTGTTATATAACAGTAAACAGATGTTAATGATATTATTTCCTATACCTTTCTAAGTGGTAGAAATACTTCACTGAAAGAAAACAAAGAAACAATTGACCAGAATAAATTTCCCAGGGTAGGGTAAAGTGAATAATAAGAGAAAAGGTTGGAGAATTTGCCCAGAAAAGGAAACAGCACATACACAGGGGGCTGCAGCATGTAGGCACAGTCAGTGTCTGGGCAGCCGTTCTCCCTCAACATCCAGAATAGTGTTGTCTACTTATGAGGGAGACCCAGAGGCCAAAGATGAAAAGTAGTTAGATATGAAATAATTTTTCCTGAGTAACCATGATCATTCCTTATATTCAAGCCTAGACAATTTCCTATCAGCATTTTCCCCTACCATAGTGCTCTGGTTAGATCACATAATATTTGCTCTTCTCATATCCTCTACCAATTTTAACTAAATGCATACTAGATAAATACAATTGCTTTTTTAAAAAACCCTAATGTATTTAAAAATTAGACTTTTCTTCACAAAATAATGAGTATGTTTTGATTTGACATCATATGACAATAAATAAAATTAAGTAGAATGCTTTGATTAAAATACAGCAAAGGGGAAGTTTAAGAATAGTGCTATGCTAAGAGTTTCCTCTTGGCCGTATAGTTCGTGTGCATTGTGAGAGTTCTCACTGTTACATGGCTGCAGGAGAAGCATGATTACAGTGAATCTCTGATTCAGCAGCTAGATAAACAATTCCCTTGGAGGAGGTATAAATGTCTTATCCTTAGAACAGCATTTGCTGCAAGATTAGAGTCCTATGGGGCTGCTCTGCTAATCTTGCCTCCAAATTGACTTAGATCTGGTGGAGACAAGAAATGAAAAAGTAAATGTTGTGGGTTTGTTTTCGGAAAAGTTTATTGATTAGAAAGTGATAATTTAGTCCACTTGATTATATCATGTAGATAAACAGTCCTTGGAGATTTGTGGAATCAAGCATCTTTCTCATCTGAAATCTGTAAAAATTGCCTGGTAGACTAAGTGAATAATTTTCTCCATGATTAGAACAGACAATGAATTCATATATCTTCAGGGCATACTTTCCCTCAATAATAATCCAGTGCATACTCTTTGGAATAATAGGTCATAACAGTTCCTCCAGCTTCAGAGTTAATGAGGTAACACAAATTCCCACACCATCACAATGTGAGATAGGTCATACACAATATTAGACAGGTTCATAGAAGTTCTTTCTCATTTTCCTCTCTAATCACCATAGCTTTCCTAATGAAAGAAAACAATCTGATAAAACTTTGCTAGAATTAAACCTGAATTATTAGGAGAGAATATAGTGACATAAGAGTGTCAAATAAAAGAACATTGATTTTGATAAATTTAATATATTCTTATTATGGGCCAATTAGAATTTGGGATAGAAATATGTGATAATGTCTATCTATGTAAAGCAAGAAAATAGAAAAGACTGAAGGAATTAAATAGTTAAAGAATGAAAGAGGAAGAAAGAGCTATAGAAAAGAAAAAGGAAAGTTTAAAAAAATAAGGGAAAAGAAAAGAAGGAAGAAGGCAAGTTAGGGAGGAAGGAAGTACCAAGAATTTTTAAAATATCCTCTTATTAAATTTATCTTAAAACTCAAAAGATAAAAAAGTTTTTATTGTAACCAGTGACACAGATATGTAAGAAAAAATGTATTAGTGTCTCTCACACTTCTATTTTATACGCCTTCCCATCAAGTAAACTAACGACATTAAATTTTGTGTATATATTTCTACGTCCTTCTCTAGGGTAACACAAATACATGTACAGCTTTTTTCTCAGCAGACATAATTTTATAACAATTACCTAAGAACTTTATTCATTTTAGTATAGATGACAGATTAATTTATCAGAAAATCTGTGGAATTATATGAGACCATATAGAATTATTTAATTCTACTTGTAATTTTAACATTAAAAACTTCAGAAGCATACTTGTTGCTGGAATATTTAAAATATGATAATTTAGAATAAATCATGAATTTGTAAAATGGAAATACTTGGATAGTGCATAAAATATTTTAGATTTAGGAACCTTATCACACAAGCAAGCAAAATGCATACCATAATACTTTTCCTGATATTTCTAATTTTAGACACTAAGTCTAGAAACAGTCGAATGGATCACATCAACCCAGTAAATTTTTCATTGGTTTTTCTTGGATAAACTTTACAGTATTCACTAATAATGGATATACATCTTAACACTTCAAGTGCACTTTTCCCAAAAAGAAAGAAAACATATATATCTTATAAGAAATTATTTTCAGTGATTTCTGAAGCCCTTATTCATGGAACCCATTTTAGTGTGTTTGACTGAGTTGGCTTTGCACAACTCTCTGTTATACCAACCATTAGTACCCACATTCACAAGGTATTTTGATGAAACAAACAATGATTCTCAAACCTAGGAAACAGGAAATCTATAAACTATGCAAGATTCTCTTATTGTAGCCACTGACACTGAGACCTCAATTATTCATTATCTGTTCAACCTCACCCCTCCAAAATTTTCATAGAACTAAGTATTGCTTTCTCAATATATCTCATTTTTTCCCCTAGTCCAATGAAAGGAAAGGGTAGATGGGATACTGAGGCTCATAAAGGCATATTTGTAGTTCAGAGGGACAAAAGAAAAAAAAGAAATAAAAATCAAAGGCTCATAAAGACATATTTGTAGTTCAGAGGGACAAAAGAAATAAAAATCAAAAAACAACTAAGCATGCAACTACCAAAGGCCTGAGGGAAAAGGCAGGGAAGCTATTCAGGCTTTCAGCCTTTTAAAATTTGCCCTGATCATATTAGAAAATGATTATCAAATTACCTGTCAAACATAACCCCTTTTCTGAATAACTTTAAACCACTGCCTCCGGCTAAAATAGAAAGCAAGATTCCATGTTTGTGTTCATTGAAACCCTTAAGAGAGCCCAAAGCAAAGTTGATTAATGCATTTGATTGAAAAGTCATACTTTTAAGAATAATTGTGCTAAAAAGTGAGTTTAAAAAAACCATCTTAAGGCCAAATATAGGTTTTAGAAAATACTTTCTGCACTCTCACTTCATACAGTAGATCATTTAGAGATCAAGAAATAATTGCATTAAATATGTTAGAGGAAAAGGACAATTCTGACCCCATGATTAGAAACTAGATACCCTGAGATAATCTCCAAATAATATCTTCTGTATTACTGCAAAAAAGTATTTTCTGTTTATTGGCAAATGCTATCCAAAATTTTTTTTTTGTTAATTAAGAGTTGGATGAAACTTAATTCAGTCATATATTCATAAGCATGTGCTTGACAAAATTTTTAAATAATGAATTCATAGCTGCATTTATGGAATTGTGTGAGGATTACTGACTATCTTGTCATTTAGCAGTCATTATTAATTGAAGGGCAAAGCATGTGAACTTTAGAGAAGATAAGCAAGCTGGTATTCAGAAGCCTTAAAAAAGTTCTTTTAAAATATTTTATTTTAATAGAGAAATACACTATATTATGTCTAAAAGACATATTACATGCTTTATTATATTCTTAATGTTCAAAAGACCTCTAAATGTATTTATTTATTTTTTGTATATTAATTGATCATCATAGCCAGAACATGCCAGGTAGACCAGTTTTCTTGTGGAAATGGGCGTTGCATTCCCAGAGCATGGCTATGTGACAGGGAAGACGACTGTGGTGACCAGACAGATGAAATGGCATCCTGTGGTAAGTTGTGAATGAAACACACTGTTAGTAGAGATTGTGTCACATAGAATATCCTATCCGTTTACCCCCCTTTAAAAGGCTATTTCTTTATAAATACAGGTAAAAGAAACAGAGGATATGTTACTTTTTGTTACATACCTTTGGACCTGAGTGTGCACTTTATGATAACTTCTCAATAATTCCTATTCATGAGGTAGAAACGATATTCTCAGCTAAAATTAATGAATATAAACAAAGCAGGTTTTATTAGGAAGTGGTTATTACAAGGCTAACAGGATATTCACAAATGTTTATTATTAACCTTATATCTGTAGTGATTAAACTTGTCAAAGAGAATAGTTCATGGAGTAACATTTGAAGTAAGAGAGGAGGACTTGTTCCTTATTGGCATATATATACTAACTTCTGGGAACAATAAATAATTCAGACTAAGATTACATAATTGATAAATCATTGTTTTCATTTCTGTAGAGTAATATGATTCTGACTGACTGACGAAATTAGTATTAGTTTCAGTAATATTTTTGTTGATGGGAAAATGCCTGCTTTCCACAGATTCTCTTACTTTTGAAAATAGTAAAATTTATTGTCACATGAAGTTGCAGATTTAATGACTCTCGTTTGTACTCATGCATCAGTATGTTTCATGGTCATTTGTCTCAAAAACGTCTAGTCAAATGCAGCAACAAAATGAATGAGGCTTTGTAAGACTCGTGCTTTATTTTCATTATGGCAAAGGATTTAAAAAATCGCTGTGGGGCAACTTTACCCATAATTTAGACATGTATAGCATATTTATTGAAATAGAATTTTAATAATTTAGCACTATGTAATAATTTTAATAGTAGAAAAATAAGGCTTTTTAACCCCTCAATTTGTTATTATTTTTTTCTTTCTAAATTCCAGTAATTTTGTGGGTATGGGTGGTTTTTGGTTATATGGCTAAGTTCTTTAATGGTGCTTTTTAAGAATTTAGTGAGCTCATCACCTGAGCAGTGTACACTGTACTCAATGTGTAGTCTTTTATCCTCTACCGCCCTTCCAGCTTCCCTCTACCAAGTCCCCATAGTCTATTACATCACTCTTATGTCTTTGTGTCCTCGTAGCTTAGCTCCCAATTATATGTGATAACATAACAATGTTTGGTTTTCCATTCCTGAGTTACTTCACTTAATATAAGGGCCTCCAGCTCCTCCAAGTTGCTGAAAAAGACATAATTTTATTCCTTTATATGGCTGAGTAATATTCCATGGTATACATGTATATTTTCTTTATCCAGTCTTTGGTTGGATGGGCAGTAAGGTTGGTTCAGTATCTTCTCAAGTGCAAATTGTGCTGCTCTAAATATGTGTGTGAATGTGTCTTTTTCATATAATGACTTCTTTTTCTTCAAGTAGATACCCAGTACTGGGATTGCTAGATCGAATGGTAGTTCTACTTTTAGTTCTTTTGAGGAGTCACTATACTGTTTTCTATGGTGTTAACCTCTCAATTTAAATGCCTGTTTTTGGAGGATGCTAACCTAAAGTTTTCTTATGCCAGACTCTGTAAATACTTGAGTATATAACTTCCGAATAAAGTATAGATAAAGTAAAAGGTGCTAAATGATATGGTAAAGAAGATGATAGAGCAGTGGTATAGAAATAAAGCACTACAGAACGACACAGTAGGCAAGAGCATATTTTTCATGTGGAATAAAATATTTGGAGCCTGACCAATAAAGGGGGTTGAGCAGTGTATTCTCTCTCCTTTCCACTATCCAGACTAATTGTGTGGTCCTAAATCTGGCTGAGTCTGCTGCTAAGTTGCTCTATATTTTAGAAAACTTGATTCCTTTTCTACAGTGAGCATCCTCATTCAGAGAATACCAGAAAGGTAACGAGCACTCTAATAACATTAATACAGAGAGGCGCTGGAATCAGAGTCTCAATTCAGATAAGTAATGCCATGAAAACAATTAGGAAAATAAAGTACGGGTTCATTAAAGAACTTCTATAGGTCTTTGATCTTCTTTTCTTTTTTTTTTTTCTTTTTTAGTAATAGGCCTAGGGAAAGACCTGTTTCTTTTTTCTAATAATAATTTACTTGAATCAAAGGAGGAAAATGCCTAAAAGTTTAATAATAATCTAAATAACTATAATAGTAAACTTGTATGTCTTTTATTAGGTGAGGTGAAGAAGGGTTGGAAGGGATGCATACTTAAAATATGTGCTGGACCCATATTCTTCTATTGAATCTTTTTTATAAGAAATCGACAAGGAACATTTTATGGTCCACATATTACAGATAAAGGAATTAAAACTTAGAGACTTTTAGCAACCTGCTTGAGATCACAAAGCTAATAAATAGCAGGACCAGACTATTAATCAGGCACACTTAAAACTAAAACCCAAACATTTTAGGTTGAAATTGTTTCATGATCCATGCATAGGGTGCAGATTATGCCGTTATACTTCTATGACTATCTGATTTAAATGCACATGCACTTATAGTAGGTTTCATTCCTCATTGTACTGGTAAATGTTTTAACCTTTCCTGGTGGGGAGGAACCCTGATGTATTGTTTGCCTATTTGTATGCTGTAAATACTCCCACCATAGCCAGTATCAAGTTGCCAACATAATTCTCTGAATGTGGAATTAGGAACAAATATGCAGTAACACACCAGTATGTAGTATTTCCACTATTCAGATACAACTGACACAAATAATTTGAAGAGCAATGTAGTAAAATTATCAGGAAATTAGAAGTCTCAGGTATATATTACCTTTGTTTTAAACATTATTTGTTTAGTTGTAAATTTATAAAAATTATTTTTAAAAATAATGTCATGTGCTTTGCAGCTGGTACATAGAATCAATGAAAATTTAACAGTAAGCTCTCACAGCCCAGCATGGTGGTTTATGCCTATAATTCCAGTATTTGGGGAAACCAAAGTGAGTGCATCACTTGAGACCAGCAGTTCGAGACTAGCTGGGCTAACATGGTAAAACCCTGTCTCTACTAAAAATACAAAAATTAGCTGGCATGGTGGTACCTACCTGTAATCCCAGATACTAAGGAGGCTGAGGTAGGAGGATTGCTTTATCCTGGGAGGCAGAGGTTGCAGTGAGCTGAGATTCAGGCCTCTATCTCAAAAAAAATATATAAATCAATAAATAAAAATAGGCTCTCACAAATTGGTACAAGAGGCCGGCTGCACATAATTGGATATGAATGCATTGGAACGATTTAGCAGCTAGACAGTTAGGTCCTGAAATATAGCCAAATTTTATAGAGTATCGGTAAACTGCCGCCACGGGTTAGTTTCAGGACCATTTCTTCTTAACAACCAAGGAAATATGTTTTACTTCAAACATGTTTCTCTCTTCAGTAGTACACATTTGCCTTTCAGATTGTCATTTAAAATCAAAATTTACATCAGAAGACAAGCTGACAAAGTGTAGTAGACATAATTTCACTGTTAAAGTTATTATAAGAGAGAATGGCATAGATCTCTGTAATAGAAACTATTCTTGCACTGCATACAAAATGACAAGGACTGCAATTTTTTAAAAAGCCCTCACCCTATTTGACACTATTCTATAAATAAATAGAGACTCAACTAATTTCTAGTTTTATTATAAATTTTGTAATGGCCATATTTTGCTTTTGTCACTGGAATAGAACAGATTCCCAAAGGTTTCATCCTACCTGAAGATTCTACAATCACTTTTTTTTCTTTTTATACTTCGGCTCCATGAACAATCTCTTTTATATTTATAGCTACTGTTTAACATTAAAAATAATATTAAAATTTGGATTTGAAAATATGCAAAGCCTATGATTAGAAATGTTTCTGCTGGTGATCAGGAGTTGAAGGTACTGCAACTGAAGGTCAAGATTTCACTGGAATTCACTAGCATCTATTTACAAACCTAATTCATCTTACTTGCATTTGTCTTTACAAGTTAATTGCATATTTAAGGTTGAGATTATATGTGGGCACACACTTACATTAATTGGGAAGGCCCTCTGAGGATTCAGCTTTAATATTTAAGTAATTGTTTAACTTTTTAGTAGTCTTCACATGTAGAAAGAAGAATCTGTAAATTGATGCTGCCAACAAGAGAAGACATTCAAATTGTGAAGTCTGTGTTGAAAGTGGACCTTGTGTCAAGGAACTGAATGGTCAATTTAATTTCAAGGATAAGACTAGCATTGGTTCTCAACTTAAGCTGTCAATAAAATAATTACCAGGGGAACTTTAAAATCACCTGCCCACACCTCACTCCAGAGTTATTAAATAGAATCTCTAGGAGTGGGACCCAATAATTAGTATTTTTAATGCTTTCCAAATGGTGAAATGTGTGCTCAAGTTTGAGAACTCAAGACAATACATCAGAGTCTTTTGAGGAGCTTGTTAAAGAAAAAAAAAAAAGATTGCTGGGCCCCATTCCTAGTGTCTTTAATCCAGTCAGTCTCAGGTGGGGCCCAAGAATTTACATTTCTGTTAGGTTGGTGCAAAAGTGATTGTGGCTTTTGCCAGTATGGAAAAAAAAAAGCAATTACCATTGCATCAATCTAATAACAAATTCTCAATTAATGCTAATCCTTGTACCATGTGTCTTTGATTTTATCTTCTGTGCACTTATGTGACATAAGAATGTTAATATATACAAAACTGGTTTAACATAGGAGCAATTATCCTTACAAATTTCCTTCCCATCTGTATTAGTCTGTTTTCACATTGCTGGTAAAAACATACTAAATACTGTACAATTTACAAAAGAAAGAGGTTTAATTGAACTTACAGCAGCCCCACAATCATGGTAGAAGGCAAGGTGGAGAAAGTCATATATTATATGGCTGGTAGCAGGCAAAGAGAGAGATTGGGCAGGGAAACTCCCTTTTGATACCTTCAGAACTTGTGAGACCTGTTCACCATAACAAGAACAGCATGGCAAAGACCTGCCCCCTTGATTCAATTACCTCCCACTGGGTCCCTCCCACAACATGAGGGAATTCAAAATGAGATTTGGGTGGGGACACAGCCAAACCATATCACCATCTTCAAATTACAACATTAAATATAAGGGCATTTCATGATTAAACATAGTAATGTTTCAAACAATGACACATTTTGTACCTTAGAAAACTTATAGTCAAAAAAGCAGAGTTATTCATTTTAACAAAGATTGTTGTCTTTGTCTTGTTCTGTTTTCCAAATGTCTCAACATAGCCTACATTTATTATGGTTTAATAAATATACCTTCAAGTAAGTTGGTAATAGAAGCCTTCAACTTTGGAAATCACCTAAAGTTTATTAACAGATTGAAAGATAGTTCAGGCCAGGCATGGTGGTTCATGCCCGTAATCCTGGCACTTGAGAAGCCAAGGTGGGTGAATCACTTGAGGTCAGGAATTCAAGACCAACCTGGCCAATGTGACAAAACCCCATCTCTTCTAAAAATACCAAAAAAAATTAGCAGGGTGTTGTTGTGTGTGCCTGTAATCCTAATCCCAGCTACTCAGGAGGCTGATGCTGGAGAATAGCTTCAACCTGGGAGATGGAGGTTGCAGTGAGCTGAGATCGTGCCACTGCACTCTAGCCTGGGTGACCAGAGTGAGACTCCATCTCAGAAAAGAAAAAGATAGTTCAAGGGAGTAGAAATAAAAATCTACTGAAGTTTTCAAGATTAATATTACTCAATTTTATGGGTGTTGATCTTTTAAAAGCAGGATTTGGTATCCTGTACTTGTAATCTTACTTGTAAATGCTCTTATCATCTTTCTTGTTATCTTACGAAATTACAAGATAAGAGAAAAAAGAGGACAGGAGAGGATGCGGAAGGGAGAGGAGGAGAGGAAAAGAGAGGAGAGGTGAAGAAAGGAAGAGAAGCGTATGCCAGGCAGGATGGCTCATGCCTGTAATCTCGGCACTTTGTCAGACCAATGTACATGGATCACTTGAGCCCAGGAGTTCCAGACCAGCCTGAGCAACATGGCGAGACCCCATCTTTAAAATATAAAAAAATTATCCAGGCATGGTTTTGGGTGCCTGTAGGCCTAGCTACTTGGGAGGCTGAGGTGGGAAGATCACTTGAACCCAGGAAGTTTAGGCTGCAGTGAGCTATGATGTATTCCAGGCTGGGTCAACACAAGTGAGACCCTGTCTCAAATAAATAAATAAATAGACAGATAGATAGATAGATAGATAGACAGACAGACAGACAGACAGACAGACAGACAGACAGACAGACAGACAGACAGATAGATAGATAGATAGATAGATAGATAGAGTTAAGTAAGTAAATAGAAGAGTTTTAGCTATCAAAATGGAATTTTTACCCAGTTAAATCAGTAATAAGTTGTATCTATGATATTTTACACAAGATAATTAGAAAAGCAAAGTTTCTGATTAAGTATAATTTCTTTTTTTCTAAGAAAAAAACTGCATATGTGTGTAACCATATAATGAGGAGCAGTAATCCAGTGGAATATTGACATGAAATATAATTATTGTCCAGCACTGCTTTGCCATTCCCTAATAATACCTTGGCATACACAATGGCGCTGGTAACTTTTAGTTTTTATAACTCGTTCTAACCCATTTTGAAATACTAGTATTATATCTTAGTAAAAGCTTTCTCCTCCCTTTGCTGGCTAGACTTGAGGTTTTAGGAATGGGGTTCTTGTCTTGCTTTGTTACTTGCTACTTGCCTTTCATCTTGCTTTAACTCTTCAGGCAAAGAGGAGACATGGAGGAAATGAGTAACATCTTTTCAAGCAGATCTTGAGGAAACCTTTCTACTGCTCTAAATTTTACAATCCTCTGACACATGAGAAATGCAACTCTCTTGAAAGGCATCTGTGTGAGATCCTCAGAGGGGTTTGAGTCTCATCCCTCTTTAGAATTCCCTGAACTTCCTTTCTCATTTCTTCTCTCTTCCCCGCCCCCCCCCCCCCCGAGTTCCCTGCACATCTAGATTTAGGTCTCTTTTATTCCCCAGACCTCCTCATTCCCACCACAGGAAGTACATCTCAAAGCCTTAAGTTGCTGAAATTCCCCTGCTTGGTGAGCTTCCTTTTTGGTTGCATTACTGATGTGACAAGGAAAGGTTTATCATCTTTTGCTAGGTCCATTTTATTTTCTTTCCCAGATATTGTGAGCAGGCTGCTCTCCTAATGACCCATCTCTTGGGCCTGCAATCACTCTCCAGTTCTTTGTTCTCTAGATACTGGTAAAAGGGCCAGATCACTCGCAGAAAACCATCTCATCAATTCTGCCTTCTTAGGTACCCACACAATTTCATGAATGATGCTCGTGGAGTCTCTCCTCTTGCATTCGTGTATCTATCCATAGGCTGGTCCACTGGTCTCTCCAGAAGGTTGACTTGTACAGTACTTTCCTATTATATGAAACTGTTCCAAATATTGGTTTCTCTTTGTAAAATGTGGGGATACTTGGTGTCTCCTTGTCCTTAGTATTGGATCTAAGTGAGCCAGGGGCAAGGTGAAAGAAAGAATTTCACTATTACATGGTTTTGTTTTTAACTCACTCATTTTTTTTTCTCTGTCCCTCTTCTTTTCCTTCTTCCTTTCTCCCTTCTAATCTCCTGTTAAAGTAGGTTTGTACCCACCTACTAGTATAAACATATACACATGTATTCAATACATGGACATTTAGAAAGAATAAGGTAAGTTATTTTAGTTCTCACATACAAGTAAGGAGACCGAAGCACTGAAAATTGTGTGTGCAAAGTTGCAGAACGTGTTAGTAGATTTCAGTTGGATGTCAGTTACATTCACTCCTAGTTGTCCATTCTCACAGAATTAGAGACTTTTGTAGTTGATTAAAATGCATTGTAACTTAATCTCTTACCCAATACAGGAATTCTTCTAAAACTGGTCCCAGGAGTACTTACCTAGTCATTGTTTAAATTATTTTCCGAAACAAAGAACTCAACGTTTCAGGGGGTAATTAATTCTACTGTTGGGCAGCAGTATTCAATTGTCAGAATGTTATTTCTTCATGGAGCTAAGGTCCGCCTTCCTGAGGATTATACCCTCTAATACTTGTTCTGTCATCTGAAGCTACATAGAATCAATAACTTTGTTCACAGTCTGGCTCTTAAGATAACTAATGACACCGTCATGTCCAACCAATTCTTCTCTTTTACAGGTTAAACATATCACTTCCTTCAACATTTTCTTACATGACCATGTTTGTCAGGGCTTTTCTTGGCAATTGCCTTGCTATTCATTCACTTGAATTTTAATAATCTTATTAAAATCAGTGGCCTAAAATGAGAGACTGATATTCAATGTGTATAGAATTTCAGATATGCAAGATGAAAAATTTCTGGAGATCTGCTGCAGAAGTATATAAATATAGTTAATGTTACTGAACTATATATTTAAAATGGTTAAGATGGTAAATTTTGTGTTACATATTTTTACCACAATTTTTAAAATGTGAAATGTTCATGTTGTAGAAATTTGGTATTTTTACAACAGATCATAGTGGAGTGTTTACCTTTACTTATTTAGCTTCTCAGTTTCTCTTAATCTTGGATGACAGCCTTATCATGTAATTGACATATTGAGTTCTCAGTCAATTAACATGCCTAAGCTTTTCTTATAAACCAGTTTGCCTTTTAGGGATATTTCCAATGTTTACATTTCAAAAGTTCCCTTAAGTTTTATTTTGATAGTCTTCGGATTCTCCCTTATCCACACATTTCAAAATATGTACATTGGTGAGGTGCTCTATGCCCCACCATCCTTCTACAGTTCTTAACTTTTTGGCAATTTTGCAGTTTTGAATTCATCATCCATCATGATAATGATGTCTTCTAGTTTGGTATAATTCAAAAATTGTGTAAGCATTACTTTTAAGGCTTTAGCCACATTATAGTAACAAAGGCATGAGCTTTTTGAGAGCAATTGAAAGCATTCTTCTGGGAAAAACTGATCTAATAATTAGAATTTTGTAGACACAGTTATGAATCAACTACTCATCTATCTAAATTTGCCGTTATATTGTATGTATGGTATTTTCATTTATTGTGAAAGAATTTCTCAAAGATGTTGTTAAAAATTCAGGAGCACTACATTTAGTGATATATATAATGTACATAATTATGATATATATAAATTATATATATTATACATATAACACATATTATATGAATTACATATAATGAAAATGTCCTAAATATGTATGTTATATATATCAATATTACATATTATATGTATTTATGTATATGTATTATATATGTAAGTATATAAATGCTCATCAAAAAACTGCATCAGCAAAAAGTTTATTCTGACATAATATACTTTTATTTCATTCATGATCAAATGGCCAAATGGTATCATTATAAATACTGACAAACTATTGTTTTAACAAGTTTATCTTATAATTATTGTCAAAGACTTACATAAACTTCACCTGTCTATAGTTTCTAAATTTTCTCTCAGTTTCAGGATCATGATCAAATATTGTCATTATAAATACTGACAAATGATTGTTTTAGCAAGCTGATTTAGAATTATTGTCAGAAACTTACATCATCTTTATAATTTTTAAGTTTTCTTTCAGTTTTGGAGTTGGTTCAATATTGCCTTTTTTCCAATTTTTCTTCATGTTTCCTATCTCCCATTAATTCCAAAATTACTGTCAATTCTCTGAGAACATCAAAGATGCTTGATGTTTTATTACTTGTTTGATAATTTGTCTCCATAGAAAGATAAACTCACCTTTTAGCAATTAGGGGCTCTATTTTTCTCTATTCTCTGGTTTGGAGTTTTAATTTTCTCTCAAACCTATTTGCTATCTACTTTCCAGTCTGACAATAATTATTTTTATTTAAAAGAAGGATGCTGAGGAAACTGAGAAGCTCTTTTTCTTTGCCTATGTTCAGTAGATTTATTGTTTGTATATTACTTCTAAATTAAAAATTGTTCTGTTTATTTCCTTATTTCATATGTTTATATTTTGGCATGCTTTATTTTTAATTTAGAAGTGGTATGTGAGCTTCCACTAAGTGGTCTTCTTGTTATTCTTACTCTCATGTGGCATTATTTTGCATCTTTCTTTGGTTACAGTTCCCTGCTTTGTAAATACCTGACTAATAAAGCCCAGTGTGCAGAAAAGTGGGAGATTAAGCAAACCCTGGAGGGATATTTTCAAAGCAATAGACAGAAATTATTAAAAATGGCTTTTAGTTTCTTATTCTAATTCAGCATTTCCCCAATTACTTGCTTGAGGATATGAGTCACTTGCAGTGCTTGTTGCTAATAAAGATTTTCAGGCTTCTACCCACCTCCCTCAAAGATTTTCTTTAAGTATGTCTTGGATGGAGTCCAAAATACATACTGTATTTTGAGAAAAATTATCTCATGTGATTCTTACCTTAAAAGAATATCAGAGAATTTAAACTGTGATGTTAGCATTTTCTACCTATTAGAATTTGTTAAGGCTACCACAACAAATTACTAAAAAAGTGATGCTTAAAATGACAGAAATTTATTCTTGCACAGTTCTGGAGGTAAAAAGTTCAAAACCAAGGTGTCAACAGGGCTGCCTGCAAAGGCTCTAGGAAAAACTCCTTTCAACTTTTGGTGGCTATTGGCATTTCCCAGCTAGGGGCAACATAATGTCAACCTCTGCCTCCAACTTCCTGTGACCTTCTTCCGCATGTCTCTGTCATAGCCTTATCTCCCTTCTCTTGTAAAGACACCAGTTATTTAAGGCCCACCTTTAATCCAGGATGATATCATATTGAGATCCTTATCTTTATATCTGCAAAACTTCATTTATTTTTTCTTTTGAAGGATGTAGGTCCAGGTTATTGGCACAAAAATATCATAATTGCTTCAGTAAGCAAACAATTTAGAGGCCAGGCATGATGGCTCATGCCTGTAATCTAAGCACTTTGGGAGACCAAGGTTGGTGGATCACTTGAGCCGAGGAGTTTGAGGCCAGCCTGGGCAACAAGGTGAAACCCTGCCTCTAAAAAGAATCTTTTTTAATTAGCTGGACATGGTGATAAATGGCTGTAATCCCAGCTACTAGGGAGGGTGAGATGGGAGTATCACTTGATCCCAGGATCACTTGACTCCAGGCTACAGTGAGCCAGGAGTGTGCCATTACACTCTAGCTTGGGCAACAGAGCAAGACCCTTGCAAAAAAAAAAAAAAAAGGCAAAAAATTAAAACAAAAACAATTTAGAAAGTAGTGTGCATAAAATTTTATATAATTATTATTAACATACATAGATATTCTATGCTCACCAAAATATCTATAATTTTTGAGCTGAATTTTCACCGAATTTGACTTTCCTCTTTGAGATTTTCTGTACTATTTTGCTCATCCTCCATGTGTATGTATTGTTTTTTAAGCAGAAAAAAGAAAAATAGGGTATTTTAACCTGAAAATAACAAAAAGCAAAATCTTCTGCAGATCTGTGCATAGTTACAATGACAAAGCAGAGCCACAGGAAATACTTAAGTATTTGCAAAGACCCTATTCCTAAATAAAGTCACATCCACAGGTTCTGGCAGTTAGAATTTAATGTGTCTTTTTGATACCTAACAATTCAACCTAGTACCCCTGGGGAACTTTAATATGTCCTGATTGCCAACTGAATTATAATGGAGGCTCAGGTATGGGTAATTTTTAAAAATTTTCCACATGATTCTCATGTGCAACCCTATCCTGGTGATTATCGGGTCTCTGCCACTCAGTTGAACTTCTTTCAATATCTCTCTATTATATCCCTCTAAACCTCAGCTGTTCTCCACTCTCACTCCAAAATGGAGTCTTGGTCTGTCACTCAGGCTCAAGTGCAGTGGCACAGTCTCAGCTCGCTGAGATCTCCACCTCCTGGGTTCAAGCAATTCTGCTGTCTCAGTCTCCTGATTAACTGCGATTACAAGTATGTACCACCACGCCTGGCTAACTTTTGTATTTTTAGTAGAGACGGGGTTTCACCATGTTGGCCAGGCTGTTCTTAAACTCCTGACTCTAGGTAATCTGCCTGCCTTGGCCTCCCAAAGTGCTGGGATTACAGGCGTTCGCCACCATGCCCAGCTAATTTTTCGTATTTTTAGTAGAGACAGGGTTTCACCATGTTGACCAGGATGGTCTTGATCTCTTGAACTCATGATCCACCTGCCTCGGCCTCCCAAAGTGCTGGGATTACAGGTGAGAGCCACCACACCCAGCCCCCTACTCTGGTGTTTTTAGCCTCTGTGTTCTAGATGCTGGGTCTCAGGAAAAGACAAAAAGGCCAAGTTTCTGCTCTCAGAAGTTGAGGGTAGTTGTCATGGTGTGCAAAACCTCAATAAGAATGTGACACTTCTACCTGATGTGCTTATATGTGAATTTTCTGAAGATTTCTACATTCTTTTCAATGAATAATGTATTTGATTCCTCTGCTTTTGTATATATAAATTCTTATATATAAGTATACAGTCCTTATAGTTTCTGAAACTCTAGGTTCAGGTCATGCCCATTTTCTATTTCTGTTACTATTTTTAAAACAATAATGTAGATACATTTAGCTAAAGAAAGTCAGATGACACATAGGTGCTTACAATAAAAAATAGTAGTAATTCTACTTCACTTATTGTACTGTTACCAGTGGCGAGTATTTTTAATTCTTAGCCAAGTTTCCTGGTTATTACCTCTATGTTTTTATAACATAATATGCCATGATTTTAAAAAAATTATACCCATCTCTTGACTTCCTCTTGACTAGAATATATTTAAGTTAACATTTTAAAAGTTTTAAAGTATAAAAAAGGTACTATACAACCTTATAGAAAATAATATTATATTGTGATAACAATAATGTAATAAGCATGCTTACCTCATGGTATAATTAAAAGCCATGACACTATATTGAGAAAATGGGGGGGAAAAACATTTTACAAAATAAAAGTAAAATTTCTCATTTTAAATAAAGATAGGAAGTGATATATAACTACCAAAAATTATGAAAATATTCCTTGTAAGTATTTTGGTAACCATTTCTTTTAAAATATTTGTGTGTGGAAGAATATATGTCAATCAGTTGAGTTTTGCTTATGTTCAAATAAGGGATGATTTTGATTTTATTTGATTGTGGTAGGAGAATAAGTCCATGTAGTATTTTTTCTTTGGAAGCAATTGGGACTGCTTTGTAGCCTACAAAATGATTGCTTTTATAGAATTCCTTTGTGAACACAAGAAGAATGTATATATTTTTAAATTTGATAGCAGTAAATTTCTTTTAAAATAGGAAGGTAGACTGATGGATTGATAGGTGGTACTGATCAAGCCTATTACTTTTGTTGTTACTATCCTATATATCCTTATTGATATTTTGCCTGCCTAAGGATAATGTAAAAATGTAAAGGCAATTTTCCTGAAATGCATTTTCTTGTTTATATGTAAATTGGCAAGTATAAAATCCATCTCATAGTGTTGTCATGAGAATTAAATAGAAAACACAAAACCACCAAATACAGTGTTTGGGTAGGTAATTGTATCATTCTCCTTTTGATTAGTTAGTAGTACTACTCACTCCTTTGTTCTTTAATTCCATTAATAGGCTAACATCAGGCTGATCTTATTCTGCAAGATCATTTAAAATATTGGTTTACAAGTCATGTAATTTTACATTAAAGAATTTATAATGATTTGCAATTGTGAATCTCGCTAAAACTTTTAAATATATTTTTGAATATTGTCGATAGTATCAGATGTGCATAATTTCATACATAATCGTATATTGGAGTTCAGTAAAATATTTGGACATCTCACTGACTTTTAGAGGTGAGTGCTCACAAATAAGTACAGTACCTATAACTATAAATGTACACTGGTAAACATGTGTGAGCTATCATGCATGACTAGGTTTAGTAATGCTGCCTTGCTCCCTGGATTTAACCCCTATAATTGTCATTGGTTGCCTTTCATTGAGTGCATGCTTCTTTTTTTTAATGTTCTTTCTGTTTAGTGATTTTTATGTTTTCTGTTTCAGGAAACGTTTTTAAAATATTCTAGTCTTAGTGACATCTAATGCTGCACACTTAATGGCAGTGATTTCTCATTTGCAATCAGGGTCTGACAATGTGAAGCTCAGTGATGATTTGATCTCTTGGGAACTTTTATGTTGCTTTTTTACCTGTTGGGAAAAATCTCTATAACTAGAAGAATCAAGAGTGAGTTCTTAGAAACCATTTATATTCATATCTTTATCCAGTATTAATATAATAACCAAAGCTGTGCATTTTGAGTAATATCGAAGTTAAGTCTGATTCATTCTAAGTGTTATTTGCTTCTTGTTTCCTAAGTGATTAGCTTTCCTTTTATAAAAAAGAAAAGGTAATTGCCTGGGTAGCCTAAGAGTAGTCAAGATATCAAAAGTATAAATGAATATGTCACAGAGCTAGGAACAAGGAAGCTCAAGGTGTATTATTTTCACTGAAAAGTCAATATATATATATATATATAAACAAATTGATTAAAACTTGCTCATTTTAATAATAGGCTTGTTTTTTGTTTGTTTGTTTTGAGATGGAGTTTCACTCTTGTTGCCCAGGCTGGAGTGCAGTGGCATGATCTTGGCTCACCACAACCTCCACCTCCCAGATTCAAGCCATTCTCCTACCTCAGCCTCCCGAGTAGCTGGGATTACAGACACCCACTACCACGCCCAGCTAATTTTTGTATTTTTAGTAGAGATAGGGTGTCACTATGTTGGTCAGGTTGATCTCGAACTCCTGACCTCGCCCACCTCAGCCTCCCAAAGTGCTGGGGTTACAGGCATGAGCCACGGCGCTTGGCCAGGTTAATTTTTTTTTTAATTTTTTTATTTTTTATTGCGTTTTAGGTTTTGGTGTACATGTGCAGAACATGCAAGATAGTTGCATAGGTACACACATGGCAGTGTGTTTTGCTGCCTTCTGCCCCTTCACCCATACTTGGCATTTCTCCCCATGCTATACCTCCCCTGCTCCCCACCCTGGTGTGTCTCCCCTATTCCCCCCAATAGACCCCAGTGTGTAGTACTCCCTTCCCTGTGTTCATATGTTCTCATTGTTCATCACCCACCTATGAGTGAGAATATGCAATGTTTCATTTTCTGTTCTTGTGTCAGTTTGCTGAGAATGATGTTCTCCAGATTCATCCATGTCCCTACAAAGGACACGAACTCATCATTTTTGATGGCTGCATAATATTCCATGGTGTATATGTGCCACATTTTTCCAGTCCAGTCTATCATCGATGGGCATTTAGGTTGGTTCCAGGTCTTTGCTATTGTAAACAGTGCTGCAATGAACATTCATGTGCATGTGTCCTTATAGTAGAACGATTTATAGTCCTTTGAATATATACCCAGTAATGGGATTGCTGGGTCAAATGGAATTTCTGTTTCTAGGTCCTTGAGAAATCACCATAGTGTCGTCTACAATGGTTGAACTAATTTACACTCCCACCAGCAGTGTAGAAGTGTTCCTATTTCTCCACATCCTATCCAGCATCTATTGTCTCCAGATTTTTTAATGATCGCCATTCTAACTGGCGTGAGATGGTATCTCAATGTGGTTCTGATTTGCATCTCTCTAATTACCAGTGATGATGAGCATTCTTTCATATGTTCGTTGGCCTCATGTATGTCTTCTTTTGTAAAGTGTCTGTTCATATCCTTTGCCCATTTTTGAATGGGCTTGTTTGGTTTTTTTCTTGTAAATCTGTTTGAGTTCTTTGTAAATTCTGGATATCAGCCCTTTGTCAGATGGGTAAGCTGCAAAAATTTTTTCCCATTCTATTGGTTGCCGATTCACTCTAGTGACTGTTTCTTTTGCTGTGCAGAAGTTGTGGAGTTTGATTAGGTCCCATTTGTCAATTTTGGCTTTTGTTGCCAATGCTTTTGGTGTTTTGGTCATGAAGTCCTTGCCTACTCTTATGTCCTGAATGGTTTTGCCTAGATTTTCTTCTAGGGTTTTTATGGTGCCAGGTCTTATGTTTAAGTCTTTAATCCATCTGGACTTAATTTTAGTGTAAGGTGTCAGGAAGGGGTCCAGTTTCTGCTTTCTGCACATGGCTAGCCAGTTTTCCCAACACCATTTATTAAACAAGGAATTTTTTTTCCCTGTTGCTTGTTTTTGTCAGGTTTATCAAAGATTGTATGGTTGTAGATATGTTGTGTTGCCTCCGAAGCCTCTGTTCTGTTCCATTGGTCTATATCTCTGTTTTGGTACCAGTACCATGCTGTTTTGATTACTGTAGCCTTGTAGTATAGTTTAAAGTCTGATAATGTGATGCCTCCTGCTGTGTTATTTTTGCTTAGAATTGACTTGGCTATGTGGGCTCTCTTTTGGTTCCATATGAAGTTCAAGGTGGTTTTTTCCAGTTCTGTGAAGAAAGTCAATGGTACCTTAATGGGGATAGCATTGAGTTTGGAAATTACTTTGGGCAGTATGGCCATTTTCACAATATTGATTCTTCCTACCCATGAATATGGAATGTTTCTCTGTTTGTGTCCTCTCTTATTTCATTGAGCAGTGGTTTGTAGTTCTCCTTGAAGAGGTCCCTTATGTTCCTTGTAAGTTGTATTCCTAGGCATTTTATTCTCTTTGTAGCAATTGTGAATGGCAGTTCATTCTTGATTTGGCTCTCTTCAAGTCTGTTATTGGTGTATAGAAATGCTTGTGATTTTTGCACATTGATTTTATATCCTGAGACTTTGCTGAAGTTATCAGTTTCAGACGTTTTTGGGCTGAGGTGATGGGGTCTTCTAGATATACTATCATGTCATCTGCAAATAGAGACAATTTGGCTTCCTCCTTTCCTATTTGAATACCCTTTATTTCTTTTTCTTGCCTGATTGCTCTGGCTAGAACTTCCAGTACTATATTGAATAGAAGTGGTGAGAGAGGGCATCCTTGTCTAGTGTCAGATTTCAAAGGGAATGCTTCCAGTTTTTGCCCATCCAGTATGATATTGGCTGTTGGTTTGTCATAAATAGCTTTTATTACTTTGAGATATGTTCCATCAATACTGAGTTTATTGAGGGTTTTTAGCATAAAGTGCTGTTGAATTTTGTCAAATGCCTTCTCTGCATCAATTGAGATAATCATGTGGTTTTTGTTTTTGGTTCTATTTATGTGGTGAATTACGTTTATAGACTTGCGTATGTTGAACCAGCCTTGCATACCCAGGATGAATCCTACTTGATCATGAAGGATAAGCTTTTTGATGTGCTGTTGCAATCGGCTTGCCAATATTTTATTGAAGAATTTTGTATCTATGTTCATCATGGATATTGGCCTGAAGTTTTCTTTTCTTGTTGAGTCTCTTCCGGGTTTTGGTATCAGGATGATGTTGGTCTCATAAAATGAATTGGGAAGAATTCCCTCTTTTTGGATTATTTGGAATAGTTTCAGAAGGAATGGTACCAGCTCCTCTTTGTGTGTCTGGTAGAAGTCGGCTGTGAACCCATCTGTACCTGGCCTTTTTTTGTGTGGTAGGCTCTTAATTGCTGCCTCGACATCAGACCTTGTTATTGGTCTATTCATAGTTTCGGCTTCCTCCTGGTTTAGGCTTGGGAGGACACAGGTGTCCAGAAATTTATCCATTTCTTCCAGGTTTACTAGTTTATGTGCATAGAGTTATTTGTAATATTTTCTTATGATGGTTTTAATTTTTGTGGAATCTGTGGTGATTTCCCCTTTATCATTTTTTATTGCATCTATTTGGTTGTTCTCTCTTTTCTTTTTTATCAGTCTCACTAGTGGTCTGTCTATTTTGTTGATCTTTTCAAAAAAAACCAGCTCTTGGATTTATTGATTTTTTGAAGGGTTTTTCTTGTCTCTATCTCCTTCAGTTCTGCTCTGATCTTAGTTATTTCTTGTCTTCTGCTAGGTTTTGAGTTTTTTTGATGTTGCTCCTCTAGCTCTTTCAATTTTGACAATAGGGTGTCAATTTTGGATCTGTCCACTCTTCTCATATGGGCACCTATTGCTATATATTTTCCTCTAGATACTGCTTTAAATGTGTCCCAGATATTCTGATATGTTGTGTCTTCATTCTCATTGGTTTCGAAGAACTTATTTATTTCTGCCTTCATTTCATTGTTTATCCAATCAACATTCAAGAGCCAGTTGTTCATTTTCCATGAAGCTGTGCGGTTCTGAGTTAGTTTCTGAATTCTGAGTTCTAACTTGATTGCATTATGGTCTGAGAGACTGTTTGTTATGATTTCAGTTATTTTGCATTTGCTGAGAAGTGCTTTACTTCCTATATGTGGTCAATTTTAGAGTAGGTGTGATGTGGTGCTGAGAAAAATGTACATTCTATGGATTTGGTGTCTAGAGTTCTGTAAATGTCTATCAGGTTTGCTTGTTCCAAGTCTGAGTTCAAGCCCTGGGTATCCTTGTTAATTTTCTGTCTGGTTCATCTGTCTAATATTGACCATGGAGTGTTAAAGTCTCCCACTATTATTGTGTGGGAGTCTAAGTCTCTTTGTAAGTCGTTAAGAACTTGCCTTATATATCTGGGTGCTCCTGTATTGGGTCCACATACATTTAGGATCGTTAGCTCTTCTTGTTGTATGGATCCTTTTACCATTATGTAATGTCCTTCTTTGTCTCTTTTGATCTTGTTTCTTTAACGTCTATTTTATTGGAGACAAGAATTGCAACTCCTGCTTTTCTTTGCTCTCCATTTGCTTGGTAAATTTTCCTCCATCCCTTTATTTTGAGCCTTTGTGTATCCTTGCATGTGAGATGGGTTTCCTGAATACAGCACACTGATGGGTTTTGGCTTTTTATCCAATTTGCCAGTCGGTATCTTTTGATTGGTGCATTTAGCCCCTTTACATTTAGGGTTAATATTGTTATGTGTGAATTTGATACTGCCATTTTGATGCTAGCTGGCTGTTTAGCCTGTTAGTTGATGCAGATTCTTCATTTTGTTCATGCTCTTTAGCATTTGGTATGTTTTTGGAATGGCTGGTACAGGTTTTACCTTTCTATGTGTAGTGCCTCTTTCAGGAGCTCTTGTAAAGCAGGCCTGGTGGTGACAAAATCTCTGAGTACTTGCTTATTTGCAAAAAATTTTATTTTTTCTTCACTTATGAAGCTTAGTTTGGCTGGATATGAAATTCTGTGTTGGAAGTTCTTTTCTTTCAGGATGTTGAATATTGGCCCCTACTCTCTTCCAGCTTGTAGGGTTTCTGCCAAGAGATCTGCTGTGAGTCTGATGGGCTTCCTTTGTGGGTGACCCAACCTTTCTCTCTGGCTGCCCTTAGCATTTTCTCCTTCATTTCCACCATGGTGAATCTGATGATTATGTGCCTTGGGGTTGCTCTTCTTGCGGAGTATCTTTGTGGTGGTCTCTGTATTTCCTGGACTTGTATATTGGCCTGCCTTGCTTGGTTGGGGAAATTTTCCTGGATAATATCCTGAAGAGTATTTTCCAGCTTGGATCCATTCTCTTTGTCACATTCTGGTACACCTATCAAATGTATATTAGGTTTCTTCACATAGTCCCATATTTCTTGGAGACTTTGTTCATTCCTTTTTGCACTTTTTTCTCTAATCTTGCCTTCTCCTTTTATTTCATTGAGTTGGTCTTCAACTTCTGATATCCTTTCTTCTGCTTGGTGAATTCAGCTGTTGAAACTTGTGCATGCTTTGCAAAGTTCTCCCGTTGTGTTTTTCAGCTCTTTCAATTTATTCATATTCCTCTCTAAGTTGTCCATTTCTTGTTATCATTTCCTCATCTTTTTTCAAGGTTCTTAGTTTCTTTGTATTGATTTAGAACATGTTCTTTTAGCTCATGGAAGTTTCTCATTACCCACCTTCTGAAGTCTGATTTCGTCATTTCATCACACTCATTCTCTGTCCAGCTTTGTTCCCTTGCTGGTGAGGTGTTTTGGTCCTTTGTAGGAGGTGAGGTGTTCTGGTTTCAGGTGTATTCCTCCTTTTTGCTCTGGTTTCCTCCCATCTGTGTGGATTTATCCACCTGTCATCTGAGTAGTTGCTGATTTTTCGATTGGGTCTCTGAGTGGAGGCCCAGATTGTTGATGATGAAGTATTTCTGTTTCTTAGTTTTCTTTCTAACAATCTAGCCCCTCTTCTGTAAGACTGCTGAGGTCCACTACAGGCCCTGCTTGCCTGGGGTACCACTGTAGCAGCTGTGGAACAGTGTGGGTGCTACCAGTTTCTTCTTCATCTATCTTTGTCCCAGAATGATGCCCACCAAATGTCAGTCTGCTCAGTCCTTTTTGAGGTGACTCTTTGGGTATATGGTGGTCAGGGATCTGCTTGAGGAGACGGTCTGTACTTTATAGGAGCTCAAGTGCTGAGATGTGAGCTTCGTTGTTCATTCAGGGCTGCTAGGCAAGTACGTTTAAGTCTGCTGCAGCAGAATTCTTAAAATCCCTTTTTTTCCTCATATGCTCTGTCTCGGGGAGTTAGGGGTTTATTTATGAGTATCTGTTGCACTGTCCTGTCTACCTAGGAGGGAGTTTAGTCACTATTTGCCTGCCAAGGCTCTGCCCTGCTGCTGTGGGCTCTGCCCTGCTGTTGTGGGCTCTTCCCTGTTGCCGTGGGCTCCGCCCTGTTGCCATGGGCTTTGCCCTGCTGTCGTGGGCTTTTCCCTGTTGGCAGAGTCTCTCTGTTATGGCGGGTTGCCTCGGCAACGGCAGGCTGCATCAGCAATGAGAGAGTATCTCAGTAGGGGCGGAATGTTTTGGTAATGGTGGATGCCCCTCCCTAACTGAGCTGCACTGTCCTGGGTTCAGCTGTGCCCGCCATGAAACTCTCAACCCTGACCATTTTGAATCACATTTTGTTTGTCCCTGTGGGGGTGGGACCTGTCAAGCCTGATCACCTGGCTCCCTGCCTCAGAGCCCTTTTGTTTTTTTTTTTGAGTTGAACGGTTGACTCTCTCCCAGGTGTTTCAGTCGCCTGCTGAAAGGGCACCGGGATCTGTGTGATTTCCCATGCAGCGACCCACTGCGCCAGCTCACAGTTTGCTTCCTGGGAATCTCCTGGCCTGGCTCACTGTCCAAGTCTCGTTTAATCAGATGAATATGCTAATCTGCCCTCCCAAATCTCAAATTGCCAGTTTAACAGGGCACCCAGACCAGTGCGTTTTGTGCGGAGTGCTGCTGCGCTGCGGCGCTGGCCAAAAGGCTGCGCCAGCCGAAATAGCTGTGCTGGCATCCTGTGTCTCTCCTACACCTGGGAATTTCCCCGTTCTGTGGCAACAAAGATCCATCTGGAAATTCAGCATGAACTCACCCTCTGTGTCTTCACTGAGAGCTGCAATTCTGAGTTGCTTTATAGCGCCATCTTCCCCAGCTCCCTCCAGGCTAGTTTAAAAGTAACGAAAATGAAACTGAAAGAGAAGTATCCCAGGCAACCTCACTACTACTTCAGGGCTCTGACGTGCCCATTCCTTGTGCTTATATACTGCTATAGTGAATAACTGCAGTCTATGAATTAGAATGAGTTAGAAAAACAATGAAATGTTACATAACATAATGTTGCATTTTAAAAAATTTCTGTAATTTAAAAAAGTTGTCACTATGAAATATAATTTGTCTTACTCCTTTTCTCTTGGAAGTTGTAGTGTTATAAGCACACTAAAAAAAGACTGAAATTTTCTGAAATGAATTCTTAAAATATAGAGAAAATTAATTTACTTGAGACACTTCACATATATTTTGAGTTTTAATCTAAATTATAAATGAATTAATCATTGGTGATTTTTGTCTATCACACTTTATTCAACATTTCTAAGTAATTAAAGTTATTACTTCCTTAATTCTTCCATGGGATAAAAAATCTAAATTGTTTAATTATTAACTTTAAGATTAAGTTAAACATAAATAACTTTAGGATTAATTAAACATATTAAACTAAACATTTAGTAGTAATTATTTTAATTTCCAGGGAGAATTATCATTGTTAGATATGAATTTATTCTTTGAACTGGAAGATTTTTCTGTTGTCATAAAACATATTAAAAAACAGAAAATGCAACTTGAATCTCCTATTCAGTTTCTCAGTCAACCAGTTTCTTTCTATAAATATTTATGTATGTATGTATGTTCAATTTTTTTCCTCTTATGAAAAGATTACCACCACTATAACTCTCTTGTAATCCTGTGTCTCTCATTAGCAATCATGTTACTTCTTACATTCTTCACATTCAGATTTCTTGGGAAAGCTGCATAAAACTTTATGTATTTGTCTTCCACTCAGTCTGCTAAGACTGGAAATTTATTTTCCCCTTAACCACTCCATCAAAACTGTCTTTGACAAGCTCAACAGACTTAAAAAAAAAAAAAAATCTGGGGGAGGGGGGCTAGAGGAGGGGTAGCATTAGGAGAAATACCTAATGTAGATGGGTGCAGTAAACCACCATGGCACAGGTGTACCTATATAACAAACTTGCATGCTATTATATGTATCCCAGAACTTAAAGTGTGTTTATGTGTGTGTGTGTGTGTGTGTGTGTGTGTGTGTGTGTGTGTATATAAAATCTGAGTAGCACAGTTCAGTTTGTATATATTTATTGGAGCGGCCCTTAACCCTGCTGTCTTCTTCTTCAGACACTTCTCTTGCCTTCAGTGACCGACATTTCATGATTTCCCTCTTACATTTTTCTGGTTCCTCTGTCTCTATCTAACCCTTATATATATGTTCAATATTTTCTTTGAGAGTGTGGGTAAATTATATTCTAAAATTTTCTCACTTCTTTTTTTTTTTTTTTTTTTTTTTTAGTTGGGGTGGTGGGTAAAATTTTTACTCCAGTTTTAACATTTAAATTTTTTGCAGGGTTGGGGAGCAGGGGAGGGATAGCATGGGGAGAAATGCCAAATGTGGGTGAAGGGGTGGAAGGCAGCAAAACACACTGCCATGTGTGTACCTATGCAACTATCTTGCATGTTCTGCACATGTACCCCAAAACCTAAAATGCAATAAAAAATAATAAATAAATAAATAATAAAAAAAATTTGCAGGTTAATTCAGGTTTTATATATTTGTTCTTGCAATTTTGATGTTTCACTACAGTGTTTCTGTATGTGAATTTCTTTTTACTTTTTTCAAAATAGATTTTGCTTCCTGAATCTAAAGTCATGTCTCCTTAAATTCTGGGACATTGTAAGAAATTTTCTCTTTAAATACTGCTTGCTCTCTTCATTTTCTCTTCTCCCTGTTTTTGCAACTATTAGCTCATTAAATTCTATCCTTCATGATTTCCCTTTATATTATTCTTAAATTGAGCTGCAACCGTGGCAATTTCTTCTTATCTTCCAGTTTAGTAATTCTTTCTTCTAGTGTACTAATTTGTAATTTAACTTGTCCATGTGGTTTGTAATTCCAAGACAATGGTTTTCATTTCTGAATATTCTATTTGGTTGCTTTTCAAACTTGCCTATTTTTTCTCAGTGTGTCCTCTTACATGGTTTTTATTTTTGTCTTTATCTTTTAAATACATTTTGACTTACCTATTTTATAATGCCTATCAGATTTCAATCTATAGCCTCTACAGATACAGATTTTTTATTTATATCTAAAGATATTCTGGGTCTAACTGTTGTTAGGTCTGCTGAATTTTGCTCACCAGATTTTCATTGTTTTTTTTTCTTCTAATTCTTTTTTTTTTTATAATTTGATTTTTTTGTCCCTTGTGGAAATTTTCCAAAGACTTTCTTGGGGTGATGTCTTCCCTGGGCACCCTGTCATACCTCTGAAATATTATTACATGGTGTGGATTAAGTTTTATCTGAATTTTTCAACTTGGGATTTCTGAATTACAAAAAGGAGAGCTTGTGATTAATTATTGCCTTGTGTTTATACATTGTCAAGTGGACTTTTTTCCCCACTCAGAGTCTGGGCTGAGATATCTCTTTCTACTAGGAGGAGATATTATCTAATTCACCCTTGTACTTAGAGTTTAGACTTTGAGGGTCCTAGCTTATGTTGGCATCTTTTGTAGAAATAGAGAATTATCACTAGTCCCAGGTTGACATTAAAACCCAGGCATCTAGATAGATTACAGAACCAGCTTTCTTTTACTGCCTTTGGAGGCAAAATTACACATGCTCATACATAGACAATGTTGTTATTTATTGTTCATTCACAATTCTAGTTTTTAGCACCCATTTTATTTCTAGACTCTGAAAATTTTTATTATTTGTACACATTCACCTATATATTAAAATATTTGTTATTTTATCTAACATTCCCAGTTGTCTGCCATATTGCCAGAAATATTCAGTATTTTTTCCTAGCACTTTTTTCAGTCTCATTCTATATACACTTCTTAGGTGTTCCCTTTGACTTTCTAATACTTTGTCATTTAAATCGTGCTCATTTCTAAGTCTGTCTTGCAAGCCTGTATCGCCACTTCTATCTTACACCCAATTGTAACCATTCTAAAATTCTTTTATTTTCTCAAACATTTTATATACTCTCACTTCCGGGCCTTCATGAATCTGACTCTTTCTTTGGAATATGGTAAAAGCACTGCATTCCCTCTTGTTCACCTGTTTTAACTCAAACGTATTATTTATATCAGCTTTTATAGCTCTTCCTCTGGGAAGTAATATTTAAACACCTGACATCAGTTTGGCCACTTCTGCTGTGTACTGTAATAACACATTACACTGCCTATAAAGTAACATTTATCACATATTTATTAAAATCACTTAATTGTATTCCAGATGTCTTCCCTAGTAAATTGTAAGCACTCTGAAAAATGATAATATTTAACTTTGCATTCCCAGTGCCTAGCACTCTTTCATTCATTCACTCATTCATCCACTCTAGGTAATATATTTCTAAGGCATAGAACTCTATCTGATATAAAGTTCTCCATTAAATACCCTGAACCAATAAAACTTTGGAGCATTTTTTTCTTCTGTTTTGCAAATCACAGACCTCTGTTCAGAGATGTTAGGTAACTACCCAATATCACACATTAATCTTTGGTGACATAGCCAGGATTTGAGCCCGTGTTTACTTACCTGCAAAGCCTATGTTTTTTGTGTGTGGCATACATGGTATATAAAATGAGATTTTTATGTGACAGCAATGAAAAAGTGACAAAATGATGACAATACGTAGTACACTACTCTCATGTAATCTCCAAAATGCATTTACTCTATTGGATCATTTGAAGTCTGTCCCATATAGGTACCAATTCTTAGAAGCCACAACTATTGTCAATATCTAGAAGTGTAATTTATTTTCTCAGTGAATCTAGTCCTATAATATGTGTGATTTTTAAAAGCATCACTTTTTCGCTGGCTGCTGTGGCTCATGCCTGTAATCCAAGCACTTTGGGAAGCCAAAACAGGCGGGTCACAAGGTCAGGAGTTCAAGACCAGCCTGACCAACATGGCGAAACCCTGTTTCTATTAAAAATACAAAAATTAGCCAGGCTGGTGGTGGGTACCTGTAATCCCAGCTAGTCAGGAGGCTGAGGCAAGAGAATTGCTTAAACCTGGGAGGTGGAGGTAACAGTAAGCCGAGATTGCACCACTGCACTCCAGCCTGGGAAACAGAGCAAGACTCAGTCTCAAAAAAAAAAAAAGCACCACTTTTTATAACAACATTTAATTATATACCTTAGGGGAGATAAAAATTAGAATTGGAGTTTAAATCTTAGACGTAAACTACAGAATGAAAAATTAAATTTTTTATTATTTCCCAAATCTTTCTAAGCTATAAATACTCTTTTTAAAGTATTAGTATAATCAACATGGTATAGTTTTTAAAAAATTGTATTTTGGCATCAATCAGAGAGTTGTATCAAATTTTACTGCCACTTGCTATTTATGTGATATGGCCTTAGGCAAGTTATACTATTTTCTGCAAATTGGTATCAAGGATAACAATGGCAGGGATATTGTAAATACATATGCAGCTAACCTAGTATCATATATTCACTAAATAATAAGTAATGTGATTATTATTGTCTCTTTCAAGTCAAGATAACACTTTCCTAACCCTGGACTCCTACAATATTCTTATCTTGTCATTAATTTTAACTTTAATCTTCTATGCACTTACCACATTGTGAAGGTTAAATTTGTCTATGCAGAATGTGTGTTCATGATCTCAAACAAACCTATGTCAACTGTGTTTTGAGACTTCCTTAACAAATTACTTTAAAATATTATTTTGGGGCAAGGAGGAGGAATAAGTAGGAAAATTCCTAGGTTAGAGACAGGGAAGAAGCCTAAATTAGATTTAAAATCTACCTCCCTGGGGAACATTCCTCTATGCTTTGTATACTAGATAAATATAAGTGCCATACCAATCATAATTACCCTTGAGAGAAAGACAATTGTAGCCATTTACATAATAGCTTACATATAACCTGACAATAAATTTTTAGTGAAACATATAATAGGTAAATTGAGCATACTACCTGTAATAATAGAAGATTTTTAACAGTCCATTAATCCATATTAAATATTCTATGAGTTTGAAGTATCTACAGAGATAAAATAAAATACAGTTTTCTGCCGGGCGCAGTGGCTCACGCCTGTAATCCCAGCACTTTGGGAGGCCGAGGCGGGTGGATCACGAGGTCAAGAGATCGAGACCATCCTGGTCAACATGGTGAAACCCCGTCTCTACTAAAAATACAAAAAATTAGCTGGGCGCGGTGGCACGTGCCTGTAATCCCAGCTACTCAGGAGACTGAGGCAGGAGAATTGCCTGAACCTAGGAGATGGAGGTTGTGGTGAGCCGAGATCATGCCATTGCACTCCAGCCTGGGTAACAAGAGCAAAACTCCGTCTCAAAAAATAAAATAAAATAAAATAAAATAAAATAAAATAAAATACAGTTTTCTTTTCCTCTCTATAACCGTAACACAATGAAATATAAGCCACAGAGTTAATCAGGTAATTCTTGCCAGTGTCCTGCAATTTGTATCTAAAGTCAAAGAATTTTAATGCAAAATCAACAAAGAAAAATTGTGTGTAATATTTAAATCTTCGTCAAATGTAAGAAATCATAATGACATTTTAACAGAGCAAATATCCAGAACTAAACTGATATATTCAGATGCTATTTTCAACCTTTGAATTAACCCTAATATGAAAGAATAGAAAAAATGTCAAAATTAAAAGGTTTTTAAAGCACAATAATAAATTATTGTGATTTATTATAATGCTGTGATAACCCCAGGAGTTATTCAAGTGGTAAACCCTACTTTTTGCTCCATTAAATGTTTTCAGGGCATCATGCATTTCTGGATGACATCTCTTCTGACTTCTTAATCTCTAGGACTTATGGACCCAAGAGATCAGAGTATATGAAACCAGACAGGCTGAGTGATTTACTCAGTCATTCTATTTTGAGAATGAAACATTAATAACTTTATCCTGTACATGTCTCTTTTCAAATACTAACTTTATTCTCTTTAGTGATTTGCCTTCAGTCTTATTCTAGTTCCCATTGTTTTTATCTACAGTAGTTTTTCTCCATAAGCTAAGTTGGACTATAAGGTTGATGAGAGATGATGTAACTAACATTTTAAAAATTAATCATATATGATATATAATTGTTTAGGCACATGT
Source organism: Saguinus oedipus (assembly GCA_031835075.1). NCBI lineage: Eukaryota > Metazoa > Chordata > Mammalia > Primates > Cebidae > Saguinus > Saguinus oedipus. The sequence goes on from CM063174.1 coordinate 135,045,713, forward strand.
GTACATTCTATGTGTTTATGTATATTTTATTCAGTGTGGACAGAAGATGAATGTCTCTCATTTTCTTAGAGGTTGATGTACTGGATATGAGATTTTTAAATTTAGTTTGAGAATTTTTTTTTTATCTTTTGAGAGCTAATTTTCACTTTACTCTTTACTGTTTTTTAGTATTAAAATCTAACAGTTGAAAATAATTAAAATTTACATGAAGAGTTTCACAACCAATAAAGTATCATCAAGTTTCAAAAGTTTTCAGACGCTTAAGATGATTTATTTATTCTTAGCAAACTTTGGAATATAGATTAATATGCTCCAAAGTTCATAGAAGAGAGATAAAAAATTTGAATTTACTTATTATAGAGCCAAAAAAGATGTAATGTTATTTTTAAAGATTAGATCTCATCATATTTGAGTGCATATTTTATCACTTACTCATTTGAACCAAAGCTGTAATTGATCCTTTGTCTAAATCCCCCGATTCTTGTCTACATTACATCTTCTGCACTACAGTGTATCCACTAAACAGTTGATTCTCTAAGGAAAAACACATATTTTGGACAACTTTTGTGTTGATTCTTGAAATATAAACATACGTTCTCACTATCTCATTAGGTAATAAAAGAAACTTCCTTAAAACTATTGACTAAATTATGTCTTTAGGCATTTTCACTTTTCTTTCTAGTACTTCCCCTTATGTGACAGAATATTTGTTGGGTTTCTACAGGATAGCTTTTGATATCAATCTTTGCCTCCTTTCTACATCTTTTTTAAAATCACATTTAGGCTCTCATGACATTGTCTGGTTTTTAAAAAGTTAAATTTATCTTAAAATTCATATTTTAAGATGTGACTTTGGTAATCGTGAAACTTAATACAAATTTGGTAAGTTTTAGAATAATTTTCATTCAAATGCCAATACCTTAGATAAATGTACTTAGATGTAAACTTGCACAAGAAAATTGCCTTTTAAAAAGTAAAGAAATAGGTAATCAAGAAAGTCAAAATCCATCAGACCTGGTATAAATCTTATATAAATAACATAAACTTTCCCTTTATGTTATTTGTGAAGAAGTATCAATTTATTTCATCACTGGACAAGTTAACAATATAAAAGATGAGCTACCAGCTGAAGACCATTCACTGGCTATCTCTGCTGGTGTCCTTGGCTGACTCTCTTTTCCCAGCTCTGCTATGTGTTAGAGAGAATACTTGCATACCCAAAGTTGATTTGTTATTTTACCACTTTAAGAATGGAGGTGATTATCCTAGCCTCTAATTTTAATTTTAGGCATTATTTTTAGGATAATACAAAAGATAAGCCTTTACACTGCCAGGCAAAATTAATTTGCTCCTTTTTTTTTACTATTAATTCTAACTAGTTGTAATTTGCCAGGAACTGTACTAATGTAAAATTTAACTAAAAAATATCACAGCTTTTATGGTAAAAATACAAACCATTCTAGAGTAGTTACAGTAATATCATTTGAAATTCTCATTTCCTAAAGACACTGTCACCAACGTGTTTCATTGGTTAAAATACTGAGAAAATACTTAGTAACCTATTTTTTTACATAGCTAACTACCTGGAGTACTACGTGAAGTCCTCAACTCTTAGTAGGAAATTATCAGGAATAGACCTAAAAATGTGTGACAGAAATGACTAGGTAAACCTTGGTACAATCTGACCTATTAAAATAAATAAAAAGTTGATAGTGTTATATATTTTAAAAATAAGATTTTTTAAAAATTGAAATAATAGAAATTTTTAGCATTGTTCACTTAAATGTCCTGATTCTTGTCTACAGTACATCTTCTACCCTGCAGTACATCCATTAAACAGTTATCTATCTAAGGAAAAAAGGTGTATTTTGAACAATTTCTGTGTTGATTCTTGAAACATAAACACTAAGTTATCGCTATCTTGTTAGGTAACAAACAGAATATACTTATGAAGGAATGGCTGGTATGGACAAAACCTTGTTAACTGAATCCTAAAATAGTGGAAGTATTTAGAGACACATTTCTGATAAACACAAGAATGTACTCTTTTGCATAATGAAACAATGTATGAGAAATGTAAACCTTCATGCTTAATATATGCTGAAAATATACGGAGAGTAAAGTAACAGTTTAGGTACATTTATGGATGTTAAGGGAAAAGGAGATAAGAAATTGGTAATAGAGTATGATTGAAAGAGTGCTAGATGGGGAGCTTCATGAACTGAATTCTAAGACTTGTTTTTCCTTAAAGAGATATATGTATCATTAGAAAAGTCTAATTTCTCTGAGTTTCAATTGCCTTACAGTTAAAATGATTGGACATAATTTGTCCATTTTTTAAGCAGAGTAATATATTTTTATTGTTTATATTTTTTTCCAAAATGAAAGTGCTCAAAACTGCAAAATTGAAATGATTGATTAATAAGTAATATGTGAATGGATTTGGCTGAAGGAGTTTGAGCAGCCGAAGTACAGCCTGTTCAGCCATCAGCTATTCTTGGCTGCCCTGAGACAATGCAGAGAATACAATTTGAAAGTATTTACAAATATTCTCTTCATTGCCTTTTATCAAATATACTTTATGATTCAATGTCAATTGTCTTAAATGGAAAAAGAAATATTTTTGTCATAAAATGTAATTGGCTTCCTCTGTCAGAGGGACAAGTAAAGAATATGAACCACGGATCTATTTCAGTATATCCATTTTTTTCTGTTTTTATAAAATTAAACTGATAGTTTCTTATTTCTTCTTTTTCTTTTTAAATATCTATTAAATGAGCTCTTGTGTGTGAAGATTTGTGATGCTATTCATATTCTCCTGAGAGCTTAAAGGTCTGGTACTGAGCAACTTGAATAAACTCTAGGTGAATATCTTTCATCATGTATGAATTAGAGAAAATAAAATTTATCTCCTGGGACATATTAGTAAGCAATTCCAAATTTCTTGGATAAACTGTTCAGCAATTATATTTTTCTCTGGCTACTATTACCACTATTTTTTGGCCATTCACTTGGGTTATCAGATTTTATGATGACAACATTGACTTTTGGATTTATTGGTACTTCAAGTTGGCTAATAATCTCTCTTGCAAACTCTTTTTCTATGCTAATTCTGTGACTTTTTGTTATAATTGTCTAAAGGTTAGTAAGGGGGTCTCCTGATTTGTATAAAATTCATCTTGAAATCTGTATCTTTACTATTTTTTTTCAGTTTTTTTAATAGACTAAAATTTTATACTTTTCTTTGTAACTTCGTGATATTGACTTACCTAACTGATTTCATTGCATTTATGTTTTGTTTAATTTTCACCTTATAATGTTAACATCTTTCAGAGGCAGAGTGAGATCTGGCTTTCCTTCTTTGGCTCTCTGAATTCAGAAAAGGTCTTCCTCTATTAAAGCATAAACACATTACTTTGCATCTCCAGAGTGTATAGCTTCATTAGTTGTTATCTACTGAATGAAGGTTGTGTCCCTTGGTATATAGAGTTGACATCTATTCATTTTTCTAGTATATAATGAATCCAAATGATCCTCCATCAAATAATTCTCCTAGGATTTCAGTCACTGGAAAGTTCTCATTTAAAAGATATTAAAAGTATGTGTCCTCAAGAAGTTATAGTCACTGTTTTTGTTTATCTGCCATTTCCTCTGTGTCTTTGTAGAGAACAGGGAAAGAATCCTAATCACATTAGCAAATGATATAAATTAAGTTATGCACAGTCAATAACATCTTTTCTTTTGGACATTTTTGTATCTTTCACAGAATTCCCAACTTGTGAGCCACTAAAACAATTTGTATGCAAAAGTGGAAGATGCATTAGCAGCAAATGGCACTGCGACTCTGGCAAGTACCAAATGCTCACTGTATAGCACTGATTTGACTGGGGGCCTGGAATTCTGTACTGCCTGGCTTTCTTCAGAGGTAGTTGGTAGGGGAAGCTTCCAGAGGCAAGAAAAATGTCTAAGACAAGTGGTGAGCAGGCAGCTGGCACATCACTGGGAATTAGCATTAAAGAAAATGGAGCTCAATATTTACCCCATGGATCTATGATAGAGATTTGCTTTTCAAATGTTATGTTGGACATAGTCTAAGTCTACAAATATGTAGTACAGTGAACAATTGAGGAAATAGCCTGGACAGTTCAGGTTCCCTAAAGCACTTCTCCTCAGGAGGAGAAGCTTATACATTAGTATGGAATTTTCTAGATTGTCTCAACTCTGTCAATTTCTTCTTATGTTCATATGGTATTTTTTCTTATACTAAATTATATTACTATGCTAAATTATGCCAAATACAGGTAAATGAATTAAATAAGAATCAGTGCACTCCCAGTCATTTAATCTGATCTACTTTTACTTCACATTTATCTTCCCTCCCTCCTGAAAAGGTTGTTAATAAATAACATAAATGATTTCTAATGATACTGTACAATAGTTTCCAAGTATAAATATATACAGAGGAGCCAAGGGAGGAGGGGTACACAGTGGGTTCTCATGGTGGAGTAAGGGGGAAAAAAGAGGATATTAAGATAGAATTGTAAACTCTGGGGCATAAGAATTGTGGGGCATAAGTAATAATGTTTTATAATGATTATATTATTGATTGCATCATTTCATGAAAGTCCTACAGTCACAATTGCCTCCTTGTTTCATGGTGCCTATATGCATTCAGTGAATGGTTATTTCTGTGTGAAAAAGAAATTAAAATTCAAAATTCAAAGTCAAGGATTTTTTTCTCTCAGTTTAGAAGTTGATATTAAATCAGAGGAGAAGCAATGTGACAATGAAAATAATTCTTCCACTGTTTATGAGAAATGTTGTTCCACTGATTGAATTATCATTCATTTTTCAAAAACAAACTTTATATATAAAAAAAAAAAATGGACTGAATCCTGTGGCTCACATCTGTAATCCCAGCATTTTGGGAGGCCGAGGCAGGTGGATTGCTGGAGGCCAAGAGTTTGATACCAGCCTGGCCAACACATGGCAAAACTTTGTCTCTACTAAAAAAATACAAAACAAAGTAGTCAGGCATGGTGGCATGTGTCTGTGTTACCAGTTGCTTGGGAGGATAAGGCGGGAGAATCACTTGAGCCCCAGGAGGTGAAGGTTGCAGTGAGTCAAAATTTTGCCTCTACACTCCAGGCTGGGTGACAGGGCAAGACTCTGCCTCAAAAAAAAAAAAAAAAAAGTGATATTGTAAGAAACATTTTCTCTGTGGATCAGGTTTCATGGCCTCATGTTGATGTTTCTTTCCAGATGATGACTGTGGGGACGGGAGTGATGAGGTGGGCTGTGGTCACTCTTGCTTTGATAATGAGTTCAGATGTTCCAGTGGCAGATGCATCCCAGGTCATTGGGCCTGTGATGGTGACAATGACTGTGGTGACTTCAGTGATGAAGCACAAATCAATTGTACCAAAGAAGGTTAGTAATTTTGTAAGTTAATGAAATCTCATTTTAAAAGTTGATATATTATAATACTTAGAATATTACAGAGAGAATATTATAGAACAAATAAATTGCTTATTAGGCAAAAATATACATGTGGAACTGTGTACAACCATTTGCTATCTCTTTACTTTCCCTCTTTTCTTTTTCCTTTGGTTTCTCACCTCAGTACCTCCTTTTTGCTTCTTTCCTTCTGTGGTCTTCGTTTTCTACATTTACTTGATGCTTTACTTACTACTCTTTGTATCATCTAAACCCTGAAGACATTTCAACAGGGAAAAAGAAAAAAACAAGAAAGGAATAATTTTACTTTTATTTCATACAAAATTTGTTTACATGAAGTTTGAAATAATCTCTGATTAAATGGGGATGTATTTCCAACTGATTGACTTTCTAGAGGACAAGCTAAGAAAGGAAGGAGATCATGCATCCATGGGGATAACAGCCCCGTCATTTGCATGGCATAGTTTGCAAAATTTCACCATTCATAGAGCATATTAATAATTTAAAAGTAATGTTGGAAATATCACAGAAAAAATCATTAGACTGTCAAGCAGTCATGCAATCAGTACCATTTTAATAGAAATTTTTCTCTGCTAAGAACCGCAAGCTGTTATTTATTCTTTCATTTATCTCACAAATATTGATTGAGGACTAAAGAATAAATAAAAGGATGAAAACATATGGCACCTGTTCAGTTTAAATATCAGTGCAAACAAACAAGCAACAAAGTATTTAATGAGGAGGGGTAAGGAAATCATGTACTCTCTAAACATAAGAAAGCACTTTCAAAGTGTTTTATACTGAGATATGTTTGTCTTATGCAGTATTTGTCAACTGATAAGATAGTTTCTAAATTGTTTTCTCTCACATGAATTCCTTTTGTCTTTTGCTTCCCCTCTCTCTCTTTAAACTATAATTTCTTGAAACAGTTGTTATTAAATTATCTATATAATACTAGGTTCTCTAAGAAGCCCAGGTGTTTTGTGGATTCTCCGAGTGATGTATTAAAAGACATATTGTTTGATTTTTTACTTTACCTGGATAACCTGGATTACGAGAGTCATAGCAATGATCCAAATATGGCTACACAATGACCGATAGACCATGAGACAGTGAAACACAGGTTCTCATGGTTAATGGTCTTGACATTGTTCATGTCTTTCCCTGGCAGTGGACATAGTAGAAATTATAATGAAAACAGAAATGAAGAACTTATTTGTGACATCTTATAAGATTTAACATGAGCATATTTGAAGTGAATTTTGTTTCAAAAAAAGAAGAATGAATTATCGATAAAGCTATCATTTAATATTATCCCTCATTCTCCATTATGTAATAAGTTCAAGTCCTCACTCTCCTCTCTTTATCTCATTATTGTGTTAATTTCTCTCTATATTTAGTTGTTCCCTAAGTATATATGAGCTAGAACTTTTTGCATATTATTAATACTGACTGAAAAATGAAAAAGTGTATGTAAAGTTTTTCCCCCCTTTTTGGCTAATCTTTGAGACATTTATCTAGGAGTGGTTGACATTTCATTACTACACAACACTTTAAACGGAAACTGCATTTTCTCACAGATGTCTTTTAAGACTCCTCATGGGGTGTGCATCTGTAGTCTGCTAACACTGCCCCACAATGTGCTGTGAAAGATAAATTGCCCTAAAGTTAATTTATTGTCATCTCAGATGTGAGATCACATCTCTCTCATATGTATATTTATCACTAAGTTAAAACAATCATTACATATGAAATTTTTAAAAGATTGCTTTTCCCTCATGAATGTCCAGATTTAGTGGCACACCCTTTTGTAGGCTCTGTAGATAGTATCTCAGGTAGCATTATTATAGAAGCAGTGGCTATTTAATGTTAATGCCCTTCTTATTTAGAGCATCTCAATTTCACTAATAGATTGCCATAAAGGATATACTGTCAATGTGAATGCCAGGTATTTCTTATATGATTATGGAAATGATCCAGTTAGTCTACATGACTCCTTGACATGTTTCAGGCAAAGAATGAGGAAAATTCTTGACCTAATTTATATTGATCAGATTATACATTTTACTAGGATTCCCTAATCAAATATTCTACATGCTGAATACAAGGTGGAGGAATTGAGTCAAGTTAACATTCTGGTATGACTTTGATAAAAGACAGTTCAAAGGATTTCAAGTGGAACTTAAATATTTATATTCATTATTATTTTGATTGTATATTCTACTATAGAAGTTGTAAAATGATGACACAGATTGTTAAAGCTGATCAGCAAAGTCATTTACACGTGTAGGATTTGTGAGCCACTGCCAAGGTAAAGTAGAAATTCACTTCAATTGGTCATTTAATTCAGCCCCCAAACCTGCTGTGGAAGAAAGACCAGGGGATTCTGGATTGAGTTTCAAGACTGCCTGTCAAAACTGATCAAATCCACCATATAATTGCTCAGCACTTTGCTTTATACTGCCTGTGTAAGCAGAGCATATGGTGCAATTTCTCTCAACTCAATTGTTTTCAAAGGGGTAGAAATATTTACAAATTAACTTTTAATACTAAAGGAGGAGGAGAAACTGAAAAATGGAATATTCCATATATAATCTTCATTTCAGAAAATTTCTGAATTTAAGGTCAATATGTATTCTCTCTAAAATCACTTTCAAAAGAATTATTTTGTCAAATTTTATTTTTCATAATAGATTCGGGGGTACTTTTGTAGGTTTATTATAAAACTATTTCTTGATTCAGGTGTTGTGCTATGAACTTTCCTCTTAAGACTACTGTGGTCAAATCTCAGAGGTTTTAGTATGGTGTATCTCTATTTTCATTTATTTCAAAGATATTTTTAAATATCTGCCTTCACTTTGTTGTTTACAAGTAAGTAATTTAGAAGCAAGTTGCTTAGTTTCCATGTAATTCTGTGGTTTGGAGAGGTCCTCTGACTACTGATTTCTATTTTGATTCCACTATTTTAGAATATTCTTGGTATGATTTTGATTTTATAAAAATTTATTGAGACTTGCTTGTGGTTGAACTTAGATTATGTTCAAGTGCAGATGAGAAGACTATATATTTTGGTGGTTGAGTGGAGTATTCAGTAGATGCCTATTAAATCTAATTGGTTGAGTGCTGAATTTAATTGAGTAACACAATTTATTTGTTAGTTTTCTGCCTCCACAATCTATCTAATGCCATCAGTGGGGCATTGATGTCCCCACTATTATTGGGTAGCTGCCTAAGACTTTTCCTACATCTAGAAGTAATTGTTTTATGAATCTAGGTGCACTAATGTTGGTTGCATATATATTTAGGAAAGTTAGTGATTTTGTTGAATCGAACTCTTTATCATTATGTAGTTTCCTTCTTTGCCCTTTTTTTCCATTGTTCGTTTAAAGTCTATTTTACCTGATACAAGAATATCAACTCCTGCTCTTTTTTGTTTTCCGTTTGTGTGATAGATCTTTCTCCATCCCTTAACTTTGTACCTACGTGTCTCATTATATGAAAGATGGGTCTATTGAAGGCAATAGAAAATTGGTTCTTGTCTTGTTTTAAATCCAATTTGTCCCTCTGTCTTTTAAGTGAAGCATGTAGACTATTTACATTAGTTAATATTGATAAAGAGGTTTTGTTTCTATGATGGTGCTGTTAGCAGTTTGCTTTGTACTCTTGACTGTGTAGTTGCTTTATAGGCTCTGTGGGCTATATGTACATGTGTTTTTGTTGTAGCAAGTATTATTATTTTATTTTCATGTTTAGAACTCCCTTAAACATCTCTTGTAAGACCAGACCAGTAATAGTGAATTCCCTTAGCTATTGCTTCTCTTGAAAAAAAAAAATTATTTCTCCCTCATTTATACAGCTCAGTTTGTCAGGATATGAAATTCTCTCTTGGTGTTTCTTTTTTCTTTTTCTTTTTCTTTTCTTTTTTTTTTTTTTGAGACGGAGTTTTGCTCTTGTTACCCAGGTTGGAGTGCAATGGCGCGATCTCAGCTCACCACAACCTCCGCCTCCTGGTTTCAGGCAATTCTCCTGCCTCAGCGTCCTAAGTAGCTGGGATTACAGCACGCGCCACCATGCCCAGATAATTTTTTTGTATTTTTAGTAGAGACGGGGTTTCACCATATTGACCAGGATGGTCTCGATCTTTTGACCTCATGATCCACCTGCCTCGGCCTCCCAAAGTGCTGGGATTACAGGTGTGAGCCACCGCGCCCTGCCTAGTGTTTCTTTTAAGACTATTAAAAATAGGCTCGTAGTCTCTTCTGGCTTATAAGGTTTCTGCAGAGAAGTTCAACATTTGTCTGATAGGATTCACTTTGTAGGTGATATGACTTTTTTCTCTAGCTGCCTTTAAGATTTTTCTCTTTCATGTTGACCTTGGAAAATCTGATGACTATGTGTTTTGAAGATGATCTTGTATAGATCTCACAGGAGCTCTCTGAATTTCTGTATCTGTATGTTGATCTCTCAAAAGATGGGGAAACTTTTCATGGACTATATCTTCAAATATGTTTTCCAAGTTGCAAAAGCTCTCTTTGTCTATCTCTGTAATGCCAGTGAGCTATGTGTTTGATCAATTTGCATAATCCCCTATTTCTCAGAGGCTTTGTTCTTTTTATTTTAATTATATTTTCTTTATTTTTATGTGACTGAGTTTATTCAAAAAATTGGCCATCGAGCTTTGAAATTCTTTCCTCTTCTTCATCTAGTCTGTTGTTAAGGCTTCCAACTACATTTTGAAATTTCTGTCATAAAATTTTCAATTTTTAAAAGTTCAGTTTGATTCTTTCTTAATATAGCTATGTCATCTTTCAAATCTTAAATCATTATTCTGGTTTCACTGGATGGGATTTTAACTTTGTTTCGGATCTCATTGAATTTCCTTCCCATCTAGTTTCTGAATTTCATGTCTGTCAATTTGGACATTGCCATTCATAGCTAGAAAATTAGTGTGTTCCTTTGGAGATGACAAAACACTCTGTCATTCTGAATTGTTAGAGTTCTTGAACAGATTCCTTGTCATCTGAGGGAGCTGGTGCTTCTTTTTCTTTGTGAATCTGCTGTCATTTGAATGGAATTTTCGTTTTTATATTATTTTTCCCCTTGAAAGTTTAACTTACATGTATGTTGTGTATAGTAAATAGGCTTCATTTGTGGGTGCTTTCAGAAGGCCAACACTCTGTATGAATTACTTGGTTGTAGACAGGTTCCCGTGGTAGGTTTCACTGCTGTTGCATGTTAAAGCATATATTTTTGTTTTGTGGTGTAATTCAGGCTCAATCCAGTATATAGTACATAAGAATAAGGACTGGCAGATAGGCTTTTACATAGTTGCTCTCATGTCTTTTGTATTTCAGTGAATACACAGTTATACTCACTTCCTTAGGCCTGGATTGGTTTCTGGGGACAAGCCCTGTCACTCTGTAACTTTAAACAGGCTTTCCAACTTCCTCCTTCTTCATCCATGGTACTTGTGTTGCTTCTATTGCCTTTCAGTATTTTCTCTCAAGAGATCTCTTCAAAGTATGATAGTTTACTCAATAATTTGTTTCCTCTCCATGAAAGAAGTGTTTCTTGGCTGGGTCTAGTCAGATGTCTTGTTCCCCTCCTCCCTTCTTACCTTTTTCTTCAAATAGAATTTCTATAATGATGATCAATTTTTCATCATCAGTATGGTTAATACATGGGAAAGCGTAAATGAATAGTCTCTCCTAGATTAATTTATACCCACTTTTTTCTCTTAATGTTATGCTGTTACTTTTTCTCATTTTCAAACTTCTTATAGGCAAAGAAGATATATCTTCAGAAAACACTGTTTCAAATATGAGAAAAAGCTCAATATCACTAATCACTAGAGAAATACAAATCAAAACCAAAATGAGATGCCATCTCATGCCAGTTAAAACAGTGATTATTAAAAAAGTCAAGAAACAGATGCTAACAAGGCTGTGGAGAAGTAGGAATATTTTTATACTGTTGGTAGGAATGTAAATTAGTTCAACCCTTGTGGAAGACAGTGAGATGATTCCTCAAAGACCTAGAACCAGAAATACCATTTGACTCAGCAATCCCATTACTGAGTATATACCCAAAGAATTATAAATCATTCTATTATAAAGATACATGTACATGTGTGTTCATTGCAGCACTATTCACAATAGCAAAGACATGAAATCAATCCAAATGCCTACCTGTGATAGACTGAGTGAACAGTCTATCTAAATGAAAAAATAAGTAAGGCTGGATCCTTACAGAATTTAGGATGAGGAAACTTCCCCTAGAGCTCAGGTCTGACCATTTATATTTACATATTACAAGGTTGTTGTGAAAAAGTGGATTTACCTGTGAGGACATAAAGAATAAAGTTATCATGCGGCCGGGCGCGGTGGCTCGTGCCTATAATCCCAGCACTTTGGGAGGCCGAGGCAGGTGGATCACAAGGTCAAGAGATCGAGACCATCGTGATCAACATGGTGAAACCCTGTCTCTACTAAAAATACAAAAATTAGCTGGGCATGGTGGCGCATGCCTGTAATCCCAGCTACTCGGGAGGCTGAGGCAGGAGAATTGCCTGAACCCAGGAGGCGGAGGCTGCGATTTCAATTATATTTCACCCATGAAAAAGCCATTTCTGAAATAAACCTCTACAAATTGTTCAGTATCTTTAGAGAGCTATTTCCCCAGGTAAATTTCTATTCAGATTATAGCAATTTACACCAAATAGGCTGGGCATGATGGCTCATCCCTGTAATCCCAACACTTTGGGAAACTGAAGCAGGCAGATCACTTGAGGTCAGGAGTTCAAGACCAGCATGGCCAACATGGTGAATTCCTGACTTTACCAAAACATGCAAAAATTAGCTGGGCATAGTGGCATACCTATAATCCAAGCTACTCTAGAGGCTGAGGTACAAGAATCACGTGAACCTGGAAAGTAAAAGTTGCAGTGAGCTGAAATTGCACCACTGCATTCCAACCTGGGCGACAGATTGAGACACTGTCTCAAATAAATAAATAAATAAATAAATAAAATTACACCAAATAATTCAGCATGTACTCAGTGAAAAAAGAAACATATTTTTGCTAAAAAAGATTTTATGCAAACTTTCTAATTGCACCTAAAAGTAACTCAAATATTCCTTAAAAGTTTGGATTTTCTTAATTTAAAGGGACATCTAACCCTGGTTTATTGTCATTGTTCTTTAATACCTTCATTTTGACTACCTGAAAAGGGAATATTTATTGCCTGCTGTACCAAGTGAACACTCTGAGTAATGCTGGGTCATTTGTGACCTCTTATTTACGTAGGAAATACATTTTAAATGCAAATGTAAAATTAAGTATGTATTGACTTATAATTTTAATTTATTATAAATAATCTTTAACAAGTTTCTAAATCCACTTTGCAGCTAATTGTATAATGTTATTAATATATATGCTCTCACATGCTCTTATTCTTCTGTTCTGGTTTTTTTTTTTCTTCTGCTTTGGAAACATCTCCTTTGTCGTCGTCTTCATGTATTCATTTGTTCATTCATTCATTCATTTTCCTCACTAATTTCTTGTTCCCAGATCTATGAAGAAAACTAGAATAACATAATTTTGTGTTTGTACTTTTACAATTAAGTGGGATATTTGATACTGTGAATGCACAGTAAATAATTATTGAATAAAATAATATATTTCTTGGACACAAAATTTGATTAGAGTCTCAGAATCCATCCCTTGTTTGTTCTATCTTATATAAGTAGTACTTTTTTTCTCTTTTCTTATCCTACCCCCAGATCATAGAGTTTATTGCCATGATAATATATAAGACTAATTGTATCAATCAAGTTATGTACATTTCCTAGTACAATGTAATCATTTTCATTTATTCAATAAATACTGGAAATTTTAGCAAAGGGTTCAATAATATGAAACTGACAGGCTTTCTTCCCTATCTTTGTTGTTGTTTATTTCTTTTTTGGGTCATCTTAACCCATTAAATAATAAATTTCAGAAAGATAGAAAACATTTTAAATCTTTCTGTATCTATTATTTAGCTATAAGTTCCTGTGAGAAGATATTATTGGTGATAATATGGGGGAAGAAAAGGGAGTTACTGTATGTTAGTGACCCAATAATTGCCAGACATTTTATATTTGTTACTTCATTTAATCTTCACAGTAAGCACTATTCAGAGAGGTTTAGATACTTTCCCATGATTATAAAGCTAAAGCTCCAAAGACTGACATTCCTACATCCAGTCATCTGTTTCTGTGGCTATGGAATATAATCTCTTTTTCCACTAACTTTCTGTGAATTAACATTTAAATGAACCCCCAGTAAGTGCTACCACGCTCTCAATTGCATATTCAGTTTCAATTAAAGATGACAAAAGAAAGGCATTTCTACTTACTACAGATCACTGAAATAAAATTTCACAAAGGGCACTGGAAGGGATCTAGGTCCTTACATTAAATAGTTAGAACAGGTCTGTCTCTCTTTTTTTTTTCTGTTCTCCTTTACTTTTCACAATTCACGTTAATAAAATAGATTCTAGGACTTTTTTATTGCAATAGTTCAGGACATTCTCATACTATTTTTTTCAGTACACACAGAGACCATATTTGCCTTTCTTAAAAGGTTTATTTCATACATTAAAAAATAGGAAGCTGAAAGAAAATCGAGATCATTTAGTTCAGTTATTTTATTGTGTAGATGAGGAAAAGGTCTCAGCAAGCTAAAATCTTATTCCTCTGAGTATGTAATAGTAACCAAAACATTTATGCTGCTTCCTGGAAGGAGCTGATGGCATCCTGTGTTAGAGATGCTGATTGAGACAATGACTTTTGAATCATAAGGACATTTATAGGGGAGATTCTCGCTTCAAACAATTATGCTAAGTTCTTTGTGGAAAATCAAGGTAGTTCTGACAATACTTGTACCAAAAAGGAACCAATGTTTTATCAAGGGAGGAACCAATGTTTTATCAATACTGCTTTGTATCCACTCAAAGCAGTACAGCTATCAAAACTTGATTTTTAACTGAAAACTGAGATTATGTATTTAAGCATAGAAAGGATGTAAATTAAAATAAATATGTTTTGACTTTCAATCTCTATCATACCCTAGCTCAGCTAAACAATAATCTTTAGCATCAGAATTTAATCCTTATCATATAGGAAACAAGAAACCAATAAATACTATACACAAATACAAATAGTGACTTAGTCATCACTTCTGTTTCTTTCATGAGAACATTGTTTTAATTGTGCTAAAATACACATAGCACAAAATTTACCATCTTAAAGATTTTAAGTACACATTCAGTGGTATTAAGTGCATTCATATTGTTGTACAAGCATCAACACCTATTCTTATCTAGAACTCTTGTCATCTGGCAAAACTGTAATTCTACCCATTAAACAATAATTACCTATTCTTCCTTCTCTCTAGTCCCAGGAAACCACCATTCTACTTTTTGTGTGTATGCTTTTTGTAACTCTAAGTATCTAATATATGTGGAATCTTACAGTATTTGTTTTGATTTATGACTGATTTATTTTACTCAGCATAATGTCACCAAGTTTCTTCCATGTTATAGCATAAGTCCGTATTTCCTTCCTTTATTAAGTCTTGAATAATCAGAAGGGACTTCTATCATTTTACCATTTATTTCTTATATACCCTTTAGTACTTTTGGTTCCTCAATTCCTGCATTACTGCCCTTTTTATGTTTAGCTCACATTTCGTGATGAAATGTTTAAATTTCTTTCTCATTTGCTTTTGTGTATATTCTATAGCTATTATCTTTGTGGTTATCATGGGATTACACTTAACATCCTAATGTTATAACACTCTAATTTGTATTTATTGCAGTTAACTTCAATAACACACAAAAACTCTGCTTCTTTACATCTCTGTCTCCACTCCTTTCAGTTACTGATGTCACAAAAACCACATCCTTATATTAGATAGGTGCAAAAGTAATTGTGGTTCTTATCTTTGCTTTTAATGGCAAAAACCGCAATTACTTTTGTACCAACCTAATACATTATTTGTCTGAAACATAAACTAATATATATATATATATATAAATGCAATAGTCCTTTATGTAGAAAACAAAATTTGAGTTGCAAACAAAAGATACAGTAATATTAGCTTTTAGAATAGTTTTTTTTTCTAAGTTAGTCTTTGACATCTCGTAGGAAACAAGAAGTATGGTAGAAGCCACTGCTAAAATAATCCTAGACTTTGTAATTGCCCACATATTTACCTTTCTTGTGATTTGCATTCCTTTATACACCTTCAAATTACTCTCTGTTGTCCTTTTATTTCACCACAGAGCTCCCTTGAGCATTTCCTGCAGGGAAGGTCTAGTGGTAAGGAACTCCCTAAGCTTTTGTTCATATTCTCATCTGGGAAGGTCTTAATTTCGCCCTCCATTTTGAAAGTCAGTTTTGCCAGATATAGGATTCTTAGATGACAGGACTTTGTTTCTTTTCTCTTGTTTCTTTTCCTTTTTTTTTTTTTTTGTTTGAGATGGAGTCTCCCTCTGTCACCCAGGATGGAGTACAGTGGCACAATCTCAGCTCAACCTCCACCTTCCAGGTTCAAGCAATTCTACTGCCTAAGCCTCCCAAGTAGCTGAGAATACACCCAGTTACTTGGTTGTACACCAGCAAGCCTGGCTAATTTTTATTGTATTTTTAGTAGAGAAAAAGTTTCTACATGTTGACCAGGCTGGTCTCAAACTCCTGACCTCAAGTGATCTGCCCATCTCGACCTCTCAAATTGCCAGGATTACAGGAGTGAGCTATCATGCCCAGGCAGGTTTTTTCTTTTGACACTTTGAATTTACACACACATGCATGCACCAACACACACGTATAATCAGTCTGGGCTTATATACATACATATATATATATGTATACGTATGTATATGTGTGTTGTTTATATATACACTTAACATATTACACATGTATCTATATATATGTGTATATACATACATCAGCAGATCTGTCACCAGAAACTTGGATGTACATATCAGCCCACACTGCCATACGAGTTTCTAATGAGAAATCTGCTGATAATTCTAATGAGAATCTTTTGTATGTGATAAGTATCCTCTCTCTTGCCACTTTCAAGATTTTCTCTTTTTCATTAGTTAGTTTGCTGATAATGTGTCTTGGTATGTCTTGGTATGGATTTCTTTGAGGTCATCCTACTTGGGGATGGTTGAGCTTCTTGGATGTATATATTTATTTATTTTATTAAACTTTAAAGTTTTGTTTAAATATTCTCTCCACCTTCCCTCCTCTTCTGGAAAATTTATATATTGCTCTTCTTCATGGTATCATGTAAGTCTTTATGCTGTGTTCATTTTTCTTTGACTTTTTTCTCTCTTTTCCACAGATCCGTAAGTTCCATTGTCCTGTCCTCAAGTTTGACTGATTTTTCTTCTTGCAGCTCAAATCTGACTTTGAATGTCTCTAGTGAATTTTTCATTTTAGTTATTTTACTTTTCATCTCCAGATTTTTTTTATTTATTTTTAGGCTTTTTATTGATATTTTATTTGTTCATCCATTGTTTCTTGACTTTCTTCACATCTTCTTTGACTTCTTTATGCATCTTTAACAGAATTGTTTTAAACTCTTTGTCTAGTAGATCCACCATTAGATCTTTGTCAGGGATACTTTTCAATGGTTTATTTTGTTTTCTTTGAATCATATGCTCTTGCTTCTTTGCATGCCTTGTGATTTTTACTTTTGTTGTTGAAAACTAGAAACCTGAATCTAATAATGTGATAACTCTGGAAGTCAGATTCTTCCCCTTAAATTTCTGTAGGTTGTCTCTGTGCCCAAGATTAGCCTTGGATATAAACTTAAGGTCTTTTCAGGTCTTTCTTAGCCTGTCTTTCCTTTGTTATACACAGTAACTTTCTAATTTCTGTATAAGTGGCTGTGTTTGAATGTCCAAGTCTTTTATATCTAGCTCCCAAAAGGGGAGCTGAATAAAATGAAATGAAATAAAGTGGGCACTGGCTCTTAAAATTCCCTGGTAGCCACTTCAGCTAGAGATGGAGGGACTTGTAACCATGGAGAGAGGTACAATGACAATGACCATCACCTCTTTGCAACTTTGAGATCAGTGACAACAGTCAGTAATCAAAGCACAGATCCCAGAATTTGGAGGGCAGACTAGATCACACAAGCTGTGTGCAAGCTGCTCCAGGAACACATGCCTGATTGTTTGCCATAGAACTGGGGTTTGAGGGATTCATAGATGTGACTGTGCATAAGCACATTCTTTCTACATAATAATATTTGAAATTACTTTTAAATTTCAAATTAAATTATATTATCTTTTCTTCAGTTTTTTTTCCTAGAAAATATTTGCTATCACTAAGCACATTGGTAAACCAAGCAGTAATTTCAAAATGTAGACTATACACATTGCAATTTGTTTTACTTAATGTTTGATAACTAACATATCTGTTAAGTTCATTGGTTAATATGGTGAATGGGAAACTAGATTTCTCAATTACTTTACATAGCCAATTCAGCAGATTAATGCATCTCTTCACCTATATTTAGATAATGTAAGACTTCATCATTCTTTTGATATCTACATTTTAAATGAAATGTTCATGGTGTTCTAGGTGTCAAAACTTAAAATTTTAATGATTTAAATCATGTAGATTTTGCTTCAAAAATACTTTAACTTACTAGGGTGATATTTAGAACTTTACATGGAAACTTCTTTTTAACTTATTTTTTGAATATCTCTGTGTTTTTAACACTAAAGATAATTCAACTTTGCCTAGTTATCCACACAATCTTTTCCATCCCCTTCTATTAAACTTTTCTAACTGACTCAGACAGT
The DNA here is from genome assembly GCA_031835075.1 of Saguinus oedipus. Taxonomy (NCBI): domain Eukaryota; kingdom Metazoa; phylum Chordata; class Mammalia; order Primates; family Cebidae; genus Saguinus; species Saguinus oedipus. The sequence goes on from CM063174.1 coordinate 135,064,038, forward strand.
AAACATATATAAAGATTTGAAATCTTGTATTTTTTTTTACTAAAATTATCATTAATTCCTAAAGTCTATGTACTCATGAAGAATTTTGATGGTTTCATCCAATATCTCGTCAGGATAATCTCTGTGGTGGCTACATATAAGGAGGTAAAAGAAGTTTGTTGAAGTTAAAGGGAAAACACAAAAACCATGCTCTGGACATGTATGTGAGGTTAAAGGTGGGGAAGTGACATGTGAATAATAAACCAAGAGACATGGCAAATCCAGATGACCTATAAGGGGATGGAAAAGATTGTGTGGATAACTAGGCAAAGTTGAATTATCTTTAGTGTTAAAAACACAGAGATATTCAAAAAATAAGTTAAAAAGAAGTTTCCATGTAAAGTTCTAAATATCACCCTAGTAAGTTAAAGTATTTTTGAAGCAAAATCTACATCTTATAGGTCCAGATGACCTATAAGCCGTCATAAAGGTCCAATGGGGAAAGCTGATTTAAGAAGAAAGATCTAGGCTTGACATCATTGTTAGTTCACAGCAAGTAGGCTGCATCCCCAAGGGAGTTTATCCCACATTACATAGAAAAGAGCAGGACAGTGTACTCTCACCAATCCCAACGCAAACCTATTAGCCCGAAGTCTGGGAGGTAGCTTTCATTTAATAAGCATCTTTCTTCTGAGGATCTCTTGAAACTGAGGGCAGGCTAAACTCCTTAGGCAGATACTTAGGTTCCCCTCAGACCAGAATAGGCAAAGGTATGTCCGCATTCTGTTGGTTAATAGAATGAGGCTATGGCTGTGCTGCCAGACCAGCTTCTGAGTAGTGTCAGGGCTAGAGAAGAATGTCTGGAGAAGAAATTTGAAGGAAAGAGCTGCCTTAGGTGCAGGAATTATTAATACATAGTGATTCACAGAAAAGCTAAGGACAGAGCAAGGACTGACATGTGGTGATTATGACATGGAGCTCTGTGCACATCCAATATTCAGTGCTTTTTACTTTCCAAAGCACTTTACAATGAATGACAAGTTAAAGGTATAAACTCCATTAAAATAACAGAAAAAGAAAAAGACTTTTCCCTCAGGTTGGTCTCAGAATTTAAATATTCCTTTGTACTTGCAGCATCATTCTTAGCTATTTTCTAAGGGGGCTTTAACAATTTATATATACCCAAAAGTATGTTTTGAATAAAAATATTTATAGCATAAATACAATTTTTGCAATATTTTCATTTTTTTAACATTAGGAAGAAAACATGTTTCTTTTTCTGTCTCTGTGCAGTTGCTATTCTTCTAACTACAAATATTTAGTCACAGTGAATTCATTTAAATATTAGGATAAATTCTACAGTTGCCACATTTCCTTCAGGGCTCTGTATTTATTTATTTATCAGATTCCCCAAATTGTATGCTTGGTTTAAATAGCTTCAGGGTAAAAATTCAATAAAATTGAATTAGTTAAAAATATAATGGGTATCAGCAACATGAAGACATAACAGTAAAACAGCATGCACATATACATATAAATAGTAATTATTTTAATACTCCATTGGGACAAGCCATATTACAGAGATAGATTGTGTTCCAAGCCCTGAAGCTTAGAAAACTAGGACTCTGGGAAACCATACAGGCTTGGAACTCAAGCTGGAATGGTCATCACAGGCCCTTCAGAGCAGTTCTCCATCCAGAGGAAAATCAACAACAGTTAAGAGAGGTGATTTCAAATTTGGCGAGAAGCTCAAGAGAAAACAAAACCTCGTGACTTGTTTCTGTTTTCTGGCAGAAGAGGAAAACATTCCTAAATATCAAAAGCCACCCAAACCTAAGAGATATTGAAAAATTAGTTTGAGATATTTTTAATTTATAGTGAGGGCATAGAATGAGAAGTGAGAAGTAAAACTCTGTGTCTCTGTGTGTGTGTGTGTGTGTAAAATAGTCTATTTGACTATGGTATAAATTTTAACTGTCTAAGCAGATAAAATAGATGCATATACATAAACCCTTGTAAATTTGAAGGTTCTTGGAGATTTTATTCTCTGCATTTATTGTTTAAATGCTCTTGAAGTGATCTACATAAACTGCAAGTCTCATTCCGTCAGAATCTAATTGTAGTCTTTCTGTGGTTCCCAAATGCCTGTAATGTTATATCCAAGACATTCAGCACAACATACAAGAACTTTCAAGATCTAGATCCCACTCACCAACCTAGCTTTCTCTTTCTCCCCTATTCTGCTCACACACTACACAAAATTTTATTAATATTGCTGGCTTTGTTCAGAAAATCTTTAGTTCCATTTAACTTTTCCTTCTGCCTGACTCTTAATTCTGACCCAGAACTCTTCTTATTTTCTGTCATAAAAACATCTAGTATGAAATCCCCAAGTCCAGGACAGTTTTCCCCTCTATGTGTCCTCTTGGCATTCTCTCATACCACAGCACTTAAGACCTTGCTTTGTAACTGCTTACTAGCCTACTTATTTGAATAATCACTATTCTCCAGTCTTTTCAAAGGCAAAAAATATGCCCTCCATTTTGCATCTGAACTCAATTGAAAGCCACTTATCTGGTTTTTCTACTTCTTTCTACTCAAGTCTCATAAAATCCATGTTTTCACACAGCAGCTTGGAAAACTTTCAGCAACGTAAATTAAATTATAGCACTATCACTTCTCCCCTTAAAAATCTCTAATTGATACCTATTGTGCTTATCCTAGCATAGTTTTTGATAAATCTCTGCAAGAGTCAGCCCCTGCCTGCCTCTCAGGTCTCCTTTCACTCACCTACTACCATTATATTTTTCTTTTTCTGTAAAAATTAAGTTCTTTCCTGCTTTGAGGTCTTTCGAATTGCTATTCTGTCTGTGCATTCTTTGTCCTAACATTTTCATGGCTAGCTCTTTCCCATCATTTTGGTCTCACTCAAGTGTCACCTTGTGTAATCACCCTTTTTAATATTTTTTCTGTAACTAAGTCACTCCTGTTGGTAGTCATCAATGACATTAATGAAGTTTTTATTTATTCTCTTTTCTGGGTCCATGGGTAGGTTGTACTTCCTGGGGCTTTTGTAGTTGAGTGGGACTAATAGGATGGGGTTCCACCCAATGTGACTATGTTTGGCCAATGAATTGTGATCAGAAATGAGAGATCTTCCTTTTACATCTGATATGAGACCATCCTGAACCCTCTGAAAACTACGAACATTCAAGTTGGTCCCTTATTCATCAGCTTGGGTCTTTGAATTACCACCACAGGGATAGCCCACCTAGTATTCCACAATACAGATGTAAAATGAGCCATAATTAAGTTGTATATATTTTTAAGATACATTGATATTGTACTGGTCTGTTATCACAGCATAACCAGTCTATTATTCTCTGTTATACCCTCTATAATATTACTCTGATCTGTTTTCTTCACAGCACTTATGACTTAACTAATTTAGTTCATTTCTTGTATAATTATTCATTAATTACATAAGATATAATATAATCAAGTTTTATGAGAATGAGTCTCTGTCCTATTCCTTGCTCTATCCCAGTGCCTAAAAATGCCCACCATGTTGTAATATGAGTCTGCCTCACACAACTGGTAATTTATTGATCTTTTCCTGAAAGGACAAATTTTATCATGATCTTACAATAGCATAAAATAAACAATAAATTTTATTAGAAAACAAAGAGGCTAGAGAGGGGAGAAGATGGTGCTGTAGGACCAACTCAGGATTGCAGCTCCCAGTGAAGGCACAGATGGTGAGTGGACACCACATTTCCAGACAGATTTTTATTGCCCACAGACCAGGAGATTCCCAGATGTAGGAGCCCCACGGGCCGCCAGTGCGGCTGTTTGGGCCGACGCAGCTGTTTGGGCTGGCATGGCTGTTTGGGCTGGGGCCACACTGTAGCAGCACTCTGTACAAGATACACTGGTTTGGTTGCCCTGTTAAACTGGCAGTTGGAGATTTTGGAAGGCAGATTAGCACATTCATCTGATTAAACGGGATTTAAACAGCCAGGCCAGGAGATTCCCAGACAGCAATGTTGTTCCAGCCAGTGCAGTTGGTCGCTGCACGGGAAATCACACAGATCCCGGCGCCCTTTCAGTAGGTGACTAGAACACTGGGAGGGAATCAACCATTCAACTTAAAAAAAAAGGGCTCTGAGGCAGGGATCCAGGTGATCAGGCTCGGCAGGTCCCACCCCAACAAAAACAAACAAAACAGCAATTGGAAACGTTCAGGATTGAGAGTTTCACGGCAAGCACAGCTGAACCCAGGATGGTGCAGCTCAGAGGGGGAGGGGCATCCGCCATTACTGAGGCACTCGACCCCTACAGAGGTACACTGCCATTGCTGACGCAGCCTGTCATTGCCGAGGCAACCCGCCATAACAGAGTTCACCACTACAGAGGTGGGCCACCATCACCATGGCAGCTCTAACCACACCCATATAAACAGGACTACAGGGAATTACACATGGCAGCAGGGCGGAGCTGATGTCAGCAGGAAGGAGCCCATGGCAGAAGGGCGGAGCCCACGGCAACAAAGCGGAGCACATGGCAGCTCAACATAGCCACTACAGGCAGGCAGTGATTAGACTGCCTTCTTGCTGGGCAGGACAGTGCAACAGATACTCATAAATAAAGCCTTAACTCCCAGGGACAGAGCACCTGAGGAAGAAAAGGGGCTTTCTGAGTTCTGCTGCAGCAGACTTAAACATACCTGCCTAGCAGCCCTGAATGAACAATGGAACTCACAGCTCAGCACTTGAGCTCCTATAAAGTACAGACTGTCTCCTCAAGCAGTTCCCTGACACCCATATATCCAAAGAGTCACCTCACAAAGGACTGATCAGACTGACATTTGGTGGGCATCATTCATGGACAAAGATAGCAGAAGAAGAAACTGGTGGCAACCCTCATGGTTCTGCAGCTGCTACAGGTGTACCCCAGGCAAGCAGGACCTGGAGTGGACCTCAGCAGTCCTACAGCAGAGGGGCCAGACTGTTAGAAGGAAAACTAAGAAACAGAAATACTTCATCATCAATAATCTGGACATCCACTCAGAGACCCAATCGGAAAATCAGCAACTACTCAGACGACAGGTGGATAAATCCACAAAGATAAGAAGAAACCAGCACAAAAAGGAGGAAAACACCCAAAACTAGAACACCTCACCTCCTACAAAGGACCACAACTCCTCACCAGCAAGGGAACAAAGCTGGACAGAGAATGAGTGTGGTGAAATGACAGAATCGGACTTCAGAAGGTAGGTAATGAGAAAATTCCATGAGCTAAAAGAACATGTTCTAACTCAATGCAAAGAAACTAAGAACCTTGAAAAAAGATGTAAGGAAATGATAACAAGAATGGACAACATAGAGAGGAATATGAGTGGATTGAAGGAGCTGAAAAACACAACACGAGAACTTCACGAAGCACACGCAAGTTTCAACTGCCGAATTGACCAAGCAGAAGAAAGGATATCAGAGGCCGAAGATCAACTCAATGAAATAAAATGAGAAGCCAAGATTAGAGAAAAAAAGCACAAAAAGGAATGAACAAAGTCTCCAAGAAATGTGGGACTATGTGAAGAGACCTAATCTGAGTTTGATAGGTGTACCTGAATGTGACGAAGAGAATGAATCCAAGCTGGAAAATACTCTTCAGGATATTATCCAGGAAAATTTCCCCAACTTAGCAAGGCAGGCCAATATTCAAGTCCAGGAAATACAGAGAACACCACAGAGATATTCTGCAAGAAGAGCAACCCAAGACACATAATTGTCAGATTCACCAGGTTTGAAATGAAGGAGAAAATGCTAAGGGCAGCCAGAGAGAAAGGTCAGGTCACCAACAAAGGGAAGCCCATCAGACTCACAGCAGATCTCTCAGCAGAAACCCTACAAGCCAGAAGAGAGTGGGGGCCAATATTCAACATCCTTAAAGAAAAGAACTTTCAACCCAGAATTTCATATCCAGCCAAACTGAGCTTCATAAGTGAAGGAAAAATAAAATCCTTTGCGAACAAGCAAGTACTCAGAGATTTTGTCACCACCAGGCCTGCTTTACAAGAGCTCCTGAAGAGGCACTACACATAGAAAGGAACAACCAGTACCAGCCATTCTAAAAACATACCAAATGGTAAAGAGCATCAACAAAATGAAGAATCTGCATCAACTAATGTGCAAAACTGTCAGCTAGCATCAAAATGGCAGTATCAAATTCACACATAACAATGTTAACCCTAAATGTAAATGGCTAAATGCACCAATCAAAAGACATAGACTAGCAAATTGGATAAAAAGCCAAAACCCATCGGTGTGCTGTATCCAGGAAACCCATCTCACATGCAAGGATACACAAAGGCTCAAAATAAAGGGATGGAGGAAGATTTACCAAGCAAATGGAGAACAAAAAAAAGCAGGAGTTGCAATTCTCATCTCTGATAAAATAGACTTCAAAGAAACAAAGATCAAAAGAGAAGAAGGACATTACATAATGGTAAAAGGATCGATACAACAAGAAGAGCTAACAATCCTAAATATATATGGACTCAATACAGGAGCACCCAGATATATAACGCAAGTTCTTAATGACTTATAAAGAGACTTAGACTCCCACACAATAATAATGGGAGACTTTAACACTCCATTGTCAATATTAGACAGATGAACCAGACAGAAAATTAACAGGGATATCCAGGACTTGAACTCAGACCTGGAACAAGCAAACCTGATAGACATTTACAGAACCTACCACCCAAAATCCACAGAATATACATTCTTCTCAGCACCACATCACACCTACTCTAAAATTGACCACATAATTGGAAGTAAATTACTCCTCAGCAAATGCAAAACAACTGAAATCATAACAAACAGTCTCTCAGAGCATAGTGCAATCAAGTTAGAACTCAGAATTCAGAAAATAACTCAGAACCACACAACTTCATGGAAACTGAACAACTGACTCTTGAATGTTGACTGGATAAACCATGAAATGAAGGCAGAAATTAAGAAGTTCTTTGAAACCAACGAGAACGAAGACACAACATACCAGAATCACTGGGAAACATTTAAAGCAGTCTGTAGAGGAAAATATATAGCAACAAGTGCCCACATGAGAAGAGTGGAGAGATCCAAAATTGACATCCTATCATCAAAATTGAAAAAGCTGGAGGAGAAGATCAAAAAGACTCTCAACATAGCAGAAGACAAGAAATAACTAAGATCAGAGCAGAACTGAAGGAGATAGAGATAGGAAAATCTCTTCAAAAAATTAATAAATCCAATAGCTGGTTTTTGAAAAGATCAAAAAATAGACCACTAGCCAGACTGATAAAAAAGAAAAGAGAGAATAACCAAATTGATGCAATAAAAAATGATAAAGGGGAAATCACCACAGATTCCACAGAAATTTAAACCATCATCAGAGAATATTACAAACAACTCTATGCACATAAACTAGTAAACCTGGAAGAAATGGATAAATTTCTGGACATCTGTGTCCTCCCAAGCCTAAACCAGGAGGAAGCCGAAACTATGAATAGACCAATAACAAGGTCTGAAGTTGAGGAAGCAATTAAGAGCCTACCACACAAAAAAAGCCCTGGTCCAGATGGGTTCACAGCCAAATTCTACCAGACACACAAAGAGGATCTGGTACCATTCCTTCTGAAACTATTGCAAATAATCCAAAAAGAGGGAATTCTTCCCATTTCATTTTATGAGACCAACATCATCCTGATACCAAAACCCGGCAGAGACTCAACAAGAAAAGAAAACTTCAGGCCAATATCCATGATGGCAAAATCTTCAATAAAATACTGGCAAGCCAATTGCAACAGCACATCAAAAAGCTTATCCATCAAGATCAAGTAGGATTCATCTCGGGGATGCAAGGCTGGTTCAACATACGCAAGTCTATAAACGTAATTCACCACATAAACAGAACCAAAAACAAAAACCACATGATTATCTCAATTGACATGGAGAAGGCCTTTGACAAAATTCAACAGCCCTTTATGCTAAAAACCCTCAGTAAACTCGGTATTGGTGGAACATATCTCAAAATAATAAAAGCTATTTATGACAAACCAACAGCCAATATCATACTGGATGGGCAAAAACTGGAAGCATTCACTTTGAAATTTGGCACTGGACAAGGATGCCCTCTCTCAAGACTCCTGTTCAATATGGTACTGGAAGTTCTAGCCAGAGCAATCAGGCAAGAAAAAGAAATAAAGGGTATTCAAATAGAAAAGGAGGAAGCCAAATTGTCTTTGTTTTCAGACGACATGATAGTATATCTAGAAGACCCCATTGTCTCAGCCCTAAACCTCCTGAAACTGATAAGCAACTTCAGCAAAGTCTCAGGATATAAAATCAATCTGCAAAAATCACAAGCATTCCTATACACCAATAACAGACTTAAAGAGAACCAAATCAAGAACGAACTGCCATTCACAACTGCTACAAAGAGAATAAAATACCTAGGAATACAACTAACAAGGAACGTAATGGACCTCTTCAAGGAGAACTACAAACCACTGCTCAACGAAATAAGAGAGGACACAAACAGATGGAGAAACATTCCATGTTCATGGAATAAAGCATAAGCAAAATGGAATGCCATCTAAGCTAACACATCCATTCAAGGTACACAGGCAGGGAGATAAAGAAGCACTCAGAGAAATGTGAGGTCTTGGCATTCCTCTTGAAAACTACCTTGAGAGTCAAGGAAAGCTCTAACTTCCCAACACAGGGAAAATATGCGTATCAATAAAAAGTATCGTGTAATTTCTGCGCTTTTATAAAATCCCTAAAATCTACTCATGAAGTTCCTGAATCTATAGACCCAATTCTAGGTATTTTTAAAAGGCAAATTAGTCCTAAAAATCATGGAAATTAGCTGGGTGCCGAGGCTGATGCCTATAATCCCAGCACTTTGGAAGGCTGAGGCAGGAGAATCTCTTGAGGCCAGGAATTCAAGACCAGTCTAAGCAACAAAGTGAGACTCCCATCTATACAGATTTTTTTTTTTAAATTAGCCATATGTGGTGGCACACACCTGTGGTTCCAGCTACTTGAGAGGCTGAGGTGGGAAAACTGTATGAGTTCAGGAGGTTGAGGCTGCAGTGAGCCATGATTCTACCACTGTAAGCCTGGGTGACGGAAAAAGACCCTGTCTCTAAAACAACAATAATAAAAACAACAAAAATTGTGAACATTAATAGGTGAAGTCCTGAAGACAGGAAGGCAATCCAGGTTGGGGAGTATAATAAAAAGAAGACAATGTATGTGTGCATTATTACAGAATTGTTTTCCTCTTTAGGTTTGAAAGTTTATAGTTTAATATTGTATTTTCTTTTCTGGACTATACCCTTGTTTTATGTTAGTATAATGTACTTGTTTATGGTGACTGACCCTTAATAGATGTTATACTAGCATATAGAAGTTTAGACATGGGTAGCTTAAGGAGGAAAAAAATCTTCAGGGAAATATAACATTTGTATTTATATTTATAAGGTAAATATTTATTTAGAATAAGAAAACAAATGAGTGGATTCACTTATGAAGCACAAATAAATCAAACAATAGCAAGCAAAGCAAATGGAAAAAATCTTAGACAATAACAGCATACTCTCTCTCCTCAAAGATTCTGCTTTGATCTTTATAAAAGGGAGGTGCTAATGTATTTGAGCTTGGCCCCATGTAAAGCAGGTAGCAATTGTTAACTTTGCAAGGATGCCAGCCTAAGACTCTCCCCAATTTTTAAGATACTAGATAACATAGTTGTTTATAGAAAATTCTCAGATTTTTAAAGGCCAATAGTGTGTTTGTCAAATTAAACATACTGAGAAACAGATTCAATATATGAGCTGCCAGTCTTTGGCTCTTATTTTAGAGAGCATAGAAAAATCAATAGATCACACCTTCCAGTCTTTATTAAATATTTGGAATCTCTGATTGGCAATTACCTAAAATACAATTTTTAAATGTTACTGGTTGAGCTCATACTACAAGCTATAAAAGTTAGCTGAGCAAGGGTATGTTTTTTTTTGTTTTTAAGAAAAGTTAAGTAGAAGAATAAAGAACAAAAAGCCCTTTCACTGCTGCATGGAAGGTGACCACTTCACCATAGAATGATGCACAGAGCTGAATGGGCCTTGAAGGTCTATCTGAGTTGTCTCTTTTTTCTTTCTGAATATTGAACTAATATAGGATTTTCAAGTTATGCCCTAGGCTTAAAGACTTCACAATATCTTGTTTGTGAAACCAGTCCCCAAATTATTTTTACAACTGTTGTACGTCTGTAATATGGTCATCCCTCCATATCCACTGGGGTTTGGTTTCAGGACACTGAAGATATCAAAATTCAAGAATGCTCAAGTTCTTTATATGAAATTATATAGTGTTTACATATAACCTGTGCAGATCCTCCCATAATATACTTTAAATCATCTCTATATTACCTATAAAACCTAATACAATGTAAATATGATATAGTTCTTATATTATATGGTTTGTTATTTTTTCTTTTTTATTGTTGCATTATTTCTTATTGTTTTCCTTTTTCCAAATATTTTCCAAGCGCATTTGTTTGAATCAATGGATATATTTTTATATAGGACACTCTGCAGGTACTAAATAAATATGATAGGAAATGATCACATTTTATATCTTTCCCTTGAGCGCAGACTTTACCATCTTTACTGGTTGTATCTGTGTAAACCAAGTATTTTGTTTAACTATAAAGATTATATGTCCAATGTGAGAAGGAGTTAGATGGCTAGAAAACTAGAAAAAGAAAGTTTTTGTTTTTGGAAGGGGATTTAAAGCAAGCCAAACTAAATGCTTTATCATTGCATATATTTTTAGCAGTACTAACTTTTGAAACTGATTCTAATGATTTTCTATGAATTATGGTTCATGTTTTTGAACCAGCAGAGCTTCCTTACACTTGCTTCCACAGGGTTATTTCTCCTTGGTTATTTACTAGTTCAACATTACTGCATTAGCAATACTTAGGATGTATGGTTAAGTCCATCTTGTGTATCTTTATAATATTGTATCATCTGACAAATTATAATTGCTGAAAGTCTTTAAATAAAGAAAAAATAAAGAACTAAATTATTTATATTATAGAAAATATTAGCAACAAAACTTTGTAGTTGAATTAATCCTTTATAGATATCTTATTTAATCCTCATATCAACCCTGTTGATGCATTCTCACTGAACAAATAGAGGTCTCGAAAGAGTAAGTGAGTGCTTTGGTGATATCAGTGTTATTGTTAGCTTTGACCTTAGATTAATCTAACCTTAACTTATAACCATAGATATCTACCAAACCAGCACAAGAAATAATGAGAAATTCACTTGAACCTGCTTCAAATTTAATTGTATAGAGCAATTGTTGCTATAGGTAGCTTATATTAACTATACAAGGTACACAATAAATTTGTTACATTAAAACTTTGGTATAAAAACATCTACTAAATATTTATTTATAATGGTATTTGAAAATTCAGATTAATGTATTATAATATTAGATGTTAACACAAATTTTAATAAACTGTGGATTAGTTATGTTATTCAGTTGTTAAACTGAAAACACATCTATAATCCCAACATTTATATTTTTTTACTTTTATGCTTACCTGCAGAAATTATCCTATATTTTTAATCACCAGATTTGGGACAATAGTGTTATTTGATCTTTGTAATGAATTATTAATTGATAAATTTGAGTGTATAGTATCTCATTAAATTATTACATTTAAGGGTCTATTCTGATCCTAGAATTGAAATCCTACACTCAGTGTTACATTTATTATCTCTGTGTGTGTGTGTGTGTGTGTGTGTGTGTGTGTGTATTTCTCAAATATTTGGATGCTATTCTTCAAACATTGTGTTAGTCAGAAAGTAATTATTGGTTTTTGGTTATTTGCCTCTTAATAATTTGAAAGAAATTACCTAGAGAAAGATAAGAAAGTCAGCCAAGGTCTTATCATTAAGATTAGAATGCATAACCTCATTTTTGTGTCTTAGAGAAAAGTCCTTCAAGGATCTCATCCTTTAGACATGAATAAAAACTACAACAGAATATCCACAAATTATCTTACTTGTTCTTTACTAATGTACATAGTACTTTCAGAAATTGTAGGGGAGGCAAAAAAAAAAAAATCATTCTCTTACTATTAATGTTATTTAAATGAATTAGAAAATACATTTATAGCTATTAACATCTAAAGTAAAAATATATTGTCTCTAGCATTAGAATAATGCCTGAAGAAAGAAAAATAGTGAAAAAAAAAACCCTACCATCAAGTAAAATCATAATTTATCTTCTGTCTTACCCCCCTCTGCTTCTCTCTTCCTCATTTCAAATTAAGAGATTCGTTCTCCTGCTGGTTGTAATGGGAATGAATTTCAATGCCACCCTGATGGTAATTGCATTCCTGATCTGTGGCGCTGTGATGGAGAAAAAGATTGTGAAGACGGTAGTGATGAAAAAGGTTGCAATGGTACCATACGATTGTGTGACCACAAAACCAAGTTTTCCTGTTGGAGTACAGGTAAGTGAACACTGCTTTCAGCTTCTACTGGGGCTCCTTGAGTGCGGAGTTCTTTTGACCCATCCTTAATCTGTTTCTCATTTTTAAAAAGTAATCTTAAATTTCTGGTAGATGTGCTCACATACTATATGTAACAATAATAGAAACTAACATTTATGGAGAACTATCAATGAGGCTAGCATAATTCTGTGAATGCTCTCTGCATGAGTTCATGAGGCAAGGAGAAGTTTTTAACTTGCTCATGTTCACAGAGCCAATATGTCAGACTTGGGATTTTATTTTATTTATTTATTTTTGAGATTTAGGATTTTAAACCAGGCAATCTAGAATACAGAATCTGGACATTCAGAATCTAGAAAGAGACAAGATGCTAAACCAGCTGGTAGCATTCCTCTTTCTGTAGATACAGCTTCACTCTAAAACTCAAATGAAGATGACTTAGAAAGGAAAGACAGAATTATATATGTTTATTTTCAACTAATTTCCTAAATTTTACTGAACTATTGCTTAATTCTATTATGAGGAAGATGCTGGCTGCCATTTAAACCTTTTATTTGAGGGTCACTGAGGCTATTATTGTGTTTTATAAAGATATTCTATTACTATGATTGTTTCATTTTGATTTCATGTGTGTTTGTATGTGTGTATGTGTGTGCACATAGGAAACCAAGATGAAAAAGTCATACTAATAGAATATCTTATATTCTACTATATTTTATTACATATTCTAGGTTCCAGTTGAAATGATAAATTTATTTTGTTCCCTCTTTATGCCAGATGATGTGTCAAGTTTAGAGAAAAGTAGATTGCAATGAGCTATTGTTGTGTAACTTGTGAAATGGTTGGCATCATCCTCCAAATAACCCATGGAAAGAATTTTCTATATATATCATCTCTGGAATCTCTCTTTGATGTGAAATTGCTTTTCAGTTGCTTAATCATGAAATCTTAGTGATTTCTTTTGCTACCTATATTTACATATTCCAACCAAAAAGTATAAATAAGAATAGGCAAAGGGTGTAAGCAAACACTGTGATGTTTGCTTACACCCTTTGCAAATTCACAAACACACATCACAAACAAATAAATGAAAATAAAAAATAAAAGAAATAAAGTGCCTTTTTATACCTTTAAATGCATGTCACAAACACACAGTGATGTGCATTTAAAGGTATAAAAAAGGCACTTTATTTCACTTATTTTTTAATTTTCATTTATTTATTTATTTATTTTGGAGACAGGAGTCTCATTCTGTCACCCCGGCTGCAGTGCAGTGACATGATCTCAGCTCACTGCAACCTTTGCCCCCTGGGTTCAAGCAATTCTCTACATCACACTCCTGAGTAGCTGGCATTACAGGTGTGTGCCATCATGATCGGCTAATTTTTGTAGTTTTTTTAGTAGAGACGGAGTTTCACCATCTTGGCCAGGCTGGTCTTGAACTCATGACTTCATGATCCACCTGCCTCAGCCTCCCAAAGTGCTGGGATTACAGGCGTGAGCCACTGTGACGGGCCTCTTTTTTCTTTTATTAAATATGCCTCTTGGTTATAATTAACGATTTGAATAAGAAATAAGAAAAATAAATGCAAGCTAACATAGGTAGAGATAAATACGTATTTCTGGAGCCTATTCCTAGCAAGATAATTGTGTTTCCAATATGTTCTTTTTTTTTTCAACAATATTTTTCACAGTTATGTGACTCTCTTCAATTGTTACATAAGGAGTCATAATTTTAGGGTTATTTGTTAGAAAAATGTAGTTTTAAGTTTAGAAATGGTCTTTTTAGAACATATATTAATTGAAAATTAATAGATGAATGATTGTAAAATGAATGAATTACTGATATCATAAATAGGTTTTATTTAATAGGGTAATCTTAATGCCAGACAGCCAATTATTTGACTCAAGTTCACATACTTGAAAGCATATATTGTGTATATTTTCCCAATATAACTTCTGGCATTTTCCCGATTGTATTAATCTTAAAACATAGCAGCTAACAGTCTTTAAAACATATATGAAAAAGAAAGAGGCAAAGTTTTGTGAAAACAAAATATAAAATAATGTGGAAAATCCTGAGTTTTAAGTACTTGGATATGCTGTTACAACAAATTTAGATGCAAAACATAAAACCAGGCTGTAATTTTTCTATACAGAAGTAAATTATAAAGAGATTCACAGTAATGTAAATTCTCAAAGCTATGTATTAGTAAAAACTCGCTTGAACTTTCTGTTGCGATAAAATACATATGCGGCAAAAGCATATAAACAATAAATATTAGGATTAAGTAAATTTAACAGCATATTTTTAGAGTGTGATTTATTTTAAAATATATATTCATATTTTGCAATGAGCACTTATAAAACAGCATCCTGTTAATATGCTTTAACATAAAAATAAATCTGAAGAATGATGAGGATTGCCCATTAATAAGGTTTTTAAATTCCTATATGTTTGGTGAACTGAATTTTGTGAGACAATTTTATATGTGTTGACTTGAGATTTGGATTATCTATTTAAGAATGCTCTTAAGTAAACCTCAGATGTTTCTACCAAATAGTTTTTAGGTAAGCAAAATTTTAATGCAGAATAGAACTGTGATAAAACATGTTGCACTTTAAAAGGAAAAAGTGAAAGGTAATAATTTAACCATCTATCTGCTTCTAATTTAATCTGTGGTTTGGATATAGTAAACCACAAATTATCCAACTTTGGAAAAGTTGCACAATTACAAAGTCACATTTATGATAGACTTCTACGAACATTTCAGTCATTAAAGTGAACCACAAACATAAGTAAATGTTTAAAATATGTATTCATCTGTAAAACTTCTGATATTTTTTTATTTACTTTAAATTCTCAGTTTGACAGGCTATAAGATTTTTGAACTACCCACAATGTTCAATCCAGAGTTCATGATTATTTTCAAAGATTTTTAAAATGTTAGCTTGCACATTGAAAAGTTTTCAGGCTAGTTAATTTACATATGGTAGTTATAATAGCTTTTTCTATACATAAATTTTCATGTATTGGTCTTTAAACGTGGACACATTAATAAGGTTTTAAATTCCTATAAAGAAGAGAATGAGAGCTAACTTCAAGTACAATAGAACAGTCATCATTTAAGAGATTCTAATCTCAAAGCACCTATTTTTGACCAAGAATTGCATTGTGCCACATCTGTTCTCTTACACTCTAGACTAACAAGTAGCAGTTGTATTATAACTGGGGAAAAAGAAAGTGAATTTTCAGTCACTCCATCATGGAAAAGAAACTCAGAAATGCCCGTCTTTAGATTAGAAAAATGAAAGAGAAGTTTGATATTACATAGTGATGGCAAGGTAACAGGGAAATAGGCCCTCCAGCTGCTTGTAGGAAAGTAAATTTAATCTTTCTGTCCTACTTCTAGAAATTTATGTAAAGAAGAGTAGGCTTGTATAAGGTTATATATGCATAAAGATATTCAACGAGACATTTTATTTTAATAGTAAAAAAATAGAAACAATATATTGCCTATCAGTAGTGATAGTAATAATAAATAGCTGTGTGTTCACACAAGTACTCTAATGTCATTAAGACAATAAAAAGGGAATTCATGTGAAGGTGAGACTTCAAGTTTACTCTGAACTTTCTCTCTGCTTCTCTGTTTTCACTTCTCAACACACAGAAGTGATGATAAAATGTAAGAGGATAAAATAAGGGAGATACTGCCTTATGAACAAAAAATATATATCTCTGAGTAACAGAAATATAGTACAATATCAAGTGGTGTGCTGAGCTAAAGCTAAGTGCTTTATTGGGTTGGGTATGTAGGCTAGCAGAAATGAACAGTTGCTCAGATCTTAGGGTCAATAGAAATAAAGCTGTCCCATGTGAAGCTGGGATTTGAAGGTAGACATTACTGGAAATCAGAACCTGAAAGAAATCCATTTGCTTTTGAAAGGAGAGTTAAAAAAAAATATGTATCACTGCTAGTTGCTTCCAGGAGTAGTTACCTAAATGAAGTCCTCTGCCTAAAGAGATGGGAGGACACAGCCATGGCAATTGAGCCAAATTTCTGTCTGGCTTAAAGATTGAATCTAATAAAAGTCTAATATTGTTTAGGGATAGAATTTCATTGTGTATATATATATATATGTGTGTGTATATATACACACACACACACACACATATATGTATGCGTATATATACACACACACACACACATATATACAGATATATATATGTATATATATGTTGTATTTATATATTATATATGTTGTATTTCTGAAATATAACATATTTTATATATTTATATATATGTATATATGTTGTATTTCTGAAATACAACATATTTTATATATTATGTATATATGTTGTATTTCAGAAATACAACATTATATATATATATATATATATAAGTATATATATATATTTATATATATATATAAAAGTATATATATATATATATATATAAGTATATATGTTATATTTCTGAACCAAGAGTGCTGGAAATAATGGGGTGGGCCAAAGTCAAAATAGCAGTACCTGTAGATAGGGACAAGTGAATTCATAAAGTCAGAGAGAAAAATGAAAGTTCTGATCCAAATGAGATTACACACCAGAATTGTAACATACGTGAAGAAAGCTATTTTATCAAAATCAGTCATTACAAAATGAATTATTCATGATTAAATGACAATAAGCAGTGTGTCTGAAAAATAAGTTTACAATAAGTATGTTGAGATCCTCAAGAAAAAGAAATTAAAACTAATACTCCTAAAATGACTAAGAATTCAGCACAGATATGACAAGCAGAATAATTGCAATAGGAAAAGGTGGAGAATGAGATTGTCTTCTTTAAGGCTTCTATAACAAATTATCATAAACTGGGTTGCTTAAACCACAAGCATTCATTTCTTATGGTTCTAGAGACTGAGAAGTCCAAGATCAAGAAGTGGCAAATCTGTTGTCTGTTTAAGGCATTCGAAGAGGTTTGCAGATGGCAATCTTCTTATGATATGCCAGCACTACTCTCATAGCTGATTAACTCCCACAGGCCCCATCTCCCAAAACCATCATACTGGGGATTAGAATTTCAACATGAATTTTGTTAGGACACAAACATTCACTCCATAACACCTATAAGAAAAATGTAGTTCAGAGGCGGCTCTCGTGGAGGCAGCCAGCGCGAGGCTGGGGAGCGCTGAGCAGTGCATCGTGCCCTGCGCTGCCCAGACTAGCGAACAATACCGTCAGGATGGCTAAAGATGACTCCAAGAAACCACAGGGCAAGAGGTTTGCTTATGCCTTCTTTGTGCAGACGTGCAGAGAAGAACATAAGAAGAAAAACGCAGAGGTTCCTGTCAATTTTGCAGAATTTTCCAAGAAATGCTCTGAGAGGTGGAAGACAATGTCAGGGAAAAAGAAATCTAAATTTGATGAATGGCAAAGGTGGATACAGTGCACTATGATCGGGAAATGAAGGATGATGGACCAGCTAAGGGAGGCAAGAAGAAGGATCTTAATGCCCCCGAAAGGCCACCGTCTGGCTTCTTCCTGTTCTGCTCAGAATTCCATCCCATGATCAAATCCTGGCATCTCTATTGGAGACGTGGCAAAAAAGCTGGGAGATGTGGAATAACCTAAATGACAATGAAAAGCAGCCTTACATCACTAAGGCGGCAAAGCTGAAGAAGTATAAGAAGGATGTTGCTGACTATAAGTCAAAAGGAAAGTCTGATGGTGCAAAGGGTCCTGCTAAAGTTGCCCAGAAAAAAGTGGAAGAGGAAGATGAAGAAGACGAGGAGGAAGAGGAAGAGGAGGATGAGGAGGAGGAGGAGGAAAAAAAACTGTTTATCTGTCTCCATGTGAATACTTAGAGTAGGGGAGAGCCGTAATTGACACACTCTTACTTGAGAAGTGTCTGTTGCCCTCATTAGGTTTAATTATAAAATTTGATCACGATCATATTGTAGTCTCTCCAAGTGCTCTAGAGATTGTCAGTGGTTTACATGGAGTGGCCATGGGTGTCAGGAGAACCCTGAAACTATATTAAAGTTGTACATATTTCCAAACATTTTTAAAATGAAAAGGCACTCTGGTGTTCTCACTCTGTGCACTTTGCTGTTGGTGTGACAAGGCATTTAAAGATATGATTCTGGCAATTTTTAAATTTGTAAGGTGGTGTTAACTATATGGTTATTGGCTAGAAATCCTGAGTTATCAACTGTATATATCTATAGTTTGTAAAAAAAAAAAAAAAAAAAAAAAGACAAACTCTTGATGCTCCTTGCCTGGCATTGAGGCTGCAGAAAAGATGCCTTTTGGAGGGGCTGTAGCTCAGGGCGTGCACTGTGAGGCTGGACCTGTTGACTCTGCAGTGAGCATCCATTTAGCTTCAGGTTGCCTTCTTTCTGTATATATTGACATAGCATTCTGCTACCATCTTAACTATGGACAAAGGGGGTCAGCTGGCATGAGATATTTTTGTTTTTTGTTTAAGTGTGGTAGTTTTTAAACAAACTGTAGAACTCTTCATTGTCAGCAAAGTGAAGAGCCACTGCATCAATGAAAGTTCAAGAACCTTCTGTACTTAAACACGATGTGCAACATTCTGTTATTGTTTTATATTTAGAATGCTGAAATGTTCTTGAAGTTAAATAAACAGGATTACATTTTAAAAACTGTTCTCTATTATAACAGTCAATTTCTGACTCACAGCAGTGAAAAAAAACCCACTCCATTGTATTTGGAGACTGGCCTCCCTGTGAACGTGGTAGCTTCCTTTATTACTCAGTGGCCAGCTCACTTAGGGTTGAGATGAAGGAGAGGACTACTTGAAGCTACTGGGTGCTTTTGTTTGTGTCTGAGTGGCATTAAGATGAAGTCTGGAGAAGCTAAGAGAAGGACATAGGCAAGGTTCAACAGCCTTCCAAGGTATAGGAAGGTGCATGATGAAGACTAAGTCTGACTTGGTTTAACTTTTTTTGTTCCACCTCCACCCCCTACATTGTGTGCCAAATGCATTGCTAAAAAGCAATTTCAGACTGGCTGGCCTTTCAAAAATTCAGGCCTTAGTTTTCCTCTTTCATGCCTACCCCTGTGCTCTGGGCACATGTTATTTGTGGTGCCCAACATTTGGGGTCTTGAGCCTGCTGCTGGTCTCCTGGATACCAGTCAGGGTATGTGGGATGGGGTGGTGGGGTAGGAGACAGTATCCATGTTGCTCCTACTTTACTCCTTCAAAACTCCAAACCCCCAAGGAAGATTGTAGGCTCCATCTTGGGTCACCTGAGCTATAGGGCAGGCTAATAGAATCGACCATTTCTAAGCACTAAATGTATCATGAAAAGTTGAATGGCCTACTCACAAGATTAGCTCATTCACTGGAAATGTAGACTGATGTTCAATGTTTTTAAACTGGAAGAAGCTTAGTTTGTGTGTCAGTGGTTGTATTAGTGGTGTAGCTTTTTCTCCAGGTTGGAGTGAGGGGAGATGGCCACAATGGCAAGTGGTGACACTAAATGCCATTTTGAAGGCTGATGTGTACATACATCATTACTGTCTGTGGCAATGAAGGATACAATACTGTGTTGTGGGTGAGTGTTGCTATTGCCCAGCATTAATATTTGGTTGTGGATATTTGAGGCTATGAGACATGCAGGAGTGTTTTTGCAGTATTTTAAGAGAAAGCAGCTTTTTCTTAAAATTCATTGTTCAGAAACTTGCATTTCTGGAGGCGGTGTCCTCTGCACCCTGTCAGGTCCTGGATGAGTACAAGTTATGGTCATGGTCACAGCCTGATCTCTGTGTATTCATGGCCATTCCCTCTCCCATCAGAACTGTTTGTCCTGAATGTATTCTCTAGTTCTAGAAAATGACCACTAATTTACAAAACTTGGTTGTGAGGTTTGCCCAGAGGCACTTGTTCCGGAATTGCCACTCCTGCTTCAGCTATGTCCTTGTCACTTGGCATTGTAAGCTAAAGCTTCTGCTTCCCAATCCATGATGTGCTAGGCCAAGATCTGGGAGCTGTGTCAAGCCTTGTCAAATGTGGAAGAGAAACAACCTGTAGTAAAAAAGTGATTTGTTAAGTGGTGCCCACCTACCTTGTAACTAGACATACCAACCAGGGAAGGGCAAAGGATGGAAAGAGGTAACTTGTGCTTCCAAAGTAGCTAAGCGGAAGTAGGGAAGCAGTTTAGCCAAATGATTTTTGATTAGGCAAACATTGAGGTTTAAAGAGACTGTCAAGTTGAGGCCACTTGTTCCATTAGCTGGTGCAGCCAAGAGCACTACTCAGCATTTTCATACTGTCACAAGATTGCTCCTCTAATGGAATAATGCCCTAGTTTCTCTTGAGATGCTGTAAGTGGCATGTTACCTAAGGCATAGGTTTAGCTTGATTGCTGGGCTCACTGTGTCTTAAGATGCCAACCTGTTGCTCTTTTTCCCCCCCATTTAAAAAGATATTACCTGTTCTTTCTACCCACCTCACCCCATTCTTGAATGACATTTTATCCTTTGGAAAGAACAAGGCTGTGATGAAGTGACTATTGTCCGTGTCTTCTGTGTGTGTCTGTTCTTGTCACAAATGTATTTGGGGACATTGGATGCATTCATTTTTCTGTAATAAAGTTTTTTAATCACTCTTCCCCAAAAAAAAGAAGAAGAAAGAAAAATGTGGTTCAAAACCACAGTGGGATTATATTATTTCAACATCAGTTGCTTGATAATAAATGAGCCTAGTAATGCCCATGCTGGTGAAAGTAGAGGAAGAAGACACATTGCTTTCAGTGGAGATTGGTGAATCTCTTTGGAAAGCAATGTATTTCAGTGCTTACAATGTGTTTACAATTACACATACAATTCAACCTCTAAATACTTATCATATAGATATACTCATGCATTTGAGGAGTGAGATGTACAAAGATATTTAAAGCTTTATTAAATGTTTCATAAAATTAAACTAATGCATATATACATATACTCTTCCATGTACACCAAAGTTATTGAAAACTCTTTCAAATTTGACCATTATGTTAGGTTACAAAGAAGTCTTAAAGTATTTCAAATAATTGGCAATTTACAAAAAGCATTCTTTTTTTTTTTTTTGAGATGGAGTTTCGCTCTTGTTACCCAGGCTGGAGTGCAATGGTGTGATCCCGGCTCACCGCAACCTCCGCCTCCTGGGTTCAGGCAATTCTCCTGCCTCAGCCTCCTGAGTAGCTGGGATTACAGGCACGCACCACCATGCCCAGCTAATTTTTTGTATTTTTAGTAGAGACGGGGTTTCACCTTGTTGACCAGGATGGTCTTGATCTCTTGACCTCGTGATCCACCTGCCTCAGCTTCCCAAAGTGCTGGGATTACAGGCTTGAGCCACCATGCCCAACCACACAAAAAGCATTCTTTACACACAAAACAAATTAGAAATCTGCAGCAGAATGATTTTTAAAAATGTATTTGACTTCAAAACAATCAATGGGTTAAGAAACCGTAACACATATACTTAAATATTTAGAACTGAATGCAATGGGTAGCACTATACATCAAAATGTTTATGACTTTTTAAAAAATAGACTGTATTTCAGATGAATACACAGACTGTATTTCAGATGAACAATTTTAGGTTCACAGAAAAATTGAGCAGGAAGTACAGAGACTTCCTATACACTCCCACCACTCTCTCATATACAGCTTCCTTCACTATCAGTATACCTTACCAGACAAGTACATTTGTTATTATCAGTGAACCAACAGTGACTTATCCTTCTCATTCGAAGTCCATGGTTTACATGAGGGTTTACTTTTGATGTTGTATATTCTCTGAGTCTTGACAAACATATGATGACATGCATCCATCATTATGGTATCATGGAGAATAATTTCACTGCTCTAAACATCTTTTGTACCCTGTTTGTTTATTCTTCCCTCCCCCTTAGCTCCTGGAAGCTACTGATCTTTTTACCCTCTCCATGGTTTTGCCTTTTTCAGAGTGTCATGTCATTGGATCTCATAGTATGTAGACCTTTCCATATTGGCTTCTTTCACCTTGTAATATGCATTTAAGTTTCCATCATGTCTTTTCACAATTTGCTAGTTGATTTCTTTAAGCTTTGAATAACATTCCACTGTCTGGATATACCATAATTTTTTAATCTGTTCACCTACTGAAAGGCATCTTTGTTGTTTCCAAGTTCTGACAACTATGAATAAAGCTTTTATAAATATCTTCACATAGGTTTTTGGGTGAACATACAGTTTTAATTCATTTGGGTAAATACCAAGGAGTCAATTTGCAGGATAGTATGGAAAGAGTATGTTCAGTGTTTGTAAGCAATGGCAGACCTCTCTTCCAAAGTGGCTGTACCATTTTGCATTCATTCACCTGTGGTGAATGAAAGTTCCTGTTGCTCTATATCCTTGAAAATCTTTAGTGTTGTCACTGTTCCAGATTTCCATCATTCTGATAGCTGTACAGTTGTATCTCATTACTGTTTTAATTTGCATTTTTCTAATGACATATTATTTTCAGCATCTTTTCAAATGTTCATTTGCCATTAAATTGCTTTAATCATTAAATATTGCAAACAAGCTAAATAGGCCAAAATAGGGCAGTAGGTGCAAATATGATATTTCTGTATATTAGAATGCTTTGATATTTGGAAGTCATTATAATTCACTGACATGGACACTTCTCTATGATTACATGTTGGGTAAAATGTGACGAGCACAAGAGTGGGCACAGCATGTCATATTGATTAACTGAAAGAAAACAAAAGTATATTCTTTCTATAATGAAAACCTTTCTGGAAGAATTTATAAGAAACTATTGTCATTATTTGTCTCTATATATGGGGAAAAGTGGCTAGGAAGAATGATTGAGAACGTGTCATAACTTTTACTGTGTCATTTTTTGATTGACTACCTTTCCAAGAGTGGTGATAGTTTAGCGCTGACTCATCCACCTTCCACTCTAGAGTCCATTGAAATAAGTAACATACATTTTGAAATCAAGTCCCCAAGTAAGATTAAAAGTTAAGGACAAGTGATCGTTAGCAGAAGAATGTAACAGAACTATCATACTCTGTTCTGATCTGCTGTGTAATGAAAATGCACTGTGGGCTTCTGTGAATGGCAAACCATTATTCTTGGATATTTTTGGATTGTTTTGTTTTCCTTCCCCCATTGCTGTATCAGTGAATACAGAGTAAAATGATGAATTTAATCATTGTTGAAAACCAATCTGGATTATTAGAACCAAAAATACCCTATAATGGTATACTGATTTTGTTAGAATTATATGGTGGGTTATATATGAAGTCTTTCTAAACATGGCTTTTTTTTTTTCTTTCTTTCTGTCACCAGCCCTATGGAATACTTCTATTTATTTCTGATGAAAATAATATGGTGAGCTGTTCATTGTTTATGTGCTAAGCTAATAAAATATTTTGCATATTTCCTCTTATGAGCCAACCTATATTTTTCCTTGATTTCTTCCGGTGACAGTTTTAAACCTTTTGTTGTATGCCTATTCTTCTGATTTCCCTTTAGTCCTGTCTGTAAAGAAGAATAGACAATGCTCCTTTTTGCCCAGGAATACTCTTCAGATATTGATCCTGTGAACTCCTAATCCTCGTGGAAGCTTAGTCACTTTTCTTGCCTGGCATTAAATTTTTTTCTCCACACTAATATTTTTTTCTCCCCATAACTATATCTAGTTTAATAACCTGAGAAACATTTCTTTGATTTTATCACGTTTTCCCTGTCTTCCTTCTTCCCGTCATTAAATCACCTCATGTAAGTACCTAGATGTCTTATGTCTCACTATTTCCTTCATCCCTTGCAATCTAACATGCAATTGCTTCCCTTGATGGAAATTGCTATTTCCATGGTCACCAGGAATGATTTCTGAGTTTATGCTCTTCTGTGTTTTGAGTCCTACTCTGCCATTCAATAACTGCATGAGTGCAGATGGGTTACTAAACCTCTCTACATTACAGTTTTCTGATCCGTAAAGTAGATATGATAGTAATGATTGACATAATGTACAGAGTTCCTTGAACACAGTATAAGCTTAATGAATGACATTTTTCAGTATTAGTACTGCACTTAGGCTTCTTTCTCTGCAACCCTTAACCCTGCTGCATGTCCTCTCCTTGCAATATTTTCTTGTGAATTCTCATATTGGATTTTTATCTTTAGCCACATAGCATTTAGACTCCTCTTTTTATTTTACTTTCCCTTGCCCTTTTTCCTCGGCCTATCCCTTATATTTAATTTAAAAATGTACTTGTTAAGCATATAATATGTGTCAAGCATTGCAGACATTTCCTTTAATTTGTTTTGCTCCTTCTCATTTTTCTGCCAGGTCTTCATAGCAATCTCTTCTGTGCCTAGTTTTAACCATCAACTCTAGACCTCCAAAATCTCTGCCACTGACATTTACTCTTTACTTGCAACCCATTTTTTCCCCATTGCTATGCTAAACATTCTATTCTCCAAAGTCAGAAATCAGTAAGAATTTCTCATTTGTTAGAATATTTAATTCCCTGTACACTCAGATTTAAAGCAGAAAGCACCATTTGACACTTCTAACTTGAAATCATTTTCCAAGTCCTAGTCCTATTGAGGTTACCACTGCAGTAGCTCCCATATCACCCATTCCATTCACTGCTCACATCTCATAACCTAAGGTTAAACTTTCATGATCTCTCACTCAAATCTTTGTGTGGCCAACTGTTTTCCCCTGATGGTCGTTAGCTTCAATCCACTCTACACACAGTTTTGTCTTCCTCTTACCTCTCAAGATGTGACCTAAGCACAAACTTTCAAAAAAATCTTTTAATTGTTCAAGTTTGTCTGAATCATATAGATAATCTCCACTGCTCATTCAAAAAGTTTCTCAATTTTCTTAACCTTCATCAGATTAAGAAACACTTCTTGAATTAGGGGCCGCAAACTGCTTCATTCTTGCTTTTTTAACAGGTGCCACTCTTTCCTGCTTTTATACCTTTAGATAAGAGTTTCATATTTTGTGTGAATTAAATAAATAAGGTTTAATATTCAGCATATAAAACTGCATATGTTCAAACTTACCCCCAAAAATCAACCATTAAACTTAACATACATGGTTCTGTGTATATAGCTCTGATGATAATTTGTACCTGTAACTATAATATAAACAAAGTATGTTTAGCATAAAATAAAAAGCAAATATAAAAATTAGAATTTTATAATGAACTCACTTAGAGATGAAGAAGGTCAACATAAGGAAGAACTGATTATCTTTTACTATCATGCCCTGACATATTCCCATTGAGTAGCAGGAGTAATCACTATGCTATTACATTTTTATTTCTTTTACCTGTTCCGTTTACTTGCTTTTGATTTTGTGTAAGGTATATATTTGAATGTTAAGACTGTATGCATAAGGCAGCCATCTATAATAAATGCTTTTTTCCATATGGAAAATTTTCTACCATCCTTCAAAATACCATTCCAAAGAATAGCTCAGTAAAGTTTGTTCTTATCCTTCCAATCATATATATGTTCTACCTCCTTGAAAATCCGTAGCATTCTCTGATGGTTATATGGCTTTTATCTTACTGTATTTTATATGTTCAATATTAAAATATTTGTCATTACTAGAGTTATTGCTCCACAAGGTCAGGAATTTGTCTTCCCCATCTTTCTACATTGTTCAGTAGCAAATCAAGCATATAATACTAAAAAAAAAATTGCCAAATTGAATTGAAACCAAGCATTGTTAGAGAAATAAATATGTAGTTAACACTAAAGTTTAGTAATATAAAAAAGTTTAGAAGATTAGTATTCAAAAGATTAGTATTCAAAATTAGTATTCAAAAAGATTCATATTCAAAAGTATTCAAAAGTATAGTAATATAGTCGCAAGTAAATCTATTTAGATTTTCTCAAAGATTCACTTCTTCATATTAATATTTGTATTCTTAATATAAACTGCCAGTCATATCCCAGAACAGGGATATAGTGTGTGTTATCTTTTATTAAAATATAAACAAGTATTTTCTAAACAAATCAGTTTAGAAAAAGATACATCTATTTCAGAAAATGTTCAAGAGTTTAACACAGAAAAGAGAAACTCTAGGAGAGATTGGATCAAATTATTTTGGAAAACTAGCATGTTTTCTACAATCATAAAAACTTAGTTTTTCTATAGCTGTTGACTTTGTAGTGGTATTTAACCAAATTTCTGGGGTTTGAGGATTTTTTTTTTTTAATTTTGCTGTTGCTGTTACTTATTTATTCTTATTTTCTTTGCTCAAAGGACAAAACTACAGTAACTAAAATAAAGTCTTTCACACATAGTTATCAAGTTGGAAACATCATTATAAATAAATGAAAAAATAGTTTGTAGAGCTCAACTTCATACTAATTATCTAATATTGTTTTCACCATCTTCTCAAAAAGAATTAGTAAACACCAAGTGATTTACTTGGTTATTTGAATGACTCAGGCACGTTTTAAAAACTTTAAAGATTTTTGGATTTTCTCTTTATTTGATACCCATAATTTTTATAATACATTTTACTATGATTAATGACTACTTATTTCTTACATATAAAGAAAGGAGCTTAAACAAAGAAATCTGTGATATTTGTTCATTCAAGATTTTATGTCCAATGACTCGATTAGGTACTTGCTTAGGTAAGGATTTATCTTGATATAAATCAAGTAAAAATCAATATGTTTAAAGCATTTTTACTGAGGTCATTTGCTTTTGGGTTTTACCTAATTCATGTTCATGAGTTAGAAATTAATTAAGCTTATCATACCTGGTTCACCTTCTTATCTACATTTTGCTAAGAACTAAAACCAAACAAATAAAAACGGAGAGATGCAATTAAGCTTCAAACAGCCCCTGAAAAATCAATAAAAAGAGGAGAGCTATTTAAGCTCATACAATTCATTTAACTATGTATTCATATTTATTTATATCATTGGTGACATTATTTGTTTTAAAGTTTTACAGTCATCTAAATATGATTTTTGTTTACCTTTTCCAGGCAGTATCTATATCAGGGATGGCAAATAGCTTTACTGCTATTCTGACTCTAAAAGATTGATAGTGATTTATGGATATATCTGTTGAAACAATTCTAAGGTCATTCTAGAGTCAGTAGTTGGAAATGCCTTCATGGATTAGTGATGTCTCTGGAAAAAAAAGGTAGTTGCATCTTGATAAACCAAACTAAAAATGGAAATTTGCATATTATTGAACCCTTGCAAATTACTTCATACAATTTAATGCTTAAGTATAGAATGTCATATTTTAGGCTACAATGGCATATTATGCATTGATCTTGTCTTTCTAATTAGATTACAAGCTTCCTGGTGATGGGAAGCAGGTTTTAGGCTTTCTTATATTTCTGAAAGCCCTTAGGAAAGGGTAAGGCAAGAGTAACTTCAACATACAATTTTTACAAGAAGGCTATTGAATCTGTTAGGCTTCATTGCATATGTGTGTACATAATTATTTTTTTTAAATGAGTCACTATATGGAAAACTTATGCAAGTATATGGGAGAAGGAAAATAAAGCAGCACAAGAATATCCAATGGAAAGTTTATCTTACTCCTACAAGTTTTCAATTACTAATTCTTTCCAGAGGCAATCATTTTAAACTATTTCTTGTGTAGCCCTCCAGAAAGAATTCAAGTAGAGAAAAGTCTATTCATGCACATATATTAATAAATGTGTGGAAATATAGTCATAGATATTGATAAATAGCTAAATCCCTTTCAACATATCAGAGCCTACATACACTGAGTTCTATGCCTTTTTTAAATTAATTAATTTTGGAAATTAGTTTTTATTCACTTATGTAGATTGACACATTCTTCACTCAAGCATATACCTTTAATGTATGGATGCATTGTAATTGAGGTCACCAGGCTTGCAGTAATTATTTAAATTGTTACCTGCCTTTTCCTAATATATGTGAAACATCAATACATATCCTAGCATCTTTGTGCATTTATGCAAATATGTTTATGAAAATATTTTCTAAAATTACAATTACTGTGGTGAAGAGTTGACACATTTTATTTTCTGGATTTCTTGACATTGCTATAGAGAGAAGTTATCATAATTTGTAGCCTCTTTGACATTTGTGCTGTTTCCTACATCCTTGTCAAATCTAGATTTGTATTATTCAACTTTTTGATATTGATGTGTCTAATAGAGAAGGAAGAGTGTCAACTGGTTATTTTAGTTTACCCTTTTAAATTAAAAGGGATGTCCAATATCTTATGTTTGTAAATCTTGACTATTTCTTTATGAATCTTGTACTTGGATTGATTGTTATCCTATTGATTTAAAGGAACCCTTGTATTTTTAAAAAATACATTTTTGTCATATAATAAAATATTTTTAAAAATATGATGAAATGTCTTTTCTGACTTTCTGTCCACTGACTTTATCTATGGAGTTTATTGTTGCAATATGGAATAATGTGTTTATAAAATTCAGTTTAATATTTATATTTCTATCATCCTTATTTTAAAATGATTACCTCTTTGATATATGTATAATATGTCATACCATAAGAAGTCAAGTGAAGATTCAGCTTTATTATTTATCCTCCAGATTGGCTAATGAGGTGATACTACATCATTAATTTTGTTCTCTACTATTTGAATTGTCAACTTTATACATACATATATATACCATCTACATAAATGAACCTATTTCTAATGTCTCTGTGCCCTTTAGTTATTGATATATTTATTGATATTCATTTATAAAAAGTACTTTAGCTACTATTACCTTAAATTTCTTCTAAATAGTTGGCATATATAGTTTCTACTCATTTAGATGCCTCTGGTTTTTGTTTTGTTTTTTGTTTATTTAAGATTATGAATGATTTTTGTAGTTTTATTTTTTTAATTAAAAAATAAACTTGTAGGGTTGCATTAATATTGTTACTATTTTGAAAGGATTATACAAATTAAAAGAAACTTAGTGTCTTTACAGTAATACCTGATTTTATTCAAGACCAAACAGTATCTTTATTCAAGGCTTTTTTTTTTTTTTCATATTCGTTGTAGAATTTTGAATTTAATTTTGGAATTTTCTTTGTATAAATGTTATATAGTTCTTGTGCATTTTAACCCAAAATACTTTCTCATATGTAAAATTTTAATTGGCCTTTTCTTCTAGTATATGCTCTCTGTAGATATGAAATCTATTTTTATGTTATTTTTGAAACTAGCTACCTATTTTTGAATTCTTAGTTTCTTGTAATCATTTTGTAATTTTAATGATTTTATAATTATATGATTATATTAACAACATGTTGAATATCAAATGTATTTTTGTAACTATGGAATTGAAATATTATATTTAATTCGTATCTATAGAACTGAAATATATTATATATTTTTCATTTGACATAACAGTGTGAGGAATTATTAATATATTTTTATAAATAAAACATTTTGCCCCTATATTTTAATTATTTAAAAATTTTTTAAATTTTAAAATAATTAAAAGGATTATTTTAATATTTTTTAAATTTTTAAAAATACCTATAAGATTTGAGAAGACATTTAAAAATATAATGACTTTTGGACATACATAATGTAATATTTTTTATTTCCCTTATATTTGCCCCACCTTTTCTTTTTTGCATAAATTTCTTTTTTTTTTTTTCTTTTTTTTTAAGATGAAGTTTCACTGTATAGCCTAGGCTGGAGTGCAGTGGCTTGATCTCTGCTCACTGTAACCTCCACCTCCCGAGTTCAAGTGATTCTCCTGCCTCAGCCACCCAAGTAGCTGGGATTACAGCACGCACCACCATACCCAGCTAAATTTTTGTATCTTTATAGAGATGGGGTTTCACTATGTTGGCCAGGCTGGTCTCGAACTCCTGACCTCATGATGCACATGCCTTGGCCTCCCAAAGTGCCCAAAGTGCTGGGATTACAGACGTGAGCTACCGTGCCCTGCCTACCCCACTTATTTTTATAAGATGCTAGTAGGTAGTCGGTCAATAGTATTTATCTTTAGGTACATTTAAAAATTTTATGTGGGCCAGGCGCGGTGCTCATGCCTATAATTCTAGCACTTTTGGAGGCCAAGGGAGGTGGATCATGAGTTCAATTGATTGAAACTATACTGGTCAACATGGTAAAACCCCATCTCTACTAAAAATACAAAAATTAGCTGGGCATGGTGGCGCATGCCTGTAGTCCCAGCTACTCAGGAGGCTGAGGCAGGAGAATTGCTTGAACCCAGGAGGCGGAGGTTGAGGTGAGCCGAGATCATGCCATTGCACTCCAGAATGGGTAACAAGAGCAAAACTCCATCTCAAAAAAAAAAAAAAAGAAAAAGAAATAAAAAAGATTTTATGTTACAACTGAACATTGTATAATCTCGAAAGGATAATTAATTAGAAGTAAATGAAAGACAATTTGGAAAGGAGGAAAACTTTGCAGTGAACTGTCCACATAGACAACAATGCCAGGCATGGTGGCCCACAGCAGTTTGGGAGGTTGAGGTGGTAGATCATCTGTCAGGAGTTTGAGACCAGCCTGACCAACGTGGTGAAACCTCATCTCTACTAAAAACACAAAATTAGCCAGGCATGGTAGCACATGCCTATAATCCCAGTTACTTGAGAGGCTGAGGCAGGAGAATTGCTTGAACCCGAGAAGCGAAGATTGCAGTGAACCAAGATCATGCCATTGCACTCCAGCATGGGTAACAAGAGGAAACTCCATCTCAAAACAAAACAATGACAACAATGACCATTGTTCTATTTGTGTTTCACACTGTTACTGTTGAATCATGCTGACTAAGCAGTAATTATTTTCTTTTTTTCTGCTAGAAATAATAAAAAATTTCCATAAATTATGTCTATACATATGTTAGCTGCCAAAATGGTTGATGCCATTTGATAGTCACTTATAAGAGGTCATGTAAATATGTCGAGTGGGGAGTTAGGGTGTTGAGGTTATAAATATAATCAGAAGGACAACCTCTCCTGCTAAAGTAAGGTATTTACCTGAATTTGGGTTTCTGACAGGCACCAAAGGTATTTACCTAAATTTAGGGATATAAAAAGCACTGATATACAAATCTATCTTTAAAATTTATTTTTGTGATTGAACTTTCAATTAGTTACAGAAAACTTCTAACTCTTTATATATATATTTTATATATATTTTAATATATATAAAATATATATATAATATTAAAAAATATATATAATTTAATATTTTTTAAATTTTTAAAAATACCTATAAGATTTGAGAAGACATTTAAAAATATATTTTTATATATATATTATATATATAAAAATATATATATATTTAAATATAGTTTCAAGCAATGACTTGAAACTAAAGAAAATATCAAAGCTCAAACCCTAAGATCACTTTAATGACCAGGACAAGAAATATTCAAATGCTGTCATAAAAATAAACTGTCAAATAATAAGCAAATAGATTTTTTTTTTTTTTTTTTTTTTTTTTTTTTTTTTTTTTTTTTTTTTTGCTAAAGACACGTAATTCTGCCTGTGACTGAAGACAATAATGGCCACTCATTATTACAATGACCTAATCACAAAAATCAAACACATGCTACTTCTGTTTTCCTAAGGGAGATGCATCAACAAAGCATGGGTGTGTGATGGAGATATTGATTGTGAAGATCAGTCAGATGAAGATGATTGTGACAGTTTCTTGTGTGGACCACCCAAGTATCCTTGTGCTAATGACACCTCAGTCTGCCTGCAGCCAGAGAAACTCTGCAATGGGAAAAAGGATTGTGCTGATGGCTCTGATGAAGGCGATCTCTGTGGTATTACATGTTTAACTGCATTGACTTCTCTGTGGAAACTACAACCTTTTAGTTTGCTTGCTATTACTTAATATAGTAGCATTCATTCTTGATTCATTTCCTTTAAATGTAACTTTTAAGTCACTTTAGCAGTGAAACTTACCTACATTTTTCAGATGCTCTAAGGCTACAGAAAAAGTTTTAAATGTGATCAGAAGTTTCTGAAAACAACACAGAAAAAGCTAGCCTATATAGAAGTACTTAATTGTAGAGCTGTGTTCATAATTTAGATCTCTGGGTGGCCAGTGCTGTTCCCCTAGTTGAACTGAATATTTGTTAAGTGAGTCACTGAGAACAAGAAAAACTTGTTATTCCTCATCTATGGGATAGAGCTCGCCACCACCCTATGTATTTTGATATGCCTTCTTATCATTACAACAGAAACTGATTTTTAGAAAGAGAAAGAGACTGGATAACAAAACCAAGAGAATATTACCCAGCTTGACATAATTTTCTCTCCAGTTTTTAGTACTCATACAACAGCTTTCTTTAGTATGCTTTATCTAGTTGAAATGATGATTTCAATGAGCTTTGAAATCCCATTGGCTAACAAGCTTTCTTACCAACCAGCACCTACAAAAGAAAATTACATTTCCTTCTCTTTGGGGAGATCAGACATTTAGCAAAGAGATTTTTAAAATGTGTTTCCCAGATAATATTGAAGGTGACATCAATAGAGCAATGAAGAACAGTTTAGAAAATGCTAAGACCAATAATGAGATGACTTGAGGCTATGAGAAAATGACTTTAGGAAATGATGAAGCTAACTGAATGAAAGTAGAAAAGACAACTACATTGGAGCCTAAAGTTATATTTTGACCATAAATGAGCATTAATAGCATACTGAGTGATATAACAAAGAATTTTTTTTTAACATATGTGGCAAAATGTCTTTTTTTAAGTCATCATTTTATAAAATAACCTTGAATCAGTGAATGCAACAGTCTTTATTCAATGAGGCTAAAATTATACAAAAAGATTCAGACCAAGAAAAAAGAAAAACAACTAAAATTAACCAGCAAAAATTATAAATAAAATATGTCAAACTTCATTTTTCTGTATTCATTCCTTTCTTGCCCAGCTTGTTATTTGTAGTAGAATGGATTGATGAGAGTTTTGCTCATGAAGGTTATAAATACAATTGTAAAAGGAACTAGCAATACTCTTAAAAGAAAAAAAAGAATGTATGAAAAAACTCTATACTTCAACAAGCTTAAATTCTTTTCTTCAATTAAATCATTTGAGTAGGTGACTTATTTCTTAAAATGTTAGTTTCTTGTAATTAGAATAGAGGCAATGGTATTAGGTAATCATGGTAATAATGCCTGACGCTACAGCTATTGAAAGATATTAGTACTTTTCTACCTTTTCCCCATCCTTCAAGTTAAATGAAATAAATAAAAGGCAAAAGACATAGAGCACATCCATTGAGAAAAATGAAGAAAATAAGGAAACACAGTCTTATTTTCCTATTCTTCACTTTCCAAGTTGGGAAAGTAGAAGAGTAATGAGGGATTCCTTTTAATTCATTTGTCTACTTCAGAATTGAAAACCACTTCTTATCTAGCCATATAGTCATTACTTAAAGAGTTTTGCCCAAACATGTCAAAAGATTATAGAGATTGAAATAGATTATAAGAAGAAATCTGGTGTGAAAGTACCAGAGAAGATTAAAAGACTATTATAATTGCAGCATTGTGGCATATTGAACTACACACCCCATTCTTTAAGTGGTGAAGTTATAAAGGGAACAATAAAAACAAAAAGCAAATACTGGCCAAGGGATTAAATTGCCTTTTCTATGATTATATGCAATGTATATAAGGAAAAGGAGAACCCAAGAATTTAAATCTTCTAATTCTAGTGAAGAGATTATTTTTAAGGAGTTTTAAAAATAATTTCAAAAGGAAAAGGATTTTCATTTAAGAAACAAAAATAGACTTTAAAATGAAGTTATATTGATCTTTCCTATAAGAATATGTCAAAGATAAACAAAGCCAGATACTAACTTGTAAAACAGTAAGTAAAGATTTTATTCATTAGTAACTCTTGTGATAGAAAAGAGACTCCTGTGTGAACTGAGCTCAGCTTCACTGAAACTAAGGACTGGAAACTTTTAAAGGTGGGGTTTTCTAAGGAAAAGGCACTAAGGGGACCAAGCAGGCTGGTCCACAAGATTAGACCATCTGATTTTGATAATTGATGCTTCACTGGAGGGGAAAACAGACCTGTCTTATCTTTGTAGTAGGAGGTAATGGCAGCAAGTGAGAGTAAGATACCCACTGGGCTGGGAGGGAGAATGAGAATGAGAGTTACCTTCTCAGATGTTTGCATTTCAAAGAGAAAGCTCTTGGCTCCTTAGAAGGCAGTTCCCGGTAGTAGAAGATTTACATCTAAAAAAGACAGAGAAAGGATTTATAATTGCAAGCTTTCTAAAGCAACTGTTCCAAGAGGATGTTCAGGGCCTATCTGCCTATTACCATGATGTTTCTCAGGGAGTCAATTTAATGTAGGGGCTTGGGTCATTCTAGGGAATGCACATTTAAGCTGCTAAACAATGTGCTAGTGATTGTTCAAGTCTTTTAGTTTGTATTTGTGGCCCACGGGCATGGGGAGGGGTGGTAGAGGTAAGGGCAGGAGGATGAAATCATTTGTGCAGTTTTTATAGGCCAAGGCTAAGGTCTAGTCAAGAAGAGGACTTAGAGGATCCTGACTAGTGTTTGGTCATGGAGAAAGTCTTTGTCAGGTAATAAAAATTTTTTAAAGAAGTTGCAAGATTAATGACAAGTTTAGGGCTAAGTAAGAATTAACAGGTTCTACTTATGCAAATAGTGGCATTAAATTTATTTATTCAATTTCAGATTTCAATGTGAATTTCATTTAACCTAAAATCTGTGACTTCATTCTACAGATAGCATTAGAAAGAGACACTTTGGTACTGAGAGAACAGTGACATTTGAAATAAGTTAAAAGCATTGTAACAACGTCTTTTTTACCTCCTGGGCACAGTGACATTTCTTTACAGTAATATTCTTGAAAAAGAATGTCAATTGAACCAAAATGTGGTAAATACTTTGAAATGACTGCTGTTTTGAAATGCTTATGATTATGGGTGAACAAACATATTTGGAGAACCGAGAGCTGAATCTATTTTTTCTTCTAAAATAATACCAAACTTGAATTGAATTGTTAGAGAAAACAGTTAATATAATCATTTTCCTTTTCTTATTATTTGAAGAAGAGTTGACCCATATAGAGCTTTTAAAATGTAGAAATATTTTTTAAAGCCTTACATTTCAGGCCAATTTTTGTACTGAATACATTTTCATAGAAAGCCAGAATTATTTGCAGTATGTAAATAAATATTACTGCAGTTTACCATTTATTAGATAATAGTCTTTTTAGCACATCTCAAAACATACACAATTAAATAAAGTTTGAAACACATTTGAAAATATTTTTAAAGCCAAGAAAGACAAAGCTTCTTTTGGTCTTTTTTTTTTATGTACCTAATGGTACCCAGTGGTAGGTAATGTTGTAGTTTCACAGACAATTATCTGCCATTTTCTTCAAGGTTATAAGCATGTCATATTGAAATTTTCTCAAGTATACAATACTGAATCAATTTCACGGCAACGTCTGCTATTAGACAATTTTGCTACTTTAAAAAAAATCATCAAATATTTCTAACTTGGTACTCAATGTTAGGTATACACTGGTAAACAGAATAGATATTTTTATACCCTCATGGAGCTTGGAATTTGGTGATAAAGTAGAATAATAAATATATTTAAAGGACAGCTATGTTTTTAAATGCTATTTAAAAAGATAATCTTTTTTTTTTACAAACTAATCATATTATCTATGTAATCAATACTGTTGATCATTGTTTCAGCCAAAATACCAGGACAACTTTTTTCTTTTTAGTGTTTTGCTTGTGATGTTTGCATGACATCATTGTATGAATAATAATAACCAACATAGGAGGCACAATGTACAATTCACCTAACTTAAAGATAAATTCCTGCAGTCGTTAAGGGACAAAGTAATCAATTTTGCCTTGTAACTCCAGATTAGACTGTACAAATGTTGCAAAAGATATATAGATATTATGTATATATATTCATGTATGTATAAAGATATGCTTGTTAATTTATTAACATCAAGATATGTCTGATATTCAGATCATCATGGTATGTGCATCATTTGTGGAAGACCTCTACAAATGATTTTGCACAGCTGCCAAAAGGCTCAGCATAATCTTTCCAGTTATAACAGAAATATTGAGCGCACTTTACATCTGTGGGGTAAAGCAAACTATATTACGAAGTTTTAGAGAAATGAAAATCTTCCATTTACAATTTATATTATATAGAATTAAATTTGGCCTTTGGATAATTCTGTCATCATTTCTATACCAACCCCTGAAGAATAAAAAATCCAAATAGGGCTTTCTTATATTCATTTATAGTATCCTGGCTAATTGTAGGCTTAGAGAATTGAGTTCAATGATTAGTATTTAACTGAGGAAAGCAATTGAGAAGACCTATAATCTGTTCCCCCCTTTTTATAGATGAATGTTCACTGAACAATGGAGGCTGTAGCAACCACTGTTCTGTTGTTCCTGGAAGAGGAATTGTCTGTTCCTGCCCTGAAGGACTTCAACTCAACAAAGACAATAAAACATGTGAAATTGTGGATTATTGTAGCAATCATCTAAAGTGCAGCCAAGTATGTGAGCAGCACAAGCACACAGTCAAGTGCTCATGTTATGAAGGTTGGAAGCTGGATGTAGATGGTGAAAGTTGCACAAGTGTTGGTAAGTAGATATTTTGCGTGTGTTACTATATTTAAGAATATATCTTAAAAAAAAAAAAAACAAAAAAAACAAATTCCCAAAACAGCTTCAGAAAATTAACAAAAGGATTCAACTAATTTTAGATAAAGCATTTAACTATAATGTGTCATTTTAGACATACTACAGAATTTCTGAAGAGAAAATATTATGATAATTCTTACTTTTGCAATCCATTGAGTTGTTACCATCAGATTATTTTTTCCTGAAACGTTGATTTCATGATCATATCCCAAATGGGCTTCTTTTTGCATGTGCAAAAGCATTTGCTTTGTTTCTCTGTGTAAGCTTTTTTAGGGGTTCCTGCCCCACATTCCCAGTAGTTATTTCTACTGCTCTTGAAAACAATTTCTTGCTCTGGCTGTGTTCATCTTTTAACTGCTTATTTAAAACATTGTGTGGATTCTCTAGGTGGTTTTTCACAGTGGGAAAGGCAAACAAAGGCTTTAGATTATGATATTCAAACTCTAATTGTGTAACTGACATTCATTCTCTACGTGACCCTAGGCAGGTTACATAACACTTTTGAGCCTCAGTTTTCTCATTTTTCAAATAACATTGCCAATTATAACCATTTCTTGCTTACAGCATGTTGTAAAAATAGCATGAAAGGGACTGTGCCTCACACCCATAGAGTGTTTAAAGAAGTATTGCTTCCCATCATCTTTTCCAGATTCTTGGTCTGAGTCCACAGGAAACCTAAAAGTTCACAGATAGAATTGAAGAGATCCAGGAACTTTGTTTGGGAAAATATTATAGATTTATTTTAATTTCAAACTGAAAGTTAGCATTTCATTTTACTGTGAATGTATGCCACAGACCACAGAAGTCATTAACAGCAACTATGAATTTGCCAATAGAAGTAATAGACATATTCATATCACATTATAGTTGTTGCACCATATCTCGAAATATCACATCTCTTCAGGCTTTGAAATCCATTACTAATTCAATAATGGGACTCATTAGACCCACTGATGGATGTTATTATCGAATACACTAATAAAATCCTTTCTGTGGGGGAATATCTCTTTAAATTGTTCCAAGACAAAAAAGAACACCATATCAAATAAATACTGTATTAAATAAAGTTTGAATTTCATGCCATCAAAATAAATATATAAGTAAACATATTTATGATTATATTAAAAAATTATTTAATTTTAGTAACTGCATTTCAATATGTTTTCTTATCTATACTTTTTGAAAAACTTTATTCTGTTCTTGTACTTTTAAAAACTTTCTAGTATTTGCTAGCACAATAGGGTGACTTTAGTCAAAAATAATTTAGTTGTACATTTTTAAAAAAGCTAAGAGCATAATTAGATTGTTTGTTATACAAGGATAAATGCTGGATGTGATGGATACCCAATTTACCCTGATGTGATTATTATGCCTTGTATGCCTGTATCAAAATATTTCATGTAACCTGTAAGGTAACTGGGGCCAGTGGCACAGAGGGTAAAGAAATTTCCCAAGACAGTTGTAGTTAAAGACAGGCAGGTTTATTAGAGAAAGTATGAAAATACATTGCAAGGTTGCAACAGGCAGCTCAGCAGAGATGGAGCTGTCTGTGAAGAGGCAGGGGCTGGAAGGACATTTTATATCGTTGTGCTGGAGGGAGCTACTTGTGGAATGAGATCATTGTGCCCACAGAACAAGAAGGTTGTTGATTTTGATGAGATTAGCCATCTATCAGAATGATTGTTCTTCCCCACTTGGAGCTCTCCCCACTTGGAGCTCTCCCCACCTGAAGCTCTCCCCCACCTGGAGCCCATTCCACATTGTCACTTTCTTATCTTATCAGGCCTCCACATAACCCATAAATATACCACTACTATAACACCTACTATGTACTCACAAAAATAAAAATAAAAAGTTATTTTTGAAAAACACAACTTTCTGAGGAGTCCACATACTTGATCAGACTGCTAAGAACCCATACACTATGAATTTTTATTCATGTTGTTTTTTTACACATAGATTATACTTTCCTCACTTTATCTCCAGAAATCCTGGATATTTTTTGAGACTTACTGTCTCAAGTCTTTTTTTCATTAATTAAATCTTTTTCCAAATATCCTTGTTCTCTATTTATTTTTTCATTCTATGTCTGGGGTATATTGTTCTTGTATATATGTTATCACATTTTTAATTGGCTATTTTGTATTTCTAGATATTTTCTTCCCTTATTTCTTGTCTTCCAATAAAATAATAAACCTTCATGTTAGAAATCAGGTTATAGACTTTTCTCTTGTGTTTTATGTAATATCCAGTCCAATTCTTGGAAAATAATATACAGTTAATAAATATATTCTTTCAGAGATTATATTATTTTAATCTTTTATTTTCAATTTTATTTTTGTTTTGTTTATAATTATTTTTGCAGCAGTTTTCTTCTGATCAATAAAATTTGAGTCCTAGAGAATAAGTATAGCAGACATTTATTCTACACTTTCTTCATCAATATTCTTACACAAAGTAATTGGCTCGACAGCCTGAAAAATAGCAATTTGTTGTGATGGTAATAGTCATTTCATTCATCTACATGATTCAGATGAAAAAACAATAGATGAAATATTGACCACAGACACACTTGTTATCATTATTGGAGAATTGGCTTCAGATGACAAAATGATTGAGTGTCTTAGAGTGGTTACGTACCATATGAAATGAATAACATCCTATGTCTAATATTAGAGTAATTCAACATTTAAATCCAGGTGACCAAGTACAAAGTTAACTCTCCTAAGGGAATTGACCCCTCTGCTCTTAGCTCAGAATGGAGCTATATGGGCAGAAAGGAGGTGTTCCCTTTCCTCCGCATCATAAGGGTCATAGATAACTCTCCTGCAACAAAGACAAGTTAACAAGAGAAAATCATAGCAAATTTATTTGATCATAGTTTTTTGTTTTGTTTATTGTTTCTTGTTTTAAAATAGTATAACAGGAGTTTATTGATAGGCAATTTGATTAGTAGAGTTACAAATACAAAAAGGACGAAAGATTACCAGAAAGAAGACATTATTTCTAATAAACCTTCAAGAAAATCTTGATTATTAAAATGGCTCTTATCCTGTAAGTGTTGCATATAGTTTTAGCTCCTCAGAGCCCTCTATAAATAAGGTGCCAAAATTTGCTACTGCTGCCTTGGGGAATATTTCTTAGTGTTGTATTGGTGCTTCTCTGACAAAGCATAGTTTTTTAAATCAAGACAAACAGTCACATATTTATGTAAATCCTAAATTTCAAGTATGAACACTGCAATTGACCTGATGGACTGGTATAAAATCATAAATCCTTAGATTAACCATGCCAGCCTCTCATGAATTATTGGAATTTCATAAATATATGAACTGTTAACATAGAAATGAAACGGCAACTGACTTTGTGAAAGCTCACATATTGAAACTAAATGAAATCTCAAGCTGTGGTGTGGAGTTAGAAAATTCTGTTACCAAGCAGCACTTCCTCACCATAAAAATAGCAGCAATCTACTGGTTTCTTAATGCCAAACTACTGATGATTTTGAAGACCAACTTGCTCACTGCCACACCCATGATTCAAATGAAGAGGTGTTTCTGTCTCTTGATTTCCTTTCTTTTAGCTTAATTGAGTAGAGCATTGAAAGGGAAAAAATAATCATTGAGTAAAACATAATCTCCTGGAGTATCGTTTTATTGCAGATACCCTTGACAACAGGAGCCTTTGAAGCAGCCGCACTCCAACAGGTTCTAAATAAATATCCTGTAAGGTTCCCACCGACCTGGAGAATGTCATGTAAACTTCTTGGTGGCCATGAACCTCTCCATATACTTATCATAGGCTTCAAGTTCTTGAAGTTTCTTTACTTCAAAAAGATTACCTTCCATAGCAAGTGGACAGATCTGAGAATCACTGCAGATGCTCTGTGAAAGCATGCTGAGCTCAGGACAGTTCTTTTCCAGGTGAATAATTTTAAGGCAAGGACAGCAAGATATCTTTATTGAGACCTGAGATACCTGCTTCCAGTTGAGGTTGAGTTTGATGACTTGAAGCTGTCCTACTATATCAGGTATACTTTGAATCTGGTTCTTGGAAATATCTGCCACATCCGGTGCCCTAGGCACAAAGTTGGGTGATAGTTCACCCAGTTGGTTCCCAGAGAGGCTCAGGGTCACAAGGATAGACAGTTGCCCAACATAGATGGCAGCTCTCTCAGGTGACTGCCATTTAGGTATAGCATCTCCAGTTTTGGGTTTTTTTGTGTGTGGATTTCATAATCCCATTCGGCTGAACAGTCAGTTTATGTTGTTCAAGGAGGAGTTCTTCAGCAGAGTGAACTTCTGTTTCAGCAAAAGCGGTAGATTCTCCATCCTGTTGTTGGACAAATCAATCGTCCTGAGTGCTTGTTAGGGTCTGCAATTCTAAGGGGTACTCAGCCCATGGTCCTTAAACTGAGACACTAGTTTAGTGTGCCGATTCCATGTGAGTGCGGAGGGCACTGTTTCCTGTCCTAGTGCTTCAGCCCATATTCCTCCTGCAGCTCAGCTGCCAGATGGTTCAGCAGGGAAGCCCCAGGACCCACACTAGCTGGGTTGCATTCTGCAGGCTTAGTCCTGGATGGGAACCCAATGGTAGTTTTATGTAACACTGAAGTTTTCAGAATGAAGACCCAAACATCTAGGAAAAACTATCAATATTTTATGCTTAGGCTCAGTGAAGTATAGACAGATGTTTAGAAATATTACTGGACCAAAAGGGTATGATCTAATGCTAGTAGATGGCTGGGAGGGAACCAGCAAGGCCTGTTTGCTCTGATTCTTCTGAACCTGTCTGGATAGCATTCCTTCCTCCAGGATATGAGCCAGACCCCTGCTAGAATGAGAGTCTTTAATTTCTTTAGGGCCAGCTCCTAAACACAAAGGTTGGTGTCTTTCTCAGGGTTCTTTCAAAAGACAGAACTAATAGGATAGATGAATATACAATGGGGGCTGTAGTAGGAGAATTGACTTACATGGTCATAAGGTGAAGTTCCATGATAGGCCGTCTGCAAGATGAGGAGCCAGGTAGCCAGTCTGAGTTCCAAAACCTCAAAAGTAGGGAAGCTGATGGTGCAACCGTCAGTCTGTGGCCAAAGGCATGAGAGCCCCTGGAAAATCACTGGCGTAGGTACAAGAGTCCAAAAGCTGAAGGACTTGAAGTCTGATGTTTGAGGGCAGGAAGCATTTAGCAGGAGAGAAAGATAGAGGCCAGAAGACATAGCCAGTCTAGTCTTTCCACATTTCTCTGCCTGCTTTTATCCTAGCTGTGGTGGCAACTGATTAGATGGTACCCAGCCAGATTGAAGGTCGTTTAGTTCACTGACTCAAATGTTAATCTCCTTTGGCAACAGCCTCACAGACACACCCAGGAACAGTACTTGGCATACCTCAATTAAGTTGACACTCAGTATTAACCATCATAGTCAGGGAAAGTTAGAATAATATTTTTAGGCTTTATGGCCAGCTTTGGAGAAAGGGCCTGCTAATTTCTATGACTTCCTACAGGAAAAAAAGATTCTAGTTACTACAGCTTACCTAAGGAGAGAATGAAGCATGAAAGACAGGAAGGCAGGAAAGGGTCAGAGAGAGACTTTGCTTCTGAGTTAGCTTCTTAGGTCTTCACTTTGGGGTTCTGTTTTCTGAGCCCTAACAAAACTAATGCAGTACCATATCATTTCTCACTGTTAAGATTGCTATATTTTCCATCTGGTTTTGTTCATAATTTTATAGAAAAGCAAAAGTGTATTTCATCTTTTAAAGTTACAATAAAACACTTTAAGTGAATAATTATTTGCTAGTAATAAATCTCTTTCTGAAATGTATAATGCACTTTGTGCATGTAAAAAAAGGGTTTATTCTGTAGTTTGTTTACCCCATCTGTTTTAGAAAAGCAGCAAATTCACAGTTCAATAAAAACAAATTGACTAGTTACTACTGGACTTTAAAAATATAAATTTCTTCTTCCTTGCTTATTTTTCTCTTTTCCATTATCTTCAGTTGATTCCCTCTTTGAAAATAGTTTCTTTCTATTGAATGAAATACCTGTCCTTATCCCTCTTGACATTAAAAAGAAAACAAAAGATGATAGCAGTCTTTTGGCTGGGCATGGTGGCTCACACCTGTAATCTCAACACTTTGGGAGGCTGAGGCAGGAGAATTGTTTGAACCCAGGAGTTCAAGACAGCCTGGGCAACATAAGGATACCCCCTATTGACAAATAATTTAAAAATTAGCCAGTCATGGTGGTGCACATCTGTGGTCCTAGCTATGCAGGTGACTGAGGCAGGAGCATTGGCTGAGCCCAGGAGATTGAGGCTGCAGTGAGCCATGACTGTGCCACTGCACTTCAGCCTGAGCAAGAGTGAAACCCTGTCTCAAAAGAAAAAGAAAAGGTAGTTTTTCAAATTGCAGCCATGATTGTTCCATTCTTTTTTTTCCCCTTGAGTTTCCCTCTGTAGTTCTCTCATCTTTTTTCATTTCTCTATTCTCTTTCCTTCTCTGATTCTTTACAATCTGGATTTTGCTGAATTGCAGAACTGACTCTGTTTTCTCTAAGTTCACTCCTAATATCTTATTCGTTAAATAAAATGATCTTTCATAAATACTACTTTTATAATTTTTATTTTTTATTTAATGTATCTAAAATCTCAGTTTTCTTTTATATCTCAATACTCAATTATATTGTCCCTCTTTAATTCATTTGTTAATAATTTAACTCATTTATTATTACTTATAATTCAA
Organism: Saguinus oedipus; assembly: GCA_031835075.1. Taxonomy (NCBI): domain Eukaryota; kingdom Metazoa; phylum Chordata; class Mammalia; order Primates; family Cebidae; genus Saguinus; species Saguinus oedipus. The sequence goes on from CM063174.1 coordinate 135,108,093, forward strand.
TTATTAATGACTCCTCTCTGAAGTATTAATTTCCTTTATGATCACCTAAAATATGCTACTGATTCTGATATGGACAGGAGGCCAGGGAAATACTGGGTAGAATGGAGTGGTTCCATGTGAGGGCCCCACCCCCAAGCCTGGACATGCAGCCCAAAGTGAAAACTTTACATCTCTGTTTTCCTGCTGGAATGCTGCCTTTTCCCAAACCACCCTGGCCCAGCCTGCCCTCTGATATTGTACCCTTAAAAACCCCAGGCTTCATTGACAGCAGAGCAGTAGGGAAGGAGAGGAGTGAAAAAAAAGCAGCTTGTCTTTGGTTAGAAGCAGCTTGACTTCAGAGGGATGGCTTCATGGCAGGATCTTGGAGAACAGTTCAGCCCTCCAACATCTTGGAGCCCTGAGAGGGCTGAACTCCAGGGGATGACCACCTTACTGCTCCATCCCCTTCTCAGCTCTCCATCCCATTGAGAGCCATTTTCGTCAGTAATAAAATCCCCTGCATTTACCATCTCCAATTCGTTGTACAACCTGATTTTTCCTGGACACCCAACAAGAGTTTGGGATACAGGAGGTTGTGACACAGAGCTGTTCAACACTTAAGCTATCCACTGACGACAAAGTAAAAGCGCACTGTAATATGCTTCTGAGACTCTAGGGCTCATGAGCATCCCCTAGAGGCTGCCACTGGCACACACAGAGTTCTGCTCCTGCCTGTGCCCAGAAACATTTGTTCTGGCCTCCGCGCCCACTCACCTGTATGCTCCCTCTCCAGCGAGGGGTTGAGAACTTCAGGCTGAGTAAAGGAGCCACCCCTTTTGTGAGTCCTGTGAAGGGCTTGGGAAACATTTTCTGTTTCAATTGCATTTTCTTCTGGTTTCATTGCTGTTTGTTAGGCAGACCACTGGCAAGTTTGCACCATATTTCTAGTAACATTGCAGATAACGTTATAGCATTTTAAAAAAATCTCAGCCTGAATCAGGTTGTGTTTTCACATTAATTTTTTGTTTGTATTCTCTCATTCTTTTTCATTTTTAAGTTTTTAAAATTATATTTATTTTTTAATTTAAATCATTTTTAGGAAAGAGATTGTAAACATAATCACAAAAATGCATAAATATAATGGTTGTGTTTTGGTATACTGTGTCCAGCATCCAAAGCTTAATTTTCACATGCCTCTGTGTTTTGTTGGACAACTCCTTTCCACTCTGGATCTACTCTGATCACCCAGAGCTGATTGCTGTGGCATTTACATCTCCAGCTACATCATTCATTTTTCTTTCTCTTCTTCTTCTTCTTCTTTTTTTTTTTTTTTTTTTTTTTTTTGGCAGAGTTTTATTCTGTCACCCAGGCTGGAGTGCAGTGGCACTATCTTGGCTCACTGCAACCTCCACTTCCCAGGTTCGAGTGATTCTCTTGCCTCAGCCTCCTGAGTAGCTGGAATTACAGGCACATGCCACCACGCCTGACTAATTTTCGTATTTTTTTAGGGATAGTGTTCCACTGTATTGACCAGGCTGCTTTTGAACTTCTGACCTCAGGTGATCCTCCTGCCTCGGCTTCCCAAAGTGCTGGGATTAAAGGTGTGAGCCACCGTGCCTAGCCTATCATTTTTTTTTTACTAACTAATTTTACTTCCCCAGGTATCATCAGGTCACCTCATGATTAGTTGGCTAAATGTACCCTTTTTCTTCTCCCTCAAGAATCCATAATTCTGTCAATAGTTGCAGTATTATTTTGCTCTTCAGGGCTCACAACCACAACTTACCTTTGTTATTTCCAATTCCTTGCTGCCTTCTCTCTTTGGGTCTTAATTTTTTCTTTTCAGCGTTTCTTGGATTCAGATCTCTTTCTACAATTAAGTAGCATCTGCACCATAGCACAGGCCGGGAGATACATATGTTCTAATGATGATGGCAATCGTCTCTCTAGCAAATTTGTTTTTATCTTCTTGTTTCTTCAGTTTTTGAGAAGGCAAATATTGAAATTTGAAATAACCATAGTATTTTTACGGACAAAGAAGGAGAGGAAAATCCAGATCCAGGAAGATAAAAATTAATAGAAAGGGGTCAAGATAAACCATAAAGTGATAAGCATATGTACTGCCTTGTGGAGTAGTGAGTGATAAAGGTGAAGCCATCAGGAGAATGAAGCTGTGAGGGACTTACAATCTGGTCATCTGTTTATTTTATCTCTCTTTAAAAAAATGACACATTTACATACCAGTTTCTGTTCGCATTTTAATGGTTTTCTTCTATTATCTATGAAATTAACCTGAAACCTTTCTGTCTGCTATTCGGAGCCTTCTTCATTTTTGCTAATTTTCCCTCTCCAACCTGATGTTTCCTCATCATCCACTATGGGCTTTGACTTTAGGGACATTATTGGTATTTTCGTCATGAGTAATGATAGTATATGCATGACTAAGAATATGTAAAGCACTTTCACATATATCACTTCATTTAATCATCTTCTTAATATATTTCAATCACTCTTATCTATGACTTGATAATAATATCTTCCACATTCTCTCTGGAAATTTGAATCCTGTACACTCTTCACAACTTCCTTATCTACGAGTAGTTTATTCAAGTTAATAATTATGTTATTAATAGCTGCCATTTATCAAATACCTAAAATATGATTATTTATTACTTCCAAGAAACCAGATAAATGCCTTAAAACTCTGATTTTATACCTTTTGAAGTGAAGATCCAGAAAGATTACTTCATTTGCTCAGGGTAAGAGATTGTGACTAAGAAATGTTATAGCAAATGTTTTGAACTTTATTCTTCCTGATCCCAGAGCAGGAGCATTTGCATATGACCGCAAAGATCCAGGCAATTTCTCTGTGCTGTGAGCCAACACACTCCTATGATCCCTTTAAATAGTCAACATTTCATGATCTTACTTTTGTTATGATTGTATCCACTTTCAAAGTGGAGGTTGAATCAAAATATTTTATATCCCTTATGAGATATGAAAATTTTGCAGCAAATGACTATTGTAGCTGGGCCCTTTCTCTTTTCTTCAGTTATTCTCCTATTTATGATCTCACTTTCTCTCTTTCTCTTTCTCTTTTGAAGATCAGGCAGAAAGGGTTGAGTTGATTATACTCCTCACTTCTTAGCACAGTATTACCATTGATCTATGAAAGATTTTTATTTTCCTCATGCCCTCCCTTGGTCTCTCTTTCTTTCTTTACTTTTATTTCTAAAGCCTACCCCTCTTCCTTACCTCTTTCTCCAGAGGAAATCATTTCAATGCAGTTCATATATTCTCTTATGCATCTATGTTGTTTTTACATACACAATCTTTTAATTACATAAATGCTATTATCATACATATTATAGTCATTTACTCTTTTTAGTCAGCACTGTCTCTATGAACTGTGCTGTGTTTAAACCTACTCTGTTACTTCTAATCACTATATTGTGTACACACATTTTATGCTTTTCCATTCTACCATGTAAATACACTCAAGTTGCCTCTAACTCTCTGCTCAAATGACGATTCCATAGACATACATTTACCTGCATTCTTACAGATCTGCATAAAAATTCCTTTAGGACCAATAACTGAATCACAACATGTGCTTCTATTTACTATGACTAAGTAGAACCAGTTCCTCTTCAGAGTGGTTACACAGTTTACATCTGTACCAACAGTGCACTCTGTAAGTTCCCACATTCTTGGCAGTTCTCAAAATTATCCACTCTGTAGTTTTCTTCCCTAATATATAGGAGTAACATGATATGTCATTGCTTTTGTTTACATTGTTTTTATTTCTCATGAGTTTGGGTACCTCTTTATATACTCATTAGCCTTAAGTTCCTTTGGCCATTCTCTTATTCAGATTGCTGCCTTTTCTTATTAACTTGCAGACACTAACTATGTTCTAAACTTTAGACATTTCAGATATCGCCTCCATTCAGTCACCCATCTATTAACTTTATCTACAGCGACCTCTGTTGAACACATCTTCTTTGTCTATCTGCTTCCCTCACTTAAACTCCTTTGTTTGATTCATTTTTTTTTTTTTTGTATATTTCTTCTTCTTCCCATAATCATTTTTATCTATTTAAGATCTTCTAGGCTAATTATTCATTCATTGATTTTATAGTTATCATTTATTCATCTATATAATCAAAAATATTTCTTTAGTACAATCTAGTAAAAGACACTGGGCTACATCCTAGAAATGCAGGTTTTTTTGTTATCCCGTCTCCTACCTGGATGAGTGCTCCTTCTCTCTCTCACACACATCCCAAATGGAGATTCTTACAACTTGTTGATAAAAAGAATTGGTGAGTTTAAAAAGCAAGTCACGAACTTGACATAGAAAGCAGAGATATTTTAAAAATCCAGAAATATTTGGAAAGTAATTACTAAAAGAGAAATAAAAAATTGACTCTTAAAAAATATGAAGGACAGCTGATGACATAATCTTATATATGTACAAGTTTGAATAGTACTTGAAAGTCCATCCTGGCCTTCATTCTATAGATTCTATTTTCTCTGCCTACCTGTATATTATCCTTCAGAAATATTTAACTATCATTCATTTCCAATATGGCTATAGCTGGAGAAATGAAGAGAAGCAAGTCATGATATATATTGGACCAGATAAATAATATACCACTTACCACTTCATAAATTGCTACTGTGTAAAATAAATGTATCTGATGATGGGATAGAAAAGTTCAAATAAATTCTTAAATGTAAGAACAGAAAATACAGTAAAAACTCTGAAGTAGCAGGAGAGAAAACATTGTAACAGCAATATCACTTTTTGTTTGATGATATTATATATATGGTAAAGAATCAGGGGATCACATAGAATTACTAGTTCTATGGTTGTAATAGCAATTTACCCTGAAAGAATCTAAAGAGGGACTCTTTTTCTTAGACAACTCATCTGCTGCTTTCATAGTCTGTTTTATAGAAATCATTCTGCAAATCGGTAGTGGGACTAAAAGAAAAACGAAGAAGAGAATTATTGCACATAGAAGACCAGAGTCTTTTGAGTGTTTTCTGAAAGCTTCCTGTAATGCATTAGAATTATAAACATGAAATTCATCACTTATAAAAAATATAAATTGTAACCTTTATTTTGTACATATCTCATCTCTTGTTATATACTAAAGGTGAAAGATTTCAGGCCACTTTTCTAATAAGAGGATAATACGCTGGTTTGAGCTGTTAAATTCAGTCATATATGAGACAGACACTAGTATATTGGAAGAATTGTTAGAAAACTGTAGAAATGGATGGCTCCTTCACATATTATTTATATTCATTCTAAATTGATTTTCCCCAAAAGAACTTAATATAGCTATGTCAAGATTGAAACAATCTATAAAATTTTTCTTTTATTTCCACACACTGTTTTTTTACAGGGTTTCATTTAATTAAAATAAAAAACATTATAAGATGAGATTTTAAAATTCTATCTTCATGATTTCCCACTGGTTTATGAAATGACATATTGAATTAATCATTACAACTTTATTTTCTCAAATGGGAAATAATAATCTAAAAAGTCAACAGAAATCTTAAAAGTAGAGGCACTTGAAGAAGATATCTAGATCAAGAGTTCAAATATAAAATCATCTGAAAATTTACACTTTGATTTTTGATCTTTGGTAAACTGGTTTATTTGTTTATTTTAGTCAAGTGTAATTTAGTGAATATTTATCAAACAGGTATTTTCTCAACATAAAATGACTATAAAGAATACAAGGACTTGAAAAGATTAAGAGCAGTTTTAATAAGATAGTCAATGTAAAGGTCATTGTTCAAAGAAAACAGATATGATTTAATCACTTTTCATTTTATAGTAAACTTAAACATGTTTGGAAATAAAGAGAATAATGTATTCAACAGCCAGTATTTTTTAATATTTAGAATTTGTCATTTATGATTTAAATCATTTCCTGAAAGTAATAAAACATTAGATCACTTTGAAGCCCTCTGTGTATGCATTTCTCCATCCCCAGAGATAGCCTCTTTTGTGAGCTAGGTTTATCTGTTTTATCCTTATAGTTTCTGTTTTTAAACATCATACAAAACTGTGCTTTTAAATTTACACAAGTTATATACATTATGTACACATCTGAAACTAGGTTTTGTTTTTCTAACTCATAGATATGATTTTGAGGTTTAACTGCTCTATAACATTCTACTCTATAGAAAGATTACAGTTTTTCATTCCTCTATTTGTGGCCTTTAAGGTTGTTTCTAGGAGTTTGCTATATCAAACTATGTTGTAGTATATGGTCTTGTCATGTCTACGTGTGAAAATGTACACAAGTTGAACTGCATATTCAAGTGTATGTGTATCATCAGTTACACATGTTCAAGTCTATTACAGTCAAATATGTCTCTAAAATAGTTGTAGAAATACACAACACCATCAACAGTTTATGAAATTTCCTCATTCTTACTAACACCAGCTACCATCATGGATCAAATTGCTTCTCCTTCACTTACTAGCTGTGTGACTTTGGCATGGAAGTTATGTAATTCCTCTGTGCCCTTGTTTCTTCCTGTGCAAAATGGGAGTGATATCATCTACCTCATAAGGCTTTGTGAGGACTGTTTAAATTGGGATTTATAAATGTTTAAGAATAGTTGGACTGCCAAGCAATGTGGCTCACTCCTGTAATCCCAGCACTTTGGGAGGCCGAGATGGGTGGATCACGAGGTCAAGAGATCTAGACCATCCTGGCCAACAATGGTGAAACCCTATCTCTACTGAAAAAAAAAAAAAAGAAATTAGCTGGGTGTGGTGGCACGTGCCTGTAGTCCCAGCTACTTGGGAGGCTGAGGCAGAAGCATTGCTTGAACCTGGGAGGCAGAGGTTGCAGTGAGCCAAGCTTGCACCACTGCACTCCAGCTTGGTACCTGGCGACACAGCGACACTCTGTCTCAAAAAAAAAAAAAAAAAAAAAAAATGGATGGGACAAGGCGGCTTATGCCTGTAATCCAAACACGTTAAGAGACAAAAGCAGGCAGATCACTTGAGGTCAGAAGTTCAAGACCAGCCTGGCCATCATAAAGAAACCCTGTACTAAAAATACAAAATTTTAGTGTTAATTTTGTACTAAAAATACAAAAATTAACTGGGCATGGTGTCATATACCTGTAATCACAGATACTCAGGTGGCTGAGGCATGTGAATTACTTGAGCCTGGGTGGCAGAATTTGCAGTGAGTTAAGATCATGCCACTGTACTCCAGCCTGGGGAACAGAGGGAGATTCTGTCAAAAAAAAAAAAAAAAAAAAAAAAAAGTTTAAAAATAATTCTGGTATATAGGAAGTACTCCATGTGTGATGTTTTGATAATTTTTGGATTTCAATTTTGCCCAATAAAATGGGTATGATCATGCTCTTTTAATTGGTGTAAACTTTTTTTAATACTCTCAATTATTATGTGACTTCATTATGGAATAGTAACAAAGTCTGCAGACTGGCAGCAGTCTGTGTAGATAACTTTGAGTACCACTTTGTTAAATTACTTTTAGTCTTGTAGGTTTTTATTTTTTTTCACATTAGATTGGAGGGTATGCTTTTACTACTAAATCAATTATTGCAATGCTTATATATCATTTCAATTTATCTATCATCTATCTATCTATCTATCTATCTATCTATCTATCTATCTGTCTGTCTGTCTGTCTGTCTGTCTGTCTGTCTGTCTGTCTGTCTGTCTGTCTGTCTATCTTTTAGAGAAGGAGTCTCACTTTGTTGCCCAGGCTGCAATGCAGTGGCACAATCAAGGTTCACTGCAATCTCTGCCCCTCAGGTTCAAGCGATTCTCCTGCCTCAGCCTCCTGAGTAGCTGGGATTACAGGTGGTTGCCACCATGCCCGGCTAATTTTGTATTTTTAGTAGAGACGGAGTTTCACCATGTTGACCAGGCTGGTCTCAAACTCCTCAGGTGATCTACTCGCCACAGCCTCCAATAGTATGGGGATTACAGACCTGAGCCACCACACCAGGCTTTCTATTTCTTTTTAAGTCAATTTTGCTAACATTTTTCTCTAGGAATTAACTTATTTTACATATTTTCAACTGTATTATTAGAAAGTATATATTACTTATCTTTTTTATTTTCTATATTATTTTTCTATTTTCACTCTTCCTATTGTTAACTTATATTTCTATATATGTATGTGTATATATGTATTTATATGTACGTATATGCAGATAAATAGTCAAGTCTGCCATAGGTCTAGTCTATCTAGATTTTGTTATTATTTTAGACAAATGGCTTTGGGTTTGCTAGTACTATCTTTTGTGGTCTTTTATCAATTACTGATGTTATATTTATTATTCTTTTAAAATTTATTTGAACTAATTCATTTTTATTTTCCAAATTCTTTGAGTTGAAATATTATTCCATTAACTTTACTAATAAAAAATATTTTATTCAACTAACTCAAATGCACAGAAAATAAATGAAGCTATATTTTTGGCATTCCTTATTTTCTTCCCATAGATAGAAAACTTTTCAGATCTGAGTAAGGTTATAGAAATGACAATAAATGAATTAAAAATTAGTGATATATATGAAACTGGACTGTTAACAGTGAGCTAAAAGTAGTATTTGTACAGTTTTATATACTTTACAAGTTTTTACAGTCATTACCGCTTTTTAAAATAACAGATAGATTGAGATACAATTTACGTACCATATGATTCATTCTTTTAAAGTGCACAGTTCAGTTTAACTATTACAACTATCTAATTTTAGAACACTTTAATCACCCCAAAGCAAACACCATGCACATTAACAATCACTTCTCGTTAATACCTACCCTCAGCCCTGGAAACCAGGGATCTATTTTCTACCCCTAAAGATTTGCCTATTCTGGACATTTCATCTAAATATAATCATGCAATATATGTTTTATGACTAGCTTCTTTCACGTGGCATAACGTTTTTATTTGTTTTAGCATACACCAGTAATTCTTTTCTTTGTACTGATGAATAATATATCTATCATGTGAGTAAATAAAATTTTGTTTGCACATCAGTTGATGGGCATATGAATTATTTCCATATTTGGTTATTATGAATGTTGCTGCTGTGAATATTTATGTACAAGTTTTGTGTGAACATGCATTTTTAATTATATTGGGTGTACAACTAGAATTAGAATTTGCTAGATCATATGGTAACTCAATATTTAACATTTTAAGGAAGAGCCAAACTATTTTTCAAAGTAACTGCATTTTTTATCATAGCTGACTGGCAGTGAATGAGGGTTCTGATTTTTCTACATCCTTTCCATCAGTTGTGTCATCCATCTTTTTTATTATAATCATCTTAGTCACTGATTAAGTCTTAGTCTCATAGCTAAGAAACCACTGCATAATCAAACGTCACTAAGGTATATGCCTATGTATTCTTTTCATACTTGTGTAATTTTAGCTCTTATATTTAGGTCTGTAATACAGTTTCAGTTAGTTTTTGTCTACAGTATGAGATAAGTTTGAACATAAGTGGAGGAAAAAAAATCACCTTTCCACGAAACAGTGCTGGGAGAACTAGATTTTCACATGCAATTGAATGATATCTGAGCCTATCTCATACCATATACAAAAATTAATTCAAACTGTATCAAAGACTAACATTAGAGCTAATCCAAAATTAGTTTATTTTTTTCTTTTAAACAACTGTGTATCCAATACAAACAGTTTCTTTATTTTAAAAATGTTAAGTCCTGGATATTACATTTTAAGAGTATTTGTTTTATTGGGAGCTGTTTGGAACTATTCTGTACATGTTTTTGATAGCTCTGCTCACAATAATGTCATACAGCAAAGACAATACTGTGCAATAAATAACTGCAATATCTAAGTGATCACAGTATACATCAGTATGTCTCACAGCAATTAGTTTAGGGTTTGATACATTTTTGAAGTAGGAACAAAATTTTAGCAACTTTCAGATATTGAAACATTCTTTTAGGCACAAAAAAAGTACTGAAAGAAACTTTAATCTCATATCCATTTTCAAAGCTTCTTCCCTTTCTCCCTACTCAGACCTGTTTCAGGCTACAAAGGTCTGTGAGGAATGATAAAGTTACGATGTTTTTGGACTCTGCAGAAAGCTGCCATCTTCTCTCTTATGGGAAGCACTCCCTAACTATAAGTCCAACAACTACAGAAATCCTTTTTGTTGTTGGATGTTTCTCCTCTATGGATCTGTAAGTATGGGATAGTTAGCTCAGAGTATCAAAGTTAGTTTTAGCCAACTTTTAGCGATTCCTATGGTGATGTTTCTGAGCTTTAAGCTGTCAGCTGAAATTCTAAAAAAAAAAAAAAAAAAAAAAAAAAAAAAAAAAAACAAAAAAAACAGAAAATCTCCCATTTTGTCTTTGTATGGCAATAATTCTTCTATTCTTTCATCAGTATCAGGTGTATGTAAATCCAAGGAATAAAACCTCTCTAATACCTATTCTAATGAATACACATAAACCTAAGTTTTGCAAGTTTCTGTTAAATTTTGGATTGAAAGAAATTGCTGTTTTAAGACAGAGAATCCTATAATAAATTATACTTTTAAATAATATATTTCAATCCCTAGCATTTTATTCCACTTACTAGGGTTTATATTTTCATAAGCCTATTAAAAATAAATTTAATTTCAGATCCTTTTGAAGCATTCATCATCTTTTCTATTCGTCATGAGATCAGAAGGATTGATCTTCACAAAAGAGACTATAGTCTACTTGTTCCTGGATTGAGAAACACAATAGCACTTGATTTTCACTTCAATCAAAGTTTACTTTATTGGACAGATGTTGTAGAAGACAGAATATACCGGGGAAAACTTTCTGAAAGTGGAGGTACATGTGTTATAATTTTTCTTAATGTTTAGACTACTTTTTTAAGTGAAAATTGGAAGAACACATTAGAAGAAATTTCAATTATTCTTTGACCTTTGGTTTTTTCATCCCCTCCCTCATATATGTAAAATCAGGGATGTTGAGCATATATGTGAGCATCTGTTGGGGGAAGTGGGTGCTGATTAGTCATAATGCATATTAGCTCTGGTGGGCTTTTTCATTTTATTTTATTCTAACCTTGAACATCACCATTTGAGTTAAGTTGCACAGATTTTAACCAGAGTAACATTATTGTTTCCAAAATCCCTTGCTCCGTATAAAAAAGTTAAAAACAGGAAATAACTTTTTTGCAATCTCAATGTTGTTATTAGCCTCAGAGCTGTTTAAAAATTGTATTCCACTGATACTGAAAGGACTTATGAGATTAAAGATTTCTGGTAAGGAAGATCGGTAATGCTTAATTTAAGACTGCTTGGTTTCATCTGTGGTAAATAACACATTTGCATTCTCTCAAAGTTGAAATCACATTGAAATAATTTGTACTGCTGATAACAGGGAGGCCTTTTCCTTTGTGCTTAACACATTCCTTGAATGGGTACACATGTTGATTTCCCTTCTTTTGTAGGTGTCAGTGCCATTGAAGTGGTTGTGGAGCATGGCCTGGCTACTCCAGAAGGCCTGACAGTCGACTGGATAGCAGGAAACATATACTGGATAGACAGTAATCTGGACCAAATTGAAGTGGCCAAACTAGACGGCTCCCTAAGAACTACACTAATAGCAGGAGCAATGGAACACCCAAGGGCCATTGCTTTGGACCCAAGATATGGGTAAAAAAGTTCACCTTTTACAGATTGAGTTTGGCATAAAAAATCTTTCAATTTAACATTTAATTTAATTATGTCATCAATTATGAGTCAAAGTGCTTTTTTTGTGCCTATGTATGTGTCCATGTGTGTGGGGGAGTGGGTGTGGGTGTGGGTGTGGGTGTGTGAGTTGTGTATATAGCAACTAGTTTACATTTATTATCACAAGTTTGGTTATAGGATTTCTTACCTAGGTACTTTTAGAGGCTCAAAATATCTTTTTTTAAAAAAAAATATGGGCATTAGGCCCTATTGGAAGCTATTGCAAATCTTTTTCAAAGCAGTAATTTAATGAATTTCTCTTTGCCCTGCCAAAGAGATGCTGTAATTGTTTCTAATGGTTGCAAACTACAGGGCCAGTCTTTCTTCTAAACAGTCACAGATGTTAACCACCTCACCCATTATTTATTTTTTATGTTCTTAGAGTCACTTTAAAAGAAAATTTAAATAAGCTTGAAGGAGTCCAGTGGTGAGATATTGACTGTTGGGAAATTTGAAAGACAAAGCATAACAAAGGAAAACAAGGTTCAACGTTGAGTAACTCAGGTTACTGCCCACTTCTTTTGTGTAAAGGAGCAGAAGAGAGGCAGTAGATTTCCAGCCAGAAGATGTGGGTTCCTGTTTTTGCCCAGTCACTCATACTCTGGTGATATCAAGTGTATTCTTTTCCCTTAGATTTCAGTTTTTTATTCTATGAATTGGGGATAATATAATAATATCTTCCTCCTTCAGTTGTTTTTAAGGAGATGACATACATGGGAGATAATATGCAACTGATATATGAGAATGCTTTGTTATTCCTGTCAATGATGACCTTTGCAATGGTTTTGTAAATCAAAAGCCATTGTCAAGTCTAAAGCCTAGAAGAAAGGAATTTTTTGGGAGGCATGTACCTTTAAATAATACCCAGTCCAAGGAGTACCAATGAGTGCTCCAATGAGAGGGGAGCTCCAGTGAGAAGGGAGTGAGCCAAGAAGGAGTTGGATGAGATACAGAAGAGAGAAAAGACAGCCTATGTCTAAATCACTCTCCTGAACACACTCTCTGACTTTTGTTCTTGTCTGTGGCTAAAACTTAGATGTTAATAGATTGAGTGCATGTTTACGTCTCTTTTCCTCAATTTTGTCTCAAAAATAAAAGGGACAAAAAGCACTTGTCTAGAGGAGGATTCCAAATTGGCAAACATCATTTATGTGTTTGCTTTATTTTCCACAGGGTTTTAAATTTACTTGAATTAGTTGTCAAATTTTTAAATATTGAGAGGTTTTACGTAAAACCCTGGTTTCTGCCTTCTTTTGTCAAATAAGAGGATCTGATAACAATGAGCTGAGTAGTAGCTGTTTCTCTTTGCCTGGAAGTGTATTCTCTAGGTTGGCAGTCTACATTTTACCTCTTTCACTCATTACTTTCTGTAATAACAATTTACCAGGAAAGAGCCTGCTATGTTTAATAAGATGTGCCTTTATTTTTCTACATTTCGTTCCTGAGGTACAAGTAGATTGCTGATACTGACCCTATACTTCCCATAAAGATGCTAACTCATTATCAGATGGGGACTTATCTCCAGTTCCAACTACTGAAGTAAAGGTTTTACCTATCATACCTAAGTTGTGCCAGCATGAGAAACTTTCTGAATAAGATAAATGTAATATTTTGGAAAAGACTGTAGTCCTAGCATGTGTACCAACATGAGAAGAAAAGTATGAATAATTCCAAAATTATAAATGACACAGAGAGAAAACAAACAAAAAACCGGTGTTTGAAAGTCTATAAATAGTCTCACCAAACAAGATAGATTTTATAGGTAATGCTTAATTTTCTACTGATATTATATTGACAATGCTAGGATCGAGTTATTTATATCAGTTTTGAAAATATCCAACCTGAGAGTAAAGACAGAAAACAAAACACAAAGGACATACAACCTAAAAATACTATTTAAGTGAAAATACCGAATACTATTTCAGTGTGAAATATCCTCAAAGAGTTGAAAGTTGCTACTGAAAGCTAGCCTGAAAGAGGGGAAATGCAAAAATGCTTCCGGGTGAGTTGATACCTTCCATCACAAATTGCTGCTATGAAACTGTGAGGCCAATTAAGATAATTACAGTGGTAATAAAATAATTTCTAAAAATAGGGTAACAAAATAATGCTTATACAATTGTTTCTAGCATAAATGACCAGATTTTGGGTAAAAAAACTAGTTAATTAAACTCTATGTATTAATTGGAAGGTTGACAGATTTTTGTCATGATTTAATAGACTTTTTATTGTTAAAAGTTATGTTACAGAGGTTGATATTAAGATATAAAGTTTATATAAACATCATAAAGCACATTTTAATATATAAATTTTAAGATTTAAAAATGTAATGTGAATATTAAAAATATTTTCAAGTTTATTGGATGTTTTGGTAAAAGTTTTGAGATTAGTTTAATATCGGACCTGTCACAAGGTAGGCTCAGAACATAGCAACAATAAGCGTGCGTGCGTGCGCACACACACACACACAGCAAAGCCAAGCCAAGCACAAGAAAAGCATATTAAAATATAATTTTACTTAAACTCAGCTCGCTGTCTTAGTGGTATGTACAATATAAACAAAAGATTTTTCCTAATTTCTCAAGCTATTAATAAAATATATAAGGAAGCTGATAATCAGCATTGATATGAGCTTCAAAGTAATGTAAGCTTCTTTTGAAATTTTTATTTTAGATAAAATCCACTAATTATAGAGAAATATGATTTATATGAAAACTGTGATACTTTCTTTTTTTTTTTTTGAAAACAAAATTTTATTTCTTTATTTTGTTAAAATGTTTTTCGCCATTTTACATCTTTCTTTTTTTTTTTTTAATTTTTATTGCATTATAGGTTTTGGGGTACATGTGCAGAACATGCAAGATAGTTGCATAGGTACACACATGGCAGTGTGTTTTGCTGCCTTCCTCCCCTTCACCCACACTTGGTATTCATCCCCAGGCTATCCCCCCAAGACCCCCCCGCTGTCCCTCCCCCATTTCCCCCAACAGTCCCCAGTGTATAGTAGACTGCCTCTCTGTGTCCATGTGTTCTCATTTTTCTCACCCACCTATGAGTGAGTATATGCAGTATTTCTTTTTCTGTTCTTGTGTCAGTTTGCTGAGAATGATGTTCTCCGGATTCATCCATGTCCTTACAAAGGACACAAACTCATCATTTTTGATTGCTGCATAATATTCCATGGTGTATATGTGCCACATTTTCCCAGTCCAGTCTATCATTGATGGGCATTTGGGTTGGTTCCAGGTCTTTGCTATTGTAAACAGTGCTGCAATGAACATTCGTGTGCATGTGTCCTTATAGTAGAACGATTTATAGTCTTTTGGATAGATACCCAGTAATGGGATTGCTGGGTCAAATGGAATTTCTATTTCTAGGTCCCTGAGGAATCGCCACACTGTCTTCCACAATGGTTGAACTAATTTACACTCCCACCAACAGTGTAAGAGTGTTCCTATTTCTCCACATCCTCTCCAGCATCTGCTGTCTCCAGATTTTTTAATGATCGCCATTCTAACTGGTGTGAGATGATATCTCAATGTGGTTTTGATTTGCATCTCTCTAATGACCAATGATGATGAGCACTTTTTCATATGTTTGTTGGCCTCATGTATGTCTTCTTTTGTAAAGTTTCTGTTCATATCCTTTGCCCATTTTGGAATGGGCTTGTTTGTTTTTTTTCTGTAAATCTGTTTGAGTTCTTTGTAAATTCTGGATATCAGCCCTTTGTCTGATGTGTAAACTGCAAAGATTTTTTCCCATTCTGATGGTTGCCGATTCACTCTAGTGACTGTTTTTTTTTGCCGTGCAGAAGCTGTGGAGTTTGATTAGGTCCCATTTGTCTATTTTGGCTTTTGTTGCCAATGCTTTTGGTGTTTTGTTCATGAAGTCCTTGCCTACTCCTATGTCCTGAACGGTTTTGCCTAGATTTTCTTCTAGGGTTTTTATGGTGTCAGGTTTTACATTTAAGTCTTTAATCCATCTGGAGTTAATTTTAGTGTAAGGTGTCAGGAAGGGGTCCAGTTTCTGCTTTCTGCACATGGCTAGCCAGTTTTCCCAACACCATTTATTAAATAGGGAATCCTTTCCCCATTGCCTGTTTTTGTCTGGTTTATCAAAGATGATATGGTTGTAGATATGTTGTGTTGCCTCCGATGTTTCTGTTCTGTTCCATTGGTCTATATCTCTGTTTTGGTACCAGTACCATGCTGTTTTGATTACTGTAGCCTTGTAGTATAGTTTGAAGTCTGGTAGCGTGATGCCTCCCGCTGTGTTCTTTTTGCTTAGAATTGACTTGGCTATGCGGGCTCTTTTTTGGTTCCATATGAAATTCATGGTGGTTTTTTCCAGTTCTATGAAGAAATTCAATGGTAGTTTGATGGGGATAGCATTGAATGTGTAAATTACTTTGGGCAGTATAGCCATTTTCACAATATTGATTCTTCCTAACCACGAACATGGAATGTTTCTCCATCTGTTTGTGTCCTCTCTTATTTCGTTGAGCAGGTGTTTGTAGTTTTCCTTAAAGAGGTCCCTTACATTCCTAGTGAGTTGTATTCCTAGGTATTTTATTTTCTTTGTAGCGATTGTGAATGGCAGTTCGTTCTTAATTTGGTTCTCTTTAAGTCTAGGTGTATAGGAATCACAAGCATTCCTGCTTGCTCTCTGGCTATCTGCTCCCTGGGAAGGCTTTAGGTGGACCACCCAGGACAGGATGACCATGCTGCCCTCTGCTCTGGAGCTGGGTCTCTGTGCAGAGGGACAGTGACTGGATGGTTGTAGTCTGTGGTGGGAGGTGAGGATGGAAGTGATAAAGAGCTGAGAGGAGCTTCTGGGGAGCCTTGGAGGAGGTCAGTCTTGCAGTGATGAAGCCAGATAGCAGGAGATGGAGCAGGGCTGTGAGAGGAGGAGATTCCAAGGAGGATGCAGGGGAAATCTTGTCTGTTAATGTAATAGGAGTAGGGTGGGGCTTGGGGTGGGGTGGTCATTGCCGTTTGAGCTGCTGATTCTCATGAGTCGCCTTCAAAACTCTCGTGTAGGGTTGACAATGTGGGGGGTGGGGAACCCAACTTACTTTATAGGAATCACAAGCATTCCTATACACCAATAACAGACTTAAAGAGAACCAAATTAAGAACGAACTGCCATTCACAAATAATCCAAAAAGAGGGAACCCTTCCCAAATCATTTTATGATCATCCTGATACCAAAACCTGGCAGAGACTCAACAAGAAAAGAAAACTTCAGGCCAATATCCATGATGAACATAAATGCAAAAATCTTCAATAAAATACTGGCAAATCGATTGCAACAGCACATTAAAAAACTTATCCATCATGATCAAGTAGGATTCATCCCGGGGATGCAAGGCTGGTTCAACATACGCAAGTCTATAAATATAATTCACCACATAAACAGAAGCAAAAACAAAAACCACATGATTATCTCAATTGACGCAGAGAAGGCATTTGACAAAATTCAACAGCCCTTTATGCTAAAAACCCTCAATAAACTTGGTATTGATGGAACATATCTGAAAGTAATAAAAGCTATTTATGACAAACCAATAGCCAATATCATACTTAATGGGCAAAAACTGGAAGCATTCCCTTTGAAATCCGGCACTAGACAAGGATGCCCTCTCTCACCACTTCTATTCAACATAGTACTGGAAGTTCTAGCCAGAGCAATCAGGCAAGAAAAAGAAATAAAGGGTATTCAAATAGGAAAGGTGGAAGCCAAATTGTCTCTATTTGCAGACAACATGATAGTATACCTAGAAGACCCCATCACCTCAGCCCAAAAGCTCCTGAAACTGATAAGCAACTTCAGCAAAGTCTCAGGATATAAAATCAATGTGCAAAAATCACAAGCATTCCGATACTTTCTACTAAATCTTAAGCTTTTTGATGGCAAGGGAAGTTGTTTTCAGTCTGTAAAATCTTTCTAAACCCCTTAGAATATATACTTGTGCTCAATAAATGAATGCATGCATATAAATGGACTGTGCTTTTATGCAACTTATAGGAACTCAAGGATATATTTAAAATGCAAAGTATATAGTAAAGGACAGACAGCTAATGGGTAAAACTATAGACTTTGTTTACAATAACAAATGAAAGGTTTGCAAATAACCACTTTTCTCCCTTAGCACAGCTGAAAAAAAAAAAAAAAGGCCATAACATTGGCCCCAGAAAACACATTTACTTCATATGAAGTTTCTATAGCAATCAAGGTCTTTGTGACCTTTTTTTTTAACAGATGCCAATATGAAGTGTTTCTAATTGACTACTTTGCTTCCCCAGAATAAAATCCACCAACCTTCACTTTGCATCATAAAACATATCTGTCATTACGCCATATTTCTTCAGTATTCTGGATTTTGATCTGGTGTCCCAAGTGACAAACTATTCCAAGATGGTAAATTGAGAGTCTTAGGGAGGAGCCATTTTTCTTTCATTCCATTTTAAGGTAATGCACTTATTGCTAAGGTGACCTGAAGGAGTACATGAATCCCCTTTTAAACATCAAGCTTATTATTAGAAAGTAACAAGCACCAGAGAGTGTAGAATCTACAAGGTACTCATTTCAGTTCTTAAACTTTCATTGCCTTTATTTTTGTGCTACTGCATGGCATCTTCCTGCTCTATTGCTACAGCTAGTATTTAGTTTTCCTTTGTCATAATAACTGAACTGTTATCACTATAGAAGTATACTAACACTGCTAGGTTTAGTGAAGAAATGAAGGGATCACTTATTTTAGTGAATCAAAGTATCCCAAGCCATACTTTTCTCCCTCTAGACAACCGTTTTAGAGTCCACAGTGCCTATTTCTAGTATATAAATATAGAGAATGTAGAATTGCAGGGTTACTGATACATAGCTGGATTCTCCACAACTGTAAAAAGCTTAACTGGATAGAGCATTTCAAGGTAGACACCAATTTCCCAGTTGTTATACAGGCAAAAGATAATGCAACAGAAGTCTCTGTGTTATCATTGCAGTGTGAAGTACAGCCTAGTCTACATCTAGTGGTGGCTTCTCCACAAATACGCACATACTGCCTATAACTTCCAATTCATGGTTTGTTTTCAATAATCTTTCTCTTTTTTCTTTCTTTCTTTCTTTCTTTCTTTCTTTCTTTCTTTCTTTCTTTCTTTCTTTCTTTCTTTCTTTCTTTCTTTCTTCTTTCTCTTTCTTTCTTTCTTTCTTCTTTCTTTTTCTTTTTTGCGACAGAGTCTTGCTCTGTTACCTAGGCTGGAGTACAGTGGCAAGATCTCAGCTCACTGCAATCTCCGCCTCCCAGGTTCAAGCAATTCTCCTGCCTCAGCCTCCCAAGTAGCTGAGATTAAAAGTGCATGCCACCACGCCCCGCTAATTTTTGTATTTTTAGTAGTGATAGGGCTTCACCATGTTGGCCAAGCTAGTCTCGAACTCCTGACCTCACGTGATTTGCCCGCCTCAGCCTCCCACATTGCTGGGATTACAGGCATGAGCCACCATGCCCAGACTTTTATTTTTTTTTTTAAGCTTTCAAATCTCTCTACTGACCTTTATTTGTGGAGATAACACTACAAATTAGATTGATGCTATGTTTGTATTCTTTCTATTGAAATCTTTTTGTTTTTAATGCTAAGTTTAAAAGCAGCTGACAAATAACAACCTGTTGTCAATGAAAGATGTGTGAACTCAAAATTTAATTGAATTGAGACACGTAATCTATTTCCTATTCATTATTTTCAAGAAAGGAATTTTATTATTTAAATAGCCTATCAACTTATATTAACCTTTGTTTCATTTTCTATTTAACTGGCAGCATATTATATTATTTTGTAATTAATTTTGCTTATAAATAATTTCATGCTAATTTTCCAGATAATTAATATTTTTTATACAAAACAATCATATCTTTAAACATAATATTTTTGGAAAATAAGCCCCAACACTGAAATTTTCTAAATGTCATCCGGTACATTTTAAAAAATTCGTATCTACTTATTTGAGTTATTTATACTTTTAAACTTTTATTATAGAAATATTAACATATACAAAGTAGAAGGAATTATATAATAAACTGTCTTGTAGCCATTATCTAGCTTAAATAATTATTAGTACATTGTACTCTGGTATATGAATGTTCATTTTTATCTTTTCCCAACAGTTTATTTTATACACATATTTCATTATCAAGCAATAAACAATTTAGGTATTATTTTTCTGAATATGCTTCCACAACCATAGCTGTGGAAAGCTATGAAACTAAAATTAAAGCCATATACATAAAACTAAAGTTGTCTGTGAACCCCATAAACCAGAGACAGGTCTCAGTTAATCTAGAAAGTTTATTTTGCCAAGATTGAGGGCATGTGCCCATGGCACAGCCTCAAAAAATTGTTTGATTAATAAATGCAAACAAAAATAGACATGTGCCAGAGATGATTGGAGCAGTTTTATTTTATACATTTTAGGGAGACGTGAGACATCGATCCACATGCGTAAGACAAACATTGTTTCCATCCAGAAAGATGGGACAACTCAAATTGGGAAGATTTGGTCGTAGGTAGATAAGAGACAAATGGTGGCCTGCTTCTGAGTTTCTGACTGCCCCGGCAAAGAAGGCAAATGAATGGGAAGCAGGTTGGCCCTAAGCAGTTCCCAGCTTGACTTTTTCCTTTAGCTTTGTGATTTTGGCACCCCAAGACTTATTTTTCTTTCACATTTCCCCCCTTTTCTTCTTAAAAAATCGAAGAAGGCATTTTAGAAAAAAATGAATCACTGTTTTCAGGTCTCATCTGTTCTCTCATGGCTAGGATAGTTTATTCCTAAATGGGTAGGTCCTGAATTATTAGAAAAGTCCATTTTTAGCAGGTTGTGCAGTCTCATGCTCTATGAAGAGACAATGGGGGAAGAGAAACAACAACAAACAGAAGACCAATCCTGGAAAATCAGTACAGGCCACATTACGGAATGAAAGTCATTTACATATGTGCTTTAAAATAGGTACCTGCTATTTTCTTCTGAAGTTTAAGTTGTCTAGCTTCAGTTAAGAGGTCTTTTTTTTTTTAATTTTTTAAATTTTTATTGCATTATAGGTTTTGGGGTACATGTGCAGAACGTGCAAGATAGTTGCATAGGTACACACATGTCAGTGTGCTTTGCTGCCTTCCTCCCCTTCACCCACACTTGGCATTTATCCCCAGGCTATCCCTCCCCAGCCCCCCCACTGTCCCTCCCCTTTTCCCCCCAATAGACCCCAGTGTAGTAGAACCCCTCTCTGTATCCATGTGTTCTCATTTTTCTCACCTGCCTATGAGTGAGAATATGCGGTATTTGTTTTTCTGTTCTTGTGTCAGTTTGCTGAGAATGATATTCTCTAGATTCATCCATGTCCTTACAAAGGACACAAACTCATCATTTTTGATTGCTGCATAATATTCCATGGTGTATATGTGCCACATTTTCCCAGTCCAGTCTATCACCGATGGGCATTTGGGTTGGTTCCAGGTCTTTGCTATTGTAAACAGTGCTGCAATGAAAAACGCAGCTCATTCATTACTGGGCACAGGCCAAACTAACTTTGGGAGAGACTTAGTTTATACTTTAGCTTTGAAACAAAGATAATAACAGTACTTTCCCAAAACAAACCTTAGACTGCCTAAAGCCACAGGATTAGAAGTTATGTAATCTTACTAAATTCGAGATGTAGCTATTTTTATTAAAATAACCTCAATGTCTTACTTGTTAAAGATAATACAAGCATAGATTCTTCTGTCTTGGGCTGGGTTTATAGTTTTGTAACCCCTATGCCAAATTTTGATACCTTATAGTATTTCGCAGGGATAAGTAAGAAATTGCTTGATTAATAAATGCAAACAAAAATGTGTTCTAGCAATTCTTAAGATATTCTTAATGTTTTAACTACTTTACCTTAAAGCTAGCTTATTTATTAAAGATTTTACTTGTTAGGTAAACTTGAAAAAGCATTTGTGTAGTCTTTTATTTCCTGATAAAGTATTTAATTCAAGTGCTTTTATTTTCTTAACCAACTAATTATAGCTCTTGTATGTATTTTTAGTAGTGAAACACTATGTACATACACATAAATATATAAACACATTAGGCTTGCCGATAGAAATACCTGTTATAGGTTCATAAAGACCTTTTTTTTTTTTTTGTATTAGACTCTTGGATTCTTGATAACTTGTTTCACAACCCTAGGCAATTGTCAGCTAAATAGCCTTCATTTTTCATATTAAAAGAAACAACTCAGGTGAAAATCAAACAGCAAAATTTACATCATAGGGTACAGAGAGGAAAATCTGGTGGTGCTAGAGGAAAATTAAAGATGAATGCCAAATCAAACATAAAATTTAAGAAATCTATCATAGGATTGTATAAGGAGATCAATTTTATTTAAATATAGATTATCTTTTAACTGGATCTCTGAGCCCTGGGTAGAGCCCACACTGAATCATGAGTCTCCAAAAAGGAAAAATTATTATGAGGTTAGATCATGTGATGATCTTACAATTCATTAAAAAATTTGTTTTTCAAACATAGACATTTCTAAGTGTCTAAACTATACAATAGCTACTCTAGTCAAAAAGAATCAGGTGACACAATACAAAATTAAGCAGTTTAAGAGCTGAGATGAATTTGTCTGTTTACACTCTTGAGATTCATTAAGGAAAAACAGAGGTTTCTCCCCAAAAGGGAGCCTGGTGCCTTTCCTGTTTTCTTTAAGGGACCCTAGGATATTATAAATTATTTTGGGTCCCTCATGAAGCAGAGAGTACGAGAGAAGGGAGAGACAGCAGAAGTACATGAAGAAAACAGAATTCAGTCAAGTGAAGAGAAAAAAACTTTTGGTCAAAATTAAAGACAAGGTCCTAGGAGAGAGAGAAAAAAAAAAAACCACGAAGGCCTTTTAAATACACACACACACACACACCCCTTGGATGTTAGCTTTTAATTAAGCTGACTTTTAACCATTGAGTTCCTTAAAAAAAATCTTTTAAAATTTCATTACCATATTTCAGCTAGGATAAATAGCAGCAATTTAGGAACAAAACCCATTCTGTCATGGTGGACAAAAAAAAAAAAAAACAAAACAGGGAGGCAGAACCTTTGCTATCAAACTGCAGCCTGGGAAGTCAGCCATTGTTCTTTCAGTTTGGCCTGGATAGCAAAATGTTGGCCTTGTTATGTAAATAAACCCCTTTAGTAGTCAAAATAAAAAATCTCTAAAATTATTTTGCTTTCACATGTCCATGAAACTGAAATGATTATTTTTTAAAATATTTTTTAAGAGCTCCTTACAAAATATTCTTTTATAATCTTGTTATCATATTTCAGCTAGGATAAACTGCTGCTCTTTCAGAAACACCAACTATCAAATGAGAAAGGGCTTGATTTATAACTAATAAAAACCCATTGTTTGAAAGAAATTATCTGAGATGAATCTAATCCTACGATCTCTTGCCCTGAATCATATTCTCATGGCTTTGACTCAGATTTACTTTATAAAACTAATCTACTTTTCATCTATTTTCATATAAATACTGTGGTAGTATTTAAACATTGATGTTTAAATCATTGTATGTTCTCTCCCTCCCTCTTTCTCTCCATTTCTCTGTTTCTTTATCATTTAGCAAGACTGAAAGTTTCCTTTTAAAAATTATTTATTCCCTACTATATGTGTGTGAGCATGCATGTACAAACACAAATATTTTCTCTGTGCTAATCATTCTGTGTGTAAATTGTTTACATCCATTATCTCACCTAATGTCCCCAACAAATATGTACTATGATAGTTTTTATTTTCAGTTGAGAAAATGGGATTTGAGATTAAGTATGCAGAAGTGACTAATTCCAACTTCGATCCAAGCTTGTTTTACACAAATGCGTATGCATGACCACTATTTAACACTGATGCAGTTATCTAATAACACTTACCAAATGTTAGTG
This sequence comes from Saguinus oedipus, assembly GCA_031835075.1. Taxonomy (NCBI): domain Eukaryota; kingdom Metazoa; phylum Chordata; class Mammalia; order Primates; family Cebidae; genus Saguinus; species Saguinus oedipus. The sequence goes on from CM063174.1 coordinate 135,131,824, forward strand.
TTCTAACTTATATAGGAAGTTCCACTCTCATCTTCCTTCCCTTTTTTGCCATACTCTTTTATCATATATAATTACTGTTTATAAATATAATGTTTTGAACTGTCTTCTAATCATTTCATATTTGTAATTCCTGTTTCCTATAAGAGACTATATTCTTTTCAAAAATTGAAGTCATGGTGAATACTTAGTTTACATCATTTCACATTTCCTCAAGTAGACATATTATTTTTAAAGGAAGATGGGTTAATTGAATTTTAAATTTTGTTCCAAAGCATTGGAACAAAATTTTACAAGGTAATTTACCAAATTCCTATTTTCAAGGATTATACAGAATAATGAAAGAGTCAACAAATGACAAAACTATAAATAATTAAATGAAGAACATTTTTTAATCATTTCATGATTTTATCATTTATCAACAAAATGTTGCCCGACCTGATAGAAAAAAGTACTGCAATATTAATTTCTCTTTTTGATTGCTGCTGTAAGAGTAAGGGAAAATTTCCCCTCCCTCTCTGAAGGTTCAAGTCTCCTGAAATAAACTGGCAACAAATTAACAGGAGAAAAGGCATACAAAATTATTTATGTGCAAGGGTACATGGGAGCTATACAAAGTAAGAGAATCAGAAGGCCAGATGGTTGAGGCTTATATACCCTTTTCATAAGGGTAAGGGAAATGGGGAATGTAAGGCATTTTGAGGAGTGGTAAATAATTTTCAGAGGAATTGAATGAGCCCAAAGAATAGACAATGCCCTGGAGCAAAATTCCTCTGACCTCTGAAGGGGGTGGCTATAGTTTCCACAATGGTAAAGGGCAGTACTTCACCGTGAACAAACATTGTCTTATCATGCAAATAAAGCCTCCCGGAAAATCTCTGAGCTTCCTTCAGAATAATAGATGAAAAATCTGTTGGGCGTGGTGATGAGTCTTTTCTCATCTTTGTTGTTTAATTATTCCTGGTTATTTAATGGGCTTCCAAGGGAGGGGTTTTCAGATAATTGCATTTCTGTTGAAAGAAGTTTTCTTCAGTCAAATAAGGGTACTTCCAGGGAGAGAGCTCCTCCCTTGTGTTTGGGGTAAGAAAGAGAGAAAAAAGAAAAGGTTAGAATGTTCTTGAAAGGCAGCTTCTATGAACTTGCAATTTCCAAAAGTACTCGGCATGCCAAAGGCACCAATGCTTGCCGATTGCTTCATGAGTGGGCTTGGAAAAGGAATCAAAAGTGCTCAGCATGCCAAAGCACCATACTTTGACATATTATTCTCTGAGCCCCAATACTGTCCACACCCATCAATACTTAATTCTAAGCTTGTGAATTCTGTTCCTCTTCAATTTTTCCCTTTCACTTAATGAAATCCTTATATGCCCTCTCCTTCCCTCAATCTGAGATTGCTGAAACAAGAAACATGTTCTCCTGTGATTCTGTTTTTACCTTCATTTCTTACACTGAGTCCATCAGCTAGCCCTTACAATTCTACCTTCAAATTATATCTTGAATCAATTCACTACTCTCCTTTACTGCCACCACCATACTCTAGGCTACTGTAATCTTTATATAATCACTTCACATGCTCATATCATTGCCCCACTATTATCTATTCTCTGCATAATAATCACTGTGCCACAGTGATTAGACAGTATATCTGTATTATCTGGTACAGTATAACCCATGTTCATGCAGATATACCATCTCTTCACTATCGTTGTGGCTTTTTTATTCCCCTATTTCAGCAGGCAAAAGTGTTACAGTTCCTTTCCTCCTGCCACCTGCAGCTCGGCAAGCAGGAAGTGTTACAGCTCTTTCAGTCCCACAGTTCAGCAAACTCCAGGTTCTTGTTCCATGACCAAAAGGAATAAGGTACATGGATACTGGAGAGAGATAATGCAGAGTAAAATTCATTAAGTGAAAGAAAAGCTCTCAATGAGAGAGGACTCAAAAGTGGGTTTTTGAGGCTGAGTCTGGGGTTTTTATGGGCTTTGAATGGGGGAATGCTTGCTGATGGGTTTATGGATGGGCTTGAAAAATAAATCATTCAATTGGTTAAAGGCATCACTCAGAAATAACCAATTAAGGAGAGAGTGGGTAAGACATGGATAGAAGTTCTCACCATGGTTCATGGACTCTATCTGGTTTTCAGGCTTTAGACTGCCCTTGGCTTGAAGGTTGAGTTTCACCAGGAACCCATCCCTGACTGCCTAGAAATTAGTCTGTTCCTGTCACTGTCACTGTGGCTATATAAATTTACTATGTAACTGAATAGCATTTCTCCTCTACTTAAAGTCCTCCAATGGCCTATGCACTTCTTATTCCCTTAAATTAAAATCCAAAATAATGATCTTACCCTGCAAGACCCATAAGGTTACCCTCTTTGACTTCATATTCCTCCTTTTTCCTCCTCACTTACTATACTTCTGATACATTGACCTTATTTCTGTTTCTCAAATAGCCCACATTATTTGCCCTACTAAGGCCTTAGCATGTGTTATTTATTCTACTTGCCATGCTCATTATACTGCTCATCTCATTGTTCAGTTTTAGTATAAATATCACTCCTCAAAGTGCTTTTTTCTGATTACCTTCTCTAAGTAGGTGAGTCACCTGCTATTCTCTCATAGCAATTTTTTTTCAAAATATTTCACGAGTTATATATTTACATACTTATTTAGTCTGTCTCCTCCACTAGACCATAAGCTCCATGGGGGTAGATAACACATCTGTTTCTCTTGTGAATTATCACCTATCCAGTGCCTAGCACAGAGTAGGCACAAAATAAATATCTGTGAAATAAATGACTAAAACAATAGCATTCTTTCTTTCTTTTTTTTTTTTAGAATTCTTTTCTGGACAGACTGGGATGCAAATTTTCCTCGCATTGAATCTGCCTCTATGAGTGGTGCTGGGAGAAAAACGATCTACAAAGACATGAAAACTGGGGCTTGGCCTAATGGACTAACTGTGGACCACTTTGAGAAAAGGATAGTTTGGACAGATGCCAGGTTTTAAAAATTATCTTTTTTCTAGATTTTCTTTTACTTTCCTCAGATAATATTTACAACACTGGAAAGTTCCTAACATGTCAGTATCATGTATGTGTGTATATATGTATATATATATATATATATATATATATATATATATATTAAAATTGGGGGGTGGATTTTTTTTTTCTTTCTGCAAATCAGATACAGACCCATAAAAATATTTATAAAATACCTCCTCTGTCATTTAGCTGAGTTATATGATTATATCACTGGATTAGTTGCATGAGTTTTGACAAATTACTCGTGTATTTGCCTTTCTGTAGGTCGGATGCTATTTATTCAGCCCTCTATGATGGAACAAACATGATAGAAATCATCCGAGGTCATGAATACCTTTCCCATCCCTTTGCTGTGTCTCTATATGGGAGTGAAGTCTACTGGACAGACTGGAGGACCAACACATTGTCCAAAGCCAATAAGTGGACAGGGCAGAATGTCAGTGTGATTCAGAAAACCAGTGCACAGCCATTTGACCTTCAGATATACCATCCCAGTCGCCAGCCACAGGGTAAGTGCTTGTTTACTTATGGATTAACCACTTAGAAAGTTTTGTCATCTTAATCATATATTATTTGAACTGTAAAACAACTTTTATAAGTTGAAAGTTATTGATATCTTAAGCATACTCTATGAGGGGAGTGGTTTTAGCCTTTATTTTAACTTGTTTAGATTTTATTCTCTTTCCTGTTTTATTTTCCTTATATGTAAATATTTAGGGGCATCTGGGAATTAGGATTCTCCTATATATTTATTTTAAACTAAGTTCTCTAATTTCTAGATTATTACCATGTAGCATATTGGGAGGAGAGGGGGCGGTACATGAGAAAGGGTGAAACATTTGCTTGAGTTCCTCTATTTTAAGAGAAGTGAGTTCACAGGAATATACGTGCTACCTCCACCCATGTCTTCTACCTTTTGTTTCAACAGTGAACTCCATCTTGGTTTTGTGATTACGTTTCCTCTACTCAATCTTTGCCAAATGTTCCTATCCCAAGTCTCACCTTTTCCCTCTTGGGATACCATGACCATTCGGTGTAACATCAGATTATCCTTTTATACTTTCCCCCCATTATATGTTATGCAACCCATGAAAATCTCATTTGAATGCAGGCAGTGTCCCCTTCATTAGCATATTGTCATTTCAGATCTACGATTCTGAGATGATAAGCTCTCTGTTACATTTTCTCCTTCTCTTTCAATGTGGAATAAGCAGATCTTCTAACTCATTGGCATTTCATGACATTTGTTCTATACATCGAGCCTTATTTTTCAAAATTTATATTATAGTATCTTTTAAACATGACTAAAACAATTACCTCTGCGGTTGACAATACCACATGGCTATTCTTTGTCTTTCTTCAGTATGTGGCCTTCATTGTCCCTTGATACTATTTCTTCTACCAAAATCTCTTCTGCGTAATTTTCTGTGACCTTCTCTGACAGTCTGATTGAATCTAATTCTTTTCTCAGACACTTTCAATTTCACAATTTCTATTTTTATATGTAATTGATCCTTCTTTGCTACATGGGAGTTTCTATACATACTGGACTTTGTGAGCAGTAACTTTAATTATTTTCTTCCACTCTTGACTTCTTTCATCCTATAAGCTAAAAAGAATGAGGGCATTATAGAAAGAAAGTATATAGATTAATCATTTTTGCATTTAATAAGGATTCAGTAGATATATTGAATTTAACTAAATTTAAATAAAGCAAGAAGTTATGATTCTGACCAGCAATGTGCCACTAGTATAATGAAAAAGATACTCTTCTCTAGAACTTCCTTCAGCAAAGGAATGCCTAGTCATAAGCAAATGCTGTAGATGACAAGCACTTATAAGATATGAATGGTTTTGATTATTTCAAGTTTAAAATTATTTATACAACTGTATTTTTGTCCCTCAGATTGTTTTGCATTTTATATGAATTATAATTTCTTTGTTTAGAGCAATTGAAGTGAACTAGATCATGAAAAATGGCCTTGATCTATGTATTTCATTGTTTTCCCCCACCTAAAATAGGATCAGTGTCTTTCACTTACTAACTGCACTGTCTAATTTGCCTACATTGCCATGACCTTAGTAAATTCGTACAAGAGGAAGAACCATAATACACTCAAGCCTTCCTGACATTTATGCATATATAGAAAAGAAATGAGAAATTCCTTGCCATTTTTGGTGGGGGGGGGGCATTCTTGACATCTTTACTTAACTCAAAATATGATTTATATATGATTTTTTTACTTTACATAAAATAAGCAATTTTACTATGTGGATCTAATTTAACACATTTTTCCAGGATTCAGGACAAATATTCTAGTCTTTAAATACATTTAAAGACTATCACCTATGAAAAGAACTTGCTCTTTTCTAAATGAAGTTCAGTCAGTTTCCAATTTCGAGAGTGAACAAAGAACATTTTACTTTTCCCCATTATAAGGATCACTGTGCATATAATAATTATTATCTGTCCTGTTTATCAGCTTCAGTGAAGTAACACTTTCACTACTCAGTAAAAAAGATGCAGGAACGTATCGACTATTTTATTCCCAAGGATAGAATTAAAATGAAAATGATGACAAAGGCTCAGCATTAACACAAGTACAATAATAATGGCCCATTTTCTGGTGAATAATAACATGATGTTCATGAAAAAATAATTAATTTCAAAAATACATGACATTCAGTGCTATAAAATTGAAGTATATCTTTCACAAATTAAAGAAATAAAGGTTACATATACTATTTAAAGTTATCCTCCAAGTAGGAAATTAATAAAAGTTTTAGCACCCGTTTTCTTATAAGTAAGCATTCAATTTTCACACAAAGTTCCAAATTGGTTATTGGACATTTAAGCAGAATATTTTAGAGATCTATCTTAGATCTCTTTTGTTTGTCATGTGGTTGTTAGATGGGACTAGGAAGAAGCAAACCAAAACTAAAACATATGCCACATGAGGGAGCAATAGTGGGTATTTTAAATATAAATTTTAAAAATTACAGCATGAGAAGCCAAGCTGAGAGTTAATGGCATGGCCTGGGTACATATCCTAAACCTATGATTTATTAATTGTATTATATACCCTTCATCATTAGCATAGTTTTATTTTAGATTCATGAGTCTCAACTATTTATGTATTATTGGATATTATTGGCAAGTTATTTAACCTCTCTGTACCTGTATTTTCATCTGTAAACAGAAGATAATGTATCTACATCATAGGATCTAGTAAACGTTGAGTCTAATCACTATTTAACGCAAACATTTAAACATGAGTTAATACATGAAAAGTTCTTAGAATAGTGCCTCATGCATAATTAGTGCTATGTGTTTAGTGTACATAAGTAAATTAAATTTAAAACACTAAAAGTTGCTGCAATTATATCATTTTACCAGCCTCCTTTTGTGAAAATTTAGGTAATATTTTTATGAAATTTTTAAATATATTTTCTCACATTTAAATAATGCATAATGGTCTTCCACACCATATTTTTCTATATCCTATCAACTTGCTTTAAAAATGCCAATAAAACTATGAATCACAACTCTAAAGAAGAGCAATATGGTTCATCTCAAGAAAATCCAGGTTGCTGTGGTTTGAATGTGTCTCCTAGAGTTATGTGTTGGAAACTTAATCCTCTCTCCTGCTCATGTGATGCCCACATGTGCCCTCTGCTGTGTTATAACAGAGCAAGAAGGCTCTTACTAAATACAGGCCCTCAATCCTGGACTCCCCAGCCTCCAGAGCCCTGAGCCAAATGAATTTCTGTTTAATATAAATTATCCCACCTGTGGTATTCTGCTATAGAAGCACAACATGTACTAAGACACGGTGGTAGTATCAGTCAGATGACACAGCTGTGATATCTATCCTTTCTACGTACTCACCTTACCATCTAACACCACTCCTTATGGGTTCAGTGCAGGACGCCATAAGTGTGCATTCAAAGCTGTGGTTATACTAACAGAAGGAATGCTTTAAAATGTATTTGATCTTATAAAGTAACATTTTCTCACTATAGATATGTTATAAAATACAAAAAATAAGGTACAAAAAAAAGTTTACACCCCTTTTTCCAGCTCCAAAGGAAACAGACATTTTCATATTTTCCTTCTAGTTATATCTTTGTCCATTTGGGCTGCTATGACAAAATATCATAAACTGTGTGGCTTAAACAAAAAGCATTTATTTCTCACAGTTCTGGAGCTTGGAAAATCCAAGGTCAAGGCATTGGCAGATTTCATGTCTGGTGTGGACCTCTTCCTCACAAATGTCTTCTCACTGCATCCTCAGATGATGGAAGGGCCCGACAAAGCTCCTTGGGCTGCTTTGTAAGGGCACTCATCTGATTAATGAGGGCTCCACCCTCATGACCTACTTACTTCCTCACGTCCTCCCCTATTAATGCTAACACACTGGGGATTAGGTTTCAAGGTATGGATTTTGGGTTGGCAAAAACATTCAGATGTTTTTCAACCAACAACAAGATAATAGGCAGACCAGGCATGGTGGCTCACGCCTGTAATCCAAGCACTTTGGAGGCCAAGGCAGGTGGATCACCTGAGGTCGGGAGTTCAAGACCAGCCTGACCAACATGGTGAAACCCCGTCTTAATAATAATAATAATAAACAAAATGAGCACTATTTACTAATGGACTACTGTGTGCCACATTCGATTTACTTTTTCCACTAATCTTCAGAACCATCTGGCAAGACAGTTATTCACACTTTATGTGAGAAACTGTCTTAGGAAAATTAAGTAACCTGGTTCAGAATAATAAAGCTCACTAGACACTATGGCTCATGCCCATTTTTCCAGCACTTTGGGAGGCAAAGGTGGGAGAATTGCTTGGGTCCAGCAGTTTGAGACTAGCATGGGCAAAATGGTGAGATTACATTTCTACAAAAATTACAAAATTAGCTGGGTGTGGTGGCACATACCTTTAGTCCCAGGTACTTCGGGGGCTAGAGTGGGAGAATCACTTCAGCCTGCAAGGTCGAGAATGCAATGAGCTATGATCACACACTCCAACTTGGGTGACAGAGCAAGGTCCTGTGTCAAGTAATAGTAATAATAATAGTATTAAATCTCATCAATGGTAGCACCAAGATTCCAATGAGTATGGGAACTCCATAATCCATACTTCATTTCTTCCTAAATTAAGAAAGCTCTGCCTGTCTTTCAAATTTAAGATTTTACTACATTTTAAATTTTGCATCTTTCTTTTCACAGTTACCATTGGCATTTTTTGTGTTTTTATGAATGTCTTATAAATCTCATTTTTAATTCTTACACATTTTCACATCCCGTGTGACTATCAAAAATGTTCTCAAGTGTTTATGCATTACTGGACATTTAGTTTATTGTTATTTATTTATTTGTTTTTGAGACAGAGTCTTGCTCTGTCACCCAGGTTGGGGTGCAGTGGCACGATCTCCACATCCCAGATGCAAGCCATTCTCCTGCCTCAGCCTCCCAAGGAGTTGGGATTATGGGTGTGCACCACCATACTCAGCTAATTGTTGTATTTTTAGTAGAGACAGGGTTTCATCATGTTGGCCAGACTGGCCTCAAACTCCTGAACTCAAGTAATCCACCTCCTCTACCTCCCAAAGTGCTAGGATTACAGGTATGAGCCACCATGCCCAGCCAGTTTATTTTAATTCATTGCTATTTTATCATAAATGCATGTATCTATAAATATTTTTATATGATTAGTTATTTTGTGCTTTTTAGCGAATTTTATGATTGTTGTTTTGGTTGCTAGAAAAAAATATCTGAACATAAACTCCTCCAATTAGCAAGTCTTCACTGAACTGTAATGAAAATTGGGTTATAGTTTCTTATATTATTATTAGAACAAAGGGAAATACTTGATACCTATGAGGTATGTGTACCTTTTGTTTTGTTTTGTTTTGTTTTGTTTTTTTGAGACAGGGTCTCGCTGTGTTGCCCATGCTGGAATGCAGTGATGCAATCTCTGCTCACTGCAACCTCTGCCTCCTGGGTTCAAGCGATTCTTTTGCCTCAGCCTCCTGAGCAGCTGGGACCACAGGTGTGTGCCACTTTGCCCAGCTAATTTTTGTATTTTTAGTAGAGACGGGTTTTCACCATATAAGGCCAGGCTGGTCTCAAACTCCGGACCTTGTAATCCGTCCACCTCGGCCTCCCAAAGTGCTGGGATTACAGGCGTGAGCCACTGTGCCCAACCATGTATACCCTTCAAGAGATATGTACACACACACAATGTAGTTCTAGTTCAACCAAAATTCATGGTATAATAGGGAATCAAAAGCATAAGAAAATATCTGCAACTGGCTGGGCGTGGTGGCTCACACCTGTAATCCCAGCAATTTGGGAGGTCGAGGGGGGATCACAAGGTCAGGAGATCAGAACCATCATGGCCAACATGGTAAAACCCTGTCTCTACTAAATACAAAAATTAACCGGGCATGGTGGCGTGTGCCTGTAATCCCAGCTACTCGGGAGGCTGAAGCAGGAAAATCGCTTGAACCAGAGTCGAAGGTTGCAGTGAGGCAAGATCGCACCAATACTCTCCAGCCTGGTGACAGAGCAACGAAAATGTGACTATTGAAGCCAAAATTTAAAATCTAATATTAGTAAAATCAATCTACACAGAATTTAAAGAGAGAAATGTAATGTGAGTAAAGTAGATTTAGTCTAGAGGTAGTGTATTTAGTCTGTTCTCACACTGCTTTAAAGATAGTACCTGAGAATAAGTAATTTATTTAAAAAGGAGGTTTAATTGATTCCAAGTTTTGCAAGTCTGTGGAGGCCTCAGGGAACTCTCAATCATGGTGGAAGGCAAAGGGGAAGTGTCACACATGAAACCCTCAGGTCTCATGAGAACTCCCTCAATATCAGGAGAACAGATTGGGAGAAACCACCCCTGTGATCCAGTCATCTCCCACACGGTCTCTGCCTTAATATGTGGTAATTACAATTTGAGATGAGATTTCGCAGAGAGCTAAACCATATCAGGTAGTCTAATTGAGGTTGAACAGAGGCTGGAACCATCAGTTCAATGCCGAGCTCCTCTGCCTTATGCTTTAACCTCCGGAAAAGCTCTTAGTTCTGATTAGCACATTTGTATATTGTGCTGTTGGCAAAGATGGTAGTGGCAGTCATGAAATAGTCCAATCATAGAAGTAACACAACGGAATGTATGTATTAGGCATGTGTTTATAAGTTAAAGTAAAAATGAGATTGAGGAGGGGAAGAGATGAGAGATAAGGGGGGGTAGCTTTAGGCATATGACATCTTCTTTGCAAAAAAAAAAAAAAAACCAGTAAAGCAAGAAAATGTAGAGTAAAGGAGAAAGAGCACAAAGTATTAGTTTTATCATGATAACTAAAATTTGAGTATTAAGTATTGGGAAATTTGGAACTATAATTTCATATGTACTATAGTTTCACACTGTTTAGAATAGTTCCATTTTATTTCCATATGTTTTTGGAAGATTTATCTATATTAATTCTACATCAATTGGACTAATAACTATACATTTTAACCTAAATTCTCTATTTTTGGTATTTTGTGTGTATTGGCAATTTATAGCATATAGTTGTTATTTAATCACCTGCTGAGTAAATATACAGGAGAATGTTAATGTATTTTTAGTATAGAGAGTACTTATTTAAATGTACTAGTTACTTTTATAAATATCAACAATATCAATGTAGGGTTTTCTTTAAGCTGAAAATGAAAAACTCACATTTATGAAGTCATCTAGTCTAACTATATTTTTATCATTAAAATACAATTATTAATTATGTTTCAGATATATTAAAAAATACCAACAAACAAAAATCATTTACAGTAAACAATTTTTGGGTCATATGTTAGTTTTTGTTTGGATAATGAGATCTGGGTTTATATAATGAAGCATTAAATAAAAATGGTTTGTGATTATAACTTTGTAATAATAAGTGAGCACTTACATCATTTTTTAATTAGGCCTTGACAGGTGCTAGTTTCAATGTGTGCAAAGACTTGCAGGAACAGCTCTCCATCTGAGACTCCTTCTCACACATACCAATTGTAAATTCTTACACTAACTCAAATTTTACCTCCTCTGCATTCATGGTTAACACCATAAGGACTCAGCATTTACAGTTTGTATGGTTATTTATTTATTTATTTATTTATTGTCTCCTAACCCTGTCTTATCTACTCACCTAGATTATAAAATATTTAAGGAACAGCGTTTCATTTATTTCTTTGTGTCAACTATAGAGTCTAGCTAAGTCCTTTATAACAATATTGATATTTATAATTATAGCAGCTAAAACTTGATAATCCCTATTGCATTTCCATGAGAAAAAATGTTAGCAATCCAGATTTACAGATGAGGAACCTAAGACAGAGAAATACTAAGTAAATTGCTCAAGGTCTAATAGCCAAGGGATAATCATTCTGTTATCTGAACCCAGGGAGCCAAAGCTTTTGTCTTCTTACTCATTGCACTCGACAGGCAGAAGACATGGAATGCGTGTATAGTCCTCTTGGAATTGTTGCATTTTATCACTAGATGGCAGTAGAGAGTCGTGTTTTATTGACATTCTCCTTGGACAACTTCCTTACCTTCCTGGAGTTTATAGTCTAAATGGAGGAACAGACTAAATTAACAATTAGAATAAATAAAATCATTGTTACAATGGATGGATTTCCAATGTAAGAGTATAGTATGCATATTTTAAACGGTAGTAGGGTGTGGTCCTAAAAACAAGACAAATCTTGGGATTAGCTTAGTTTAATTCTTCCCTCTGTCACTCACTAGTCATGCTACCTGAGGCACATTACTTAACTTGGAGCAGTTTTATTTCCTCATTTGCAGATTGAAGCAACTACAAGTAAGGAAAGAATAAATCAAGGACAAGATTGGGCAGGAGTCAGATCATGCTCATACTCAATCTCCCTACAAAGAAATACAGAGTTTTATCCTCTGGGATAAATGACTTCCATTAAACTTGAAGGTGCATTAAAATTAACAGAGGGCTTATTAAAACACATATTGGTAGGTATTACCCAGATATTCTTATTCAGCAGATCCTAGGTGGGGCTTGAGATTTTGCATCTTTAACAAATTCCCAGGAGATATGATGCTGCCTTCAGAACTTTGCTCTAAGAAAAGGAGAAAAGCAGAAAATATTTGGTCAAAGGAGTAAAAAAAAAGATTTACATGATAGAAATTTGTAACAGATTGATTGGAGAGACAGGATTGAAGTGTGTATGTGTGTGTGTATATGTTTGTATAGAATATAAATCTATGTATCCATATTATGTTACACACACACACTGAGAGAGAGAGAGAGAGAGAAAGAGAGAGAGACAGAGAGAGAGAGAGAGATTATAGAAATTAACTCCTGTGCTTATGGAGGCCAAGAAGTCCCACAATCTACTATAGGCAAACAGGAGAACCAGGGAAACCAGTGGTGTAGTACTCAGTCCAAATCTGAAAGCGTAAAAACCAAGAGGGGTAGGTGAGTAACGGTATAAGTCTAGAACTGGGAGTTCACAGGCCCAGGACCAGAAGTACCAATGATGGAGTATAGGATAAGATATATGTCCCAGCTCAAACAGAAAACAAATTTGCCTTTCCTCTACCTTTTTATTTTATTTAGGCCTTCAACAGATTGGATGATACTTCCCCGTATTGGCAAGGGCAGGAACTTTTTAACCCAGTACACTAATTCAAATACTCATCTCTTCCAGAAATCATGTGTTGCCAGCTATCTAGGCATTCTGTAGTCAAGTTTACATAGAAAGTAAACCATCCCAGGAAGCTACTTCAGTAGATCAAAAGGTGGCTGATGCCAAAATCTGGGAGTTAGTTTTAGGTGAAATGGTTTCTGCTGAGATATACTTAGAGGTGAAATCAATAAAAAGTAGTAACAGAGATTTCAGTGGGAATCTGGGGAAAGGAGAAAGAATATGAGATGGCTTTAAGGGAAGAGGTCAGCAAATGTATTCTGTGAAAGGCCGAATAATATTAATGAATATTTTAGGACTTGCGGGCCACGTGTTCTCTGTTGCAGTTACTTTGCTGCCATTGTAATGTGAAAGCAGTCATATGGGAAATGAATAAGTGTGGCTGCTTGCCAATAAAACTTAATTTCTGGACACTGAAATTTGAATTTCATACAAGTTTTATGTGCCATGAAATAGTATTCTTCATTTAAGTTTTTTTTTTTTTTTCCAACTGTATAAACAAGTTGTTCGCAAGCCAGTATTAGCCTTTAGGCCATCGTTTGCAGACACTTGATTTAAAGGATTCGCTGAAAAATTAAACTTTGGAATGTTCTGAATTTGAGATTCTTATAGGATTTTGTTGAATATTTAGGGCTAAAAAGGAAGGAAGCTAGAGCTTTCATAGTTATTCAATTGTAGGTTGAAGGCAAAAGGTAGATAAGACTTCTTATGACTATTACGGAAAATGAAAAAGGGTAAGGATAGAGCCTTGAAAAACTCCAGCACTAAAAAGAAAGGCAAGGAAGGATGCTCGGAAAGAGGAGACCACGAGATTTTAGGACCAAAAGAGAGAGTGTGAGAGGGTGTGTGTGTGTGTGTGTGCGTGTGCACACCTGTACGTGAACACACACACACACACACACGGAAAAGTTTCAAGCTAACAGTAGCCTACAGTGTTTACTTTTGCAGAAAAGCCAATAAAAATAAAGACATAAATGTGTTTGTTGGATTAGGCAACCTGGAAGAAGGTTAGTGGTAAATTTAGTGAGAAAATTTTCAGTGAGTTTGTTTGCATATGTCCTCGTGATTCTAAATGTGTCTAAGATTAGATATTAGTATTACTTTTGACTCTGTTTACTACAAAATATAATTTGCTGAATAGGTCTGTGTTGTTCATTCAAACAGTAAATTCCAAAAAAATACCTTTATAGCAGTCAGCTGAGTCTAGAGCCAGATCACTTGGGTTGAAATTCCAGATTTGTCATATCCTGACTTCTAGTGCATGAGTGTTAGTTTGTTTCTCTACATTAGTTTGTGTTTGTTTGCTTGTTTGTAGATCTATAAAATGGAATTGTTGTAAAGATTAAATATATTAGTCTCTCTTTTTTGTTTTGTTTTTGAGATGGAGTCTCACTCCGTCGCCCCGACTGGAGTGCAGTGGTACAATCTCAACTCACGGTATCTTCCATCTTCCGGGTTCGAGCAATTCTCCAGCCTCAGCATCCCAAATAGCTGGGATTATACGTGCATGCCACCACGTCTGGCTAAATTTTGTATTTTTAGTAGAAATGGGGTTTCACCATGTTGGCCAGGCTGATCTCAAACTCCTGACCTCAGGTGATCCACCTGCCTCAGCCTCCCAAAGTGCTGTGATTACAGGCATGAGCCACTGCACCTAACCACATTAGTCTCTTTTAAGCACTTAGAAGATAGCTGGCAAGTGCCAAGCGCTTCATAAGTGTTCGTTAAGTAAATTAAATAGATTAGATTAGATAGATGATAGATGATAGATAGATAGATAGATAGATAGATAGATAGATAGATAGATAGATAGATGATAGATACATAGATAGATACATAGATAGATACATAGATACACACACACACACACACACACACACACACACACAGATACACAATTCTCTTACTTTGTTTTGAACATTGCCATCAAACTCTTCCCAGACCCTGGAAGAGAGTTGTGTGTAAGCATGAAGAAAGTGAAATGTAGCTCTTCTTTTGTATGCTGCTTTTCTACTACCCATCTGCCATGTCCTTCTTCTCTGTGTCCTCTCCCAGCCCAAAGGTGTTTTCTTCATCCACTCTAGGTACAGAGTTAAATTTTCTCACAAACTCAGCAAGAATCTACCACCCTGGGTTTTTCTCTTTTCTTTTATATTGCTTTTCTTAGCTGCTCTAATTGGATTAAAAAAAATATTTCCAGAATGTGATTGTTATTTTAAATATAGAGTGCTGTGTCGCAAACTCTTTATCTGTTAGATTTTCACCAATTATAAAATGTTTTTCTCTTTTTGTAGAAACTTATTTTTCATTTAAACAGAACTTGGTTTAAAGGGGTCTTAAATGTTTGTATAAAAATAGTACTATTTTGGCAGGAACATTTTAGTTTACTTTCAAAGTCAGGCTACTGACTCAACTGCTCCTTTTAAATTTGATTTTAAAAACCATAACAACTGGTAAATATACAAAGTGTTTTAGATAATAATATAACATCTTTAAAAAAAAAATCAAAACCCAGAAAAAGAGAGAACGAATAAGACATTGAGAGGTTTTCCCACAGTTACAACAATAATTAGGTTACATATAGTTATAGAAACTATACTCTCAGTCTCCATTTCCCATCCTTTTATAAGACATCAATGAATAGCTCCATGAATGAATGAGTGAATAAATCTAAATGAATTGCTTCATCTAGAGAAGCTGTGTATTGCAGTGGTTAAAGCCTGGACTGGGGAACCTGAATCTTTGTGTTCTCCTCTTAATACTGTTGTGATCTTGACTGAATCTTTCTTACCTTCTCAAAGTTAAGTTTAATCTTTGCCAAATGAAGCCAATTTATTTTTGTAAACAAGGGTGACCATTAAGAAGAATAAATAAAATAATGCTTATAAAACAGTGGCACATTTTCTAGCATATTATGACAAAATACATTATTCTTTCTTTAACTTTTAAAATCATTTTTTAAAATCCCACTTGTCCATTATGAGAAAATTGCAAGCTGTTTCTCAAACAGTAACTTTAACATCAAAATGATTTAAGTGCCTCCAATTACATCAGAAAAATATTTCTATAGAAAATTAAACCTTTCTTGACAACATCTCTAAGAAAACAGGATAATCTTCTTTCACAATAAAAGAAAGAAAAATTTATATTCCAAGAATTTTAGTGATACCATTGCTCTATAGAGGCTAAAATATCACTTAAAAACTTGAAGGATGAGGGATTTCATATGAGACTATTGATATTTTCAATTAGAAATTATGAGAAATATTTTTCATATGATTAATAAAAGGTTTTTTTTTCTTTTTAGTCAAAAAGGAATACCCTCAAAAACATGTTTCAGCATGGTGGAGGTGAATCTCAAATATTTGTAGGTTGTTCAAATTGTTTGCTTCCACAATTTACTATATTAACATCTAGTCTAGGCCCAATGGCTGATGCTGGTAATTGCGGCACTTTGGGAGGCTGAAGCAGGCAAATCACTGGGGCTCACAGTTCAAGACCAGTCTGGGCAACATGGCAAAACCCTGTCTCTACAGAAAACAAACAAACAAACAAAGCTAACTAGACTGGATAAAGATAATGCAGTATTTACATACCATGGAATACTATGCAGCCATAAAAAGGAATCAGGTCATGTTCTCTGCAGGGATATGGACGGAGCTGGAAGCCATTATTTTCAGCAAACTAAATCAGGAACAGAACACTAAACACCACATGTTCTCACTTAAAAGTGGCAGCTGAATGATGAGAACACATGGACACATGGTGGGGAACAACACACTGGGGCCTGTTGGGGGTGAGGGTAGGGGAGAGAGAGCATCAGGAAGAATAGCTAATGGATACCGATGGATACCGGGATTAATACCTAGGTGATTGGTTGATCTGTTCAGCAAACCATATGTTTACCTGTATAGCAAACCTGCACATCCTGCACATGTAACCCAGAACTTAACATCAAAGTTAAATAAAAAAAGAAATATGTAATTACTTGCTATGTAAATTAAGTTGTTCTTTCTCTCTCTCTTACATCTTTCTCTCTCTCTATATATTAAATATATATGAAATATATATTTCATATATTAATATAGATATAGAATATATATTTAATATAAATTAATAAATATATATTAATATGTGAAATATATATTAATATGTGAAATATATATTATATTTTATGAATATATATTTCTATATGTATTCATAATATAAAATGTATATTAAATACATATATTCCATACATATATTTAATATAAAATATATATTAAATATATATTTTATTAAATATATAAAAATATATTAAATATATATTTTATTAAATATATAAAAATATATTAAATATATGTATGAAATATATATATTTAATATATATAGGATATAATATATATTTTTAGCCGAGTTGATAACATATAGAATAGAGGCTGCACACATACATAATACATTGTATTCTTCCCACTGTTTACTAGTTTCTAGTGTCATATTCTATCAGTATGAGATTTATTTGATCTAACATGTACCCTATTTAAAATGCAGAATCCCTAGTTCTACTCCAAAATCAAGATTTCTCAATTTCTGCACTTTACACATTTTGGACCAGATAAATCTTAGTTGGTTATGGGCTAGATAGTTCTTAGCTACCCTTCCTATAAATTGTAGGATGTTTATTAGATCCTTCACCTCTATTCACTAAGATGCCAACAGTATTTCAAGTCATAACAACCAACAATGTTTCAGTTTATTTCCAAATGTTCCTTCATCACCACTGATTGAGATCAACTGTCCTAGATTTTTTAAAAATACTGTGAAAATAGAATCATTATAAAGATAGAAACTTCCCTGATATATGTCTTTTATTTATTTCAAAGCATATAGCAAGTGGAATAAACAGAATAAATTAAGACATGAGAAAGACGTGTCATCTCTTTAGAACAAGTGAAAGTTTGTTGGTATTTTAAGACACATTTCCCCTATAAATGTAACATTATATTACATATTTAGTTTCATCCTTTTACAGTGAATCCTGTATACAGATAGAAATATTTTTTTGTGGTTTTTAAAATTTCTCTCTGTAGAGATACCTGTAAAAGATCAGATAAAATTTTTAGACATGCTATATTCTACTTGGTAGAATACAGTATGAAATTAATTCATAAAGTGTGACATAATTTGAGGAAAGTAGCTGCCTCATAACTGGTACTATTGGAATCTGGTGAAAGTAAAATATTCTTTACTTGCACGTATTTTATATGTGTATGTTTTAAATAAGTAATTCACTCAAGTTCTTCAATGTGAAATGTTAAACTTATCACTTGAACATGTTTGTCATAGAGAAAAAAGGATTTCAGATTAGTGTTTAATTGCAAAGTACTTCTGAAAATTTCTTTCTTTAAAAGTACTAAGTCCTTTCCTTAAGGAAAATTACTGATAAACATTATTTTCTTACATTAGTAATTGTTTTTGTACAAGTAAGGTCATTAACACGATAAATATTAGTTACTATCAAAAATGACTAGATGGGAGAGAGAGCAATCTTTCTTTACCAAATAAATTGGATCTTGGCATTCAGCTTTGAGCATGGTTTTATTAGGTAAATAAATATCATACATATTTTATATTGCATGAACATTTATATGTATTATATTTGAATTTACTGAAAAACTAGTTGTTTAGATTTGAAGTGCTGCTGCCCACCCCTCCCCCTGTGAAATGGACTGTAATTAAATAGTTTGCATCAAATGTGAAATTATATTTAATAATATCATTTTTCTTCACAGAGCACACATCAGTCTTGTGTGACTGCACAATTAACATTTGTTTCTCCTATAAAGTACAGTAGTTACGCATTATTTAACCTTTTTACCTGCAGCTATAATGTGCTTCAGAAGATTAACTTTCTAGATTTTAAGATTGCTGCAATTTTAGAACATATATCCATATACATTTATGTACCTGCATATGAACCCAAATGTCCTTACAGCTACCACAATATTAGATATTATAGACATTTGAGGAAAAAAGCAATGTGTATGCATATAGGTCTTAGTTCCTGCCAACATATCATTTATCTAGCTCAGAGAGTGACAAAGTACAGCCCTCAGGCTAAATTCAGCCCTCTATCTGTTTCATAAATAAAGCTTTATTTTAACACAGTCACACCTCTTCATTGTTTTATTGCAGTTTTTTTGTGTTACAGTAGCAGAGCTGAATAATCACTATGGAGAACACAAAGCCTGCAGAAGTCCAAATATCTACCATCTGGCCTTTAGCAGGAAGAGCTTACCAACCACTGGTTTAGCTAGAAAGAACAACAAATACTAATACAAAATATATGAACAAATGTCACTAACTAGAAAAATAGGACAGCAACCAATAAATTCTCTAATTGATGTAAAAGCAATAATTATAAACAATATTTCGTGATGAAAGAAATCAGCATTAGCTGGCTTCATTTGAAAATGATTCATGGCAGAAAGATGAATTGAGCTGGGTCATGAAGAAAGGTTAATGAAAAGATACTGATGATGAAATTCTAGGGGAAGAAAACTACACCATGTTGAGGTGGAAAAGAATAAACCATGGATATTCAGGGAATAATGAGGAATACATTCTAGTGTGTACATAATGTGTATATAGAAGGAAAGTGGTAGATGAGACTTGGAAGATAGATTTGTGTTTAGAAAGAGGTCAGTATATTTGGGGAAAAAATATCACAGATTACCAGTTATATAGCAAAGCAATCATTCAAGGTGAAGAAATTAATTTGGAAATATGTTGAAAGAGTAGAGGTAAAAAGAAAGGAAACACATGTTAGAGAAAATCTGTACAATACTTGAGAAATGATTAAATATGGCAGTGAAAAATAAATGAAAAGAATGCTTTGGAGTAAAACTTTGGTTTGTGTGGAAGATTGAAGGTTTCTGTTTTGTTTTTTGTTTGTTTGCTTTTTGAGACAGTCTTATTCTGTGGCCCAGGCTAAAGTAGGGTGATGTGATTAGAGTTCACTGCAGGTTCAAACTCCTGGGCTCAAGGGATCCTTCTTACATTGGCCTCCCAAAGCACTGGGATTACAGGTGTGAGCCACCACACCTGACCTTGATGACTTCCTTAACAAAAATAAACAGAGAGTGAACTAGAATAAAGAGCTGGAGGGTAAATGGTAATAGCAGGGAAGCCAGTCTGACTAGGGCTGAGGAGTCTTAGGGGAAATATTAATAGGAGGAGATAAGGCCGACACTTTGTGAGGTACTCTGTGGGAAGTCTTTATATATTTTTTTTTTTTTTTCAATAGAGATGGGACCTCCCTATGTTGCCCAGGCTGGTCTCTAACTGCTGGGCTTAAGTGATCCTCCCACTTCAGCCTCCCAAAGTGCTGGGATTATTGGCGTGAGCTACCATGCTTGGCCCAAATTTTTAAACAAAGCAGATATGATCAAGTATGTGTTTTACAAAGATAACTGTGCAATGCAGAGAGACTAGATATCAAAGATTGGTTAGGAGTTTAGTGCACCAATCCAGGCAGGAAACGGAGAAAACCTGAATTGAGCCAGTGACCATAGAATTGAAGAGAACTGAGTACAGGGTTAGTGTACAGAAGCTTAAGTACCTGGGCCTAAGAACTTTGTCTCATCCACCATTACATCGAAGCTTCTTTTCATAGTGTCATAAACAACTAGGTGCCTCAGAATGTTTTATTCAATGCATAAATAAAAGGTGGGGGGGGGTATTACAGGTATCTCTAAGGTTTTATATTTCATCAGTTTGAGTTTAGACAATATGAGCTTTCAGTGAACCCAGTCTGCCCAGCTGTACTTATATTTCATCTGTTAAGATTTATTATAGCATGCCACTGATCAATGCCTTTCCATCTTGTGGATACAAATAAATGGAATAGGCTTGGTTTTGTAGAAGTTTACAGCCTCTGTAATCAAACGGGATTTCCCAGTAGTATCTTTTAGAAAATAGCTACTTAATATCTTTTTTTCTTTTTGTTTTTTTAATTTTTTATTGCATTTTAGGTTTTGGGGTACATGTGCAGAACGTGCAAGATAGTTGCATAGGTACACACATGGCAGTGTGTTTTGCTGCCTTCCCCCCCTTAACCCACATTTGGCATTTCTCCCCAGGCTATCCCTCCCCAGCTCCCCCCCGCTGTCCCTCCCCTATTCCCCCCAATAGACCCCAGTGTGTAGTACCCCCACTCCCTGTGTCCATGTGTTCTCTTTTTTCTCACCTGCCTATGAGTGAGAATATGTGGTATTTCCTTTTCTGTTCTTGTGTCAGTTTCCTGAGAATGATGTTCTCCAGATTCATCCATGTCCTTACAAAGGACATAAACTCGTCATTTGTGATTGCTGCCTAATATTCCATGGTGTATATGTGCCACATTTTCCCAGTCCAGTCTATCATCGATGGGCATTTGGGTTGGTTCCAGTTCTTTGCTATTGTAAACAGTGCTGCAATGAACATTCATGTGCATATGTCCTTATAGTAGAACGATTTATAGTCCTTTGGATATATACCCAGTAATGGGATTGCTGAGTCAAATGGAATTTCTATTTCTAGGTCCTTGAGGAATCGCCACACTGTCTTCCACAATGGTTGAACTAATTTACACTCCCACCAACAGTGTAAGAGTGTTTCTCTTTCTCCACATCCTCTTCAGCATCTGTTGTCTCCAGATTTTTTAATGATCGCCATTCTAACCAGCGTGAGATGGTATCTCAATGTGGTTTTAATTTGCATCTCTCTAATGACCAGTGATGATGAGCATTTTTTCATGTGTTTGTTGGCCTCATATATATCTTCTTTTGTAAAGTGTCTGTTCATATCCTTTGCCCACTTTTGAATGGGCTTGTTTGTTTTTTTCCTGTAAATCTGTTTGAGTTCTTTGTAGATTCTGGATATCAGCCCTTTGTCAGTTGGGCAAACTGCAAAGATTTTTTCCCAATCTGTTGGTTGCCAATTCACTCTAGTGACTGTTTCTTTTGCTGTGCAAAAGCTGTGGAGTTTGATTAGGTCCGATTTGTCTATTTTGGCTTTTGTTCCCAATGCTTTTGGTGTTTTGGTCATGAAGTCCTTGCCTACTCCTATGTCCTGAATGGTTTTGCCTAGATTTTCTTCTAGAGTTTTTATGGTGCCAGGTCTTATGTTTAAGTCTTTAATCCATCTGGAGTTAATTTTAGTGTAAGGTGTCAGGAAGGGGTCCAGTTTCTGCTTTCTGCACATGGCTAACCAGTTTTCCCAACACCATTTGTTAAACAGGGAATCCTTTCCCCATTGCTTGTTTTTGTCTGGTTTATCAAAGATTATATGGTTGTATATATGTTGATTTGCCTCTGATGCCTCTGTTCTGTTCCATTGGTCTATATCTCTGTTTTGGTACCAGTACCATGCTGTTTTGATTACTATAGCCTTGTAGTATAGTTTGAAGTCTGGTAGTGTGATGCCTCCTGCTGTGTTCTTTTTGCTTAGAATTGACTTGGCTATGCGGGCTCTCTTTTGGTTCCATATGAAGTTCATGGTGGTTTTTTCCAGTTCTGTGAGGAAATTCAATGGGAGCTTGATGGGGATAGCGTTGATTGTGTAAATTACTTTGGGCAGTATAGCCATTTTCACGATATTGATTCTTCCTAACCATGAACATGGAATGTTTCTCCATCTGTTTGTGTCCTCTCTTATTTCGTTGAGCAGTGGTTTGTAGTTTTCCTTGAAGAGGTCCCTTATGTTCCTTGTAAGTTGTATTCCTAGGTATTTTATTCTCTTTGTAGCAATTGTGAATGGCAGTTCATTCTTGATTTGGTTCTCTTTAAGTCTGTTATTGGTGTATAGGAATGCTTGTGATTTTTGCACATTGATTTTATATCCTGAGACTTTGCTGAAGTTGCTTATCAGTTTCAGGAGTTTTTGGGCTGAGTTGATGGGATCTTCTAGGTATACTATCATGTTGTCTGCAAATAGAGACAATTTGGCTTCCTCCTTTCCTATTCGAATACCCTTTATTTCTTTTTCTTGCCTGATTGCTCTGGCTAGAACTTCCAGTACTATGTTGAATAGGAGTGGTGAGAGAGGGCATCCTTGTCTCATGCTGGATTTCAAAGGGAATGCTTCCAGTTTTTGCCCATTAAGTATGATATTGGCTGTTGGTTTGTTGTAAATAGCTTTTATTACTTTGAGATATGTTCCATCAATACCGAGTTTATTGAGAGTTTTTAGCATAAAGGGCTGTTGAATTTTGTCAAATGCCTTCTCTACATCAATTGAGATAATCATGTGGTTTTTGTTTTTGGTTCTGTTAATGTGGTGAATGATGTTTATAGACTTGCATATGTTGAACCAGCCTTGCATGCCCGGGATGAATCCTACTTGATCATGATGGATAAGTTTTTTAATGTGCTGTTGCAATCGGTTTGCCAGTATTTTATTGAAGATTTTTGCATCTATGTTCATCATGGATATTGGCCTGAAGTTTTCTTTTCTTGTTGAGTCTCTGCCTGGTTTTGGTATTAGGATGATGTTGGTCTCATAAAATGATTTGGGAAGGGTTCCCTCTTTTTGGATTATTTGGAATAGTTTCAGAAGGAATGGTACCAGATCCTCTTTGTGTGTCTGGTAGAATTCAGCTGTGAACCTATCTGGACCAGGGCTTTTTTTGTGTGGTAGGCTCTTAATTGCTCCCTCGACTTCAGACCTTGTTATTGGTCTATTCATAGTTTCAGCTTCCTCCTGGTTTAGGCTTGGGAGGACACAGGTGTCCAGGAATTTATCCATTTCTTCCAGGTTTACTAGTTTATGTGCATAGAGTTGTTTGTAGTATTCTCTGATGATGGTTTGAATTTCTGTGGAATCTGTGGTGATTTCCCCTTTATCGTTTTTTATTGCATCTATTTGGTTGTTCTCTCTCTTCTTTTTTATCAGTCTGGCTAGTGGTCTATTTTGTTGATCTTTTCGAAAAACCAGCTCTTGGATTTATTGATTTTTTGAAGGGTTTTTTTGTGTCTCTATCTCCTTCAGTTCTGCTCTGATCTTAGTTATTTCTTGTCTTCGGCTAGGTTTTGAGTTTTTTTGATCTTGCTCCTCTAGCTCTTTCAATTTTGATGATAGGGTGTCAATTTTGGATCTCTCCAGTCTTCTCATGTGGGCACTTATTGGTATATATTTTCCTCTAGAGACTGCTTTAAATGTGTCCCAGAGATTCTGGTATTTTGTGTCTTCATTCTCGTTGGTTTCGAAAAACTTCTTTATTTCTGCCTTCATTTCATTGTTTATCCAATCAACATTCAAGAGCCAGTTGTTCAGTTTCCATGAAGCTGTGCTGTTCTGATTTGGTTTCTGAATTCTGAGTTCTAACTTCATTGCACTATGGTCTGAGAGACTGTTTGTTATGATTTCAGTTGTTTTGCATTTGCTGAGAAGTGCTTTACTTCCAATTATGTGGTCAATTTTGGAGTAGGTGTGATGTGGTGCTGAGAAGAATGTGTATTCTGTGGATTTGGGATGGAGAGTTCTGTAAGTGTCTATCAGGTTTGCTTGTTCCAGGTCTGAGTTCAAGCCCTGGATATCCTTGTTAATTTTCTCTATGGTTGATCTGTCTGATATTGACAGTGGAGTATTAAAGTCTCCCACTATTATTGTGTGGCAGTCTAAGTCTCTTTGTAAGTCATTAAGAACTTGCCTTATATATCTGGGTGCTCCTGCATTGGGTCCATATATATTTAGGATCATTAGCTCTTCTTGTTGAATTGATCCTTTTACAATTATGTAATGACCTTCTTTGTCTCTTTTGATCTTTGTTGCTTTAAAGTCTATTTTATCAGAGATGAGAATTGCAACTCCTGCTTTTTTTTTTGTTCTCCATTTGCTTGGTAAATCTTCCTCCATCCCTTTATTTTGAGGCTTTGTGAATCTTTGCATGTGAGATGGGTTTCCTGGATACAGCACACTGATGGGTTTTGTTTTTTTATCCAATTTGTCAGTCTGTGTCTTTCGATTGGTGCATTTAACCCATTTACATTTAGGGTTAATATTGTTATGTGTGAGTTTGATACTGCCATTTTGATACTATCTGGCTGTTTTTTCCCTTGGTTGATGCAGATTCTTCATTTTGTTGATGCTCTTTAGCATTTGGTATGTTTTTGGAATGGCTGGTACTGGTTGTTCCTTTCTATCTGTAGTGCCTCTTCAGGAGCTCTTGTAAAGCAAGCCTGGTGGGGACAAAATCTCTGAGTTCTTGCTTGTTGGCAAAAGATTTTATTCTTCCTTCACTTATGAAGCTGAGTTTGGCTGGATATGAAATTCTGGGTTGAAAGTTCTTTACTTTAAGGATGTTGAATATTGGCCCCCACTTTCTTCTGGCTTGTAGAATTTCTGTTGAGAGGTCTGCTGTGAGCCTGATGGGCTTCCCTTTGTGGGTGACCTGACCCTTCTCTCTGGCTGCCCTTAGTATTTTCTCCTTCATTTCAACCCTGGTGAATCTGACGATTATGTGCCTTGGGGTTGCTCTTCTTGCAGAATATCTTTGTGGTGTTCTCTGTATTTCCTGGAGTTGAGTATTGGCCTGCCTTGCTAGGTTGGGGAAATTTTCATGGATAATATCCTGAAGAGTGTTTTCCAGCTTGGATTCATTCTCTTCATCACATTCTGGTACGCCTATCAAATGTAGGTTAGGTCTCTTCACATAGTCCCACATTTCTTGGAGATTTTGTTCATTCCTCTTTGTGCTTTTTTCTCTAATCTTGGTTTCTCTTTTTATTTCATTGAGTTGATCTTCGACTTCTGATATTCTTTCTTCTGCCTGGTCAATTCAGCTGTTGAAACTTGTGCATGTTTCGCGAAGTTCTTGTGTTGTGTTTTTCAGCTTCTTCAGTTCATTCATATTCCTCTCTAAGTTGTCCATTCTTGTTATCATTTCCTCGAATCTTTTTTCAAATCTTTTTTCAAGGTTCTTAGTTTCTTTGCATTGATTTAGAACATGTTCTTTTAGCTCACTGAAGTTTTTCATTAACCACCTTCTGAAGTCTGATTCTGTCATTTCGTCACATTCATTCTCCGTCCAGCTTTGTTCCCTTGCTGGTGAGGAGTTTTGGTCCTTTTTAGGAGGTGAGGTGTTTTGGTTTTGGGTGTTTTCCTCCTTTTTGCGCTGGTTTCTTCCCATCTTTGTGGATTTATCCACCTGTCGTCTTAGTAGTTGCTGACTTTTCGATTGGGTCTCTGAGTGGACGCCCAGATTGCTGATGATGAAGTATTTCTGTTACTTAGTTTTCCTTCTAATGGTCTAGCCCCTCTGCTGTATGAGTGCTGAGGTCCACTCCAGGCCCTGCTTGTCTGGGGTACACCTGTAGTAGCTGTGGAACAGTGAGGGATGCTACCAGTTTCTTCTGCTGCTATCTTTGTGCCAGAATGATGCCCGCCAAATGTCAGTCTGATTAGTCCTTTTTTGAGGTGGCTCTTTGGATATACAGGGGTCAGGGAGCTGCTTGAGGAGATGGTCTGTACTTTATAGGAGCTCCAGTGCTGAGCTGTGAGCTCCTTTGTTCATTCAGGTTTTCTGGGCAAATGTGTCTGCTGCAGCAGAACTTATAAAAGCCCCCCCTTTTTTTTTCCCTCAGATGCTCTGTCTCAGGGAGTTGGGGCTTTCTTTATGAGTATCTGTTGCACTGTCCTGCCCAGCTATGAGGCAGTCTATTCACTATTTGCCTTCCGGAGCTCCGCCCTGCTAGCGCGGGTCCACCCTGCTGCGGCAGGGCTCCTTCTACTGTGGTGCACTCCACCCTGTTATAGGTGTCTCTCTGTTATGGCTGGTTGCCTCAGCAACGGCAGGCTGCGTCAGCAGTGGGCGGTACCACAGTAGGGGCAGATTGCGTCCATAGTGGCGGACACCCCTCCCCCACCGAGCTGCACCGTTTGAATTCAGCTGACCCTGCTGCAAAACTCTCAACCCCGAGCGCCTCAAATCGCCGCACTGCTTGTCCCTGTGAGGGTGGGACCCGCCGAGCCCGATCACCTGGCTCCCTGCCTCAGAGTCCCTCCTCTCTCTCTCTTTCTTTTTCTTTCCAAATTGAATGGTTGACTCTCTCACAGGCGCCCCAGTCGCCTGCTGATTGGGCACCGGGATCTGTGCGATCTCCCCTGCGGCGGCCCACTGCACCGGCACGAATTGCTATTCCCAGTAATCTCCTGGTCTGGCTCAGCATCCAAGTCCCGTTCAATCAAATGGACATATCAATTTGCCCTCCCAAAACTCAGATTGCCGGTTTAACAGGGCACCCAGACCAGTGAGCTTTGTGTGGGCTGCCTCTGCTCCACGGCACGGTGCTGGCCAAAGCAGCCATGCAAGCGGGCTACACTGCTCTCCTGTGTCTCTCCTACACCTGGGAATTTGCCAGTTTTGTGGGCTACAAAAGTCTGTCTGAAAATGCAACTAGGACTCGCCCTCTGCGCCTTCACTGAGAGCTGCAATCCTGAGTTGCTTCTATGACGCCATCTTGGAACCAGAGCCACCCTTAATATCTAATTATAATATGCGTATTATAAGGTTTTGTGGGCCATATGGTCTTTATGGAAGCTGTTCAATTCTACTATTGCAGTATGATAGCAGCCATGGCTAATATGTAAACCAATGCACATGGCTATATTTCAATAAAACTTTACTTACAAAAACAGTCTGTGGACCACATTTGTCTCATGGGTTACTATCTGCTAATCCTGCTTTCTATAAAAATGTGAGTATTATGAACAGTATTTTTAAATTTGGTAATTGGAATAGGTAGCTGTGTTCACACACTTGTTTGGAAAGAAACTTTGAAATAATACTGTTAAATCCTTTAAAGTGAGAAGAGATGAAAATGAAAAGTAAGAATTCTTTGTGGATTTTTCATGCTGTGAAGCATAAAATATTCTGAATTATACATTACAGTGTTATTAATAAGATATTGGGCTACAAAGTCAATGCATTTTTTTTTTAACTTTACTATGTACCAAGAAACTTAGTATCTTTGCTTTTAAAAAGTATATATCTTTTTTGTAATTATAGGGTATTAAGAAGAGTTGATATGGTTCATCATTAAATATAATGATGTTCAAGGTGAAATTCAAGTATCTACCATTATATTGTTATGGATTATGTTTTTAATTTTCCTGAGAAATAACATTTTCTATGCTAGTGTTTTTGAACAAACTTCTTCTTCCTTCTCTACTCTTTTACTCCTCTTTCTTTTTTTTTCTTCCTCATTTTATTCTTTTTTTTTTTTTAATGTGGAGAAATTTGAGTTTTCTCTTTCTGTCTACCTCACTGTATCTGACACTTAACACTACCTCTTATTCACTCCTTCTCCTATCCTGCAATACCTTTCTGCCTTTCCTTCCCACCTGCCTTCTTTCTTTTCTAACTTGTGATTCCTTAGGGACTTCAATTATCATAACAGATAAAATTGAAAGATAATAAAGAACAAAATAAGTACTGCTTCCTCTGTGTGACAAAGAAATTGTACTAGAAATAAATCTCTAGAACAATAGCTTCTAGTCTTGTCTAATTTTTTTTGTTCTTAATTTTCTTAGGAGAATGAGTTTTTTGTGAATGCCATTTTCCTTTATTTATTTATTGTTTTTAACAAATAAAAAGACAGTATTACTTTTATCATCTTGATGTGAGAAAAGCTGCATTGAATATTTATAAAATTCAGCTGATTTCTTATATTCTCTACAATTATTATCTCTTCAATTTTTATTCTTTGTGTTTTAAAACCCCACAGGATTTTATTGACTTCTGTAAGAGGGAGGGAAATACCTTTTCTCTATCCATCCCAGGTTCATGGCTGAGGTCTATAACAAAAGGCAGATTAACAAGAGAAGTACTCAAACCTACTACAAATATTATATGACATAGGAGCCTTCTGAGGAAATAAAGACCTGAAGAAATGGTTAAAGTCTGGGTAGTTTTATGCTAGGAGGTATGATCTAATGGTAATAAACTTGAGGAAACTTGACAAGGCCTATTTATTTAGATCCTTTTCTGTGTCCCTGTATCTTCAGAGATAAGGACGTTTCTTTTTTCAAGGCTTAGGAAGGGCACCTCTAAGTGGAAGTTTTGTGACCTGCTTCAGGGAAGGTCAGAAAATCCTTTCTAGTTTTTATGACCTGTTTCAGGAAAGAGGGATAGAGGGAAAGTCACAGAGACCTTCCTGCTTCTGTCATTTTCCAGTGGGCTAAGGTGGTATATTTTGGGCATGTCTCAACCCTATACTACTTTGAGCAAGGGGACATGGTTGGAAGATACCACTCAGGAGTTGAAAGCTAACGTTTTGATGATAGGGCTATAAGAATAACTCTTTTTCTGCCTTCAGTTTAGTAGGCTATTTCTAATGACTTTTTTCAACTAGATAGGCTCTATAAAAAGATTAAATATGCTAGTTATTGATCAATTGAAATTAAAATCTTATCGAAAAGACATGATGACAAAACAAGAAATATAAAATTCAAAGTGTCTCATGACATTCGATTTCATCAGAGAATGACATTGAGCTGCAAAATTTAATATTCTGTTCTAAATTTGAAAAATCATTACTTATTTTTACAAGGTAATTGAGTAAGTATGTATATGTGGAGCAATCCTTAGCCATGGAATCTGTTAATACAGAAAAAGTAATAAAGGAGTAGATGACTTAATCATGAAGGCAGACAGACATTTCTTCACATAGGCCTCCTTTGAAGAACAGCATATGTCTGAAGGAAAGGTATGTATGTAACAGCAGTTTCCTAGGGAAGCCTTTAAAAGGGGTGTGCCAAGGCAAGAAGGGAATCTGCAAGGTTGGTTAAGAAAATAACAACATCTATTGGAACTTTCAATGTCTAGGTTATCGTCTTATTTTGTATTAAACTCAATAATTATTCCTGGTTACCCCTCAGGCTAAATTCGTAAAAAGTGTCTACTTTTGATTTGTTTTTGAGATGGAGTCTCACTCTGTCTCCCATGCTGGAGTTCAGTGGTGCCATCTTGGCTAACGGCAACCTCCGCCTCCTGAGGTCAAGTGACTCATTGCCTCAGCCTCCTGAGTAGCTGGGACTACAGGCACGTGTCACCATGCCTGGTTAATTGTTTTGTATTTTCACTAAAGAGAGGGTTTCACTCTATTAGCCAGATGATGTCGATCTCCTGATCTCATGATCTGCCTGCCTCAGCCTCCCAAATTGCTGGGATTACAGGCAGGAGCCTCTGCGCCCAGCCACTACTTCTAAGTAATAGAATGCTTGCCATTCATCTTAGAGATATTTGACAGAGTTTTCTTAGTTATCTTTGAAATAATGTTTTTATTAATGTAATTGCTGTGTATGATTGTCTATTACTGTCATATTAATCACCCTACTAATGGGTTCTATGTAGGAAACTTTACTTTGAATCATTAGGTGTATAACCTCTGTCAACCTCAGAGGTTCCCTAATACATTCTTCCTTCTCCACTGTTCATACTTCACTGTGTAATTACAGCTCCCAATCCTTGTGAAGCTAATGACGGCAAAGGCCCCTGCTCTCACATGTGTCTGATCAATCACAATAGGAGTGCTGCATGTGCGTGCCCCCACTTGATGAAGCTTTCCTCAGACAAGAAGACTTGCTATGGTAAATTTCTTACAGTTCTAATAGAATATAAACACAAAATTGAATTCTTTCAAATTATATTAGCATTCAGATTTTACTCATAGTAAAGCAGAATGAGTTTTTTTTTTTTTTTTTTAATTTTTTCAAAAATATTTTAGGTGGTGCAAATTTCCAGCCACTATTAATGATTCATCTGCTTTGGGGGAGACTGACAAATTCCTTAAATATGTCATATGTTATACTTTGCTATTTATTACCTTATTCATTTTTTTTTTTTTTTTTTTTTTTTTGCTACTTTCTTATTTGGTGTATTAGCAGAACTTATCTCTGCAAAACAGGAAGCTTTGTAAGTGAAAGTGCATTACCAGAAAATGATGATGTAGGTAACCTTCATAACAAAGAGGTGCTTAACAGCTTTAATCTGCTCTTCTAAAGTAACTCTAGTATCACTTGGTAGAGGATTATCAACTTGAAAGGGGAAAAAATGAAGTAAGATATGTAACTTGGAAATATCTGTTAAAAAAAACCCACACATTAAACAATGCATTTAAACAAAAAAATATAAATTTTGTGAATAAAAATTTGTGCTTTTTATTACTCATTTTATTTATTTGCAAAACAATTACTTAATTTTAAGGACAGAAAAAAAAATGTATTCACCAATATTCAAAAATCAGGAATTTAGATACATGTAGCTTTAATTTACACAATAATGACATATCTCAACACCAATAATTGGAAAGACAACAACAACAGCAACCAAAACAGAATACCTGTAACTCCTATTTGTATTTTGCTCTGATATTTTATAAATGCAGTGCAAGGAAGGCATCTGTGGAAGTAAAAGTAATGTAATGTCTCAAAATGTTGGTTGCTACAAATTTACAAGAAATTATACTAAAAGCATTATTTGAACCCTAAATTTTATGGGAAAAACATATACAAGATTTTTAATAGCAGTGTTTAATTTTATTCAATGACAACATAGGAAAAATTTCTCAGATTCCTTCAAAAAGCTTTTAATGCAATACAATATTGTAATTACGTACGAAGAATAAATATCATATTGGATACTAGTAGTTTACGTAGTTTGGCAACTTTTAAATTCTAAGGTCACTGAGAATTGATTACTAAGATTATGTAGGTGTTTCTAGCTAAGAAAAATGATAATGTAATGATGCTAACTCATTTTACATTTGTTTCTATTTAATATCTTAATTTAAAATAGATACATTATTTCTGCATTGTTTCCATCAAATATTGACTATGATTTTGGGGAGTTAAAATGTATTAAATCAAGTAATATTTTAGAATTTCTAGACTGTTTCAAGCTTGTCAACTTCATAAGAGAAAAACAATTTCTATTTCTCTTCTAGAAATGAAAAAGTTTCTTCTTTATGCAAGACATTCTGAAATCAGAGGAGTGGATATTGACAATCCATATTTTAACTTTATCACCGCATTTACAGTCCCTGATATTGATGATGTTACTGTGATAGACTTCGATGCATCTGAGGAACGTTTATATTGGACAGATATTAAAACGCAAACTATCAAACGAGCTTTTATTAATGGAACTGGTTTAGAAACTGTTATTTCAAGAGGTAAAAGTTTGTACATTTTACAACTTCAAAAATGTTTGTTATTCAATTTATAGTAATCATAAGTCTTTTATATTCTTTCTCTATTATTCAACTCTATGCTGTTAACTGAAAGTTAGAATTGGTTAGAGATTTAATAATATGCTACCTCCTTAGAATTGTAGAATTATATAATTAAATTGCACAGAGTAGACTGATAATTAGAAATTTACTTTCATGTGAAGAAAAACTTCAGAACATCTCCTTAAAATTTAGATTTCTCAACTGGATGTGGTGGCTCATGCCTGTAATCCCCGCATTTTGGGAGGCCAAGGCAGGTGGATCACTTGAGGTCAGGAGTTCAAGACCAGCCTGACCAACATGGTGAAACCCCATCTCTACTAAAAATACAAAATTATCTGGGTGTAGTGGCACATGCTTGTAATTCCAGCTACTTCAGCTACTTGGGAAGCTGAGGCAGGAGAATCACTTGAACCCGGGAGGTAGAGGTTGCAGTAAACTAAGATCATGCCATTGTGCTCCAGCATGGGCAAAAAGAGCAAAACTCCGTCTCTCCAAAATAATAAAACAAAATTAAAAAATTAAAAAACAAATTAGATGTCTAAATAAACAGACTTAAAGGGTCTTTTTTGTTGTTAGGGGAATTGTTATATTTGCATGGAGAAAATGTAGGATATTGGGAAGCATTGGTTTCTCTCTCTTACTTAAGCTTATAAACAACTTCCCTTTGCACATATTTTTATAGAACCACACTAAACAAATAAGACAGGAAAATATTCTCAGATCTATTAATGGTTTCTATCTATTTGCTGACTCAGCAGTTTAAATTATTGGTACTAAGAGAATGTTCAACTAACCATTACCAAAAAAAAAAAAGGAGTAACTTTTTACAATATAGGGAACATAGCTGAAGTGACATACACGTATATGTCGTGGTTGGATTCTAAATTTTTAGCATTGAGTTATCCTAATATTTGCGTAACGTTTGGCATATTGTAATTTCTGGGTCAACTATTATTTCATTGAATGTGTCTTTATGGAGCACTTACTATTTGCCATGACTGAAAAACCAAAGACAAAGCTTCTTTTCAACCTAAGCTTGGTAGAAGGATTTGGAGGGGGATGGAGAAAAGAGTAATCAGTAATTCATACAGAGAATCAAACACCTATGCTTTAAAGTCTATTGAAAATTTAAAGTCAGACATATCTGGACAATGATAAGTATCATAATGAAGGTAATAGAAACTGCAGGTTTTTTTCATAATCCTTTTTAATACTAGAAGGTTAGCTTGAGTACCATTAATAGATCTGAGACTATTTGACCACAGAAATAAGGTTGTATTTAAGCTAGCTCTTTACTGATCTCAGGTTAGCACTGTTAAAACAGTTTAATGAATAGTTTGGTTATAAGTTTGTTCAAATATTTATTTCAAACTTTCTGACAAATAAAAGAGTCTTTATAAAAAAGCTAATGCAAAGATTTCCTTTTTGTTCAGAATTTTTTACATGGGCAGGGGGATAATGTGGTTGGATAATCATTGTTAGACTAGATTAAAAATAAGAACAATGACTGATGAACTGTGATTAAATTCCTTGCAAGACCAAGTAAAGGACATTAGGTGTCTCCCAAAATTGACAAACAGTTAGGTGGTCTTCCCTCAAGAAATTCACCAAAGTCTAACAGAAAAATGTTCAAGCACTCAGTTGTAAATATTTAATAGTACCCAAAAGGCTTTGTGAATTGTATAGAGCAAAAGACATCTTAAAAAAAAATAGGTGACAGTTTTGTGTCTTTAATGATGAACTAGTATCTAGCAGTAATTTAGTGAGTTTATCTTTGAGAATATCATCAAGACTTA
Source organism: Saguinus oedipus (assembly GCA_031835075.1). NCBI lineage: Eukaryota > Metazoa > Chordata > Mammalia > Primates > Cebidae > Saguinus > Saguinus oedipus. Next base: position 135,165,645 of record CM063174.1, read on the forward strand.
CTTCTATTTAGCAGACTCTATTCACAATTCTCAACCAATAATTGAGCAAAAATATTTTTCACTAATAATACATATACTCATTAGGAGCAATAATTGCACATTTAGTCATTTTGAAAAATATTGGAATATTTTGTTTTTTGTGTTTTGTTTTGAGATGGAGTCTTGCTCTGTCCCAGGCTGCAAGGCAGTGGCGTGACCTCAGCTCACTGCAACCTCTGCCTCCCAGGTTCAAGCGATTCTCCTGCCTCAGCCTTCCAAGTAGCTGGGATTACAGGCATGCGCCACCTTGCCTGGCTAATTTTTGTATTTCAAGTACAGATGGGGTTTCATATGTTGACCAGGTTGGTCTCAAACTCCTGACATCGTGATCTACCCTCATCAGCCTCCCAAAGTGCTGGGATTCCAGGGATGAGCCACCGGGCCTGGCCTGAACATTTTCTGTATAGTAAGAAACCGAAGGAGAGCCAAGATAGACTGAATGATATGGAGCATGGAATGAGGGGATGTATCTGTACAAGCTGAAAGATCTAAGGAAATACACACCAAATTATGTCAACCTTTATAAGACAAGTTTTTAATGCTTATGTTAATTCTGAAAATAATAGGAATTAAGGTAGTACTTCAGGGAGGGTGTGGCTACATGATGAGATTTGCCTTTGGAAGAGGCCACTTTACTGTGTTTAATAGAGAGTTCTAGTTGTTCTGGGTAGGTGAGCAGTGAACTCTGGGAGACAGGTTAGTTGGCTGTTATAGTGGCTCTAGTAAGAAATACTAGAAGCCTCAACTAGGATGGGGAAAACACAGGTGGAGAAACATGAACAAAGTGTAGAGATATCAAAGAGTAAGAACATAAAGGAACTTGACAATCAATTGGACATAAAGTTTGAGGAATAGGCATTGTCAAGGACGACTCCTTTTCTGACTTACCCCACAGGCTGAATAATGTTACCTTTCAGTTTCTTCCAGAATGAAACTTTGTTAAAGACAGATATATCTTTCTATTAGCACAAAGACTTGAGATGAGCTGTCGATAGTTTAGCTTCTGAACTCATCAAAAGATCTCAAATCCCACGAATAATTGTACTTTATTTTATCCTTTCATCTTTTAGAAACTCCATGAATGACTCTGAAAACCTGTGGGTCTCTGTATTTTCTCACTTAGCTGTCTTCTATTGAGCTTTATCTTGAGAAACTTTATTTTCTTATCTTCCTTAGTCTAAATCTAATGTGGCATCAGCTTCAAAAATTGGGCCCCAGATAAATCTGTGCTTACATTTCCCATTACCTTCTTCCCAAGTGGGACATTTTCTCCTTTCCCCTCTCTTCATTTCCTTCGTTTCCATCCTTCCTTCCTTCCTTCCTGCCTGCCTGCCTGCCTTCCCTCCCTCCCTCCCTCTCTCTCCCTCCTTCTCTCTCCCTCTTTCTCTCTTTCTCTCTCTCTCCCTTTCTCCCTTTCTCTCTCTCTCTTTTCTTTTCTTCTTTTCTTTTTCACTTTTGTTGTCCAGGCTGGGTGCTGGGCTCTCTGTTCACTGCAACCTCTGCCTCCCAGTTCAACCGATTTTATGACCTCAGCCTCTGAAGTAGCTGGGATTAGAGGCACCTGCCACCCCGCCCAGCTAATTTGTTGAGACAAACACTGTATACAGCTCCTTGGTTCAAGTTTTCATGAGGGGATGTAGACATAATTTGCCAGTGTTATCTTTCTATGTGTCCTGAAACACTAAGCTGTTCTTAATTTATATATTGCCCACATGAGCTATTTGCTGTAAGTAGCTTAGAGCAAATAGTTTGAAAATAATTTTCATTACAAAACTCCAAGTTGAGAGCTATTTTCTCTCATTCCTTTGTAGATAGTATCCCACTATCTTTTGACTTCCCCTGTTGCTATTGAGAATCTCCTTGTTTGTCGAACTGTCATTCTTTTGGTGATGTGTCTTGGCTCTCTAGCTGCTTATAAAATCTTTCCTTTTTCCTCATTATAATATTTGTATTTTGCTACCTGGAGTTGTCGTATCTTCTATGGGGTCCTGTCTTTCATCAGTCCAGGGGGAAGAAATCCTCAAACATTTTCTGTTTTCTCTAACCCAGTCTTTCTACTTCCTACTTTGAAAACTCTAATTTATATGTTGAACTCTAATAAATGTGTTGGACTATTCACTCTGTCTACCAATTCAATTTCTTTGTTTCTCTGTGCTCTGGTTAACTTCTTTCAATTTGTTTTGTAGTTTACTAGCTGAATTGTGTCTAAACTGCTGTTTGACACATCAAAAAATTATTTTTATATTGTATTTTTAATATCACAATTTATTTTCGGTTCTCATTTATATCTTCCAAGAGAATCCTTTTTTTTTTTTTTTTCCTTGAGACAGAATCTCTCACTGTGTCACCCAGGCTGTAGTGCAGTGGTGTGATCTCAGCTCACTGCAGTCTCTGCCTCCTGGGTTCAAGCAATTCTCCTGCCTCAGCCTCCTGAGTAGCTGGAACTATAGGCATGCGCCACCATGCCCAGCTAATTTTTTGTGTGTATTTTTAGTAGAGACAGGGTTTCACCATGTTGGCAAGGATAGTCTCTATCTCCTGACCTCTTGATCCACCCGACTCAGCCTCCCAAAGTGCTGGGATTACAGGTGTGAGCCATTGTGCCCAGCTTGAGAATCTTTTAAAAGGAATCATTGATTGCACTTTGCTTATTGTTCAAAGCATCATTTAATGCGTTAAGATATTCCACCTTGGCTAGGTGTGGTGGCTCATGGCTAAAATTCTAGCAGCTTGGGAAGCTGAGGTGGGCGGATCACCTGAGGTTAGGAGTTTGAGACTAGCCTGACCAACACGGAGAAACCCCATCTCTACTAAAAATACAAAATTAGCCATGCATGGTGGCATATGCCTGTAATCCCAGCTACTCGGGTGGCCGAGGCAGCATAATTGCTCGAACTCGGGAGGTGGAGATTGCGGTGAGATTGTACCATTGTACTCCAGCCTGGGCAACAATAGCAAAACTCTGTCTCAAAAAAAAAAAAAAAAAAAAAAATGAAAAAGATATTCCACCTTGTCTGTATCCTGCATATAATAATTTATGAATATGTAGATTTTGGAGGTTTAAACCTTTTGTTTATTTTTCTTTTAGCTGTTCTCTTATATCTCATTTCTTTGTGTCTGTTTTAATGATTTTTCTTCTGTTAAGAGGATGAACTTAATGGGAAATGTGAGTCTTCAGCTGAAGAATTTTTTTCTTTCACAGAAGACTTGAATTTTTTTTATTGATAGAGAGAAAGGAAGACACTATAAACCAGGAATCAATTTAATTTAATTTTTCTCATTTTTTGGTTTTGCAGTTATGGCAAAGAGTATGTGCTCAATGAAGATTAACTCAATAAAATAGTAACTGACCTAGAAATCACCAGTGGATTTCTCGTGGCTAGTAATCTTTACTAGCACAGTGGATTGCTTATATATAAGCTAGTAGTCTATAGTAGCACAGTGGACACCTGTTCTTAAGAATTCAGTTTATTTCTTTCCCCCCAGAGGAAAGACCAAAAAAAAAAGTTTTGCTTTTATTCTTTAATTGTTCTTCTTTATAAGCAGGTAAATATTTTATCATACTCATCAGTCACTGGGGTATATCTATGCCCTTACCAATACCAAGGGAATCACTCTTATTTAGCTCACCCATTCTTTTAAAGTTTAAGGATTAAACCCTCTTACATTGAGCAATTCATATTCCATGAAGCTCTCAATTCTCAGGGCAAGTGTTTGTCTCTATGATTGCACCAGTTTCTGTGTTCTCATTTGTCTTCCTTGATAGTTTTAGCCAATGTATGAGTGTGTGTGTTAGCATGTTGAGTTTTTCCTGACTGTCTTATGATCTCAACAGTGCACTTGAAAATTATAATTTATCATGCTTCAGTTTTGTGGCAATAAAGGGCTTTTCAGAATATACTTTATGATTAGTCTTAGTTCAAGAAGTAAGAGATCCCAGAACTGGAAAATTTAACTCTCTGAAAAATTTAATCAGAGGTCTTGTGCTGATTTACTTGAAAACAAAAGAGCTAGACTTCATTATATCAATATTTTTATCAAAAAGAGAAAAATATTATTAAATATATAACGATTTTTATTTTTCCTCCGTATGCTTATGATTAGTGTGCCAGAGCATTCTGCAACAACCAGATGTAGGAATTAGTGATTTATAGACAAAAGACAGGAGTATTCTTTTAGACATAAAGATGATAATTAGAAAGAGTAATTTAGAGGGGAGAAAAATGGTAAAAATAAAAAATTCTAATCATGGCTGCGTGAGTATATATTTAAATACATACTCCTCAACATAAACATATTTGACTTTTTTAGCTCAGTTTATATACTCTTAAAATTTTAGATTGTATAGTTCATGAATTTATTTATGAATTCATTAAAAATGTTAATGTTAAAGGCAATGTTGTATACAACTGGGGAGAGGGACCAAAAAGACAAATTAGCAAGAAGCCTGCCCTCAAAACACATATGTGAAAGTAGTTGTATACCAGCAAAGTAACGATCACATTAGGTAAAAAGAGATAGAACAGGTATAGTTCTATTGAGTTAGGCAGATGGAGAAACTCTTTCCAGCTGGGTTATACAAGAGACATGATTAGTTTTCTGTGGTTAAAGGGATGACTTTCTTCATCAGCTGGCCTATTATGAATGAGATTCAGGCAAGTGGAGATGGGGCTAGGGTATGAAACCTAACCAGTAAACAGTTTCCCTACAGTGTGGAAAGATGAGAACATATCTGGAAAGCTGAAAACATATTTATACGGTTTAAGTATAAAGTATTTGGTTAAAAATATTGAGAAATAAGGTTGGGAAGGTACTGTAGCTACATTCATACTATATGAAAAAGCAGGCTAAAAAGTTTAGACCTCACATTCTGGGTGACTAGAAGCTATTGAACACCTTGGGGCAAGTGAAGGTCATGATTCAAAGCTCTCTAGTCAGAAAAATAACCTGGCAGAAAATAAATTAATTGCTTAGAAGAGGAAATGCTGGGTGCTATTGTAATATTAAAGCTAGAAGGAGATTTGAGAGAGCATGAACTATAGACTTGACAAAGACTAAATAGATATTTATAGCTTTTATTTGGCTGTGCTTTACAATTTAAGAGTGGAATAAGGCCGGGCGTGGTGGCTCACGCCTGTAATCCCAGCACTTTGGGAAGCCGAGGCGGGTAGATGACGAGGTCAAGAGATCGAGACTATCCTGGTCAACATGGTGAAACCCTGTCTCTACTAAAAATGCAAAAAAAATTAGCTGGGCACGGTGGCGTGTGCCTGTAATCCCAGCTACTCAGGAGGCTAAGGCAGGAGAATTGCCTGAACCCAGGAGGCGGAGGTTGCGGTGAGCGGAGATTACGCCATTGCACTCCAGCCTGGGTAACAAGAGCGAAACTCGGTCTCAAAAAAAACCAAAAAAACAAAAAAGAGTGGAATATATTCTCTAGGCCATGTGATTAAGACTCTATCAGAAATGAATAAAAGGATTTGAAGCATCAGAGACAACTCTTACCCTTCACTCCCCACCAAAAACAAACAAACAAACAAAAATGAAAAAAAAAATACTTTGGAGAACATGTATTTTAGGAAAAATAGAAACTTATTTTATATTTTTGCCAATACCAAGCAATCCAAGGTAAATTGCAGAAAGGATTAAGTTCTTAGATTGGCAAAGTATTCTTCAGTCCTGCATAAGGCTACACAAATACACATTATTTAATGTCTTATAATATTTATAATAATCCCATATATTATCTATAATTTGCCAATTTTACATGTAAGAAAAGAGACTAAACCACATTTAAGTGACTTGATTAATGATAAAAATAGGCACTTAACCTGAACAGCAACACAAATCTTCTTATTACATCAATACAGCCTCTCAGCAACCAGTTAACTCCAGAGAGTGAAAGAAGGGGAAAAATGAATAAAGATTCTGAGTGAGGGAAATAAATATGTATAATACGTGGCAAGTTAAATTTTTAAGGAGGTAGTATATTACTTTTGTCTCAAAAAATGAGACAAGGCTGGCTGTGGTGGTTTACGCCTGTAATCCCAGCACTTTGGGAGGCTGAGGTGGGCAGATCACAAGGTCAAGAGTTTGAGACCAGCCTTTCACCAACATGGTGAAACCCTGTCTCTACTAAAAATACAAAAATTAGCTGGGCATGGTGGTGTGCACCTGTAGTTCCAGCTACTCGGGAGGCTGAGGCAGAGAATCATTTGCACCTGGGAGGCAAAGGCTGCAGTGAGGCCTAATCGCGCCACTGCACTCCAGCCTGGCCACACAGAGTGAGACTCCATCTCAAAAAAAAAAAGGACAAAATTGATTGAGGATAACTAAAAAGAAGAAGGATTTGAAGTTTAAGATTGAGAAATAAGTTCACATATGAAAATAACCAACTTACCTGCCAATTAATCATGAAAAGTAGTTTGCAGAGTAAGAGGGTTCTTGATTTGAAGAGAACTGGTAACATGAGTAATATTTTCTAAGGCAACTGTGATTAATTTAGAAATATGAAAGGGATTTTTTGAGCAGCAAGGTAGGCTCACTTGAGATTCTAGTATGGCAATGTACACTGGAAGCCTGCCATTCAAATACTACACTTTACAGTGGACTCAGAACTGCCAGGCCTCCATATCTTGTTTTGCTGTCTTATATTTTGAACTAGTTGGCTTACTTTACAGATCTGGAGTTTCCACTTTCACATTAAAAAATCTAGCTTTGTGGCTTCTTTTGAAAAGAATGAAAAGGGAAGATACAGCAATTTGATTAGAGCTAAGTAGTAGCTGCTCAGAAGCTTTGATTGGAATCACCAGCCTTGAGCAATAACAGAATCTTGGGCCTCTCCACAAAACTACTGAATTAGAATCTTTATTTTAACAATCTCCAAGTGTCTTGTAAGTTAGAGAAATAGTGGTTTAGAGAAGTCTGCAAGTACAGAATGCTAGAACATATTAAAATTTTGTAAAATAAAACCAAAATGAAGGTAGTCAAATTGCTATAAATTGGGCACTAAACTGGCCTACTTTTTATGTTAATATTTCTTAAAAGATTTTTTGCATTCATTTATAACACCTTTTTTCTTGAAAATGTGTAATTTTTAAGTGCAATTTGGAATGTGCAATTATATTTAAGCCTAAATTCCATAATTGTTTTAAAAGATACCTATTTCAATAATATAGAAATAACAATCAAAATATTTATATTGGCTGTAACAAATCCAAACTTAATATAGAAATAACAATCAATATATTTATATTGGCCGTAACAGATCCAAACTTAATTAGATTTCAGAATTTTCTGCAGAACCCACGTTGAAGAAATGTTAAAATGATTTTAGTGTCTTTTCTCAGTTAATTCCTCTTAATTAGCTATTGTGAAAGATGTTCAACTCTGGTGATTCTTTTAGGGAAGTTGAATTGTTTTATTTTGTTTTAGTAGCCAATTGGCACTTAAAACATAAAATAGCCCATTTGTTGATGACCTACAAATACTTTCTCCTGACTAGAAAGATGTGCTACCAACTGGAGAAGCTATTACTCTAATTTGAATTTTGGTCACCTTGGCTGATAAGACTGCTGCCTGTGTTTGCTCCTAAATGTTTACTAGTGAATCGTTGACTGTAATTTCAATGCTAATTGTTGCTTCAGGTTTTCAAATAGCTCAGCAGTAAGACGTTAATGATTAATCATGCCTTAAGAAGGGCTGATAAGGGAATGAGATTACAATCTTGTATGGATTTTAGCTAAAAAATTAAAGTGTAAATTAAATTTTCCCTTAGATAGAAAATAACTACTTGGGGAGCCAATACAATGAGAAACTTCATTCACTTTTAAATCTTCTTTTTCCTGTTTTATAGATATTCAGAGTATCAGAGGGCTAGCAGTGGATTGGGTGTCACGTAATTTATACTGGATTAGCTCAGAATTTGATGAAACACAAATTAATGTGGCAAGGCTAGACGGCTCTTTGAAAACCTCAATTATCCATGGAATCGATAAGCCACAGTGTCTTGCAGCTCACCCAGTCAGGGGGTAAAGTATGATTATTTTATTAAGTTTTTCCAAAATTTCATTGATCTTTGCTCTTTGCTCTCATTTTATATAAAACATTGCTAAATTCAGAGGACACATATATAATAGCCATAGAGTCAAAAAATGTGAATATGGACACTATAAAAGAGATTCCTGGATAGAGTTTTGTTTTCTGGAGATTATATATATCCTATACCAACATATATATCTGTGACATATGTAAGATCTCATTAATTTATGTTTCTAAGAAATCCCAGTTCTGAATAAAAAGAGATGTAAGATAAACTGGTTGATTTCATTTTGAAAGCCAGTGGTTAATAATGTATGTACTGCATGTTGGTATCATGGTATCAGTTTCTCCAGTCTTTTGGTTAGGCATCTTGTACCCTTAAGTGAGGCTTGCATAGGGCTAAAAGAGATTCTTTCTAGTGCTTTCAACAGGAATAGTAGAAGTGAGTTGTTTCCCTCTATGGCATCTGATTTCTTCACAGCCAAGAGGATTTTATCTTGATGAATTACTTAAAAAGGAAAATAATTTACTGTAGTCTTAGCAAAATATTCAGTCTTGAATGTAGCAGAAAAAAGAAGTGAGATATTTTTTCTTCACTGACAGGAAAAAGCAAGAGTGATGCTTTTCTCTCAGGCAAATATGTAGGTTATTGCCAGGAAATGGCTGAACAATTTTGAATTTTTCTTAAGAGAAATAATCCTGAGTCAAGAATATATTCTGATGTTTACTTTGTTTTTAGTGTATATTTATACTCAGTGAGTAGGTGTACATCTAATATTTTCAATTTATATCTCTTTTGAATTAAGAAAACTCTACTGGACCGATGGAAACACAATTAACATGGCAAATATGGATGGCAGTAATAGCAAGATTCTGTTTCAGAATCAGAAGGAGCCAGTCGGTAAGTATTATTTTAATAATTGCCAAGTTTTCATTGTGACAAACCTGTACTTGTACAATATACCTTTGATCTAGATTCTGAAAGAAAAATTTAAAGATTAGTAAAATAAGTAAATTCAGGAATTGTTTAATTTTATTGAATCCATTGGGTTTATATTAGATTTATTAGTCAGGCTTCTCTTAAGGGACAGAACTAATAGGATAAATGAACATATGAAGCGGGGTTTATTAGGAGAATTGACTCACAGGATCACAAGGTGAAGTCTCAAAATAGGCCATCTGCAAGTTGGGGAGCCTGGAAGCCAGTCTTAGTCCCAACACCTTAAAAGTAAGAAAGCCAACAGTGCAATCTTCAAGACCAGAGAGCCCCTGGCAAATCACTGGTGTAAGTCCAAGAGTCTAAAAGCTGATGAACTTGAAGTGTGAGGTTCAAGGGCAGGAAGCATCCAGCATGGGAGAAAGATGGAGTCCAGAAGACTCACCAAGTCTGCTCTTTCCGTATCTGCTTTTATGCTAGCAGCTGATTAGATGGTGCCCATCCAGAATGAGGGTGGCCTGCTTCTCCCAGTCCACTGACTCACATGTTAATCTCCTTTGACAGACACACGCAGGAGCAATACTTTATATCCTGCAATACAAACAAGTTGACACTCAATATTAACCATCACATTAGGCAAGGAGGAAACATTCTTTATCTGGATAGGTAGATATATTTTTTAACATAATAATTTTTGCAATATATTAAATAATGAAGTTATGTTAATTTAATGCAATCAATAAATCCCTTATTTTTACTGGTGAAATATCTGATACAATGCTACAGTGGTAGTTTAACTACTGAGTCTTTTCCTGATTATCATTATTGTGTCACTACTGATAATTACAAGAATTTGGGTTTCGATGTTTAATACTTAGTCTTCATTCATTCTGCAATGTGTAAATTTAGTTTCTTATTCTACCTTTGCCAACCATTGCAAATCATCAGATATAACATGATGACACTGACAGAGAACCTTGACTTGTTCCTAAGAAAGATCTTTGAAAATATCAAGTATAAAATTTTTCTTAGAATATAGTATTTAACCCATTCACATGTAGATATATATCGATATTTTAATACTGTTTTGAACCTTAATCACTTTTTTCTCATTTTCTTGCATATCTTTGAGAAGCAAAAATTGTTAACGGCCTATTTGTCATTTCAAAATACCTTTTAAAAAATTTAGTAAAACTTAATTTTGATAGTATTATAATGAAGATCCAAATGATAGGATATATAACAGAAAAATCATCATTTTGCTTCAATTCAATGTTATGTATTTTTTGCGTCTGGGGAAAAGAATCAATATGTCATAAAGCTTTTTGACAATTTTATCTTAGTTTTAGAAATTCAGGGCTGCTTGATGTAACACATTTTTAATAGTGATGATTCAATAAAGCTGTATTTTCACTATGATTTGCAATAAATAATTCTATTCATGTTGTCTATAGAATAAACCTCTGATATAAAATGATACTCTTAACAGCTCTTTTCTTTAGACTGTTTGTTCTAAGATTTTTACGTAATTGAAATTCAGGGTTCTATTAGAAATTAAAGGCAAATTGAAACGCTAATACTTCTATGTGGAGGATGATGGAACAAAAGAAACAAGGAGTTCTACAAGATTAGGACCCATTCAAAGGATTTAATTCGGACTAAAGCAATTCAGTTGGTACTTATCTGGAATTGTTCAGAATATGTAATATTGAAAAATGAATATGCTAGAAATAGCATAAGCAAATCAGGTACTTACATTGTAATTGGTAGTCATAGTTTACACCAAAATGTTAATTTATATGCTTATTTCTATAATGGTGAAAACCTTATTTTTTCTAATACAAAATATCCAGTTTCCTACTCAAAGTATATTTTCTTAAAAGGCCTAACAGCTTATAATTAAAAAAAAAAATATTTTGAGAAGTAATAATGTTACCTGTTCACAATTTATAGTTGGCCCCTCAGATGTTGTGCACCAAGTGATATTTTTAACTGCATAAGGATGATGATTCAACATTCAATAATATATATAAGAGGTCTACTTTATTCAGCTATTATTGTATTTGAAAAGTTTTTAAAAATAAATTTTCAAAATGATACTTCAAAAAAAGTTTGATTTGTACAAAACATACTATTTTAGCATAACTTACTATACCTTAAATCATATTGAATATGGCTATGAGTCAAACATGCATTTATTCAATAAACAGATTTTTATTGAGTATCAGATTTTACACTAGGCCTGTGGATAAAAATTTGACACTGTCCTTTTCCTTGAGAGATACAGGAACCTAAATTATTTTAGATTCTATTAAGTAAATTTAAATCTGTGCCCTTGAGCAAATTACTGTTAGCTTGGTCTGCTTGGTTTTCTTATTCATATAATCAAGACAAAATGTCGTTTTTTATAAAGTTCTCATGAGAACTGAATGAGAAAAATTTATGAGGCAAAACATCTGGCCCTTAATAATAGAAACTGTCAGTAGTAGCAGTAGTATGTGCATTAGGTCCAATAGTCTGGAATTCAAATGATCTGATTGTCTGTGGTATTAAGACTATTAAGAGTTTAGTGAAGAACAAACACAGTAGATTCTGTAGAAATGTAGCAGAAGAAATATATGTAACCAAGTGGGCCTCTGAAATGAGCAAATGTTTATACAAATGCAGGGATTTAACTCAGTACTGCTTTGCTGCTCATGCTAAGAGGCAAACAAGTTTGAGGTTAAGTGCCTTCTGGTAACTTTCCACTTTAGCTTGCTATTTCTGATAAGCAGGTGCTAAGATTGATAGTCTCCCCAATGTTTAATAAAAAGTTGCGTTGTCTCTGTATAAATGTAATGCTTTTTTTTTTTTTTTTTTTTTTTTTTACTTTTAAAGTATTTCCAAAATCTGGATGCTCTGTAGCAATTCCCCAGCCTGTGATACACTGTCACACCTCTATCTACCCCAGACATCCTTAGTTTAGATATCCCAAGGAAGAAAATCAGCAGATGAAGTATTCCCTGCCCCTGTTCTCTGCCATTTCCCTACCATGAGCCATGTTGGTAGATTTCTAATATCTCCTTTGGTAACATTCACCATTTGAATTTGCCAATCCAAATTAAGTGAATTAAATTGTTCAAAGTCAAAGTACAAGAAGAAAAAGAAAATTCAGAAACCCAGAAATTAGGGACAATATATATAGCAATTTTCATATACATATAATACATTCTTTTAGCTGTGTTTCAAGGACAACATGGTTGGGGAAAAACGTTATTTGGGGAACCAAGCAAATCTGGGGATGAATCACTGATTTGATGCTTACTAACTCTGTGACTTTCAACAAATCTCTTACCTTTTCTGAGGCACAGTTGCATTATCTATAAATGGAGATAGTATCTAATTTTGTGGTTATTTTTAGAATTAATGGCTCATATGCAATATCTCTTGTTCTAGCAGTTCCATACTTATATACTCTAGAGAGTTTCTATGTATGTGTTCAAGAAAGTACATTAAATAACATAAAACAAATTTTAGAAGAGCCTACATTTTCATTAAAATAGTAATGAGTAAATAAATACATTTCACTGCTAAATATCATATATACATACAGATGTGTGTGCGTCTACATACACACATACATAAATATATATATATATACATACATACATACATACATACATACACACACACATATGTAGGGAGGCTCAAACATTCCCTTTGAAGGTTTGAGTCTAGGTCTGCTGAAATAAATTGATAATAGATTAATAGAAAAAAAGGCATACAAACATATTAACGTGCACTTGGACACAGGAGTCCTGCAAATATAAAACTCTAAAAAGAACCATGTGACCAGGCGTGGTGGCTCATGGCTGTAATCCCAGCACTTTGAGAGGCTGAGGAAGGTGGATCACCTGAGGTCAGGAGTTTGAGACTCCATCTCTACTAACAATACATCAAAATTAGCCAAGAATGGTGGCAGGTGTCTGTAATCCGAGTTACTCAGGAGGCTGAGGCAGGAGAATTGCTTGAACCCGAGAGGTGGAGGTTGCAGTGAGCCAAGATCCAGCCTGGGCAACAACAGCAAAACTCCATCTCATAAATGAATGAATGAACAAACGAACGAACGAACGACTGACTGACTGACTGACTGACTGAATGAATGAATGAATGAAAGACGGAGATGTGACTGAAGTTTTTATACTGTACAGAAAGGAGTAGAAACTTGGAGCATGGCAGTAGATTACAGAAGGAAAAGGAGAGAAAATATGTGGCAAGCAAAGTTTATCTTTTTACAGGTGAAACCTCACAGGTGGCAGCCCTTAAAAATAATAGATGGGAGCCTGTGGTAAAAGTTTTTCTGTCAGATCTGTAATTATGTCAGATGTTTAGTTTCCTTTTCCTGTGAGTTAGGTTTTTCCTGTCTCCGGATAATGCAGATAAGAAGGCCTCAGAGAAATCTCTTACATCTGTGTTTTACTTCATTAATGTAGATTTTCTCAACGGATGCAAGTCTTTCCTACAAAGGACAGCTTTTCGGAACTATTCCTTTGTCTACAGCCCCTCTGACTAGTTATTTCAACATAGGCCAAAGAAGTTTATTTTGGAGTGGCAATTTTCATTTCCTTCACATACATCTCAAACCCATGGAGAAAAGTTATTGGCAGAATGTTGCGTACATACTTACAGTATGATACTATTTGTATAATTTCAAGGTGAAACACAAAATATAAATATATGTTCTTTCTGGATATACTTATTTAAAAACTTTAGAAATAAGTGAACTGGAAATCAACATACCAATTTTATAATAGCAGTTGATTTGGGAAAGGATCAATAATGACATCTGAAGGATAACTTTCATCCTTGTCAAAGGTAATTTTAACAGTATTAGTAAAATTTAGTTTATGTTTAATAAAAGGATTCAAATTAAGTATAAGGAAATATTAGTAATGTTCAATTCTGGGGGTGAATTCCTGAGTTTATTTCCACCTTCTTTCCTGAGTTGGATCTGGCTCCTCAAAATGTTACCAAAACGACCTGTGTTTAGACAAAGCTGACTTTCTTCTTCACGGTGATAAAGGAGAACACTAAACTGGCCAAGTCTTCATAGTATCTAAGAGAGAAAAGGGCAAAGTTGAAATTGTAATTGAGATTTTAAAGTCCGGTTTAAGGTAAGTCTTTCAAATGATGGTGTGGTTAGAATTGAGTAAGGATCATTATATAAAAACTTCGGACTGGATACAGCAGCAAAAAATATTCTGAGGTGAAGTGGTTTGAAGAGTCTTAAGTTACAAAATGTTGTTTGATGCTTTTTTTTGCTGAAAAATTGATGAGTCTTTCTGTAAGATCTTGAAATAAACATTAATATTACCTACAACTTTTATCTTCCTTGGAGCTCCTTTATATGTTATTTGCTACTTTTCTCTTGAGGCTTTCTATCCTTGTTTTGTCCTGAAACTTTGAGAATTTGATTATTATATGCTTTGGAATATTCTTATTTGGGTTGCATCTCTTTGGTAATCTCTGACCTTTCTATAACTAGTTATTTTTATCTTTATCTAGGTTTGGTAAGTTTTCTGTTATTATTTCTTTGAATTATTATTTATTTTCTACTTTTTTCTTTCTCAACTCCCCTTGTATGCTAATAATGCTTAGATTTACACTTTTGAGGTTATTCTCTATATCTTGTAGGTGTTCTTCATTCATTTTAATTATTTTTCTTTGTTATCCTTTTACTGTATGTTTTCTGATAGCCTGTCCTTGAGCCCACTTATTTTCTTCGGCTTGATCCATTCTGCTGTTGAGAACCTCAGATGCATGTTTTAGTTCAGCAAACTTGTTTCTCATTTTAAGATTTCTGTTTGATTTGTTAAGTTATTACTTTAATCTTTATTTCTTGCTCTGATAAATTTCTGAATTGAGTTTCCATGTTACCTGGGAGTTCAGTGAGTTTCTTCAGAACTACCATTTTGAATTCTTGGTCTGAGAGCTCAGATTGTTGTCTCATTAGGATAGTCACTGAATCTGTGTTTTGTCCATCTGAGGAGGTTTGCTGTTGTGTTTCTTGTGGATGTATGTCTATAGCTTTCCACTGAAGGCCTTTACTTGTGTCTGACTCATCGTGGTCTTTCTAGGGTATGTTTGCGAGTTTCTTTGTAATCACTTGTAAATCCACTTAATCCTAGATTGAAGCCTTTTTTGGCATCAGTTGGCATCTTAATCCCAAATTTGCCTTGGCTCTCACAAGTGTTCAAAACATTTCTGGTCCTGAATAGGAGTGGAGTTCCTAAGGGGAATACCCCAGCTCTGCAGGAGACTGGTGGGGCTTCATGCTTAGACTGTTTATTGAGATTGCCTTTTTCAGTACGTTGTGGCTGAATAGCTACTCTTATTTGGTGTCCGCTAAGATAAATAACAGTGTTTCACAGGCTGGAGTTTCTAATCTCACCTCTCCTCTTTGACTCTAGCTTCCATCAGGGCTTTTCTCCCTACAGGCCCTCATGATTCTTCCTGTGGGTCAAGACAGTAATAGTTTCCTTGAAAGAGAATCTAAGATGCTGGGGAAGCTGGCTGTGTCCCTTGATCTCACTTTTTCCATGTAGAAACCATGACTCTAGAAGGAATCATTAATGCATGGTGCCTGGCAGATTGAGGGAGGGACATTATGAATAGAAAGACCTGTTTCTCTTACTGTTTGCTGAGAGTTTTTTACTTCTCTCTGGCTTCAGGGCTCATCTCAGTCTCAGATTTGAGTTTCTGGATATTGCTGGTAATCATCTTGGCACTGAATAACTATTTTTGGTTTTCTGTTGGGGAGAGTGAAGCCATCTGGCTTCTACTCTGCAATTTTGATGATGTGAATCTCTTTAACTGCGACAATTTAAACATATCAATTAACCTAACATGCACATTTTTGGGATGTGGGAGGAAACCAGAGCACTCAGAGAAAACCCACACAGATATGGGGAGAATAGGAAAAGTCCTCACAGAGAGTGGCCCCAGGTAGGAATCATTTTTGTTTTTGTCAATGTTATACCAAAATGTTCTTCAAGGACCTGCTGTACATATATACCTACATGTATGTTATTAGTTGCAAAATTTTGACTTATGAGATCCTAAAAACTGACTAGGCAAATCTGAAATCCTTGGGCAGGCTATCACTAAAGATATGCTTGACACTCTCAGGCAGAAGCTGAAGCTGCAGACCACAGGCTGAGTTTCTTTGTCAGGGAAAAACTCAGTGTGTTCATAAGGCCTTTCAACTGATTGAATCAGGACCATCCAGATATTTGAGAAAAATCTCCCTCACTCAAAGTCACCTGATTACAGATGGTTATCACATCTGCAAAATACTTCCACAGCAACACCCAGGATATTGTTTGATTGAATAACTGGAGATCACAGCCTAGCCCTGTTGACACATAAAAGTAATCACCACAAATTTTGAATACAAACTTTTCTGTAGTTTATTCACTGATACATATCCTTGCAATTATAGTAGTTGTATATATGTTGGCCCAAACATTGATCTCCATAACTGTTTACCTAAAATCTAAACAAGAGCTCCATTAAAATAAAGAAAAATAATTCTACAATTGGCTCCTCTTTTTGAAGTCTAAATTCATCAAAATATATGAATTACGATTATGTTACTAATACTGTATACAGCTACTATGTTAATGTATTATGTTAGGCTCTGTAAATGATACAGAAGACTTTATGTAATACTGGCTTTGCAATGTTTACATCCTGATGAGAAAAAACTAAACAAAACATAAGAACATGGTGAAGACCCACATGTTGGTTTGTGTGCATGTGGGAGTCTTGAAGGAAAAAAACTAAAAAAAAAGGGAGTTCCTATAATGTGCCAGTTACTAAGAGACAACATGAATGAAAGTGATAGGAACAGTCTCCCCATAGAGTTTACATTCTAAAAGGAAGTGCAATGTGACCAAAACTTCCCACTCCAGCCATATTTCCCTTCTTTGATATTTTCCCAATTTTTAAGCTGCTTTCACCAATATTACAGTTTAACAAGTTATTTCTCTGCCCAGAAATTTCTCCTGTCTCCTCTTAGTGTAGTTCGCTCACTTCTCTCTAATAAGCCAAGTGTTATTTTCCAAGTACCTTACCTGACCTTTGTGACCATGCTGAAGTCTCCTAAATACTCTTTTAGGACTGTATTTGACTTTTAGCTCTGTTACCATTTAAATTTTTATTTTGTTTTTTTGAATATATGATTACCTACTGCCTCCTCAACTAAAAGGGCAGCACTACAAATCTAGGAACCATATCTGTTTTATTTATCATTATATCCCCAACTTACATCACAGTTTAGGCATGTAAGTAGATTTTCAATAAATATTTGTTGAGTGAAGTGAAAACTGTTTCCCATCCTATAGCAAGAGTCTCTACAGCATTGACTAAACCTAAGATTTATTGATATGCCTCAGTTCAGTAAAATTAATTTGTGAATGTGTGATATTTAGAAAGAATATTTACACTGGAAGTGAATACTTTGTGACCTGGATATGAATTTATGTTGCATTTCATTTGATATATCTGAGGAGTAAAAAACAGATTAAAGTGATCTCAGATTTATTTTTGTACCAATATTTTCTCAAAGTATGATGTACAAATACTAAGTGTATGTACCTGGGTTGCTATATAAGTATATGACTAGCTAGGAAGAAAAAGTTGAAAATGTTATATTTCTAAATTTTCTTCTCTATTTGTTTGCCTTTCTGTTTCTCCAACTTCTCCTGTCTAACACTGTGGCTATTAGGTTCTCATTAGCACCTCAATGACAGATTTCTCATAAAATTAAAGAAAAGGCAAAAATAAATATAGTCATGTTATCTACTTATTGACAAGCCTTCTTATCACAGGGAATAATGATGAAATAGAAAAAAACTTACAGTAATTCCTCATTTATTTCAACCTTGTTAATTGTAATTTTTGATCCATCACAATAGGCTTCATATGGATTAAACCAGATTAAAAGTACAGTGCATAGTAAATTTAAAAAAAAAAAAAGAGAGAGTATTTTCACTATATAGGCCTCAACTGTTTTCTTAAAATATATTTAGTAGCTCATATTTCTTACTAATTTAGAGAAAATACTGAAGAATTTTAGAATATTGTGTTTCCTATTTTTTTAAAAAATCTTTTTATCTATTTTTTTATTTTACTTTTTATTGCATTTTAGATTTTGGGGTACACGTGAAGAACATGTAAGAGTGTTGCATAGGTACGCATGTGGCAGTGTGATTTGCTGCCTTCCTCCCCATCACCTATATCTGGCATTTCTCCCCATGTTCTCTCTCCCCAACTCCCCACCCCCCACTGTCCCTTCCCCATTTCCCCTCAATAGACCCCAGTGAGTAGTACTCTGCTCCCTGTGTCCATGTGTTCTCATTGTTCAACACCCGCCTATGAGTGAGAACATGAGGTGTTTGATTTTCTGCTCTTGTGTCAGTTTGCTGAGAATGATGGTTTCCAGTTTCATCCATGTCCCTACAAAGGACACAAACTCATTGTTTTTGATGGCTGCATAATATTCCGTGGTGTATATGTGCAACATTTTCCCAGTCCAGTCTATCATCGATGGGCATTTGGGCTGGTTCCAGGTCTTTGCTTTTGTAAACTGTACTGCAATGAACATTCATGTGCATGTGTCCTTAAGTAGAATGATTTATAATCCTTTGGATACATACCTAGTAATGGGATTGCTGAGTAAAATGGAATTTCTATTTCTAGGTCCTTGAGGAATTGCCATACTGTCTTCCACAATGATTGAACTAATTTACACTCCCACCAGCAGTGTAAAAGTGTTCCTATTTCTCCACATCCTCTCCAGCATCTATTGTCTCCAAATTTTTTAATGGTCACCATTCTAACTGGCGTGAGATGGTATCTCAATATAGTTTTGATTTGCATTTCTCTAATGACCAGTGATGATGAGCATTTTTCCATATGTTTTTTTTTGCCTCATGTATGTCTTCTTTTGTAAAGTGTCTGTTCATATCCTTTTTCCATTTTTGAATGGGCTTGTTTTTTTCTTGTAAGTCTGTTTTAGCTCCTTGTAAATTCTGAGTATCAGCACTTTGCCAGATGGGTAAACTGCAAGATTTTTTTCTCATTCTGTTGGTTGCCAATTCATTCTAATGACTGTTTCTTTTGCTGTGCAGAAGCTATGGAGTTTGATTAGGTCCCATTTGTCTATTTTGCCTTTTGTTGCCAATGCTTTTGGTGTTTTGGTCATGAAGTCTTTGTCTATGCCTATGTCCCGAATGGTTTTGCCTAGATTTTCTTCTAGGGTTTTTATGATGTTAGGTCTTATACTTAAGTCTTTAATTCATCTGGAGTTAATTTTAGTGTAAGGTGTCAGGAAGGGGTCCAGTTTCTGCTTTCTGCACATGGCTAGCCAGTTTTCCCAACACCATTTATTAAACAGAGAATCCATTCCCCATTGCTTGTTTTTGTCAGGTTTGTCAAAGATTGGATGGTTGTAGAAAGGTTGTGTTGCCTCTGAGGCCTTTGTTCTGTTCCATTGGTCTATATCTCTGTTTTGGTACAAATACCATGCTGTTTTGATTACTGTAACCTTGTAGTGTAATTTGAAGTCTGGTAGTGTGATGCCTCCCACTTTGTTCTTTTTGCTTAGAATTGACTTGGCTATGCGGGTTCTCTTTTGGTTCTGTATGAAGTTTAAGGTGTTTTTTTTTTTTTCAGTTCTGTGAAGAAGGTCATTGGTAGCTTGATGGGGATAGCGTTGAATCTGTAAATTACTTTGGACAGTATGGCCATTTTCATATTGATTCTTCCTAACCATGAACATGGAATGTTTCTCCATCTGTTTGTGTCCTCTCTTATTTTGTTGAGCAGTGGTTTGTAGTTCTTCTTGAAGAGGTCTTTTCCATTACTTGTTAGTTGTGTTCCTAGGTATTTTATTCTCTTTGTAGCAATTGTGAATGGCAGTTCGTTCTTGATTTGGCTCTCTTTAAGTCTGTTGTTGGTGTATAGGAATGCTTGTGATTTTTGCACATTGATTTTGTATCCTGAGACTTTGCTTAAATCTCTTATCAGTTTCAGGAGATTTTGGGCTGAGATGATGGGGTCTTCTAAATATACAATCATGTCATCTGCAAATAGAGACAATTTGACTTCCTCCTTTCCTATTTGAATTCCCCACCTTTTTTTTCTTGCCTGATTGCTCTGGCTAGAATTTCCAGTACTATATTGAATAGGAGTGGTGAGAAAGGGCATCCTTTACTAGTGCCAGATTTCAAAGGAATGCTTCCAGTTTTCATCCTTTTAGTATGGTATTGGCTGTTGGTTTGTCGTAAATAGCTTTTATTATTTTGAGGTATGTTCCATCAATACTGAGTTTATTGAGGTTGTTTAGTATAAAGGGCTGTTGAATTTTGTCAAAGGCCTCTGCATCAATTGAGATAATCATGTGGTTTTTGTCTTTGGTTCTGTTTATGTGGTGAATTACGTTTATAGACTTGCATATGTTGAACCAGCCTTGCATCCCGGGATGAATCCTACTTGATCGTGGTGGATAAGCTTTTTGATGTGATGTTGCAATTGGCTTGCCAGTATTTAATTGAAGATTTTTGTGTCTATGTTCATCATGGATATTGGCCTGAAGTTTTCTATTCTTGTTGAATCTCTGCCAGGTTTTGGTATCAGAATGATATTGGTCTCATAAAATGATTTGGGAAGGATTCCCTCTTTTTGGATTATTTGGAATAATTTCAGAAGGAATGGTATCAGCTTCTCTTTGTATGTCTGGTAGAATTCGGCTGTGAACCCGTCTGGACCTGGGCTTTTTTTGGGTGGTAGACTCTTAATTGCTGCCTCAACTTCAAACCTTTTTATTGGTCTATTCACGGTTTTGACTTCTTCCTGGTTTAGGCCTGGGAGGAGGCAAGTGACCAGGAATTTATCCATTTCTTCCAGGTTTACTAGTGTATGTGCATAGAATTGTTTGTAATATTCTCTGATGATGGTTTAAATTTCTGTGGAATCTGTGGTGATATTCCCATTATCATGTTTTATTTCATCAATTTGGTATTATCTCTTTTCCTTTTTATTAATCTGGCTAGTGGTCTGTCTATTTTGTTGATCTTTTCGAAAAACCAGCTCCTGGATTTATCAATTTTTTGAAGGGTTTTTTTGTGTCTCTATCTCCTTTAGTTCTGCTCTGATCTTAGTTATATCTTGCCTTCTGCTAGGTTTTGAGTTTTTTTGATCCTGCTCCTCTAGCTCTTTCAATTTTGATGATAGGGTGTCAATTTTTTATCTTTCCTTGCTTCTCATATGGGCACTTATTGTTATATATTTTCCTCTAGAGTCTGCTTTAAATGTGTCCCAGAGATTCTGGTATGTTGTGTCTTCATTCTTGTTCGTTTTGAAGAACATCTTTATTTCTGCCTTCATTTCATTGTTTATCCAGTCAACATTCAAGAGCAAGTTGTTCAGTTTTCATGAAGCTGTGCGGTTCTGAGTTAGCTTTTGAACTCTGAGTTCTAACTTGATTGCACTATGGTCTGAGAGACTGTTTGTTATGATTTCAGTTGTTTTGCATTTGCTGAGAAGTGCTTTACTTCCAATTATGTGGTCAGTTTTAGAGTAGGTGTGATGTGGTGCTGAGAAGAATGTATATTCTGTGGATTTGGGGTAGAGGGTTCTGTAAATATCTATCAGGTTTGCTTGTTCCAGGTCTGAGTTCAAGTTCTGGATATCCTTGTTAATTTTCTTTCTGGTTGATCTGTCTAATATTGACAATGGGGTGTTAAAGTCTCCCACTATTTTTGTGCAGGAGTCTAAGTCTCTTTGTAAGTCATTAAGAACTTGCCTTATATATCTGGTTGCTCCTGTATTGGGTGCATATATATTTAGGATTGTTAGCTCTTCTCGTTGCATTGATCCTTTTACCATTATGTAATGTCCTTCTTTGTCTTTTTTTATCTTTGTTGCTTTAAAGTCTATTTTATCAGAGATGAGAATTGCACCTCCTGCTTTTTTTTTTTTTTTTCTCTCCATTTGCTTGGTAAATCTTCCTCCATCCCTTTATTTTGAGCCTTTGTGTATCCTTGCATGTGAGATGGGTTTCCTGGATACAGCACACCCATGGGTTCTGGCTTTTTATCCAATTTGCCAGTCTGTGTCATTTGCATTTAGGGTTAATATTGTTATGTGTAAATTTGATACTGCCATTTTGATGACAACTGACTGTTTTGCTCATTAGTTGATGCAGATTCTTCATTGTGTTGATGCTCTTTACCATTTGGTATGTTTTTGGAGTGGCTTGTACTGGTTATTCCTTTCTAAGTGTAGAGCCTCTTTCAGGAGCTCTTGTAAAGCAGGCCTGGTGGTGACAAAATCTCTGAGTACTTGCTTGTTTGGAAAGGATTTTATTTTTCCTTCACTTATGAAGCATAGTTTGGCTGGTTATGAAATTCTGGGTTGAAAGTTCTTTTGTTTAAGGATCTTGAATATTGGACCCCACTCTCTTCTGTCTTGTAGGGTTTCTGCTGAGAGATCTGCTGTGAGTCTTATGGGCTTTCCTTTGTGGGTAACCCGACCTTTCTCTCTGACTTCCCTTAGCATTTTCTCCTTCATTTCCACCCTGAAGAATCTGATGATTTTATGCCTTGGGGTTGCTCTTCTTGCGGTATATCTTTGTGGTGTTCTCTGTATTTCCTGGACTTGAATATTGGCCTGCCTTTGTAGGTTGGGGAAGTTTTCCCGGATAATATCCTGAAGAGTATTTTCCAGCTTGAATTCATTCTCTTCGTCACATTCGGGTACACCTATCAAATGTAAATTAGGTCTTTTCACATAGTCCCACATTTCTTAGAGACTTTGTTCATTCATTTTTACCCTTTTCTCTCTAATCTTGCTTTCTCTTTTTATTTCATTGAGTTGATCTTCGATGTCTGATATCCTTTCTTCCGCTTGGTCAATTTGGCTGTTGAAACTTGTGCATGCTTTGCTAAGTTCTCTTGTTGTGTTTTTCAGCTCCATCGATTCACTTATAATCCTTTCTAAGTTGTCCATTCTCATTAGCATTTCATCAAATCTTTTTTCAATATTCTTAGTTTCTTTGCATTGGTTAGAACATGTTGTTTTAGCTCACAGAAGTTTCTTATTACCCACCTTCTGAAGCCTGATTCTGTCATTTCATCACATTCATTTTCCATCCAGCCTTGTTCCCTTGCTGGTGAGGAGTTGTGATCCCTTGTAGCATGAGAGGTGTTCTGGTTTCGGGTGTTTTCATCCTTTTTGTGCTGGTTTCTTCCCATCTTTGTGGATTTATCCACCTGTCATCTTTGTAAAGTTGCTGAGTTTCAGATTGGGTCTCTGAGTGGATGTTCTGTTTGTTGGTGATCAAGTTATTTCTGTTTCATAGTTTTCCTTCTAACAATCTGGCCCCTCTGCTGTAGGACTGCTGAGGTCCATTCCAGGCCTTGCTTGCCTGGGAATCACCTGCAGCAGCTGCGGAATGGTAAGGGTTGCTACCAGTTTCTTCTTCTGCTATCTTTGTCCCAGAAGGATACCCGTCAAAGGTCAGCCTGATCTCTCCTTTATGAGGTGACTCTTTGGATATACAGGGGTCAGAGAGCTGCTTGAGGAGACAGTCTGTCCTTTATTGGAGCTCAGATGCTGATCTGTGAGCTCTGTTGTTCATCCAGAGCTGCTGGTCAGGTACGTTTAGGTCTGCTGCATCAGAACTCATAAAACACTTTTTGTTCCCAGGTGCTCTGTCCCAGGGAGTTAGGGCTTTACTTATGAGCTACTGTTGTGCTGCTGCCTTTTTTTTTCAGGGCTGCCCTGCCCAGCAAGGAGGCAGCCTAGTCACTGTCTGCCTGCAGAGGCTTTGCTGAGCTGCTCTGGGCTCCGCCCAGCTGCCATGTGAACTTCTCTGCAGACCTGTTTATATGGGGGTAGTTAGAACTGCCTCGGCAGTGGTGGCCCACCTCTGTATTTGCTGACTCTCTCTGTAATGGCAGGTTGCCTTGGCAATGGTGGGTTGCCTTGGCAAAGGTAGGCTGCCTCAGCAATGGAGGACTACCTCCATAGTGGTGGAGTGCCTTGGTAATGGTGGAAGCCCCTCCCCCACAGAGCTGGACCTTCCAAGATTCAGCTGTGCTTGCTGTGAAACTCTCAATCCAGAGAGTTTCTGAGTGCTGTTCTTTTGTGGGGATGGGACCAGCTGAGCCTGATCATCTGGCTCCCTGCCTCAGAGCCTTTTTTTTTAGTTGAATAGTCAACTCTCTCCCAGGTGTTCCAGTCGCCTGTTGAAAAGGTGCCGGGGTCTGTGTGATTTCCTGTGCAGCAACTCACTGCACCAGCTTAAACAGTAGTGCTGAGATTCATGGCACCTTTTTTGCTCAGGAATCTCCTGGCCTGGCTCCTTGTTTAGTCTACTGTTTTTAATCGGATGAATGGGTGACTTCCTGGGGCTCCAACTGACAGCTAAAAGGGCACCCGGACCAGTGTATTTTGTGTGGAGAAGTGTCACACTGGGGTGCTGGCAAAGCAGCTGCCAGGCATAGCAACTGGGCAAAGCAGCCATGCTGACCGAAACAGCCACGCCAGCTAAAACAGCCACGCTGGCGACCCATGGGGCTCCTCTCCCTGGGAATTTCCTCATATGTGGGCAATAAAAATTCATCTGAAAATGTGGTGTCCACTCACCCTCTGTGCTTTCACAGAGAGCTGCAATCCTGAGCTGTTCCTAAACAGCCATCTTGGCTTGATCCTTGCTATTTTTTTTAACTTTTATTTTAAGGTCAGGTGTACATGTGAAGGTCTGTTATATAGGTACACTTGTGTCATGGGAGTTTGTTTTTTTGGATTATTTCATCTCCCAGGTATTAAACCTAATATTCCATAGCTATTTTTTTCTGCTCCTCTCCCTCCCCCCTCCCACCTTGCATTCTCAAGCAGACCCCGGTGTCTGTTGTTCCCTTCTTTATGTTCACGAGTTATCATCACTCAGCTTTCACTTATAAATAAGATCTTGTAATATTTGGTTTTCTATTCCTGGAGTAGTTTGCTAAGGATAATATTTTGCTATTTTTTTTCTGTTTTTCTTAATAATTTCGCATTGTGATGCAAATAATTGGATAAAATATTTTTGGGTTTTATATGTAGACTGAAACTACTATTTAATATAGAATTAAAGTTGTTTTATAAGGAAATACTTGACATAGGATATCTGAAAAACTCTAAGGAGTTCATCTCATGGTAATACTACTTTAAAGGATTCTTTCAGAACTATTCCACTGAATGATTTCTAAAATGGAACTTTACAGTACTGTGAATGCATATATGAATGTGTGAAAAAATAAATACAAACCTGTTGTTGCTAGTATACATGATCATCACACCATGAACTGCTTAAATACATAAGAACATTAATCACTGCATTATTTACTCACTGTAATTTCATTTACTTATTGCAGGCAATTATTGTAATTATTATTTAATGATGAGTGTGTGTGAGCTCTGGTTCAAACTGCCTACAGTGCGCCTTAAATTTCAGTGAAGAAAATTAAACAATTAAGAAGAGCCACCCCAGTTGAATTTCTTCTCATGCATATTGTCAGATTATGCATTTTATTTTTTTCCCCCAAAATGTGA
This sequence comes from Saguinus oedipus, assembly GCA_031835075.1. Classification (NCBI taxonomy): domain Eukaryota; kingdom Metazoa; phylum Chordata; class Mammalia; order Primates; family Cebidae; genus Saguinus; species Saguinus oedipus. The sequence continues at coordinate 135,191,302 of CM063174.1, forward strand.
GGAGTAAACACTATATTCTGCCTGGTAAAGATGGAGAAGCATTAATTTGCTCATGGCAATTATTACCTAACACCCTTTATAGTACCTATATTCTCATCATGAAGCCACACGTTTGTGTCTGCATGTACTTTTATCCTGAGATCTTTGATACAGTAGAACCATGATCACTCTGGCAATAAAAATAATATAATTATAGTGACTACTTTTTAAGCACTTGCAATATGTCACCACTTGCAAAATGCTTTGCATTAATCATAACAGTCATCTCTGGAAGAAGTTTTTTTTCCTTTCCTTTATAGATTCAGAAACTGAGTCTTGTTGAAAGAATACCATTGTCTACAATGAAAGCTGGGTTTCAAATCCAAGTTTATTTGCTTCCAAAACCATATTAAATCTTAACCATTATGTTGTGCACAGAGAGGGTGATTTCTTGGAGTAATTACTTGACCTCAGCACAGATCAGGGAATAAAACTGACAGTTTTCAATTATGAAATGTGGGAGAAAACCCCTTGTTAGAGAAAACCCCTAACAAGCATACTCCTGAGAAATGTAGACCCAGTAAGAACACAACAGTTGACATTTCTAAGCAGCCAGGAGTATGGAAGGACCAACTTCACCTCTGTGCCAATTGTCCCTCATAATTATTTCTGAATCTTTAAATGTTTTGAAATGGCAATGACACTGATACACCAGACTTTCTAGTTTGAGGAATTGTTAAGTTTGAGGAATTTTTCTTATATTGTAATTTGCTGACTTCTCTTGTTTGTTTGCTGTTAAATCCATGTGTGATATACTTAAAATAGAAGTGCATCATAATTATATGAAAATACTCAATGTGGTATTTTATGAATGTATGTCACTAAAGACTGAGTAATTGCAGCCTTCAGATAATTTAGGCTAAATAATTTTGTTTCTTTTAAATATAAATCAACATCAGCATTCCAGGAATCCATTGTTGAGGTAAATAATGTCAATTATGATTTATTGCTCAGTATTGGATATATTAAGTGTTTAGAGAAGTCTACATATTATAGGATTTTAGTTTAGTACTTACAGTGGTTTCTAAGTTTAAAATGTCTTTATATTACAAATTTTATCCTTTAAGACTCATATAAAGCAACTTGGCTTGTCAATCAACATTATCCTTCGTGGCTATTCTTAGGAATCTTGTATACTATATATTTTTATTTTTTTTGGTGTTTTTCCTTTATTTTCAATGTAATCTAAATTGAAAGTCATTTGTTTACTTAAACTGGAAGTACATCTTCTTGAAATCTACCAGGTATTTTCTATTATTTTATCATTTGAACTCATACACTATATAAAGTAGATTGTGAATTGTATTTGTATATAATATTCATAAGCACATAAAAATAACTTAAGGAACCTTATTTTTGAGAAGTAAACACTTTTTTAAGAGTCCTAGATATGTTTCCTTGCTCAGTATAATGCATTTCTGTTATTGATAGATGCTTATTACTCAGCACACTTTTATTATGTAGGAAGCACATTACATATTTAAGACTGCACATCTCAAAAGAAGTGTTATAAATAAGTTACAAAAAGGTCAGAGGAGTTGACAAACTTATAATTACACATGTGAACACATACACATAATTTAAATATACTACACTTTCCTCTGATTATTCATTTACTCATTTATTCAAATGTTACTAAATTGGGGGATCCGGGAAAGTAATTCTTTTAAAAGGTTATGAAGTGTACACTAGGTACTAGACCCTAAAAATAAAATCTGGTACCATCCTCAAGGAGAACATAGTTCAGTGAAGGAAAAAGTCACAGATAATTACAAGTCATTTGGGTGAGATTTTTAGTAGAGTTAAATGAAACAAAAATACTCGATGTTTTTCATGAGTACTATGTTCATCATACCGATAAGATAAGTAGACACTGAAAATAAACAACTAATATTTTGTGAGGAGGAAAAATAGAAAATTATGACCAAATTAATGATATTTTGAAATTTTGATGGGATCTTGAAGGAAAAATATAATTTTGTTTTTAAAGAAGCAGTAGAAATAGAAGGGTCTTTCCTTATTCTTAGCAGAAAAGAAAAGCAGGAATAAAAGGTGTAAAATGATGATATATGTACAGACTGTGAATTTTTTCTATATGCATAGCAAATCTAACATAAGGAAATATTTAGCATTATGTTGTCAGGAACTACAATTTAAAAATATTTGAGTGACACAATCCAGTGCTTTAAAAATATTTACTTCTATTTTTCTTATCAAGCTATAAAATGTGGTTTTGGCAAATCACAAAACTATAGGTAGTAAAGCTTTTTAAAATGCTTTTAAAATAAAACAATTAAAAAATAGTTTCTTTGATTCTGGTTTTTCCTTTATTTCTGCATGTGTTATTTTCACAGGCACAATGGTTAAGATTTAATATGGTTTTGGAAGCAAATTTGAATTTGAATCCTAGCTTTCATTGTAGACAACTATATTCTTTTGCTATTCATCAAGGGCTGGGGATATGGATAAACTGTCCCAGGTAAAATGAGTTATGTTTGGAAGGATGGAGGAAATACTGAAATCTTAGCTTGAATAGAATAAGTAGTAAGGGATCAGTTGACTACTTTAGCCCTGTCCTTAATTAAGTATGTCCTTAATTAAGGCGGGGTGAAATGAAAAGAGTGATTTCCCAAAAGAATTTATATCAGGATAAGATAAAGGCAGTATACTTGACTAGTTGTTGAATAATGTGCTTTTAAAAAAATTAGTTTAGGCAGGGCATGGTGGCTCATACCTGTAATCCCAGTCCTTTGGGAGGCTGAGACCAGCAGATCACTTTAGGCCAGGAGTTCAAGACCAGCCTGGCCAACATGGCAAAAGCTCATCTCTACAAAAAATATTTAATACAAAAAATTAGCAGGGTGGTATGGGAGGTTGAAGTAGGAGAATTGCTTGAGCCCGGGAGGCGGAGGTTACAGTGAGCCGAGACATGCCACTGCACTCCAGTCTGGGTAACAGAGTGAGATTCTCTCTTGAAAAAATATTAATAATAAAGGATTTTGTACACATTTTTGTGTGAACATTAGTTTTCATTTCTCTGAAATAAATTCTCAGGAATGCAATGCTGGGTCATATTATATTAGTATGCTCAATTTTATATGAAACTGTCAAATTGTCTCCTAGAGTGAGTTTATCATTTTACATTCCCTCTAGCAGTGTGTATCAGTGATCCAGTTCTCTGTATCCTTGTCAGCATTTAGTGTTCTCACTGCTTTTTATTTTAGCCATTCTGATTGATATATAGTGTATCTCATTGTCACTTGAAAACACTTTTATTCCTTCTAGACGTTATGTTGTCTATAAAAGTTTCATTTTAATTTGCATTTTCCTATGATACTTAACATCTTTTTTTATGTGTTTATTTGCCATTTGTATATATTATTTTGTTAAATGTCCAGGTTTTTGCTCAGTTTTGAATTGTAATTTCTTTTAACTATTGAGTTTTGAAAGTTCTTTTGTAGATACTTGTTTTTTATTGGATGTATAGATTGCAAATATTTACTCCCAGACTAAGTCATGTATTTTATTACTTTTCACAAGCAAACGTTTCTAATTTCGATGTGCTTATTTTATAATTGAGAGAATATTGTTATTATGAATGAAGTACATAATCTCAACATTTCTAGTAATTAGATTATCTCCAAATTATCAGTTGTAGGATTACCAGAGAGATGGTTTCAATGTTTAGAATAGAGCTAAGATCAAAAAGGAAATACAAACATTTATACTACTCACAAATATACCTAACATTTCCTTAGTGCTTTCAATGTGTCAGAAACAAATGTACGAGGTGTTATTCTTATCAATACCTCCTTACAATGGTGGAGGAGGCAGGGCAAGGCTGCCAGAAATACTTAGACAAGGTAACTGAAGGCTGGCACCTTAGATTTGTGTTCACTTCACAGAGAAGCTAGGGACAAAATACTTAGGTTTCCTCAGCATATTCTTTCTTTCTTTCTTTCTTTCTTTCTTTCTTTCTTTCTTTCTTTCTTTCTTTCTTTCTTTCTTTCTTTCTTTCTTTCTTTATTCATTTTTTGAGACAGGTCTTGCTCTGTTGCTCAGGCAGTAGTGGAGTGGTATGAGCTCAGCTCACTGCAACCTCCACCTCCTGGATTCAAGTGATTCTCCTGCTTCAGCCTCTCGAATAGCTGGAACTACAGGTGTGCACCACCACACCTGGCTAATTTTTTTTTTTTTTTTTTTTTTTAAAGAAGAGATGGAGTTTTGCCATGTTGGTCTCAAACTCTCGACTGCAAGTAATCCACCTGCCTTGGCCTCCCAAAGTGCTGTGATTACAGGCATGAGCCAGTGCCCAGCCGGCACATCCATTCTTTACCCAGTAAAATCCAAATATTGTGAGGAAGAATAATGCATTTCTTGAGGTAGCCTAATAGTATACTTCCCTGTGTAATAACTAGCCTCCATCAGAGCTAAAGTTTTAATGTTTCCAAAACAGTTCTGCCCCACGAATAGAAATACTCATGCCACTTCTGATGAAGGCTAAAAATAACCCTTCATTTTGGGGTATATAGAGTATTAAAATTCTTCTACAGGTATAGCATGTGATGTAACCTATTGGTCTTCCTCCATGTTTTGTGTGTTTTCAATGACCAGTTTCTACAACTTTTCCAGTCCCAGAAGAAGGAGTTGTTTTCTACTGTCTGAAGGTAGTACCAGAAAAAGAATATTTAGAAGATTTTGATTACATTTATCATACCTGTGTAGAGAGCCTAGAAGTTAATCCTTTACATTTTAATATTCATAGTCTGTCTTTTTCCCCCATCTACATCTCAACTATCCCTGTCTCCAAAGGTTTTGCCATTGTGACTCTTTCCAGTGGAATTTAAAAGGCCCAGTTGAATTTACTAAAATATGAAATTTGAAAGCTTATAAAAATATGCAATGTTTAAAATGATTCTTTAAAAAGTGAGTATTGTAAAATTGCCTGGAGAGATTTTCAAAAAATACTGAGGCCCAGGACCAGCCCAAATCAATTAAATTGAAATTTTGTGGATGAATATTTTAAAATAACTTTCCAGATAATTATAATTTCCAGCCAGGGATAAGAATTTTGAAGTTAAATTTAGTAGGTGATGGAAATGTATTAGGAAGTTATCTATTGAAAGCCTTAATTTTAAATTTTTAAAATTCCCTCTTTATATCTTTGCATTTTTATTTTAACTCCATATTGAATAGTATATTTATTTAATTTTGAGCCACTTAAAAGGAGATGAGACACACAAAATGAACTGTCTAGTCTTAATTGCAACAACACTTAAAACAATGGACTTAATTTTTTTCAATGATATATGAAATACTGTATATAGGTAATGTTACATTATTTAAACATTACTGTGTAGTTGTTTCTTACATTAATATGTAGAATAGTTCTATTAGAGAAATTACATAATTTTTACAATTTTCATTGTCTCAATAAAAATTAAGCTGGCCTATTTAAATCAAAATATTCAAATAAAATTATATACAAAGAAAAATTTGGGTTTGATAATAAGGAGTGTTATAATTAAAGCATATGGATTAACTGTATTTTTATAAAAATAGAAAAGATTGGTAAAAATATAAATTTTTCTTTTCATAAAGTTTTTTTCTCAATTTAAATGATGTTTTTCATATACTTATTACATTATTGCATCTAGATTTTAACTTTTGAGAGCCAGATTCAGATGATTTCAAAAATTAATTAAATGTCTTATAAAAATGACATATGTTACAACTTATATATTCAGAACATTCTATGGTCCTTTTGAAAATTTTCAAATTTCAGTCATCCATTCTGAGGATCCTTTAGTGCAGACATAATTCTATTTTTTTGTATAGGTTTTAGGACAGTTTTATAAATATGCTCACATTTGACCTGTTTTATCATGGGTATTGATTTAGCATTCTAATATCACTGAGTAGTTTTAATTGCATTAGACAATTATTTGTTCACTGCTTAGTGATTCAGTTTTTGAAATATTTATACAACAGAGAATTGATTCAGAAATTATTCTAACACATGTATACCAATTAATTACTTAGTGTTGTTGGGACTTATACGAATGATAGTAACAAAATGAAAAAACTTATGATGCAAAAACATTTGCATTAATAAACTTCAGAGATATGTATTATACTTTTATATATGCCTATACTATGTATATAAGGCATATGTCACCAGTTTTTAAAATTAATAATAGAATTTGTAAAACATTGCAATTCTATTTTATGAACCTGAGAATAAATGCACTCAAGAACATTTAAGGGTTAAGCTAATATATTTAACAGGAAAGAAGATATACAGAGGGTGTTAAGTGACATGTATCACATGCATAGATAGATAGATAGATAGATAGATAGATAGATAGATAGATAGATTAATATAGAAACTTTGTCTTTTTTATGTCCTTAAAACTATTAATTTGAAGGTATTCCATTTTAAAATTAATTAAAATATTTCAGCCATACTAAGTAGAGCTGTTGAATCATTGTTCTTCCTCACTTGTTATAGTATCTGAGCATAAGTAGTACCTTAAAAAATTCGGTTGGGAAGATAACTGAACTTCCCTGGCCTAACTCTTTGAAAACAAGCTATAGTTTCATAATAGAATTAACTATTCTATCCATTTATTTGATGAGTAGACTTTTATTAATTTTATTAATTCATTTTATTAATTAAAATTTAATTTTCTTCTCTGTTCTAGTCATCATGATAGACAGTGAACATCATAAGCTGACTATGACAAATCCCCTATTCTTTAGGCACAGTCCAGAAGCAAAGAAATTGAATAATAGACTCTGGTGAACTCAGATCCAAATAGAAGACCAAATTCTTGCCTCTGTGAAGCCCCTCTTCACTAAATTGCTTAGTATTGTGTTTTGCATTGATTTAGGAGGTTTTGTTTTATTTGTTTAAACTTCCCATATACCTCCTAGCTTCTTCCCACATTTTAATTGTAAACTTTATATGATAGAATCACAGGCATATGGAATAGTAAACCGTCCTAAGTATATGGCTTGATGAATGTTGATTAAATGAACTTTTCTGTATAACCAGTACCCAGATGAAGAAACAGAATTTAATTAGAAACACAATAGCCTTGTGACCAGTCATTACTTCACATTCCACATGTGATGACCCTGAGTATAAACTAGCTTTACCTTATTCTTTCCAAAAATAGAATTTAACACTTATAAAAGAAAAAAAAAATAGAACTAAGCAACGTGGCTCACACCTGTATTTCCAACAATTCAGGAGGCTGAGGTGGGAAGATCACTTGAATTCAGGATTTCAAAGCTGTAGTGAGCTATAATTGTTCTAGTCTGGCCAACAGAGTGAAACCTCAACTCTCAGAAAAAAAGATGATCTAATCCATAGAGATAACTCTTAAGTGCCTATAATGATTCCAATTCTTTGTTCTGGGAATCCCTGCAGTTGAGTAGTATTAGGCTAAATTTGACATTCTCTCAATGCTCTTGAATCTGTGAGTCCCTTCAATCATCTGCTCTTCCTTCCTCTCATCTTTTTTTTTTTTTTCTTTTAAGGGAAGGATTTATTTGTGATTTGTTCACTTTATTCTCTGAGCCAGAGCCCAGGAACAGCTGGTCGCATTGTGTGCCGGAGTGTATGTCCACATGTGCTTTTCCATGAGTAGTTATGGATCACAGAAGGCCAACATGGCTCCACAGAGTTATTGTTAAAATGTGGACACTAATGCTGTTGAGCATGCCAGTAGTTAAGTAGATGTGTGCCAAGTACTTTTAGCAAACAAAAAATACCTGCCCCGAGACCTCTGAAAATGATTGTTACCACTATAATATGTAAAGTTGCCCATAAAATACAATAAAGTGCAGCCTTACCCCCAGGGACACACTGTGCCATGTCGAGATTAGGGTCTTAAGCCATTGGCTTGATTCACTCACTTGCCAAATGGTTTATCTCCCCCATATCAGCCTCCAAATGAGCTCAATTTAATTCTGTGCTTTGGTAAAATTACTATTTGCTGAAAATCTTCCATTTTTGGATTTACTTGAAGAGGGATGAAATCACCAATTTAAATCTGTAACTGCCTAAATAAATTTTATGGAAAATAGATGAGTAATTATAAATTTCATCAGTTAAATTGGTATCCCAAATGAATCATTACACATTAAAACTTTCTGAGGCAAAGTGGCATAATGAATAGGGCAGGCACTCAATTTGGAAACAGAAACTTTCTAAAAATATCTGAAATGTCCACTAACTAGCTATGAACACAGATTTCTTATCTACTGTAGGTACTATTTTTTGTCTCTGTGAAACGGAGCTGCCATTTCTCTCAGTGGCACAAGATTTTGTTGGTAATTCATAGAAATAACTGCTAAATGCCCACAAAAGTATAATGTTTATCTGTCAGTCAAAACGGCATATGTTAGCTGGGTGCCATGGCTGATACCTATAATCCCAGCACTTTTGGAAGGTCAAGGTGACAGGATCCCTTGGACCCAGGAGTTCAAGACCAGCCTGAGCAACATAAGGAGGCCTTGTCTGTTAAAAAATTAAAATATAAATTAGCTGGGCATAGCGGTGCACATTTGTAATCCTAGCTATGCAGGAGGCTAAGATGAGAGGATTGCTTGAGCGCAGGACTCTGAGGCTTCAGTGAGCTATGATTGCACCACTGTACTCCAGTCTAACTGACAAAGTGAGACCCTGTCTCTAAAAATTAAACAAAACAAACCCAAAACAGCATATGTCTTTTCCTGTTAGCCAGATCTTATTTGTAAAGACAAAAATCTGAGCTTTTGACTTATTTTTTTCCCCTCAAATCCAGTGGTTCTAGGTGAATATTACAATTTAAGTGTTTATCATTATGTTTAAGTTGTAAAATTTAATTACAGGTCTATCAATAGACTATGTGGAAAACAAACTTTATTGGATCAGTTCGGGGAATGGAACCATAAATAGATGCAACCTGGATGGTGGTAATTTAGAAGTAATCGAGTCAATGAAAGAAGAATTAACAAAAGCTACAGCCCTAACCATCATGGGTAAGTGAAATGATTCTATAACTTGGTTGATTTGTATTGATTGGGGATTGATTTATTATGACCCATTAAAAGCTTAGGAAAGTTACTGCTCCATTAACACCAGAACAACATTTAAATTGCATACCTCTATGAAGTTTTCTTCTCTCTTCTTTTCCTCTTTGCAAACAGACTTATAAGATTATCCAGATCAGAAACTTAGTGTTAGCCAAACTAACTTTACTATTACTGATTCTTGGCTTACTATGACTTGTATTATTTTACGATTGTTATTTTCTGTGTTTTACTGCAGTCCTGGAAAGTTTAAGGGCCTTGTGCATTTGTCACAAAAAGTCAATCTTGGCTTATCTCCATTGAATAAAGAATAGCTTGATCCTTAGATAGAATTCAAGAGACAGGGCTACAGGGTCCATTTGACCAATGATTGAAATACTTTCCCACTGAGTAATTATTTCCAGTATTTTGGAATGAGTAGAGATTTTACTTATTTGAGTCTTATTTCCATTCCTTTGATTCAATCTTCTGAGGAAAAAAGGTGCCACATACATAAAATGATTAGGAAGCTAAAAGGGAGGTATGGCTTCCATGGAGCAAATAATTAACTTCTACTATATTGATATTAGAAGCTGATTTTTGAAATGTAAGTTTCAGTTTAAAAAGATAGTTTGAATTTTTCAAAAGATGTTTAAAGTAGATAGCATAAAGAAGAACTCTTTGGTGATGATGGCTGAGTTTTGATTTAGTGAATGCCTGGCTCTAAGCTGAAGTTCGTGTTAGATGGCGGGTGGGAGGATTGGCTAATCTAAGTAGAATTTCAGTAACTGCATTTGCTTACAGAATGATAATCAGAAAAGTATTTAATATTTGTAATTCTGAATATTGTGATATAGTCAAAATAACTTAAAAAGTTATACAATTTATGAAAAGCCCATTTGAATATGTTTTTAATTTATACCTTTAAATTTTATATTCTACAATATTTTAGCCCTTTTACTGTTTCTCAGGCTTGTGAGGTGTTTTTTTGTTGTTTGTTGTTGTTTTGGTTTTTCATTTTATTATTTTTTTCGGTAATGAATGTTCATGAGTATATGTCAATAAGTAAACAGTTGTTAATTGAGAGATTTGGAA